>AP025061.1:18301540-18561281 GCA_036186865.1 Eustoma russellianum
CAGCTTAAGCCGTTTGAGCAGAACTATCCAGTACATGACCTTGAGCTTGCAGCAGTTGTATTTGCTCTGAAGATTTGGCGTCATTATCTGTATGGAGAGAAGTGTGAGATCTTCACGGATCATAAGAGTTTGAAATACCTCTTCACTCAAAAGGAGCTGAATATGCGCCAAAGGCGATGGCTTGAGTTGATCAAGGATTATGACATCTCTATTCAGTATCATCCAGGTAAAGCTAATAGAGTTGCTGATGCTTTGAGTCGCAAGACGAGTCATCCTCGTCAACCACCTTTACAGCGTGATATGGAAGAGTTTGGTCTGGAAGAAGTGAATTCGATTTCCGACGTGCTTGCAAAGTTAGTAGTGGTTCCTTCTTTGATCGATAGGATTAAGGAGACTCAAGTTAAGGATGATGCATTGATGAAAGTTAAGAGCAAGCTGAAGGAGAAGCCATTCTTGTTCATGAACGTGTTAGTCTTGATGGAAAATGTAAGGCTAAACTTGTCAAAGATTTACATGAAAAGGTTAAGTCACAACATGAAGCTAAAAACAAAGGGTTATGCCAAAAGAGCCAATAAGAATCGTAAGGCTGTTATATTTGAACCTAGAGATCTCGTTTGGTTACACTTAAGGAAGGGAAAGTTTTCCTAAGGAAAGGAAATCAAAGTTTATGCCAGGAGGCGGTGGACCATTCAAAGTTGTCCAAAGACTTAGAGATAACGCATATGTCCTTAACATCCATGAAGAAAGGTATGATTATGTCCCTAAAACTTTTGATGTTGTTGACCTTACTCCATTTAGTGTTGATCCAGATTTGAGGTCGAATCCTTTTCAAGAGGGGGGAATGATGAGCCCCAGCCAAGCCAAGATGAACCAACCACAGCGGGAGGTACACCAATGCAAGACAAGGGCTCTATAACAAGGAGCATGGCCAAGAAATTGATACATGAAGTTGGAACTTTCTTTTACAAGCATGTTAAGGATGAACCAATTCAAGATAGCGTACATTGGATCCATTTGCTACAAGCTCTAACTTTGTTTTTGAATCATGTTGTAATATATTAGTTAGTCTTTTGTGTATTGTTCATATTGTTGAGTGCTTAACTTTCTTTCCTTCATAAATTCTTGTAAACTAACCATGAGATGTCCTAGTATGTTGTATATGTTGTTTGGTGTATGTTTGAACTGATTTTAGGCCATGGAGTTCATACCAAACGTTCATACACCAAGTTGAGTTGAAAAGAGAAGCTGACAAGATGACACCCTCTTAGTAATTCAACAATATCTCACCAACCACAACTCCAATTGACTTGATTCTAGTTGGAGGTTAAAGTTAAGACGATAAGCTACAATTTTGATTTTCAGCACTTCCCATAAAAGCTTAGTCACCTGCTTTCAAAGGTCCATATCCGAAGCAGGTCAATCTCAAACGGGCATAACTCACTCATTTCAGCTCCAAACAATGTCATTTTGGTGTCAAAGCACATCTACAAGAAAATATCTACAACTTTTATTTCATGTGCAAGAGCTTAATCAGATTGGTAGATAGAGTTACATTACAAAACAATTTAAGGGTCAAATCTGGACATATTTTGTTTTCTTGATTGTCCAAGTGGGATTCTCAACCAATTAGCTGCAAGAGATCAATCCAACTCATTAAAGACGTCAAATGATATTACAGAGCAGGAAGGAGCTGAACTGATCACAAATCAAAGGCAAAACAACTTGCAAAACAAAAGGGACGTTCAACCGAGAAGACAAGAGCTGGTCTAATCATTTTTATTCCAAGTTGTAGCTTATGTAAACTTTCTTCTTTGCTCCTATTGGACCACCTATGTTTGTATCTTTCCTTAGAAGCCTTGTTTGGCTTATTTAAAGTAGCTTATGTCATTGTAAAAGGGACAATCTGAATCCACATAACTTCCGTCAGTTTTTTCACAAAACTTATTTTGGGTTTCCTCTTGAATCTTTTGATTCTTTCAATAAACTTGATTGTATTACTTTATATGCTTAGGATAGATATTGTTTGAGAAGGTTTATGGCTTGCCCAATCAAGTTGAAGTCATTTACGAAGCGTTCATCTAACTTGGTTGAAATCCAAACGGTTGAAGTGTTGGGTGTTCTTGGAATGTTATGCACCTTCATCCTTAGCTCCAGTTGGTTCCTTTGAGTTGAAAAAAGGCCTACAATAGCTGAGTGTGTGTGCATCATCTTCTTTACTTCTGCATTAATTACCATGCACTCGAGGCTATGTGGATATACAGGTCTTTAGGATATGAGGCGTGACATTAATTAGTTAATATTTTAATCTTAGTCTAGCGTTATGAACCCCAAATTGCTCTCAGTCTATTTTCTTTTGTTATTTTTCCATACTATATTATTTCCCCTTATATTCTAAGAATATTCTTACCTTCTTAAGATCATGATTTCTGTTATGCATTTAACAATATCCTAAATTCCGTACAACCACCAACGCGATCATACTTCCAAAAATGCAATTACTTCTTCATAACCAAGATCCCGATGTTACACTTCTAATTATAGAGTCATAGTAGTGGAATCTCGATGGTAGAGTTCCAGCAGTAGAATTTTTGTTGGTAGATATGGTGAAGTCCTGGTGGTAAGTTCCCAGGCCCTCCAATAAAGTTCTGGTACTAGGCTCGCATGATAAGTCCCTATGCTAGAATTTTGATAGTAGATTTCTATTTATGACTTTCTTTAATGACCTGGATTTGCACCATCGATTCAATATTCGGCGTCTGTACAGGCCTGGGGAAATAAATATGACAAGCACAACTGAAGGTCAAATTAATTGGGCTCCTTGTCCACTTTGTTCAAAAAAAGATTAATATTGTGAATTATTGTGTGTTAGTGGGGATAGTGGATGTCCAAACATTAACACCCACTAAGGCTATTAACACCCACTAAGGATCATGGTGTTAGTGGGTATTAATCCTAAGAAGATGTCCTAAGAAGATGTTACATTTTCCATGTCCTATAAATAGGACAACTTCTTGTAAGATTGGATACATCTTTGAAGAGACACCTTTTGAAGAATATAGAGATTATACAATCTACTTCTTGGTTGTTTCTTTATATTATTGTTCGAGTTTATAACACGTTATCAGCACGAAGCTTTACCTACTATAAAAGATCCATCGTGGTAAGAATATTTAATATTTTCTTTCGTCCTCTGTCGTTGCTTCCAAGAATTAGATTCGGCATAAGTATTGTTCTATTAGTTTAAGTATTGTTCTGTTTACAGTTCTCTTTCAGCATGCTACTTCTGTGAACTTCATCTTTTGTTTCAGTGACACAGTTTTTGTGGATCTTTTAATTATGATTTAAAGATGAACGAGGGCATGTATAACTTATATCTGTGTGCCAACCAGAAGGAAAATTTAGGATTAATAATTCTTCAGTTTTTTTTTCCATAGTAGATTGTTCTATTAGTTTATTCACTTGTTGGTTCTTTTGCATTTACACTTTTATATTTGCCTAATATTGCTGTACACTTCTGAAAATATGTGTGTAATAATGTGATTCAGTACTTGACATATTACAAACAACTGTAAATCATCGTCAGTGTATTGTATTTATAAGTTTATATCATTATTCTAGTATACAACAAGTATATGAAATTTTTTTTAATTTTACATACTGTTGTTATGATTTATACACATTATAGTTGCTATAATACGATTGAGTTTTACCTATTGCATATTATGTATATACAAGGAGAAATGTTATACCTGAAGTATACTATGCCCGAAGCATATAAATCAAACCTGCAGTTTTGAGTGAATATATCATTGTCTGATTTTTTTTATGTATAAATCAGACCAATGGCGAACATCACAAAATTGGAATTTGCTGCCCTTGATATTTCTGGCAGAAATTACATGGCATGGGTTCTTGATGCTGAAATCCACTTGATGGCCATGAACCTCGGGCATACAATTAAAGATGATGTTGTGGCTAGTGAGCAAGATAAGGCTAAAGCCATGATATTCATTCGCCATCATCTACACGACGGGCTGAAATCCGAATACCTTGGGGTTAAAAGAGCCTCGGGAATTGTGGAAAAATCTGGAGGAACGATATGATCATTATAAAAGTGTTATCCTCCCAAAGGCTCGATATGACTGGTTGCACCTGAGGTTGCAAGATTATAAAACAGTCAATGAATATAATTCTGCTATGTTTTCTATTGTCTCTCAATTGAGGTTGTGTGGAGATAAAGTAACTGATGCTGACATGTTAGAAAAAACATTCACTACTTTTCATGCATCGAATATGCTCCTGCAGCAGCAATACAGGGAACGAAATTTTGAAAAATATTCCCAGCTCATTTCATGTCTCTTAGTTGCTGAACAAAATAATGAACTATTGATGAAAAACCACACTTCTCACCCGACCGGGTCAAAACCATTCCCTGAAGCGAATGCAACTTTTAATGGTCGTGGTAGAGGACGTGATCGTGGTCGTGGCCGTGGCCGCGGTAGAGGGTCGTGGCCGTGGTAGAAGCTTTGCACCATACCACCAGAAGTGGGAAAATAATGAAAAGCCACATGAAAAGTCAAAAGCTGTAAAAGATGGTGCAAAGGCTAAGCATCATGATGAGACATGTTATCGAGGCGGATCTCATGGGCATTGGTCTCGTACTTGCCGTACACCAAAACATTTGGTTGATCTTTATCAGGCATCCCAGAAGGATAAAGGCAAGGAAAAACAAAGTAATTTTGCAGACTTTGGAAACATAGCTGATAATGATGACAACATCCCCAATCATTTTGATGATTTAGATCTTGAAGATTATCTTATGGGCCCTAGTATGGATGGAAATGGAATCCAGTTTGTGGATGATGTTACAAATAACAATGGTCAGGCATAATTATGTAGGATATCTAGTTATTAGTCATGTTTACTTTGGATAAGTTTTCATTTAGTTTATAACGTCTTAGCATGTAAGTTTGTTTCAATTTAAACTTATATATTTGCATAAATAAATTTTCTTTGACATTTAAATTTCCATTTATATATTGATTCTTTGGAATTAAATTTAATTATGAAAATTATATATGTTATGCTAGACATATATTCAAGATGAATGGTGGGGACATCTGTCTGGTTGACAGTGAAACAACACACACAATTCTTCGTGATCGAAAATATTTTTCGACATTGCAATTGACAAAAGCAAATGTTAGTACAATTTCAGGCACTACATCATTGATTGAGGGCTCTGGAAGAGCAACTATTATACTACCGGGTGGTACACCTATATTGATAAATATGGCGTTATTTTCTACCAAGTCGAAACGAAACTTGTTGAGTTTCAAAGACATACGTCTTAATGGTTTTCATATTGAAACCATGAATAAGGAGAATATGGAATTTTTATGTATTACATACGAAGAATCAGGCCAGAAGCTTGTAAAAGAACAATTCCCAATTTTCTCATCTGGATTGTATCATGCGACTATACATCCAGTAGAATCTAATATTGTGATGAACCAGAAGTTCAATGATCCAACATTATTCATGTTATGGCATGATCGACTTGGCCATCCGGGATCAATAATGATGCGTAGAATTGTACAAAACTCACATGGACATCCTTTAAAGAACCAGAAGATTCTTTTACCTCGTGATTGTGTGTGTGTTGCTTGTTCACGGGGGAAATTAATCAAGAGGCCATCTCCGATGAAGGTTCATGTTGAATCTCCTATATTTTTACAAAGAATACAAGGAGATATTTGTGGACCTATTGATCCCCCTTGTGGACCATTTCGATATTTTATGGTCTTATTGGATGCCTCTTCACGATGGTCTCATGTGAGTTTGCTTTCAACAAGAACATTAGCATTTGCTAAGCTTCTTGCTCAGATTATACGCTTAAGAGCACAATTTCCGGATTATCCAATTAAATCTATCCGTCTTGATAATGCTGGTGAATTTACTTCCCAAGTATTTAATGATTATTGCATGTCGATTGGGATTGATGTTGAGCATTCAGTGGCACATGTGCATACTCAAAATGGCCTGGCAGAATCATTTATAAAACGTTTACAACTGATTGCTAGACCTATGCTCTTAAGGTCTAATTTACCCATGACAGCTTGGGGACATGCAATTCTGCATGCATCTGCATTAATACGGCTTAGACCCAGTTCATTTCAACCATATTCGCCATTGCAAATGGTATCTGGCCAGCAGCCTGATATTTCACACTTAAAGATTTTTGGTTGTGCAATTTATGTTCCGATTGCTCCACCACAATGGACAAAACTGGGTCCACAAAGACATCTAGGCATATATGTGGGTTTTGATTCTCCATCTATTGTGAGATATGTTGAACCCCTGACGGGTGATTTATTTAAGGCAAGATATGTTGATTGTCATTTTGATGAGAAAGTTTTCCCGCCGTTAGGGGGAGAGAAAATACCGTTTCCTGAAGAACGGCGTGAAATTACTTGGAACGTTCCTTCACTTTCTCATCTTGACCCACGAACAAATCAATGCGAGCAAGAAGTAAGAAGGATAATTCATTTACAGAATATTGCAAATCAGTTTCCTGATGCATTTACTGATAGTAAAAAAGTAACAAAATCCCACGTCCCGGCGATGAATACGCCTGTTCGACTTGATGCCTCTGAAAGGCAAAATAATGGTATACCAAAAGCAAGTCTAAAACGTGGGCGCCCTGTCGGTGCAAAAGGTAAAAACCCTCGAAAGAGAAGGGTACAAGTTAATGCTCCCGAAGAGAAAACTCCAGAAGAGCAAAGAAGTTCACAACCTAAAAGCGCAATAGAAATTGAAACTGATCAGTCTAAAATTGATAAACAAGTTGCTCCTGAAGAAGCAAGTGAACAAAATTTTGAAGAAATCTCTTTGAATTATGTAAGTTCAGGAGAAAATTGGGATAGACAAAAGGTTACTATTGATCATGTTTTTGCTTATGGTATTGCATGTGAAATTGTAAATGAGGATCCTGAACCGAGATCTATTGAACAATGTCGACGCAGAAATGATTGGCCAAAGTGGAAAGATGCAATCCAAGCAGAACTGAAATCATTAGAAAGTCGCAAAGTATTTGGACCTGTAGTTCAAACCCCTGAAGGGATAAAACCTATTGGATATAAATGGGTTTTTGTACGAAAACGCAATGAGAAAAATGAGATTGTGCGATACAAGGCACGTCTTGTTGCGCAAGGTTTTTCACAAAGACCTGGGCTTGATTATGATGAAACATATTCCCCAGTAATTGATGTTATAACATTACGATATCTGATCAGCCTGGCAGTTGCTAAAAACCTTGATATGCGGTTAATGGATGTAGTTACCGCATACTTATATGGATTTTTAGATAATGATATTTATATGAAGATTCCTGAAGGATTAAAATTGCCTACAAAATGTGATCAAAAGGCACATGGATTATACTCAATCAAATTACAGAGATCTTTGTATGGACTAAAACAATCTGGCAGGATGTGGTATAATCGTCTCAGTGAGTATCTCATTAGAGAAGCATATGTAAACAATCCAATTTGTCCATGCGTATTTATCAAAAGATTCGAAAATGGGTTCTCTATAATTGCAGTGTACGTCGATGACTTGAATCTTGTTGGAACTCCTGAAGAGCTTACCAAAACTGCTAATTATCTCATGAAAGAGTTTGAGATGAATGATCTTGGAAAAACTAAATTTTGTCTCGGCCTGCAGATCGAGCATTTGCCTAATGGAATCTTTCTTCATCAATCTACGTACACGGAGAAGATCTTGAAGAGATTTTATATGGATAAAGCTCACCCATTGAGTAGTCCTATGGTGGTACGATCATTAGATGTAAAGAAAGATCCATTCCGACCACCAGAAAATAATGAGGAATTATTAGGTCCAGAAGTACCTTATCTTAGTGCTATTGGTGCTTTAATGTATCTTGCAAATTGCTCGAGACCAGATATAGCATTCTCAGTGAATTTATTGGCGAGATATAGCTTTACACCAACACGAAGACATTGGAATGGTGTCAAGCATATTTTACGCTATCTTCGTGGAACAATAGATATGGGTCTATTTTATTCAAAGAATTCTGAATCACAGTTGGTAGGATATGCTGATGCGGGTTATCTATCTGACCCTCATAAGGGAAGATCACAGAGTGGATATGTTTTTACTTGTGGAGGTACAACTATATCATGGAGATCAGTGAAGCAGACATTAACAGCCACATCTTCCAACCATTCTGAGATTTTAGCATTACATGAAGCAAGTCGTGAATGTGTATGGTTAAGGTCGATGATTCAACATATTCAAGAATCATGTGGATTATCTTCACTGAGAAAGACTCCGACGATATTGTTTGAAGATAATGCTGCATGTATTGCTCAAATTAAGAATGGCTACATCAAAGGAGACAGAACGAAGCATATATCACCGAAATTTTTCTACACTCATGATCTAGAGAAGAATGGCGACATTGATATCCAGCAGATACAATCAAACAAGAATTTTGCTGATTTGTTCACCAAAGCACTACCAACAACTACATTTAGAAAGATGGTCTACGGCATTGGAATGCGTCAACTCAAAGACCTCTTGTCAGCATCAGGGGGAGTGTGATTACTATAAATACTGTACTCTTTTTCCTTCGTCCAAGTTTTTATCCCACAGGGTTTTTCTTGGCAAGGTTTTAACGAGGCAGTATATCACACTTACCAATTTTAGGAATGTGTACTCTTTTTCCTTCGACCAAGTTTTTTATCCCACTGGGTTTTTCTTGGCAAGGTTTTAACGAGGCATATTCTATAAAATTTGGACATCCAAGGGGGAGTATTGTGAACTATTGTGTGTTAGTGGGGATAGTGGATGTCCAAACATTAACACCCACTAAGGCTATTAACACCCACTAAGGATCATGGTGTTAGTGGGTATTAATCCTAAGAAGATGTTACATTTTCCATGTCCTATAAACAGGACAACTTCTTGTAAGATTGGATACATCTTTGAAGAGACACCTTTTGAAGAATATAGAGATTATACAATCTACTTCTTGGTTGTTTCTTTATATTATTGTTCGAGTTTATAACAATTAATCTTTTTTCACATTTAGTACTTATTACATACTAATATATAATGTCATTATCTTTCTTCTTTGCAATGTGAGACTTTCATTTGTCCTTATATTCCACCTCATTTAATGTGCCCCTCCTTTAACACGTGAACTTTCTCGTTGGACCCTACTAAAAGAACAAGATCCCTTGAATTATGCCCTTTAGTCCTGATTTGAGATCCAATGGCTGTTTACATCTGACGAAGTAACTATGGTCAAACACTATTAAATATGAAATAAAACGGATTTCTCATCCACCAAGGCCAGGAAAAAGTTAATCTTTGTTAATATTTAATAACTGGACTCTTCTTATATATCATGCCATAATTCTTCTTCTTTCAAATGTGGTACGATTTTGGATATTTACATTTTTAGTATGATGGTTGGGTGAGAACGATTTTTTACGTGACACGGGGAGCAATCTTCCTAAAGTTTTGAGGGAAAGAAGAGGGCCACCTTTTAGGGGTAAAAGAACAACAACAACAACCATACTGTAGCGCCCCGCTTCCGAGCCCTAACATCGGGAACAGTGCACCCGTCGTATCTCACTAAGGAGTATACAAAGCGTCAAAATCAAAACAGATACACGTCAGTGGAAGTCAAAATTTAAAACCTCGAAATAATCATCATCACAAATATCAATGTCTAGGCAAATCTAAATCCGTTACAAATGTCAAATGTAAATATAACTAAATATCTAAAGTACATAAACCTCGAGTACCGAAAATCATTATCTCAACTAAGCCCTCGAAAGTCCCATCGAAAAATCATCGACCTCAATATCTCAACTCTTGGTCATCCTCAGTATAACCCAATTGCCTGTCTATCTGTAAAATATGTTGAAGCGTAGTTTGAGCGACAAGTCGCTCAGCAAGTAATCCCACTATACTAACCATGTGATCATATACGGAGAAGCAAGTGTGATAATGATATATAACAACATAAAATAATATCATGCTTCTCTTCACAAGTAAATTTACAACTCTGCCCCTAACATCCAAAAGAAAATAGAGCAAATAGACCCAACAAAGTACAAAACAAAGTCCAATTAAGTACATAACAAAGTCAACAAATAGACCGATGACCAAGTCAAACCAAACGACAGTCAAGCAAAGGTTAGTCCAAGCTAAAACGTGATGCAATTTTTCAAAGCAATGCAATGCCAATGTTCTCCTTATCTCAAAACTAATGTTTCCAATATCAATGTCCAATGTCCAAATCCAATGTCCATATCCGATTAAACCGATCCAAAAATCCAAATAACCCAATCCGATTTAATTGGTCCAAAGTCCAAAATCAAATGCAATGGCTATAGCACTTCCCCTACAAGTGACCTATACCGTAAGACTTACGAATTGATTACCCCAAACCAAATATACTATAGACACCCTTGTAAGGGTGAATTTCTAAAGATATGCAAATGCAACTTTTCAAAACAATTTTCCAAGTACCAAAGTTAGTTCAATTTACCAAAAACAAAATACCAAATTCAATTAATCCAAGCAATAGTCCAATTAATTTCCAAAAATTACCAAATAACTCCAAAATCCCAACAGACCATACGTACACATCTAGGTAATATGGAAATCACCTCTTAATAATTAACCCATGAACAGCTCAGCCCTTATCCCTAAAATTTCGGCTACTGCCTCCAAAAATATTTTTAGCCGAGACCAAAGAAAATGCATAACAATTTACATGTATGTACACCCTTTATAGAAACAGTACAAGTCCATGCATCCATGCTATAAAGCATCAATTATACTCCAAAATGTAGTATTAATTGGCCAGCACTCAAGTTTCGGACCATTCACTTAACAGCAACTTCCTTCAATTTCACATGCATCCATACTTGCATATTATAAATATTCTCCCTCAATTCATGTGTGCAATAGGAATCTAAGCCACTGCCTGGTTACTATCCCACATCGTCCAGTTAATATATGTATGTAAACCATGAATTCGGCTCAATATGTATACAACTCCACAATTGATATAAAAATCATCTTCAGTCCTATACACATACGGCACACACAAATCTTAATATTCCATCTCTTCTTAAAATTATACAAACAAGGTATGAACACAAATCTTATATATAAACACTCTCACGTTTCAAATATATATATTCACAGTGCACACCTCTAACTCATGCCATTTACCAAAACAAAATATACATAAATGAACACACCCACACATCACGTATATACATAATAAATTCATATGTAAAAAAATGTCTAACAAGTTTTAACCTCAAAATGATTATTATAGGTGTGTATATAATAAAAAGAACCAATTAGGCCACTGTCTCAACATACATGTATACTCACAGCACACATACATACAAAATTACACAAATAAACAAATATATGAATGCACATATACGAATACATGATCCAAATTTAATATAAAAAAATACACATAAGTTCTAAAAATTCATAGTAAATATACCAAGGTTACTTACGAACATGTATATACATTCATCTATTCAAACACATATACTTATGCATGATCCAACTTTAATACGAACATAATGTATAGAACTTTTGCAAAACATAGCAAGTATAGGGAGATTACTTACTTGTCTTAATATACTATACTGTACAATTGAATTAGGCTTGATGTTTGAAGCAAAATTGCCCTTTTCCTCTCAAGGTGCTCTCCGATGGATGGTAACAAGGATGACAACGTGTTCTCTCACTTATTTTTTTTCCTTTTGTTGATCGCTGATGGAAGACAAAAATTTGGACAAACAAATAAAGATATTTGTGATTACTGCTGCCTGATGGTGGGTAATTTGAGGGAAAAAGTTTGTTGAATTTTTTTTTCTTCCAGCAGGGGGCCGGCGGCTGTGAGGGGCAAGGGGTAGGGTTTGGGTAGTTTAGGTTATTTAAATAGAAGGATAGTTTAGGTTTTGGTATATATCTTAGTTGTTTAGGATTTCTTCCATGTAATTCTGTCTTTAGTTCACCTAATTGTATTTGGTTTAGGACTTATCCTAATTTCAAAATTCTAAATAGACTAGGATTTATCATCTTTGTTTTATTTAAATTTCTTTTTCTTTCCCTCGAAGTCACGGACGTAACAGACCTCCCCCTTACAATAAGTTTCATCCTCGAAACTTGCGTATTACGTGATCAATACTTAGTACATTTCTACTTGATTCAATACCTAGTATATGTCACAGTTATCATTATATCGACTTCACTTTAGGTTGTTAAGCCCTCAATTTCCACCTATAGCACTTAACATATATCTTTCAATTTATTGTATTCTGCAATTCTGAATTCTTAAAATCATCATATAAGATTCACCTCCTAGATAAATAACCAACCAAATATCCATCAAGTACTCCAACATGTTAATCATTACACTTCTACGACATAGGACTTAGCCATCGAGATCATTGCTTGCATATGTACAATGTAATCGCTACATCCGTTGGTCTCCACTTGTTACATAGTAACCTAATCTATCTATGGTTTTTGAATTAAATTTAAGGAGATTGTCACACTACTAGGGTTCTCAACCTAAATGTTAGTCTAAGATTTACATCTTAACCACCATCTAACCCGTTTTGTGGTTAGTATCATTGATTACGACCAGTTGCTTACTAGTATAACACTCATCATATTCAGGGGTTCGAATACAAGTTACACATGTACAACTTAATCAATTGAAATTCATAACTAAAGGTACCTTGATAGAGTCAATTGGACCCCTGGAGCCATCTCCTCGGCTTTGGGCAATCTCTAGCCATATGGCCTATTTCTCCACAGTTGTAACATGCTCCCACCTTTCTCCAGCATTCTCCTGCGTGTCTTCGTCCACATGTGGGGAAAGTAGGGATCACTGTCAGCACATTATCACCGAGCTCTTGCTGCTGTTGAGGTCGTGGTAGAGCTATCTGACCCCTCTTAGGAACTTTGACCCACCTCTCGGGTCCACCATTGCTGCTCTCTTCTCGAGGTCTCTTACTTTTCTCTTCTGTTGTCACCTTCACAAGGTCACCCTCGACCTTACGACACACCTCCAACAATCCCTCAAAAGTGGTAGGCTGGGCGCATATGATCAATGACTGAATGCGTGAGCTCAAACCCGTCTCGAACTTCAACATCTTTGTCCTATCGTCGTCCATGACGGTCGGCATGTATCTCCCGAGTGCATGAAATTGCTCAGAATATTGATCAACAGTCATGGACCCATTATTATCTCAACTAAGCCCTCGAAAGTCCCATCGGAATATCATCGACCTCAATATCTCCACTCTTGGTCATCCTCGGTCTAACCCAATTGCCTGTCTATCTGCAAAATATGTTAAAGCGTAGTTTGAGCGACAAGTCGCTCAGCAAGTAATCCCACTATACTTACCATGGGATCATATACGGAGAAGCAAGTGTGATAACGATATATAGCAACATAAAATAATATCATGCTTCTCTTCGCAAGTAAATTTACAACTCTGCCCCTAACATCCAAAAGCAAATAGAGCAAATAGACCAAACAAAGTACAAAACAAAGTCCAATTATGTACGTAACAAAGTCAACAAATAGACCGATGACCAAGTCAAACCAAACGACAGTCAAGCAAAGGTTAGTCCAAGCTAAAACGTGATGCAATTTTTCAAAGAAATGCAATGCCAATGTTCTCCTTATCTCAAAACTAATGTTTCCAATATCAATGTCCAATGTCCAAATCCAATGTCCATATCCGATTAAACCGATCCAAAAATCCAAATAACCTAATCCGATTTAATCGGTCCAAAGTCCAAAATCAAATGCAATGGCTATAGCACTTCCCCTACAAGTGACCTATACCGTAAGACTTACGAATTGATTACCCCAAACCAAATATACTATAGACACCCTATCCCAGACTAGGTCGTTACGTCTATAGCACTAAATATATGCCTTTGCACCCTGTCCCAGACTAGGTAGTTATGCTCCGGCCCAATATATGCATACAGAAGCCCTATCCCTGACGAGGTAGTTATATCTGCAGCAATCCAAATACGCATATAGAAACCCTGTCCCTGACGAGGTAGTTACATCTGCAGCGCTCGATAACCAAAAAAGGAATCAACTCAACTTGCCGATATATTTTCCTTGTAAGGGTGAATTTCTAAAGATATGCAAATGCAACTTTTCAAAACAATTTTCCAAGTACCAAAGTTAGTTCAATTTACCAAAAACAAAATACCAAATTCAATTAATCCAAGCAATAGTCCAATTAATTTCCAAAAATTACCAAATAACTCCAAAATCCCAACAGACCATACGTACACATCTAGGTAATATGGAAATCACCTATTAATAGTTAACCCATGAACAGCTCAGCCCTTATCCCTAAAATTTCGGCTACTGCCTCCAAAAATATTTTTAGCCGAGACCAAAGAAAATGCATAACAATTTACATTTATGTACACCCTTTATAGAAACAGTACAAGTCCATGCATCCATACTATATAAAGCATCAATTATACTCCAAAATGTAGTATTAATTGGCCAGCACTCAAGTTTCGGACCATTCACTTAACAGCAACTTCCTTCAATTTCACATGCATCCATACTTGCATATTATAAATATTCTCCCTCAATTCATGTGTGCAATAGGAATCTCAGCCACTGCCTGGTTACTATCCCACATCGTCCAGTTAATATATGTATGTAAACCATGAATTCGGCTCAATATGTATACAACTCCACAATTGATATAAAAATCATCTTCAGTCCTATACACATATACGGCACACACAAATCTTAATATTCCATCTCTTCTTAAAATTATACAAACAAGGTATCTCACGTTTCAAATATATATATTCACAGTGCACACCACTAACTCATGCCATTTACCAAAACAAAATATACATAAATGAACACACCCACACATCACGTATATACATAATAAATTCATATGTAAAAAAATGTCTAACAAGTTTTAACCTCAAAATAATTATTATAGGTGCGTATATAATAAAAAGAACCAATTAGGCCACTGTCTCAACATACATGTATACTCACAGCACACATACATACAAAATTACACAAATAAACAAATAATATATGAATACACATATACGAATACATGATCCAAATTTAATATAAAAAAATACACATAAGTTCTAAAAATTCATAGTAAATATACCAAGGTTACTTACGAACATGTATATACATTCATCTATTCAAACACATATACTTATGCATGATCCAACTTTAATACGAACATAACGTATAGAACTTTTGCAAAACATAGCAAGTATAGGGAGATTACTTACTTGTCTTAATATACTATACCGTACAATTGAATTAGGCTTGATGTTTGAAGCAAAATTGCCCTTTTCCTCTCAAGGTGCTCTCGGATGGATGGTAACAAGGATGACAACGCCTTCTCTCACTTATTTTTTGTCCTTTTGTTGATCGCTGATGGAAGCCAAAAATTTGGACAAACAAATAAAGATATTTATGATTACTGCTTCCTGATGGTGGGTAATTTGAGGGAAAAAGTTTGCTGAATTTTTTTTTCTTCCAGCAGGGGGCCGGCGGCTGTGAGGGGCAAGGGGTAGGGTTTGGGTAGTTTAGGTTATTTAAATAGAAGGATAGTTTAGGTTTTGGTATATATCTTAGTTGTTTAGGATTTCTTCCATGTAATTCTATCTTTAGTTCACCTAATTGTATCTGGTTTAGGACTTATCCTAATTTCAAAATTCTAAATAGACTAGGATTTATCATCTTTGTTTCATTTAAATTTCTTTTTCTTTCCTTCGAAGTCACGGACGTAACACATACTCATTATACAACAATCATACCCGATCTATAAATATTGAAAAACATTCTAAAGATAGAGAGCATAGTGGAACCAGAGAGACAGAGTGTGTGGAATGAATCCACAATGATACGAAATACTACATACACAACAGTTGCCGCATATTATCGTGATAATGAGAGGTCTATTTTGTGACCGTACATACTAGTGCCAAAATACATTGCATACATTAGAATTTAATTTTTCTCCTTTTTTATTTGTCAATAAAATTGATCTATTTCATGCAAACACAAAATTCTTCAAACATGCAGTAGTATGGATCGTGTTTTGCACAATGTGTCGGAGATTTTTCTACACTTACAATGTTTTGTCCCTCCATGTTTGGATATAATATTGTAGGAAACACTCCGCTAGATTGGTTATCTCTTGTTATATTTAATTTCATTGTTATGAAAGCCGAATAATCAAATACAAGTATGTGCGCTATTAGAATAAAACACAGAAAGACAAGTACGTGAATAAAAAAGGCGTTCCTAGTGTACTAGACTTCCGTATTTGCACAAGGTCTGAGAAGAGACCAGATCGTTTTGGGATGTGAGGTATGCAACTTTACCTTACATTTTGTGTAAGAAGCTGTTTCTGTGGTTTGAACCCTGACCTCAAGTATGTACATTAAAGAATGGAACAATTTGGAGGATTGTCAAGTGCTTTTAAGAAGGCGCTTTAGTGTCCCTTCAATGTGGTTTTGCATTGGATTAGGATTAAAAGAATTTAACAATTAGGCTAAAATGATAGTGCTATATGCAACTCGAACACTACAGATTTTCTAGTGACAAGTATGTAGGGGTTGATACCTTACTTATGTTTTTCTGTGTTAGGAAAGACATATTAAATTATGCCTTAGTGAGAGTATGTTTTTCTGTGTTAGGAAAGAGATATTAAATCATACCGTAGTTATGTGATTGTAATGTGATTAATGTAAATCAATTAGTATTAACTGTAACTCAATTAGTAGATTGATGTAAGACATCAAGTGGAAATGACAAACATACTTTCACAATCTTTTCAACGGCGGGAGAACCGACCACGAAGAAAGAGAAAGCATCACTAACCAACAACGACAACATAATAACTCCGACTGTCGGAGCATTACACAAGGAGTGGTGATGAGAGCACTGAAGAAGATAGGAAGAGCTAAAGCAGTTAGCCTAGATAACATACCCATTGAGGTGTGGAAGTATTTGGGAGAGGAAGAGTTCAATGGCTAACTACTTTGTTCGACCTTATTTATAAAACATGAAAGATACCGGATGAGTGGAGAAAGAGTGTCATGGTCCCCTTATATAAGAACAAGGGAGATGCACAGTGTTGTGGGAACTACAGAGGGATTAAGTTACTAAGTCATACCATGAAATTATAGGAGAGAGTAATCGACAACAAAATTAGGGGAGAAACTCAGGTGACGGTGAACCATTTTTTTTTATGTCAGGACGGTCAACTACAGAAGCAATACACGTCCTAAGGAGATTAATGGAGGAGGATAGGGAGAAGAAGCGCGTTCTACATATGGTTTTCATCGATCTTGAAAAAGCATATAATAGTGTTACACGTAGCTTCATCTGGGATAGCCTGGATGCAAGAGGGGTTCCTACGAAGTATATAGACATAATTAGAGATATGTATGCTAGGACAAAATCAACCGTTTGTACAACTGTGGGGAAAAGGAACTTCTTTCCGGTGGAGGTAGGCCTCCATCAAGAGTCTGCGTTAAGCCCATTTCTTTTCGCAGTTGTCGCAGTTGTCCTTGACGAGTTGTCAAAGCCGATCCAGAAGGCAGTTCCATGGTGTATGCTTTTTGCTGGCGATATTGTATTAGTTGCAGAGAGTAGACATACCCTGAGTATGAGACCAAAGTGGTGGAGAGGTGTTTTAGAGAAAAAAGGCTTCAGGATTAGCCGTTTGAAAACCGAGTATCTGCACTGCGACTTCAGCGGCGTAGCCGACAGTGAGAATAGCCAGCTCACCATCGAGTGTCAAGTGGTACCACAGGTAAGTAAGTTCAAGTACCTGGGATCATTTGTAAAACAAGATGGGGACATAGATAGTGATGTAGCACACCGAGTTCAAGCAAGCTAGTGTAGATGGAGGGCGGCTTCAGGGACAAGAATTTTCCAACTAAATTAAAGAAAAAATTTTATAGGGTGGTAGTGCGACCGGCAATGCTATATGGAACAGAATGCTGGGCCATCAAAAGGTCACAATCGCAGAAGATGGCAGAGATGTGGATGTTGAGGTGGATGTGTGGGCATACAAGGCTAGACCAGATCAAAAACGAGGTGTTTCGAGAAAGATTAGGGATGGCTAGTATAGCAGCGATAAAGGATGGAAGACTGAAATGGTTTGGGCATGTCAAGATGGGATAGAAAACGGCTTCTGCCAGAGCAATTGAAGGCATCATTGTAGAGCGGAACAAGAGTAAAGGCATGACTAAACTCACTTGGGATGAGCGGACTAGGCACGACCTACTAGATTTGCACCTCTCTGAAGACATGGTCCAGGGTAGGAGTTCATGGAGGCAGAGGATTAAGGTTAACGAGGTATAGACTAGATATAAGGACACCTTAGAATGTATTTAAGGGCATGGATAGGCGTAGATACTATCTACGCTGTAGGTTGGTTTTGCACATGTTTGTTTATGTTTTGCTGTTGTTTTACATTATATGTACATATACGCGTTATGTGTATTTTAATATCGATAGCCTCCTCTTTGTATTGCCTGAATTCCCTCAATAACACAGTAGCACTCCATATCTCCATTATTTTGTCATTTATGCAGGTACATATAGAGCCGGGGGTCACATTGGAAGCAAGCTCTCTATCCCTTGGGACAGAGGTATTGTTTGCCTGCCACTTACCTTCCCCATACCATAACGATTGCTTTTGCTGTCGTTGGGATATAATGGGAATGAATGATGATGATGATGATGATGATGATGATGATTGTAGGGATTGATTATTACTAACCATGTATAAAGATAGTCTGGATGTATAAGAACTAGTGGCTTGATGAACATGGTATCACAGCAGGTCTAATCCTACTCCAAAAATTACTAATGTTGAAAGTTGAGTTTCTGGGTGAAGGCTCAAAAAATACTCATCACTGCCTTCATATTACATGATTACCAGTGTCCATACCTTTCCCAACCTCTTACCCTTCTCAGCAGTTTGGCCGTTACCTTACCAAGTACAGCACTACTGTAATCCATCTGTTAACCAGAGAAAAGATACAGAAACTATGTCAAATCCAGAAACAAGTGAGCCAAAAACACCAAATCTCCAAACCTAACTGTCCAAGTGGCCATCATCTTACAGAATACACCATTCAGACCCCGCACAAATCCAATAACCCCATCACCACTACCTTTATCCACAAAAAATCTGACCATCTCAGTTAAATTGAATGGCCATAATTATGCAGTTTGGCCACCACTGGAGCTACGGGCGATTATTAGGAAGGGGAGGAGACCTCACCTTACTAGTGTTCCTCCTCCACCCTCACCAATAGACCCTGAATTTCCAGTATGAGAACAAGCAGACAACTCGGTGTTTACTTGGATAATCCAAACCATCGAGCCATCACTGGTCGTAAATGTGACCCGCTCTCCCATGGAGAAAGCGTTGAGGGATGGACTGGCCCTCACATATGGGTCAGGGACGGACCCTCTAAAAGTATATGATCTTCATTGAAGAGCTAGTCTTCAGATATGGAGGAGGAAGCATTGAAGGTTGTTGGAACAAACTGAAAGATCTATGGACTGTAATAGATGCACAGGAGCCAAATCCGATGACATGCACCACGGATATTATCACACACAATAAAAAAATGAAGGCTCTATGACTGTATCAATTCTTGACTGCCATAGATGAGAAGTATACTGCAAAAAAGAATGATCTGTTAAAGAGGGACCTGTTGTCAACCCTGGAGACTACGTATCGTATACACAGAGCAGAAGATAGGTCAATGGTACTGCAAGGAATCCCCTTAGAAGAAGGTTCATCACCAGGGATTGGATAGGGCCTAGCAGCGTAAGGGCTGGCTACCAAAGGCTGTGAATCCGGACAAGGACGAGGAGAAGCACAAGGTAGAGGCCACGAAGACCAGGCACCTCCACGCTCCAGCAATCAGCGACGCGTGGAGGATAAGGAGAGCATGACCTGCAGCTTTTGTGGCAAAAAGAGGCACACAAAGGAAAATTTCTTCAGACTAGTCGGATACCCCGATTGATATAAAAGAAAGAGGCATCAGACAGAGGGGGACGTGGAAAAGGAGTGGCAGCCATAGGGGTTGCAGCCATTGCCACTTGCGGCAGCACACCAGAGAAAAGAGGCGGCATCACAAATGGGGAAGGAGAAGACCCAGAACAGGAAGGAGAGACAGGCAGCTTAGGCAAAAGGGTTGAGGGCAACCTCAACCCTTATAACGCTAGTTTTGACTCTTTTGCCCTTAATGAATTTACCCCCTTGGTCTTGCAGATTTCACAAAATAATATTTACCCCCGGAATCGGCTGAGGCAAATTTGGCCCCATCAGTTTCGGAAGTAGTGAATTCAAGTCCCATAATGTCCAATAATCCTACAGCTACCTCTAACATTACTATAAATTCAAGAAAAACACCTGAACTTTCCCAAAAACCCATATTAACCACAAAACATGCCAATACCACTATAACCAATCCCACTTGGATCCTTGACAGTGGGGCAACCGACACCATGACCAATGAGCCTCATGAGTTTAAAAAGTGGACACCTCCAACCAAAACCCACATCTAAAACTGCCAATGGTGCACTTATCCCAGTCTCCGAAGGTGGCGATATTTCAGTTACACCCAACTTACACTTGCATAATTGCCTCTATGTTCTGGGCCTATCATCAAAATTATTATCTGTCAGTCAAATTACATGAGAATTACATTGTGTTGTTCTTATGTATCCTACTTTTTGCCTATTGCAGGATATTCGCTCGAGGGTGATCATTGGGCATGGCATTGAGAAGGGAGGGGTATACTATGTGACAGACGTGGTGCAACAGAGCTGGTCCAATCTTGTCACCGGGACTGCTGAACAAAGATTATGGTTATGGCACCGTCGGCTCGGTCATTCCTTGATAGTTTATATGAAAATTTTATTTTCCTCTTTAGCATAGTTTGGACTTATGTTATCTTGTGCTACCTGTTTCCATGCTAAACATCATCGTTCCACATATAAACCAAATAATACCAGAGTCAAAACATTGTTTAGTTTTATTCTGATGCATGGGGTCCTTCTCCACATCATACCACTCTTGGATATCAGTACTTTGTTACATTTGTCGATGATTTCTCACGAATAACGTAGGTTTATTTCTTAAAAATTAAGTCTGATGTTCATTCTGAATTCGTTGATTTCTATTATATGGTTGATACCCAGTTTCACGCAAAAATTCAAATCTTTCGGTCTGATAATGGTGGTGAATATGTTAACAGTGGTCTCAAAGTTTTTCTTAAGACGCATGGTATTCTGCATCAAACATCTTGTTCGCACACACCACAGCAAAATGGTGTAGCCAAACGGAAAAATCATGTCTTACTAGAAATGACTCATGTGATGATGCTAGAGTCCCATGTTCCAAAAACACTCTGGCCAGAATCCGTGGCTACCGCAACTTATCTTCTTAATCGTTTGCCTACAAAAATCTTAGATCACCATACACCATTGTCCCTACTTGCGTCTCACACCGAAGTCCCTTATGTCCTTACACTACCCCCATAGGATGCTCTGTCTTTGTGCATATCATGTCCTTTCAACGTACCAAATTAGATGCGTGGGCTGACAAGTGTGTCTTTATGGGCTACGCCATGTCTCAAAAATGGTACCAATGTTATAATTCGTGCACTTGTCGCATCCACATTACCATGGATTGTACATTTCTCGAACACGAATATTTCCATTCTTCCCCGTCTTGGTCTCAGAGGGAGACATATGGTGAGACCTACGAATGGCTCCATAACTCTAGTCAGACATAAGTGGTCCTAATGTGGCAACTAGGTGGCACCGACTGTGCCTTACCTTGCAAAGATATAGCTCTCGCTTCAAAACCAACCAGTGACTCCCCTCTAGCAAATATTGTACTAGGTATTATCATCCTCTCTTGATACAAGTATGATTTCCGTTGCTGATAGTCCTAATAACCCTAATGATCCTCCCAGTATATACCCCGATATATGTGAAACTGTTCAGGATAAAGGTGGTGTTCCAGACAAGGGTAGAATACTCCACTTTGACAGAACAAAGAAAAACCCCTAATTCGGTACTCTCCAAGTAATATGTCAAAAGGAACACTGTATCCGGTGAAGGGTGCAAAAGGTTTTCTGTCCTCATCATGTGATGTTACAGTACACAGAATGGTTGAGGAAGCATTAAGTCAATGAAAATGGTGCGCAGCAATGAAGGAAGAAATGAATGCTATTCACAAAAATAACACCTGGGAGAAAATAACCATACTAAGTGGAAAGCATCCAGTTGGGTGCCGTTGGGTATACACGATCAATTATAAAGCAGACGGAAGCATCGAGATATATAAGGCAAGGTTAGTTGCATGTGGATACACTTAGACTTATGGTGTTGATTATTCAGAGACTTTATCACCGGTGGCAAAGCTCGACACTATCCGGGTTCTCTTCTCAGTAGCAGCCACTAAGTCGTGGCCTCTCAAGCAGTATGATGTGAAGAATGCTTTTCTCCATGGTAAACTAAAAGAAAAGGTATATATGAGTGTGCCGCGGGGTTCACAGAGGAATTCACGGAGATTGAGGTGTGCCTGTTAAGGCGTTCATTGTATGATCTCAAACAGTCACTAAGACTATGGCTTGGAAGATTTACTGCCTTTATGAAGAAACAAAACTATAAGCAGAGCAATGCGGATCATATACTCTCTATAAAAAGTGAGGGGCCCGAGTAAATTGTATAATAATTTATGTGGATGATATGATAATCACAGGAGACGATACTAAAGAGATGAGCGTACTGAAACAAAAGTTGTTCTCAGATTTTGAAATGAAAGATTTGGGGGATCTGAAATACTTCTTAGGGATTGAAGTGGAACATTCTGAGCATGGAATTTTTATATCCCAACAAAAATATGTTCTGGGTCTGCTTGCTGAAGTCGGAATGGTAAACTTTAATCTTGCTGGAGCTCCGATGTTGGTAAAACAAAAGTTAGAGATCGAAAAAGGAAGGCCTAAAGCAGATCGAAAAAGGTACCATATAACTAGTTGAAAAACTAATCTATCTAGAACACACTCGTCCTTACATTTCATTTGTGGTTAGGCTGGTAAGTCAGTTCATACATCAGCCTCGAGATCATCATCTAAAAGCAGTAATGAGAATCATTTGATATCTAAAATGGACAACCAAGGGTGGTATTTGGTTCAGAAACCATGGACACATGAATATCCGGGTATATATTGATGCCGATTGGGTAGGAAGTTTAGTGGATCAACGGTCTACCATGGGGTATTTTGCTCTGGTCGGAGGAAATTTGGCCACGTGGAGGAGTAAAAAACAGAAGATGGTGCCTCATCAAGTGCTGAGACACAGTTCTGAGGAATAGCGAAAGGTGTCTTAAAAATATTATGGTTAAAAAGGTTAATGGGTGATATGGGTCTTCAGGTTATGCTTCCAACAAAATTAATGTGTGATAATAAGGCATTGATTAATATCTCTGAGAATCCTGTATAGCATGATCGAACTTAACATATTGAAATTAAGGAAAAGATCAAGGACAAAATTGTCGAGTTGCCATATGTACCATCAGAGGATCAGTTAGCAGATATCTTGACGAAAACTATGGTCGGAAAGGCGTTTGATGATACATTGACCAAGTTGGGCATTGTAGATTTTTCTGCTCAACTTGAGGAGGAGTGTTAGGAAAGATATATCAAATCATACCTTCGTTATGTGATTGTTGTTACAAACCGTAACAAATAAATAAAATAATAATAATTTTTGTTAAAAAAAGTGATAGGAAAAAATTGGATAAAATGAAATTAAATGAATTAATTATGAAATTCCCACATAATTACCCACCTTTGAAACCCCCCCACCATTAACCTTCTGAATTCCCTCATAAATTTGGATAGAATAAAACCCCCCATTCACCCCAAGGCCAATCGGCCATAACAAAAAGGAAAGATAAATGGGGTGAGTAAAACAAAAAAAGAGGAAGTACAGAGAATCTGAGAGGTGCTGAGAGTAAGAAAAGAAGAAAGAGAGGAAAGAAAAAGAGAGAAAGGAAGGAAGAAAAGAGGAGTGAAGGCCAACACCACCACCAACACCACCACATCACCACCACTAACCTTAGCCTACAACCAAAAGGCAGGTGACCCCTCTCTTTTTGAGTTAATTTCATATATGTATTTATTTGCTATTTTGTTTTACTTATTTTTTTATTTTGTTTGTTATAATTCAAATTGACATGTATATAAATATATATATAGGTATATATATATATATATATATATTTTTTTTGAGAAAACCTTCTTTTATTAAATAAAAACCCTCACTTATGGCGGAGGAAAACCATATTACATCAAAGCATAACGCAGATATAAATTAGTCGATTATCAGCATCCAGAATATATATGATATGCCGCATTAAAACCTTGCCGGGTAAAACCACCCTTGTGGATAAAACCCCGGCGAAGGAAAAAGCGTACATATTTATATATCTGGAATGGTGATAGACACTATTTAAACAAAAGTTACAAGAGAAAACGCCTGTTTGAATCCAGTAAGAAAGGAAAGCCGACTGAAGGACCACGTTGCTTGAATGATGTTTGGAGACATAGAGTATGTTGACAGGATTTAGGCAAGCTGGAGAAGGGACGACAGTGATACCAACCCGTTGATGCATACACCTCATCCATAGACAGACAGCAATTATTGACGGGACCCTGAAAATGTGTGCGATCCAATGCCTCACCAATACCACAGGAGAATGAGAGCGTAAGAATATAAGCAATGCAAGCCAGTGAAAAGTGTGAGAATTATGGCCATAGATACAACCTGTACTGCCGGCACATGATGAAGTGCCGGCAGAACTACATGTGCAAAGCCAAACCACGCATCCGACCGGGGAGAAATGATAAGCTGGCGCCTGTGGCTTGTGCAATAGAAAATTGCCGCAAATGGCTTTGTTGTTCCCTCCAATGCTCATAACCGACAACAAATGCAAAGTATAACTTAATGTCAGCTGGCTGAAGTGTGTGAAAGAATAACCTGAATGCCGAAGAAAAGAAAACGTACCGAGGCTGCCTGTACTGATCAGTGTACAGGCAGTGAGTAGATGACATGGCCAATCCATATGGAAGACTTGAGAGTTGCGTACATCCATGAAGCGGCGGGTCTCAGTCATATCGCAGCAGCCATTGCACATAGGAAGAAAAACAGCATTAACAGAGACTATCAGCGAAAACAAACAGCTGCAAATGTAATAAATATGAGGCGTACCGATTCTGCCCGTGTCCCTTAGTACACGGGCAGAGAATTGCCAATAAACCCAACGCATATTTTAGAAATGAAGATCATGCTGCGCGTAAAGCCACCGAGGAAAGATCAAGTGCCACCGAAGCCTTGACCAGGGGTGGAAGAGTAGAGCTGTTGTACTCCCCCGTTAGAGGCTGCAACATTGCATGTTGTGCTAGATAGTGTGCCGGCATATTTGTCTCACGATATGTATGCACTAAGTCTAGTTGATGCTGACAAATGAGCTCATGTAGTAGACGGAGATGATAATTGCCTGTTGAGCGACGCGGCCTGCTTAGGCTTGCAAGCATTTGAGAACAGTCTGATTCTACAATTATCGAACGGTACAATGGGAGGAAATACAGCAGGATAAACAGGGTGGCCTGTATCTCAGCCTGTAGAGGGGGGCAACGAGGTAGCCGAAATGAAAGGGCCTTGATGCATAAACCATTATGATCGCGGAGGATTCCGCCGCCCGCCGCGTAGTGCTGGCCCACAGCGGCATCCACATTTAGTTTGAGCCTGCCAGAGGGAGGGGTTTGCCAGCGCATAATTCGTAGTCTAGGCGGTCGAATCTGAGGAAGCCAGGGTAGAGGAGCAAATGGAAGTGCAGCTAGCTTGGTTTCCTGTATCTTCATCATCCAAGTGTGAATATCAAAATGAATAGAATTACGGACTGCTGTTGTGGAGAAGCGAATGGTGTCACCATAAGTTAGCTGCGCATAATGACGCCAAATATTATGTAATATTATCCCAGGAAGTATTAGCCGCAAGACGCCTAGGAGAGATGTGACATTGGATCTATACCACCATGCCATGATATATTGCCTAAGCGATAATGTTGACGGATGCACGCCATCAAGCTCCGCGGCAAAAAAACTCCAGAGAAAACGGATGCGCGAGCATGTGATGAACAAATGGTCGACCGTAGCTGAATGTGTTTTACAGAAAGGACATTGAGTTGGTCGCGCCATGGTGTAGCTGCCGATATAATCTTCGAATGGGAGGGCCGAATGAAACATGCGCCACAAAAACATGCGAATGGAAGGCGAGTGGTGTTTACTCCAAATAAACCTAGCCGACATTAACGTAGGCCGTGAAGTCCGACAAATCATGTATGCTGATTTTATCGAAAACTCTCCCGAAGGCGTAAGCGCCCATGATAGAAACGTGCCCAATCCACTAGAATTTGGGAGACAAGTGGGATGAATGTGACAGATAGATTTCCAGACCGGGGAATCTGTAAGTCTTGGAATATAGTCATTCCGTCTCCCATATTTATGCTGCATATACCTACTCCATAGAGTGTTTTGGCACTGATATTTCCACCAAATTTGGCATTGATATGCCCGTTGTAGCTCTCGAAGGTTGCGAATTCCCAAGCCACCTTCTTCTACTGGTATAGAAATGTCTTTCCATGCCACCCAATGATGCCTTTCCCCCCAATAAAATGCTGCCATCTTTCTTTCAAGCACTCGAATGATAGATTGCGGCATACCACCTGCCGCTAGTATATGTAAAGGTAGCGCTGCCAGAACCGAACGGATCAGGACAAGTCTCCCTGCCATAGAAAGAAGGCGAGAATGCCAGCCATTTAATCGGCCATCCACGTGCTGTAAGAGTGACGAAAAATGTGAAGCCCGTGGAATTCCCTTATGCAGATAGGATCCGAGATAGCGAAATGGCAGAGTGGCTAATCGCATGCCAAGAATATCTCTGATTATATGACATTGCCGACTCGTGATAGCAGAGGATGGGATGAAATTACTTTTTTGAAAATTTACCTTCTGACCTGAAGCGATTTCGTAAGAAGTGAGAAACGCATGGAAGCGCCGTAAATTTTGCTGTGTACCACGTAGGAAGATGAGCAAATCATCTGCATATGCCAAGTGAGAAACAGTGAACGGAACTCTGCCCAACCGAAATGTCTGGAGTCTGCCTGTTTCCACCAGAGCCTTCAGCCCCCTGCTAAATCCCTCAGATGACAAAATAAATAGCAATGGCGATAGAGGATCACCCTGTTTTACTCCCCTGAATGGCCGAAAATATGGCGAGGGTTGACCATTGATTAAGACTGACATTTTCGTTGCTCTTAGATGATTTAGGATAATCCGAATGAAAAAATCAGAGAAACCAAACTTGTGTAGGAGCAAGCGAAGATAATCCCAACTCACCCGATCAAAAGCCTTCATCATGTCTAATTTAAGACATACCTGCGGCCCACCCCTGTCCAGCTGATGAATCATTTCCCGTGCCAAAAGCACCTGAGTGGAAATATCCTGACCCGCAAGAAATCCTGTCTGCTCTGGCGATATTAAAGTGGGTAATAGCCTATTCAGCCTTGATGCAATAACACGAGTACATACCTTGCTAATAAAATTGGTGAGGCAAATAGGTCAAAAATCACTAAACGTCTGCGGTGACTGTGATTTCGGTATAAGAGTCAATAGTGCACTCGCCATGACCGGCGGCTGGGGTACCCCTATGAAAAACTCTTGCACCGCTTTTAACACATCTAAATGAATTACAGACCAGCACGATCGATAAAAATTACCATGAAAGCCATCAGGGCCTGCGGCACTCTGTGGATCCAAGCTCCATACAGCTTGTTTAACCTCTAACTCCGTCGGCAATTGTGTAAGCATGAGATTATCCGCATCAGTGAGAAGAGTCGGAATATGGGACAATATATCCTCGTAATTAGAGGTTTGTACATGAGCAAAGAGTCCCTTATAATAATCCACCGCAGCCGTCATTATCTCATCCGGTTGTGTGATTACGTCACCCTGTTCATTTTTCAGTTGTCTAATGCAAAGCTGTGAGCGCTTACCTTTAACCAGAGAATGAAAATATCGTGTGTTTGCATCCCCTTCTTGTAACCATTTAACACGAGCCTTTTGTTTCCAGTATTGTAACTCATAATTTGAAGCAAGCAAATACTGAGCCTTGGCCTGATAATATGCCTCACGTGCCTCCTCTGTTGACGTGTCATCCCAGTGACTTTCTGCGGCCGTAAGATTATCCTCTGCAAGCTGCAATTTGCTAAAGATATTACCGAATATATGTTTGTTCCAATGATGAATATCCCTCTTTAGGGCAAACAACTTGGCATAGAAACCCCTCATACCACCAGTCGTTGGATACGATAACCATGCCTGGCGCATATATGCATGAAAATCAGGATGATGTAGCCACGCATCCAAGAACCGAAAAGAACGACGAGTTGGTTGGGTGCTTTGCTGGCAGTTAATTAAAAGTGGAGTATGATCCGATGTCACTCTCGGTAAATGTGTAAGTCGTAGCACGTCGAACAGATCTTGCATCCGTGAATTAAGAAAGATCCAATCTAGCCTTCTGCAAACTCGCCCTAGGCCACGTCCCTCCGCCCAAGTAAAACGCGTACCATGATATGGTGGAGACATAAGAGAGCATGATTCAATACAGTCATTGAAGTCCTGCATCGCGGATAGAGGTGGCGTGGAGCGACCCTGATGGTCCTCAATTGCACGGAAGGTGTTGAAATCCCCCCTATCAACCACGGCAGCTGTAAACCTTCAGAAAAATGACATAAATCTCGCCATAGACTTCGACGCTGAAAAGCTGTATGCTTCGCGTACACAAGAGATAGAACAAATTGTTGCTGCTGTGAGTGTGAAGAAAGAGTCAAATGTAAGACTTGACCCTGATCCTGCGTAGTCACCAAACGAAATTCATTATCCTTCCAGAAAAACCATATACGTTCCGATTGTGAAGCATAACAATGTGAGAAACCTAGTGTAAGACAAAACTGCTGGATTTGTGATGAAGTATGTTTAGGTTCAATCAATGCAAGCAAATGAATACGATATTCTCTAATCAACTGTTTCAAGCGAGGCAAAGACGTGCGCATGCCTCGAATATTCCAAATTAATATATTCATTGAGTAAGGTTTGAGACACTTCCCTGCAGAACGTGAGAAGCACTACGCGTGAGAATAGTAGATGGGGGCAACGGAGGGAGGTCTTTTTTCGTGCGGCGTTTCCGACGTGGTACAACTGGCACAAAAGGCGCCTCCTCGGGATTATCAGGCAAACGTGATATCAATATATCATCTGCAGGTGATGATTCAAGGCGCTGAATGCGCTGAGAAATCTCTGTAGGAACTGTAAGATGTGCTGCCTCGAGACCCTCCTCTGGTAGTTCCGTGTCTGAAGAATGTCCAAGCTCCGTATGAGGGATATCCTCTGGTAAATGATGATCCGGGGCATCACAATAGGTGTCATGATGCTGGGGATCAGCCTCCACTTGTAGATCAACATGAGTATCCGAATCGATGGTATGATCCGGAAGTGGCTCCTCTGAATGAAGCAGTCCAGCCGTATGTAGTATACCAGGCCTATGTTCAGATCGGTCTTCCGCCGCAGATGCAGGCGGCATTGAAGGCATAGCAGTCGGCTGCAAGGGGGGCGGTGGTGGTGGTGGAATATTAGACGCCGAGGGCTGTTTAGGGTCGCATGACGCATGATCATGCCCTAATCGATGGCATGCAGTGCAATATTTTGGCAAATCCTCGTAGATCACTGTTTGCAATATTAAACGTTGTTTTGCCTGCAAATAAATCTTTTGGGGCAGGTCCTGTGAAACATCAACTTCAACACAAATTCGGGCGACAGAAGGCCGCAGTGCATCTGAGGTGGCGGCATCAAGTTTCAGTGGTGAACCTATCGGCTTCACTATTTCAAAAAGAGCTTCTCTGCAATGCAAGTGCACCGGTAAACCTGGTAATGCTACCCAGACCGGTACAATCGGAACGTCCGTAGTCGGATCAAAATCCACTGTCCATTTAGTTATACGCATATGACGACCAGAAATAAGCCATGATCGACGGTAGAAGCATCTGAGATAATCAGTTTCTTGGCGAAAATTCAAAAGAATATGCGTTTGATCTATAAGCGTGATGCGCAGATCATTGTGAAATCCTATTTTTTCAAAGACCTCCCGAATCACCTTCAATGGTGGTCTTCCATACCAAAACGTACCAACTAACGAATATTTGTATGGCGCAGCTAGGGCATCAATCTCAGAGTCTAAAAACGATATCAATGGAATACCTTTATGCCTGGAGACTGTTTTGGGAGTAATACTGAATGTGGGTGCCGCCGTGGTTCCGGAAACCACAGCCGCAAACGTTGGAGCCGATGTCATTGCGATCGTGGGAGATGCTGGTGTGGAGGAAGAAATCGAAAAGCCTGGTATGTGGTGCGATGGAAGGCGTTGCGACGGCGGTGTAGCAAGGCAACTGCGGCGGCGGTGTGAGCGAATACAGCAGCGGCGGCGGCTAAAGCCGCCGAGATCGTCGGAGCCCTTGCGCCATATCCATGGGTATATATATAGGTATATATATATATATATGTATATATATATATAGACACACACACACAAAAATGCACTAAAGGGCGCTTATGAAGAGTGTCGACATACGCGCGTCACATTGCGAAGCTGTAGATATATTTGGTGGCCAGGTCTTCCGAATGCTTATAAAGTATTTTTATGGAAGCTATGCTTTGGGGCGTTGCCTATGCCTGAGAACTTGTCGCTATTTATGCACTCATTTCCTGCCCAATGTCCTTTCTTCAGACGTACTAACAGTGACATTAATCACTTATTTTTTCATTGTTCAATGATCGCATCAGTATGGCAGAAATATTCTACATTACTCGATGGACCATTGTACTCCTTTACCTCATTACGCTCATACCTTATGAGTTGGTGGCTACAGTCTTCTACATCATCTATGAAAGGTCAGTTGAAGGAAGTTGTACCTCACTTTGTATCCTGGAATATATGGAAGGAGTATGCTGGCATTGTTTTCGGTTTGGAACAGTATAGGCACGACCGATTGGACGAGAGAATTCAAATGGATATCTACAATCGGTGTACTACAGTGTCTGGAAAAAAATTTGTTGATCAGTTACCACAATTGGTGTCAGTAGGTTTGTCTCCGCACATTCGTTCGCGCAGACATTCCATAGTCCGTTGCCACCCCCCTCCATCGGGTAGATTGAAGCTCAACGTAGATGATGCGGCAGGACAATATCGTGCTGCAGCGGGTGCCATTGTCCAAGATTCTACAGGAAGTTTTTTGACGGCGATAGCTTCTACATTACCAAAGTTGTCTCCATTGAGAGCAGAACTACAAGCTTTGATATATTCACTTATATATTTCTCTTGTTCTCATATGTAACTCATTATTGAGATGGATTGTATAACTATACAGCAGCTAATCACCTCCAACACTTCTACGGGGGAGCTTCGTGCAGACTTGGATCACTTGCATTGCTTTTTACATATCACACGTTCTGAATTGTGGCATATACCAAGGGAGACTAATGCGGTTGCTCATCATTTGGCTGCCTACGCGATGCAGCATCCTCTTTTCATTCGCTTTACAGCCTTAAGAGAACTTCCAGCAGTGGTACCAGGCTGCCTCATCACAGACTTATCAACCCCATATTTGCGTGCAGGACATGGCTAGATTTTTCTTCTCTGCATGTATCATTGTATTGATACAGGTAGCACGGGTACTCGGTAATTATTATTGTTGCTTACACAATGCTATACATCAATATCCTTGTTACTACACTCATGACTATTTTGGAACAATGCTGTTGCGAGGTCTCTTTGTGGCGGCCTGTGCGCATCAACGGTGGGAGTACATAACCTACATTTGTCTGAAATGGCCTATCACGATATTGAGAGTCAATTGTTGGTGGTTGTCTTTATTCCAAATGAATACAGACAACGTCGGTACGTTTTTTACATGTACAACGATATGTATACTTGTGATTTATATGTATGGCATTAACAGTTTGTCTTCGCATGCATGGTTGCTGGGATGGCGGCATGAGGATGATAATGTGAATGGGAGTGCTTGGGAGTACTCAAGTTCTACTACATCAACAATCATGCGCAACTTCACTCAAGCAGGAGCAAATAGATTGTCTTTTAAGCTTACCTTTCATTTGATAATGTACTCTGTCATGTCTCAACGCTCCAATTATATAAATATGTACGCTTTTTCCTTTGCCAAGGTTTTATCCACAAGGATGGTTTTACTTGGCTAGGTTTTAATGCAGCATATCATATATGATTGGAGGTTGACAATCATTAGTTCTTTGCGCTCGCATTTTGCTTACGATGACTCTATTATGTAATATGGTTTTCCTCCGCCACAAGTGAGGCCGTATTTCTATAAAATCTGCTTCAATAAAAAAAATACACACAAATGCATGTAACAGCTTACTGGAAGTATATGGACGGAAGTAAATTTTTAGGCTGGTCGAATACTGTTGTGTGGATTGTTAAATGTATGTACATATATTATGTTGATGGGTTTCTTTTTGGGATGTTGTTATATATTGTATATGACCAAATACGCACTAGGGGGTACGGCGTTTATCACAATGCTTTGTATGGCATAAGCTTCTTCCGCCTAATATTCGGCTCTTTCTTTGGAGGTTATATCATGACGCCTTACCACTCCCACAAATTTTGACATGTTTTGTTATTCCCCTGCGCACATAATGTCCATTTTGTTTAACAGTAACTGTGACGAGGGATTACATTTTTTTGGGATGTACAGAAGTAAATTTGTTGTGGAGATGTTTCAGTACTTATCTGGATGGGCCCAATGCATCCACTACCTCCCTTCTCCCATACTTATTACAATGGTGGATACCAACAAAAGCTCGTTCCGTCAAAGGTCAGTTATGACTGGTAGCTCCTAGAATCATAACATGGGAGCTTTGGAAGTTATATACATCGGCAATCTATGGGGATGGAGTATGGTCTAGAAGGCTAGCTATGGAGCGTATTTGACGATCTTTCTATGCATAGTCGGCATCACAACAAGGCAAAAAATATGCCACCTCTAATGTTGAGCTGATACACTTTGGACTTACACCGATTATGAGATCTCCAAGATGTCGAATTATACGTTGGTTGCAGCCACCCTCTGGCTGATTTAAACTCAATGTAGATGCAGCCCATAGGAAGATAACGGCTGCTAGGGGAGCAATTCTTCGGAATTGTAGTGGTTCATTTATGGGTGCAATATCGTTTCATTTACCGCTCTCTACCCGCTCAGAGGCGGAACTGCAGGCTGCCTCATTGGCCTTATCATATTTTGCCCGCCTTTGGGCTCCTATTGAGGTGGAAGTTGATGCAATGGAGGTTTTGAAGCAAGTGCAGCAAGGACACTCCTGTATTCCAAGGGTGCTCCGTAACATGCTACTTTTTCAGTCCGGTTCGATATCTTACATACATAGGGAGGTAAACACAACAGCACATTTCCTTGCTCAACATGGTCAGATCCAGAATTGCTTCACAATATTTAGGAGTCTCTCTGAATTACCACCAATTCTTCGAGCCGGTGTTCAAACAGATAGAGTACCTGAACTACGACATGGCTAAAACGATCAGGCTCACTTGTTGCATGTATCATATAATGATATGTGCAACCGGGGTAGACTTTTTAATTTCGTGTTCACACTTCTTATCATTAAGCTGGAGCTTATTGGAATTCTTACACTGCCTATTGCCTGGATCTAAGGATGCAGGCAACTTGGCAAGACTACACATTACTCGCAACTTAAGGTACTTTGACAAACGCATACATGCAATTGGGACCAAACAATTTACACATAAGATAAATCATAATTGGGCGTTTGTGGTCACACCAACACATCCACGGATTTGGCTTTCGGATTTTAGCTTCCTGACATGATTTATGTTATGTCATTACTCCAATTATATAAATATGTACGTTTTTTCCTTCGCCAATGGTGGTTTTACTTGGCAAGGTTTTAATGCGGCATATCATATATGATTGGAGATTGACAATCATTAGGTCTTTACATTGGTTTTTTAATATGATGACTCATATTGTATCATGGTATTCCTCCGCCATAATTGAGGCATAATAATATTTAATTTTTTGCTTGTGTGTGTGTGTATGATATACAGCTTGTACATTTATAAGGTTACTTTTAGTAGCACACATAACTAGTATTATATATATGGTTTAAAAATACGTTAGCACATAAGACGGATATTAGTGTATAGTATTACATTACTAACACTTACTACATGAAATATCCTCACATTTGTTTAAACAGTACGTAACAATGTAAATATAAAGCATTTAAAAATATTCAAACAATACAAACGGTGCAATAGAATGATGTCGTACTAAGTTACAATGACATTTAATAATATTAAACTGTAATGTAAGCAAACTTGTGTGATACCATTATAGTTCTTTGTAGTGTTATTGCAATAAAGTTGTTATCTTGTGTAACGTGCAAATTCATAATGATATAATAATTTGCTAAATGTAATGAAATTGTAAGAAAAAATTTATTTGTGTGATATAATATATGTTAAAAATGTGATTGTATGTTCTGAAATATTTCCAGTTAAAAAATTATAAGTATTCAATTACTAAACTGTGATTTATGTTTACTTGTTTAAAAAATATAATAAATAAAAAAACATAATAAATTTTTATATAGTGTATTATCAGTGTAGGTTACAATTATGCAAACAATTACAACTATTTTTTGACAACCATGTACATAGTTATATTATTAGCCTCAACATATCGTATTGTTTATATACAACAGAATATTACATTATTGCAAATTAACTGCACGACTTTAGTTAATTCATTGATCATATATTAACACAATCATTTCACAAAACATTTCACATTGGCATTATTATGTTTATTAGTAAATATATAGTTTGTTTAATTACTATCATTGAATCATTTATTTAAGCTAATTTTATTACGTTACATTAAATAAATTTATATTTGTATACAAGAGAGTAAATAATTTAAAATTAATTAAGAGGAGACAAGTGAAATTCTTGACATGTGGAAATGAGTGAAGAAAAGAGGAAAAAAGGAAAAACGTGTTATGTGGCATAATACATCTGCGTTTCATGGCACATGCATTGCCCCTCAGGACGTGCTGTTATAGACGTTTAAAAAAATGGATAATAATTAATTAAATTGAATTCATATTATCCCAGCCATAACTATCCCATCCCCATCCCCCCTTAATTCACTCCATAACTCCCCATCACCCTCTAATTTCGGCCCACCTTCCCCAATTAAATTCCCCACCCCCAATTTGCCCCAGCAGCCTTCGCTGCAACAACAAAAATTATAAAGAAAAAGAAAAGTGAGAGAGTACAAACTTTCGGCTGAGAGGAGGGAGGGAACGGCAAGGAGAAAGAAAGAAAGAAATGAGAGAGAGAGAGAGAGAAAGGGAGAAAGAGGGAGAGAAGAGGAAGGAAAAGCCAACTGCACCGAATCCAACCTATTTTGAGCATTGATTTCGTATTCAAGAAGTAGGTTACCCTCTCCTCTGTCGGATTGATTTGGATTCCCTCGCATTCTGTATTGGGATTGTTTATTTATCACTGAACGTTTACTCTTTATATGTTTATCTCGAATTCTTTATGTTTTTGTATAGAAATTGCATGAATGCCCATACATATAGCTATGGAAAACTCCCTTCCCTCTTACTACTACCGACGGTTACCTCCTTTAAGCAAGGGGAAAGAAAACTTTCTTCAAAACAACTCTAGAATATTCAACTCTCAAGAAGTCACAATGGAGCAAAGAGATTTCCCCATTTCTCCATTGTAATATACGGCTAGTGAAGAAGGTCCAAGAACCATCTTCAAGCTCCAAGAATTCATCTAGGTAAGTGTATGATTAAATCTTCTAAGTGAGTTCTATATTTCAAAGGATGAAGCTCACAATATACCCTCTTTTTTCCATGCTAAAAACGTGACCTACAAAGGGTCACTAAGTGAGGATTCTTCAAGCTACTAAGGAGAAGCTAACATCTTGGTGGTTTGAATCCATTTCAAGATCCATTCAATCTTCATTTTGGTCAGATGAATCTAGCCTAAATCTAGCTCCATTCTTCATTTCAAATGGTAGCTAATGTTCTCCTTCTTCTCCTCTTCAAAAACGTGTGCTATGAGTAAAGTGGAGGAAGACTTCATTCCATTTCCGCCAAGGTTCAAGCAACGGAAAAGCTCTAAGGTCCAAGGAGGCAAGTATACTCTAGCCAATCTTGCCTTATTTGTGAAGTGCATGCTTGAATGACTAGCCATTTTTAAGTTATGAATCTCAGTTGGAGATTCTAAGAACAAGACATGAACTTAGTTGATGTAAAGAAAAGTGTTGGTATGAAAAGTGACATGTTCTAAGCGTATATGGCAAGACTGTTGGTATGAGTCATGTGTAGCCTAAAATGAGTTATGAGACTTGAAATAACTATGTTTAAATGTGTATTTGATGTATAGTAAGTCATCTTAATAAATGAAGTTGGTTGAAGGATGCTTGAACAATAAAAAGGTGAAGAAGTGCTGAAACTACTGGAGCTGGCAGATTTGTGTTGCTGATTGTGTGACTTGAGAATGAACCTTAAAAGTGTTCTATTAAGCTAAATTTTGACGTGACACTAGTTCTGTGTGTGTAGTACAAGTGAGAGTTGGAATTGCAGTAAAAAGAGTTATGGTTTATTTTTAATAAATCTTTTGGTAAAACTGCTCAAGAAGAAATTACTGGAACTGGGAAGAACAGTGTGACGTTTTGCATGACCTGAAAATGAATCTTAGGAGTATTCAAATTGGCTAATTTTTGGTTTGATGTTAGCCTCATATGTATATGAAATGTGTGAGTTTGAATTTCAATAAAAGGAGTTGTGGTGATAGCCTTATGTGTATGTGAAATGTGAGAGGTGGAATTTTGATGAAAGGAGTTGTGAATTATTATTAATGAAATATTTGGTGAAACTGCTCAAACAGAGTTGCTGGAACAGGACAGTTTTGAGTAGTAAGTTGTGTGGATTGAAAATGCACCATAGGAATATGAAAATGAGCTTATTGCTGGTAGGATGATAGTTTGATGTGTTTATGACATCTTTGCGTTGGAATTTTGGTAAAAAGAGTTGTGGTTTGGTCACAATTTATTTCGTGATACAATTGGTCAATCCAGTCTCTGCATGTACCCAATTTGGGAAAGTAATTAGATGACCCCTTTAAACTTATTGAATTGCCTTGGAAATTTTATGATAATTACTTAGGGCATAGATGTGCATGTTCATGTAACGAAACCAGCCTAAAACCACCATTTTGATGGTTAACAACCGAGTTGAAGTTAGTGGTACAAAACTGGAAATATGACAGTTTAATGTCTTAAGTCGTAAGGCTTCGATCTTGATCATTTAGGCTTGAATGTGATGTTTAGCCGTATGAATGCTTTTTCTTGGTGAATTAGATATGTTTTACAGGTGATAGATCAAAATGAATAAAGCTTTATGACCCACGAAACTGAGGTAAGGCGGTACTGCCCTGCTGATTTCAGCAGTACCTTTGATGATTGTATGATGTTTTGAGGTAGTTAGACATTTCGGAATGTTACGAAATTTTAATAGCATGTGTCTAAGCCTTCATTATGCATATGTATGGCATGGGTTTATGAATATGAGCACGAATTGATGAGCATGAGGCTGTATGAACAGAATGTGATTGCTGGACAGTTTTTCCAGTTTAAAAGACAAGTCCGTGCATGCATGATTATGATGCATTTGTTCACGAGTCGCATAATGCATGTCATACATTGCATCATCGTCACGTACATGATTTACAGCATGATCTTTATGTGAAAGAAAGATGAAAAGCGTTTTCAAAAGATGATTTTGTTTTGCAAAGAATGATTCCCCACCGGTACCGTGTGTGAGTATGAACTTGGCCAATATGATGACGTTACCGTTCCGAATCCGGGAATAATAGATTCGAAGGGGAGACGTTACCGCCTCAGATCCAGAAAGATAGATCTGAACATAAGAAAGATGACGTTACCGTTCCGAATCCGGGAATAATAGATTCGAAGGGGAGACGTTACCGCCTCAGATCCGGGAAGATAGATCTGAACACTCTATTGCTTTACGATGATGATGATTTTAAAGAAAAGCATGAAAGATCATATTCTATTTTATCTCGATGCATCACATGTACATATGCATGCATATTACATTCATGCAGCGACACATGAGATTTAAGTTGTGATGACCTCGTAGACCCTAAGTAATGATTCTTATTGTGTTATTCATCGATACGAGTTACAGTCTTTTAATGTTATATTCTGCTTTGAGTGATGATTCTAATTAAGTTATGATCTTAATACTTTAAGTGATGATCCCTATCGAGTATTGGATGCAGGGCATTATGCGCTACTTTTGCATATTCATACGCATTGCATATGGTCAAGAGCATGATGTTAAGTCTATTTGCACTAGGTTGTGTTATTACTTGCTTCGTGACTAAGTTATGATTTTATTTCCTTAACGGCTATTGATTGAAGGGATGAGATGCTAGCCAAATGCTAGAGGTAATATTACTTAGGTAATAATCCTCCTATCTCTCGTTACCTAAGTTATGATTTCACTACGGTTGATACGTAAGCTATGATCTTATTCAGGACAAATAGGCCAAGTTGTTATGAATTGGTAACTCCTAGGTTATGATCTTTATTGGGTGATGACCTTTTCTATGTCATGATCTTCATTAAGTGATGATTCTTTCATAAGTCATGATCTCTGTTAAGTTTCAATCTCTGTTAAGCGATGACCTTGGATATACATTGTGTTGACTTCTTACGGGTGTTTAATGGAAGGTCAGGTATGTTTTAAACCGAATTTTGGGGTTTGGTTCTTGTGTGTACTTTCCATTTAATGCATGATTGTTTATGGTGTACTTGCTGGTGACTTTGTCACTCACTCCCTATTTTTCCTCCCAGAGGCTGCAGGGAACATGGTAGAATGGATTGAGGATGGACCTAGAGCCCCTACCCGTGAGTGCAGCGAAGGATGGGCAGATTAGGAGACGTGACTTGACGATTATGACTGTTGACTGATTATGTAGTTGTGATGGGAGACATCTAATTTTGAGAATTTCGATACTTTGATTTGGGTTGTAAAACAAAGAATGATCTAGTGGATGTTTTTAATTTAAAGTTTTAAATTCTGCCACGGTTTTGCATATTTATCTGCGTGTAAGCGCGAAAATCCATGCATTATACCATGGATCATGATACGTATGAGACAACGCCTAGTACTCTCCTTAGTGAAGTACGGCGGGTGCACCGACTCCGGCGGGGCCGGGGTGTGGGGCGCCACAGGTGTTATCAGAGCTAAGGCTCCAGATCCGGGCAGAATGTAGAACTAAGTTATGATTATAGTCAACTAAGTTTGATCTTAGGCCTAAGTTCTTATCTTAGATGAGAGTTGACCTTAGACCAGGATGACTTAGACTGGAAATTAGGGTTTTGACCAAATGATAAAGCCCTAGTCGATGGCCATCTATAGAATGTAATCATGCATGCATGCGCAACCATAAGATCGTATATGGATTACGAATTAAATGGTGTCGCTTATTCTGAATATTTATACCTTAAGTAAGACTCCGACACTTCGTGGTGTGGATGGCACCACAATTCAGTAAGATGACATCATCACTGTCCCCCCAGGAGGCAGTAAACTTTACTAGCAATAGTTAATGAGAACACGTATTCAAGGTTTGGCAGGGAATTTAGTTCATAGTAGGTGGAAAGATGGTTAAGTAAAGTTGAAAGTAATTCCATGCTGATACTAGTACTGGATAGGATAAGGGCAAAGTTCCAAGAGGAGTTTTGTGAGTCCTTCCTCTCTCAGGACTTAGTCACGAGAAGGGTTGAGGAATTTGACTCACTAAGACAGGGGTCAGGCAGCTCCGTACTCATTCATTATTTTGGGACAGTATGTTCCTTTGATTATGAGAGATGAAAGGTTTAAGCTGATCAGATTTGTGCGCAGTCTAGACCCCCAGATCAAATTAGGCTAAGTTAAGTTGTATTCAAGGACATTTGGTGAATTATTAGAGGACCGCTATGGAGCAGAATGCGATAGTAAGGGAACGAAAGAATGAAAAAAACGATTTAACAAGCAAACGAAGTAGAAGGTGGAAACCGTATCCATATAAGGCTAGTTTATGCGGATGACAAAGAAACAACCAAGGTACGGCTAATAAGTGTGAAGTACCTATGTCCTCTGCTCTACTTCCTATTAACCAAGAATGAGTGATTATGATAGTTTTCTTTAAGTTATGATGAGTAAACCACAAGTTAGCAAGTGAGATTATTAGCGATAACATGACCAAGTATGACACTGCGTATGGGACTCGGGGTCCTCGTCATGATGCGTCACTATGAGCACTTGTACACATTTTATGGAAAAAGAAATTATAAGCCTGTTGTGATCATGATTACATGGAATGGAATTCATTATCAAGTACATAGTACCAAGGTTGCAAGTGCTTGATATGAGATAGGTTACGAGAACACCGAATTAGAATAAGTTCTGATGAAATCTCTAAGATCAATGGAACAAAGCAGTTCTGAGGGAACTAAATAGACGCTTTATGCGATCTTATTTACCTAAAAGAAGAAGCCACATGGGGAAACGGAAGACGACATGAGGAGTAGACGCCCCATTTTGTTGACTAGCCTGAAGTTTCGAGGACGAAACTTATATTAAGGGGGGGGGGGGGGAGAATGTCGAAAAGTCGTATAGTACTTGAAGACCCATATAAGTGAATTAATAAAGTGGTATCTTCCAAGCGTCTTTCACTAAGTTTCCTTAGTGATTCTTTCATTTTAGGATGATAAGCAAATGATATAATCAATTCAAGCGTGAGTTAGGGACTATATGCAGTGACCAATTCATTCCCAAAGGCTTAAGAAAATTTCGGCCACAAGGTTTAAAAAGGGCCTTAAAGGGTTTTTCCCAAATTATAGGAGAGTTTAATCTTAAGGGCCTCCCTAAAATAAAGTCAAATGGAAATTAAGGAGTGTAAGTAGTAGGCAATTCTTCCCCAAATTCTTGGAGAATTTCGGCCTAGCCCAAGGGAAATTGGGAATTTCCTAACTTTATTTTTAAAACAAGAAAAAGGGAAACAATTAAAAAGGGGGCAAATACCCACATGGCTTCTTATTAAACTCATTTGGAGAGAAATTAAGCATGGTAAAGTTTCCCCCCAAGGAGTCAAAACCGCCTCCCATGGTTGACCAAGAAAGATTACCATGGTTACTTAATATTTACTACAAGGTTAAGGAAATAACTCTAGTTGGATAAAGTAACCTAGGTTAGCCATAAAGTAACCATAGTTGACATAAAGTAACCATAGTTGGCATAAAGTAACTATAGTTGGCATAAAGTAACTATAGTTGACATAAAGTAGCTATGGTTGACCTAAAGTAACTATAGTTGAACTAAAGTAACCTTGGTTGGGCAAAAAGTAACTAAGGCTAATTAACTCTAATTAGCCTAAACCAAGCTATGGAATACTCCCTTCCCTCTTACTACTACCCACGGTTACCTCCTTTAACCAAGGGGAAAGAAAACTGTCTTCAAAACAACTCTAGAATATTCAACTCTCAAGAAGTCACAATGGAGCAAAGAGATTTCCCCATTTCTCCATTGTAATATACGGCTAGTGAAGAAGGTCCAAGAACCATCTTCAAGCTCCAAGAATTCATCTAGGTAAGTGTATGATTAAATCTTCTAAGTGAGTTCTATATTTCAAAGGATGATGCTCACAATATACCCTCTTTTTTCCATGCTAAAAACGTGACCTACAAAGGGTCACTAAGTGAGGATTCTTCAAGCTACTAAGGAGAAGCTAACATCTTGGTGGTTTGAATCCATTTCAAGATCCATTCAAGCTTCATTTTGGTAAGATGAATCTAGCCTAAATCTAGCTCCATTCTTCATTTCAAATGGTTGCTAATGTTCTCCTTCTTCTCCTCTTCAAAAACGTGTGCTATGAGTAAAGTGGAGGAAGACTTCATTCCATTTCCACCAAGGTTCAAGCAACGGAAAAGATCTAAGGTTCAAGGAGGCAAGTATACTCTAGACAATCTTGCCTTATTTGTGAAGTGCATGCTTGAATGACTAGCCATTTTTAAGTTATGAATCTTAGTTGGAGATTCTAAGAACAAGACATGAACTTAGTTGATGTAAAGAAAAGTGTTGGTATGAAAAGTGACATGTCTAAGCGTAAATGGAAAGACTGTTGGAATGAGTCATGTGTAGCCTAAAATGAGTTATGAGACTTGAAATAACTATGTTTAAATGTGTATTTAATGTATAGTAAGTCATCTTAATAAATGAAGTTGGTTGAAGGATGCTTGAACAATAAAAAGGTGAAGAAGTGCTGAAACTACTGGAGCTGGCAGATTTGTGTTGCTGATTGTGTGACTTGAGAATGAATCTTAAAAGTGTTCTATTAAGCTAAATTTTGACGTGACACTAGGTCTGTGTGTGTAGTACAAGTGAGAGTTGGAATTGAAGTAAAAAGAGTTATGGTTTATTTTTAATAAATCTTTTGGTAAAACTGCTCAAGAAGAAATTACTGGAACTGGGGCAGAACAGTGTGACGTATTGCATGACCTGAAAATGAATCTTAGGAGTATTCACATTGGCTAATGTTTGGTGTGATGTTAGCCTCATATGTATATGAAATGTGTGAGTTTGAATTGCAATAAAAGGAGTTGTGGTTTGTCCTTAATGAAGTTTTTAGCAAGAAGTGGTCAAACAGAAGTACTGGAACTGGACAGATTTATGTGTTATGTTGAACGACCTGAACATGAATCTTAGGAGTGTTCAAATTGGCTAATTTTTGGTATGGTGAGCCATATGTGTATGTGAAATGTGAGAGGTGGAATTTTGATGAAAGGAGTTGTAAATTATTATTAATGAAATTTTTGGTGAAACTGCTCAAAACTCCACACCTTCTTCAATGGGCACGCTGCAAGAGTATGGTGCTCTCATGGCTCCTCAAAGGAGTTGCTGGAACAGGACAGTTTTGAGTAGTAAGTTGTGTGGATTGAAAATGCACCTTAGGAATATGAAAATGAGCTTATTTTTGGTAGGATGATAGTTTGATGTGTTTATGATATCTGTGAGTTGGAATTTTGGTAAAAAGAGTTGTGGTTTGGTCACAATTTATTTCGTGATACAACTTGTCAATCCAGTCTCTGCATGTACCCAATTTGGGAAAGTAATTAGATGACCCCTTTAAACTTATTGAATTGCCTTGGCAATTTTATGGTAATTACTTAGGGCATAGATGTGCATGTTCATGTAACGAAACCAGCCTAAAACCACCATTTAGATGGTTAACAACCGAGTTGAAGTTAGTGGTATAAAACTGGAAATAGGACAGTTTAATGTCTTAAGTCGTAAGGCTTCGATCTTGATCATTTAGGCTTGAATGTGATGTTTAGCCGTATGAATACTGTTCCTTTGTGAATTAGCTATGTTTTCTAGGTGATGGATCAAAATGAATAAAGTTTTATGACCCACGAAACTGAGGTAAGGCGGTACTGCCCTGCTGATTTCAGCAGTACCTTTGATGATAGTATGATGTTTTGAGGTAGTTAGACATTTCGGAATGTCACGAAATTTTAATAGCATGTGTCTAAGCCTTCATTATGCATATGTATGGCATGGGTTTATGAATATGAGCACGAATTGATGAGCACGAGGCTGTATGAACAGAATGTGATTGCAGGACAGTTTTTCCAGTTTAAAAGACAAGTCCGTGCATGCATGATTATGATGCATTTGTTCACGAGTCGCATAATGCATGTCATACATTGCATCATCGTCACGTACATGATTTACAGCATGATCTTTATGTGAAAGAAAGATGAAAAGCGTTTTCAAAAGATGATTTTGTTTTGCAAAGAATGATTCTCCACCGGTACCGTGTGTGAGTATGAACTTGGTTAGTATGATGACGTTACTATTCCGAATCCGGGAATAATAGATTCGAAGGAGAGACGTTACCGCCTCTGATCCGGGATCTGAACATAAGAAAGATGACGTTACCGTTCCGAATCCGAGAATAATAGATTCGAAGGGGAGACGTTACCACCTCAGATCCAGGAAGATAGATCTGAACATAAGAAAGATGACGTTACCATTCCGAATCCGGGAATAATAGATTCGAAGGGGAGACGTTACCGCCTCAGATCCGGAAAGATAGATCTGAACACTCTATTGCTTTACGATGATGATGATTTTAAAGAAAAGCATGAAAGATCATATTCCATTTTATCTCGATGCATCACACGTACATATGCATGCATATTACATTCATGTAGCGACACATGAGATTTAAGTTGTGACGACCTCGTAGACTCTAAGTGATGATTCTTATTGTGTTATTCATCGATACGAGTTACAGTCTTTTAATGTTATATTCTGCTTTGAGTGATGATTCTAATTAAGTTATGATCTTGATACATTAAGTGATGATCCCTATCGAGTATAGGATGCAGGGCATTTTGCGCTACTTTTGCATAGTCATACGCATTGCATATGGTCAAGAGCATGATGTTAAGTCTATTTGCACTAGGTTGTGTTATTACTTGCTTCGTGACTAAGTTATGATTTTATTGCCTTAACGGCTATTGATTGAAGGGATGAGATGCTAGCCAAATGCTAGAGGTAATATTACTTAGGTAATAATCCTCCTATCTCTCGTTACCTAAGTTATGATTTCACTACGGTTGATACGTAAGCTATGATCTTATTCAGGACAAATAGGCCAAGTTGTTATGAATTGGTAACTCCTAGGTTATGATCTTTATTGGGTGATGACCTTTTCTATGTCATGATCTTCATTAAGTGATGATTCTTTCATAAGTCATGATCTCTGTTAAGTTTCAATCTCTGTTAAGCGATGACCTTGGATATACCTTGTGTTGACTTCTTACGGGTGTTTAATGGAAGGTCAGGTATGTTTTAAACCGAATTTTGGGGTTTTGTTCTTGTGTGTACTTTCCATTTAATGCATGATTGTTTATGGTGTACTTGCTGGTGACTTTGTCAGTCACCCCCTATTTTTACTCCCAGAGGCTGCAGGGAACAAGGTAGAATGGATTGAGGATGGTCCTAGAGCCCCTACCCGTGAGTGCAGCGAAGGATGGGCAGATTAGGAGACGTGACTTGACGATTATGACTGTTGACTGATTATGTAGTTGTGATGGGAGACATCTACTTTTTAGAATTTCAATACTTTGATTTACGTTGTAAAACAAAGAATGATCTAGTGGATGTTTTTAATTTAAAGTTTTAAATTCTGCCACGGTTTCGCATACTTATCTGCGTGTAAGCGCGAAAATCCATGCATTATACCATGGATCATGATACGTATGAGACGACGCCTAGTACTCTCCTTAGTGAAGTACGGCGGGTGCACCGACTCCGGTGGGGCCGGGGTGCGGGGCGCCACATTCAAAAACTCTGAAATTTTGAGAGAACTTAGCCTCAGATGTTATGAGTGTCTCCTAAAAATTTGAGATTTAAATTCAACCTTTAACCCCTTCAAAAATCATTGGTGGTCAGATTGCACGAATCTGCTAGAAACGGTAGACTGATTTGAAAAATGTATTCCGATTTGTACGTAACTCCAAATTCTCTGAAATTTTAACCACTAACCCCTTATATGTTATATTTAAATGGGTTGAAACAGTTTTGAAAAATTCCTTTCGGGAAGTTAGTCAAATACGATCAAAGTCTCAACCTTTGCAAGCCTGAAAATCAGACTGCAGTAGTCTCAGAACTTTGGATGTTTGGTTGACTTATACTTGTCCAAAAGGGTTGAAACTTTTGCCAAATTAACTTTAGGACGTGTTGCTATGATTCTGGAAATTTTAGTAATTTTTAAAAAACGTTTACTATTTTTACGAACGTAATCAAAAATGATAAACAGTGTTGAAACAGAATACAAGTGCTGAAAGTAAATGACACCAAGAATTTTATACTGCTTCGGTTATAAACAACCTACTCCATTCTTCGAGGAACACCTTCCTCGGTTCACACTAATCACGCAACACAAAAACACCTTACCACAGGGTTGATGGAATTACACACAAACTCCAACCCTTTACAAACCTTGTATGATGAATACAATGCACACGAACACCACCACCTTACAATATTGAAGATTGATCACACCTTGATCAATCTTATACAAAGATAAGAGAATATGTGGTGGCCTAAGAGAAGCCTATTCAAGTATATGAATGTAAGTACAATAGGCTTTTAGGAAGAAGAAAGAAAGAGAGTGTAGAAGAAGAGAGCTAGGCGTTTTAAGCTTCAAGATTGCAATGCTTTTTCTTGTCTTTGTTTTGCTCTTCTTCTTTTCCTTTTAACTTTGATTTGGCCGCCCCCTTGGTGCTATTACTCCTCTTGAAAATTATCTTCTAAGTCCTTGGGAGAATATGTGGCATCATTGTGACATGTTCTTGCTTACTTGGGACCTCCTCATTGGATGATCATTTAACTCTTGCTTACTTGGCACTCATTGATTGTTTGAATGTTGTCATCACTTGATGACTAGGAAAATCTGAGAATTCCACTAAAAACATGTGCCAAAATCACCATAAAACAATTTCCATAACTTCCAAGATCATCACATAAATTAAACAAGATAATATTTCTCCAAAAAGGTTGATAAAATCGTCCATAATGAGCCTTGACATGCTGAAATTTCGGCATGTGATACATGGGTGTTCATTTCAAATTGTTACCAAATTTTCTTTGATTTTTCTCTTAAAAATAAATCACAATTAGTAGACAATACTCTCATCAATTTTGGGAATAAAATTGGACAATAACATAGCCAAACAATCGGCCTAGGTACATTCACACAGATGCTGAAATTTTTCAGCATATGTGATATTCAAGATATCACAATTTTACTTTCATATCTTATTCAAATTAATTCCAATTTGTCTTCCAATTAATCACATGTTTCAAGACACAAAATATAGCCTCGTAATGGATGAAATTCGGCCGGCTCTTAATACACATGCTGAAATTTTCAGCATGTGTTACAAATGAGATATAAGTTTGAATTGTTACCTTGTGTGGCTCCTTCCTCTATGTCATCAACATTGTATGCTTGATTCTTGACCAATCAATATGCCAACAAGGCTCCACATAGGCTCCATCAAGATGGTATAGGCGTGTATAATATGTATATACATGTGCTGAATTTTATTTTTGCAAATTTTGTAAAATAGTGCACATTTAATAATACACACATGGTATAAACCAATCAGCCCTTAACTTAATTTTCTAGAACACTTTGAGATGTATGACATATGTAAAAAGTGTCTAGATACAATTCGTATGATGTGCCAAAAACGTTCCATGTGTTTTGTACGTAGAAAACCGAATTTTCGATGTTTATCGATTAGCCGATTTTTCTCTAATGAAATTCCAACTTTTTGCACATGTTATATATATTATGTTACACATAATATACATAATATAAACTTTAATATTCAGCACTTGTCTGGTCTTAAAGTGGCGCCATATACATGTGACAAAATTGAAATTGGAATCTCCACAATTTGGCCTTAGTATGGGATGATTTGTGTGTGCCAACATGGAATGATTTTATGGGTGGAAATAACATCAAACCCACGAAAATTATAGATATTTTTGAGGTGTAGGGGCTGGCCATCTATTTATTGCAAGTACGTGACACGTTGGCGATGTTTCGGTATTCGCCCGATAGACAATTTTCGGTTTAGAACTTTTTAATGTGTCGTATTTAATTTGTCATCACCATGACTTATATCATATGATATAAGACCTGAATATACTCATAAATATGAGTTAAGTATGGTGGTGTGACGTTAACGTACGTACGTAAAATATGTAACGTGTCTATAGTACGTTGGAATACATGTGTATGTGTCTTTTTTTAAGAAAATCTGAAAATATATATATTTATGTATATATATATATATATGCGTGTATATATGTGGCGAAGGAGGAGGAGGAGACTTTCATTTCTTAGTCTTGTTGCCTTTGTGCCTTGTCCAAATGTTGCTTCCTTTAATGAACTACTTAGTTTAATTAACTAAGTACTTCACTTAATGAACTAGTTTAGTTCATTAATGGTGGCACCTGAAAATAGTACAAACACAACAAATGTTTGCCATTTGATTTTAGCTTTAAAGCTTCATGGCTCGTTAGTAAGGCAACATTACATATGAACTATATAAGGCAAGTTATATGCAATATGTAATGCACATTTATGTCATGCACGTTTTTATGCACATTTAAATCTTATATTTTGAAATCACTCAAACCCCTTTTTCCCTACAATCTCCCATTTTTGATGATTTTCAAAATAACCTACTTGCATGATTTAAATCATATCGCTCCCCCTTCAATCATGCATAAATTTAAGATTTGAATTTTAAATTTCAAATCCGCTTCCCCTTGATTTATGCAATCAGTATCTCTCTCCCCCTTAAATCATGCTTTCTCTTCCCCTTTATTTTGGAAAGTCAATCAAAATATGCCTGTAAATATGGAAAGAGAAACAAATCAGATCAAATCAACAGAAATCATGCCTAATTTAGAACGAAGATTTTCGTACGTGGCTTGATTTAAGGCTTTAGTGAAGATATCAGCTACTTGTGCTTCTGTGCGTACGTGATCTATGACGATATCACCATTATTTACGTGATCACGAAGAAAGTGATAGTATACTTATATATGCGAGTGTAATATGGGGTTTTTAGACAGGTTAATTGCACTCATACTATCACAATATATAGAAATTTTATTTACGGTAATTCCAAAGTCCGAAAGTTGTTGTTTTATCCATAACAACTGTGTGCAGCAAAGGCTAAGTGCCATGTACTCAGCCTTAGTAGTGGACAAAGCAACGCTTGCTTGCTTTTTGGAAAACCATGAAATGAGTGAGTTTCCTATAAATTGGCAAGTGCCACTCGTGCTTTTTCTATCTATCTTACATCCATCGTAATCTGCATCAGTATAAGCATGTAAGTTAAATTCACAATCTTTATCATACCAAATGCCTAAGGTGGGCGTGTGCTTAATATAGCGGAATATTCTTTTTACTGCATTATAGTGCGACACCTTAGGTTGACTTTGAAAACGTGCACACATGCATACACTGAACATGATATCAGGCATACTAGAAGTAAGATATAGCAAAGAACCAATCATAGATCTATATAGGGCATTATCAAAATCTTTACCATGTTCATCTTTATCTAATTTAGTAGTGACACTCATAGGGGTGGGGGACGGTTTTAAATTTTCAAAGTTGAACTTTTTAATCATGTCATTTACATATTTAGCTTGGCTTATGTGAATGCCTTTACTCGTTTGCTTAATCTGCAAGCCAAGAAAATAGTTAAGTTCGCCAACCATAGACATTTGAAATTCGGATTTCATGCAATTTTCAAAATCTTCAACAAGATTATGTGAGGTAGAACTGAAAATAATGTCACCAATCTGATATCACATGACCCAGGAAAGCCACACTTCTTAACCAGAACTCACACTTGCTAAACTTTGCATAAAGTTGTTTCTGCCTCAAAATGCCTAGTACGGTTCTCAAATGCGCGGTGTGCGTTTGCTCGTCAGGAGAATACACAAGAATATCATCTATGAATACCACTACAAACTTATCCAACTGTTCTCGAAAGACGGTATTCATAAGATCCATAAAAGCCGCAGGGGCATTTGTCAATCCAAATGGCATCACTAAAAATTCATAGTGGCCATACCTTGTGCGGAAAGCTGTCTTTGCGATGTCCTCGGCCTTCACTCGCAATTGATGATATCCTGATCGGAGATCAATTTTCGAGAAGATCTTGGCACCTTTGAGCTGGTCAAATAAATCTTCGATTCGCGGAAGGGGATACTTATTCTTGATGGTAACTTTATTCAACTCTTTATAATCGATACAAAGCCTCATGCTACCATCCTTCTTCTTTACAAACAAAACAGGTGCTCCCCAAGGCGATACACTAGGGCGGATAAACTTCTTGTCCAGTAACTCCTGCAGCTGTTCCTTCAACTCTCTCAGTTCTGCCGGAGCCATTCTATAAGGAGCTTTAGAAATAGGTTCTGTTCCTGGAATCAAGTTAATCTCGAACTCAACTTCCCTTGGGGGTGGTACTCCTGGTAAATCTTCCGGAAACACATCAAGGAATTCATTGACCATCGGAATTTGCTCAATAGATGGTACCTCCTAAGTAACATCTATGGCATACACTAGGAATCCCTCGGCACCCTTCTTCAAGGCTTTGCGTGCTTGTGCGACGGACACATATACCTTTTTGGGTACCTTCTTTCGTTCCGAATCCCCTTGAAACATTACCTCTTCCATCTCTGCACTCTTGACCGTCACTTGCTTCAATCGACAGTCAATGTTGGCGTGATGCTTGGCCATCCAGTCCATTCCCAATATCACGTCAAAGTCATACATCTGAATAGGGATCAGGGTGGCGAAGAATGTTTGTCCTTCAAACTCTAATTCACAATCCCGGTACCGATGATACGAAACCATAATTTGATCTCCGGCCGCTTGAACACGATACGGAGTTTCTAACCACTCAGGCAGACTACTCAGGTGTTTAGTGAATCTCTTTGCTACGAAGGAGTGGCTTGCGCCGCTATCAAAGAGCACGTTGGCAGGTACCTTATTTACTAAAATCGCACCTAAAGCCATATCAAGTTATACACGGAAGATTAAGCACATAAATACTTAATTCATTAAAGATTTAAACTTAGTTTAAATGGTACCTGCTACTACGTCGGTAGCCTCCTACACATCCGTATCCGTCATGAGATGTACACGGGCATTTGCTCTAGGCTTCGCTCTCGGCTGCTGAGCCGCCTCTCCAGGATTATTTTTCTTCATCTCCGGGCAGTCCCTAATCATGTGACCCACTTGACCGCATCGGAAACATGCTCCAGCCACTTTCCTACACTCTCCAACGTGGTTCCTGTTGCAATGTGGACAAACTCCTACAGCCTGCTGAGCTACTTGATTCTGGGGTGGCAGTCTCTGAAAATTTTCAACTGGGCCTCTCTTCGGAATCTTGACCCAACGTCCGGGTCTTCCACCAACTCTCACATCCTCCCTTGGCCTCTTGCCTCTATCAGACCCTCCAACACTAGCTGCTCTTGCCGCTACTCTACGGAAATCGCTCTCAACCCGAAAACATGCATCTAGCATATCCTCATAAGTTTTCATTCCCGCATTCACTATCGCCGATTGTATCCTCGAGTCCAAACCCCTCTCAAACTTCGTCATCTTAAGACGATTATCAGACATGATCGCAGGGGCAAACTTACCCAAAGCATGGAAACGATCTGCATACTCCGACACCGTCATCCTTCCTTGCTCCAATCTGTCAAATGCTCTTATCTTGTCCAATATTGCAGTCTCCGGTACGTAGTTCTTCAGGAAAACATCACAAAACTGTGTCCAAGAGATTGGTGGGGTCATTCTCAACACCATTCCTTCCCACCATTCGCCAGCCTTGCCAATTAGAAGGGGCGTGGCCACCTCAACCTTTATCTCATTCGGTACTTGCACTAGCCTAAAACATTTCTCCACCTCAGCCAACCAGTGCTGAGCCTCCTCAGGATCAGTACATCCACCAAACTCCGGCACCCTCATCTTCCTCATTTCTCCATAAAAGAATCTGATGTTATGCTGTGGCAGCGGTGGAGGCGGAGGCTGATGCTGTTGCACGTACCCTTGTGCAATCACCGTCAGTGCATCAGTGAGCACCTGGGGTAAAACAACTTGTGGTGGCTGGTTCTCCTGTCCATTGCCAGAGTTGCCTGTGTTATCCCTTCTTGGAGGCATATTTCTCTGAAAAGGTCAACATTGTATTAGCATTCAGTAAATACAAAGGGTTACTGAAAGCTTGAACGCGTACGAAGGGGGTGAGATATGTAAGCCAACTATTAGTACGACAGTAGATGATAAACGTGCTCGCACACACCCAACCCATATCATACTTAACCACTAAGAATAATCAATACTTATATCTAAGGGTCAGACTTAAGGGAGAATCATAACTTAGGTGTCTAAAAGATCATGAACCTAAGTTTCTGAAGTAGATCTGAAGCCTAGGCTCTGATACCACCTGTAGCGCCCCGGCCCGATACCGTCATCGGAACCAGTGCACCCGCCGTAGTCTACTATGAGAACTACGAAGTGTCAAAGCAGATCAAGTGTACATCATTCACGACGTAAGATAAATCAGCGGAAACGTCATCAAATTTAAACCTTCATTGTCATTAAAACATCCATAAAATGCAGCGGAATTAAAAGATGTTTGTTCTTCTCGCCAACATAAGTTTTAGATCAACATAACAACAAAAGAGTTTTCCAAACTGAAATAAAGTAGTCCAGCATCTATTTATTCCCATGTCCATCATCCCACTGAACTCACTCGCCATCGTCTTCGATAAATATCATTTCATATTCTGGCTCACCTGAAAAGGAACAGAGTAATTGTTCTTAGCGAAATTATCGCCAGCAAGTAACCCGTCTATACACCTTACGGAATCACACACGTCGAGTCACCAGTGTATAAAACATTGCCCAAAAATAAGGTGCTCGGGTTAGCAAATAGCATCTTAATAAGAATTCCTCAAAGCAGATAAAGCACATATATGTACACAGATATGAGAACCAACATGTATTAAAACAACGTATCACGTAGCAAGTCATAAACTAGTCACGTTTCTTGCATGTCAATTCTTATGCTCCGTGTATCATGATGCATGTACTTCTTTAAAATCACACACAACACCCATGCATATGTCTTCTTTCATAAACATGTCATGCATGTCATTTCACAAAACATTTCATCACTTTACATATCATATTCTTCGCGTAGCAGAACTTTATACCCTGTGGGTGATCAGTCCACAGCAAACATTACTTTATACCCCATGCTGAAAGGTCCACGGCCCCATAACATATAACTTTATACCCCGTGCTGAAAGGTCCACGGCCCCATTACATATATCATATATCCGTGCTGATAGGTCCACGGCCCCATTACATACATCATATATCCGTGCTGAAAGGTCCACGGCCCTATAAAATAACTTTGTTTCCCGTGCTGATAGGTCCACGGCCCCATAAAATACTTTATACCCTGCTGTTGATTCACAGATCACGCTTTTATACCCTGCTTCCGCAGGCGTGACTTTTATACCCTGTGATCAACCAGCAGCCATTTTGTCTTTCGAAAACTTTAACTTTTCTTGTAAATACTTCTTTCGCAAAGCAAATCTCAAATCAAATGCAAGTGCCCATGTCATGATGCAAGATGCACATGTAACTTCATATCAAACATGTAACACACACACATACACCGTAGATATCAAGTGTGCAGTCTTGCACCTCAAACAATCCATGTTCGTATCTTTCCAAGCCCATTCGTCTTACCAAATCACTCGGGATTCAATCTTATTCTTACATGATCAAACTTACCATCTATACCTCAATTACACCTCAATTACCTTTGCGTTTGATGTTCAAAAGAAGTGTGTAAGGTTACTACACGTACATAGGGCACCTAAAGGGTCAAAAAGACTTCCAGTATAGTTGGAACGCTACATGAAGCGCCTATAGTGACTTAAAGCGCCTATACTAGGTGTTCGAAGTGTTCTGGGATGATTCAGGACACATTGAACGCTACATTAGGCGCCTAATGTGACATAAAGCGCCTAATGTAGGTGTTCGAAATGTTCTGACGGTTCTAAATTGCAGTTTTTTCTGTACGGGAAAGCTTCAGGACACATTGAATGCTACATTAGGCGCCTAATGTGACATAAAGCGCCTAATGTAGGTGTTCGAAGTGTTCTGACGGTTCTAAATTGCAGTTTTCTGTACGGGAAAGCTTCAGGACACATTGAATGCTACATTAGGCACCTAATGTGACATAGAGCGCCTAATGTAGGCGTTCGAAGTGTTCTGACGATGCCAAACTGCAGTTTTTCTGCAGTAACTTCCTCTCCAACACCCTCCTTCTTCAACCCTTCAATTTTCAACACTTAAAGATCCATCTTAACATCTAGATTCATCTTACTGAACACACATCTAAACATGAATTGATGCCTAGTCATGCCTAGCAATATCCACTCTAACCTTCAATCATTCACAACCTTCAAAAGATCTCATCAACTTTCCCAACAAAACAAGACTACAGCAATGTCATCACTCATCTCTCAATTTCCTGCACTTACTCTCAACGTCTAAGTGTAGACAATCGACATAAGAGTAGCGCAAGACAATAAGCACGTCAAAATATACACTTTTATGGGCATGCTTGACAACAACGAAGCACCACACAACTATTTTCATAAATATGGCCCAAAGAACAAGACTTTACACAATTAGCAACAAGACTTACGTATAACAAAGCATTTAAGATAGACAAGACAAGAATACTAATGTGTGATTCATGTTTTCTCTTTGTAAAAACATAGGGCCTAAAGTATCAAAATTTGCGTAAAGCGTATAGAAAGATTACTTGCCTTGATTTCTAGTTAGTCTTACGGATTTACTGCAGAACCTTGATAAGAATTGAACCTAGAATGGCCTTTTTCCTTCTTTTCCTTCTTCTCTTCTTCTTCTTCCTTTCCTTTTCCTCTTCTCTCTCTTTTCCTGCGGTTTTCCCTCTCCTCTTTGGTGTGGAAACCGTCCCCTTATGCTGAGATGGGGAGTTATACTAAATTTCTATAACTCCCCCTATCTCCTAGTAGGGACTTTTTAGGTAATTTCTATTAATTACCTTTAATTCTATTTTGAACCCTTCTTCCTTATTCTTCTATGTTTTAGGTGACTAAGTCTCATAACCTACAAAATTAATTAAGTTGTATTTAAGGTTGACCTCTAAGTATTGAAAATCGTGCTTAAAAGTCACGAGGTGTAACACCCGGCTCTATATGTACCTGCATATATACATAGTGAACGAGCAAATAATAAAAGACAAAAACAAACACAAAAGAAATGCAAAGTCAATCTAACATTGAGAGAGTATATAACTCCCTTTATATACTCTAAGATGTCCTTATATCCTACCTAAGCCTCGCTAACCTTAATCTTCTGTCTCCTTGAGCTCCTATCCTGACCATGTCCTCAGAGAGGTGCAAATCTAGAAGGTCATGTCTAATCCGTTCTTCCCAAGTCAGTTTGGGTCTGCCTATACTTTTTTCCCCTTTACAATGATTCTTTCAACTGCTCTGACAGACGCCGTTGTCTGTCTCCGCTTGACATGCCCAAACCATCTCAGTCTCTCCTCCCTTATCTTATCTACTATACTAGCCACCCCTAGAATTTTCATAAATACCTCATTTCTGAGCCAGTCTAGCCTGGTATGCCCACACATCCACCTCAGCATCCTCATCTCTGCCACTTTCATATTATGCGATTGTGTCCTCTTCATGGCCCAACATTCTGTTCCATATAACATTGACAGCCGCACTGCTACCTTATAAAGTTTTTACTTTAATTTAGTTGGAAAATCCTTGTCGCACAGCACCCCTGAGGCTGCTCTCCACCTACACCAGCCTGCTTGAACTTGGTGCACTACATCACTATTCATGTCTCCATCTTGCTATACAAATGATCCTAGGTACTTGAACTTACTTACCTGTGGTACCACTTGACCCTTGATGGTGAGCTGGCTATTCTCACCGTCGACTGTGCCGCTGAAGTCACAGTGCAGATATTTGGTCTTAGAATGACTAATCCTTAGGTCTTCTCCCTCTAAAGCTCCTCTCCACTGCTCTAGTCTCATACTCAGGATATGTCTACTCTCAGCGACTAATACAATATCGTCAGCAAAAAGCATACACCACAGAACTGCCTCTTGGATCATCATTGACAACTCGTCTAGGACAACTGCGGAAAAAAATAGACTCAAAGCCGACCCTTGATGGAGGCGTACCTCCACCCGAAAGAAGTCCGTATTCCCCACAGGCGTACAGACATTTGTTTCCGTCCTAGCATACATATCCCTAATTATGTCTACATACTTTATAGGAACTCCTCTTGCATCTAGACTATCCCAAATCAGTCTACGTGGTACACTATCATACACATTTTCAAGATCGATGAAGACCATATGTAGATCGCGCTTCTTCTCCATATACTTCTCCATCATTCTCCTTAGGATGTGTATTGCTGCCGTAGTTGATCATTCTGGCATGAAACCAAATTGTTCACCGTAACGTGTGTTTCTCTCTTAATTCTAGTGTTGATTACTCTCTCCCGTAACTTCATAGTATGACTTAACAACTTTATCCCCCGGTAATTCCCACACCACTGTGCGTCTCCTTTGTTCTTATATGGCAGAACCACGACACTCTTTCTCCACTCATCTGGTGTTTTTCCTATTTTGAAAATAAGGTTGAACAGAGTAGTTAGCCATTGAACCCTTTTCTCTTCCAAAAACTTCCACGCCTTAATTGGTATATTATCCAGACCAACTGCCTTAGCTCTTCCCATATTCTTAAGTGCTCTCAGCACCTCTCCTTGTGTGATGCTACGACATTCACATTTATTATGTTGTCGTCTTTGGGTACTACCGCTATCTCTTTCTTCGTGATCGGCCCTCCCACTGTTGAAAAGATTGTGGAAGTATGTTTGTCATTTCCACTTGATATCTTGTTTTTTGTCTAAAATATGTCCATCCTCTTCCTTTATAAAATATGTCCAGTCTCCACTTCCCTCTCCCCTGCTCCTCCCCCACCAGAAACACGGTATTGTGGTTGGACCTGAGCCCGAAATTACAGTTCTCAACCATTAAAGGATAGATGAGTATTCTCAGCAGATGAAACCAGTTAACTCCTATAAATGCATTATGAACTAGCTTATTGAAGTCGAAAAGAGAAGGAGCAATTCGTTCATCATTCTCAATCCAACCAATGGTTATGTTGTATACTCGATCAATGGACATATTGCCTTCAAGTTATGAAATCCTTGATACTGCTCTGGTGTAATCATGGAGTAAAATTACTCATGCAGCCTCACTTTCAGGTGACCAAGTACCACCTTTCCGAGTACATGACTCTACTACTCAATTCCCTTCTTATATTGTTGTGCAAAGGTCAAATATTCTTAGGACAAATAGACTATATGAGCCACTATTACTCCTGGACTTTCGGATCATATAGCCATAATCAATGTGTAAATTTTCGACAATCATCATGTGCTTGTCTACTCCAACAATGAGAACTTGAAGAGTTGAAAATGCTGGTAAGAGTACTTGCTCTGATCTATGTTTTTGGCCAAGAGTAAAGGCTTCAGAAACACCAAGCATACTAACTGCCATTGCCAAATTATCGCACATTTTTGGGAAGGTATTATTCAATGCATTTAGCAACGATGCCAACTGTTAGTGTATGTGTCCTAGGCCATGATTTGGATATTTATGTTATGCATTTATTATTAATAAAAGAGGTTTTATTATCATTATTGTTGGTTAGTATGTTACACAATTTTGATATATGTCCCTGATTCATTATTGTTATGGAGATAAAATAATTTATAATCAGTATGAGTATTGATTTGATAATCATGAGATGATTATGTGTATGGTGATACGAATCAATCTCATAGATACTTGTTACAGAACAGTGTATTGGATAGACCCATCATGAGATTGCTACATGGATTAACGTCATAAGTAAATCTCATGATAGTCATGTTTTAATCCTTTGACTTGAGATTGTCATAGTTTCCAACATAAGGACTATTATATTTTGACATGATCAAACGTTATCCGTAACTGGATAATAATGAAGGTCATGATTTAATGTGATAGAAATTATGTAGAGGATATTGAACAATCAAGATATAATTTGTCCCTCTCTTTTGAGAGAGATATCTTTGGGCCCCTCGATTAGTGAGACTGTGAAATGCATGGCCGTGCTCAAATGAATTGATAGCGTGATCAATATCATTTGTTTTATCAGTCTACTTAGAGATCGAGTAATCATATGTTTGAACTATATAAGTATGACGCTGACCATGACTTATGTTCAAACTAGATACCGTGTGACAAAGGGATTAATGCATGTACTATTGTTAGGCTAGTTGGACTTTACTCGTATTAATTGGGTAGTTGTAATGCCTTGCTAGAGGCCAATTACGGCTTGTTGGTTTAATAGAGATTTAATCAACTGCCAATTAATATGGGCCTATCGGGTCACACACAAGAATGCGTATGGCTGAGATTAATAATATTAATAATATTAATATTAGATATTAATTATTATTATTATTATTATTATTATTATTATTATTATTATTATTATTATTATCGTTTTTAATATTAATAATATTAATATTGGATAATAATAATTATTATTATTAATTTCGTTTTTTATGTATATATTTATATCATCGGAGAATAACAAAGAATCCATATTTGATATGGATTTTGATTGGTTTTATCTAATCCTAACAGAATCCGTATCTGGTACGGATTTTGATAGCGTTAACAAATCCGATCTGCAATCGGATTTTGATATGTATATATATGTATGGAGCTTGGCGTATCTCATACACCAGGCAATTAGAAAAAACGAAAGAACAGAAAACGAAACCCTAGAATCGTTTTTGAGAAAAACGAGTTCTTCAGCCGCGCCGTTTGAAGAGCTAGTACTCCGGGCGGAAGCGTTCGTGTGGATACCGACAGAGGGTGATCGTATTCTCGCACCTGCTTCATCTGCGTAATTCGGATCTACAAAGGTAATTTTCGAGTTTCTTTCATCGAATTAAACGAACAACATGTATCCTTGGTAGGAAATCGGAGATCAAGTTTTTGTTTTCCGCTGCGCGTTTGGCAGTGATCTCGGTTGATTTCCTAACATTTTTGGGAAGGTATTATTCAATGCATTCAGCAACGATGCCAACAAGCTCACTCACCCTTAAGCACTTGACCAGGGCCTCCACTTCTCCATTAGTACCTAAAGCAATTGATAGGCACTGCCCTTTTTCTGCTTTGGTCTTTCTAGAAAAGAAGCTTTTAACAAGTGAGCTATAAGGACGCCATACAAATTTGTTAGCTGTTAATTAGGGATGTCAAACAGGTCGCGTATCGTGTATCGTGTTTCGTGTTTTTCGGGTTTCATGTATCAAAGTATTGTACACATACCTTGCCCGTTTGCTTTGTGTGTATAGATGTAGATACCCAAACCCGTACATGTCAGGTTTCGTGTTGTGTATCGGGTATACCCACGAACTTGACAAGTACAAATATTTCAAGTCGTGTATAGGTCATTTCATATATTTTTCCAGGTATTTTTAGGTTTCGTGTATTTTTTAGGTTTCATGTACTTAAATGACTACTGATATGATGTATGAAACAACAATAAATACACAACCAAAGGTTAAAGATTAAAATGAGTGAGGTCCTCTAAACTCAAATCACTTGACTACGCAATAATAGATTGAAGAAATGGGATTTGGAAATGGAGGAAGGGAGAAACCGAATAGGGTTACTTAGTAGCACGGTAGTCTTTTTTTCTTGGAATTTTTTTTATTAATTATAAAGTTTTATTTAAAAAATATTTTTTATATTTCGTGTATAAACGGGTATAAACGGGTACCCACAGGTATACCTAGACACGACCCACCGTTGGCGGGTATCTTTCAGGTCTTACCCTATTTGTACACGAAACCCATCAAGGTCATACCCATACCCGCGAAAATTCGTGTCAGGTTCGGGTCGTGTTCGTGTCGTGTCTGAAATTGACACCCCTACTGTTAATAGCATTCATAACATTCCCACCGCGAAAAGGAATCACACTTCATTTTGTACTTTCTTTTTCTTTTTCTTTTTTGTTGGTTGAAACGAGCTGATGATGAATGGTTAAAGGGAGGCATTTTTAACTTTTTCTCAAAGTTTGTAGTTTTATGTTTTAAAATACCATTTTACCTTTTAGTCCAAACATCAGGGAAGGTAAGGGTGTATTTTTAAACATTAACAGAGATATTGGCGATTATGCCAAACACTAGGGGGACAAAAGGTAATTATCCCTTTTCTTTAACATGTGACAAAATAATAGTTATCATTGATGTATATGTTCCATGCATGTTTATTATGATTTTATTACTTGAATTTGATTAGTATAAATGTGTTTTGTGACTAACATGTCATGGGAGTTTGTATAACTTACCCAAAAAGGCAAAAGTGGTATTTTGAGTTCTTGTAGGTACATAACACTATAAAACCATTCAAGGACTTATATGTGACACTTATTATTATAACAAAACCATTCAAACAAGTTTTTGCAGCTATACCAGAATGCGTCAGGACAGTCTGTTAATTATCAAAAAAGCCAATTTGTAGCACCCGTGTACATTCAGTCCCTGCAACTCCGGAGAATGGAGAGTTTGATTCAGATGCATGCAGTCTCTTTGCCAATTAAGTATTTAGGGGTATATCTTTTTAAGGGAAGGCCCGTACCTCACATTTCCTCTCCTTGATTTCTGCCTTTCAAGCAAAGCTTAACATGTGGCAAAATAAATTTTTGAGTCATGCCGGAAGGCTAATACTACTTAAGCATGTCCTTGCAGCCATCCCATTGCATATTCTTGCGGTATCTCTACTCCCTACTGGTACGATTAATATCTTACATCGTTTGATGGCTAAGTTTTTTTGGGGGGTAGCAGATGGTACACAGTGACATGCATGTGTTTCCATGGATAAATTATTTCGTGCTTCAGATGAAGGCGGATTGGGTCTTAGGAGTTTGAGAGACTTGCATATGGTATACTCATGTAGGTTGTGGTGGAGATATCAAACGCAGAATACATTCATTCGCACTTTCTTACATTCCAAATATAGGGGATGGACCAATTTATCTACAAGAATCACAGATTCCCTAATATGGAAGCGTATAAGTCGTATACATCCTATATGTGTCTCTCATACAACTAGGGTAGCGGATTCACTTATATGGCCAGGTATGCCGAATGAAACTTTTAATCTAAAGGTAGCTTATGATCAACTACGGGCTACAGGAGTTCGTTTATTCTCCATAAATTTGTTGGGCATAAGCTTATTCATCCAAAACAACAATTATTTCTTTGGAGATTTTATCATGATGCTCTACCCATCCTTAACACATAAGCAAGATTTGCAGTAGTGTATCCTACTCAATGTCCTTTTTGTTTGTTGGAGTCAGTAACCAGTGATCATATATTTCTAACATGCCCTGAGGTATCATCTATCTGGAGGTTTTATAGTCTTTGTCTGGATGGCCCTTTAGTCACAGCAGTACACATTCGCCCCTTCTTAATTCAATGGTGGATCTCAACCCTGGGAAAATCTCTTAAGGGGCAGCTCCGCATTATATTACCAGGGTTTCTTATGTGGGAAGTATGGAAAGCGTACACTTCTATTTTATTTGGTGATGGACGTTGGTCTCGCAGATTGGTGCTCGAGCTTATTAGATGATCAATATTTGAATGGACACTTGCTCACAAAGGGAAGAAATATATACTGCCTGATGATTCCTTGGTTCAGCTAGGGTTAATACCAGCTTTGGCAGTACCTCGATGTAGAGTGGTTCGCTGGGTTCTTCCACCTACTGGCAGACATAAACTAAATGTCGATGCTGCACATGGGAAATATTCAGCAGCAGCTGGTGCAATTTTGCGCGACAGCAATGGTGCATTTACCAAAGCTATCTCATTCCATTTACCCATTTCATCTCCGGACCAGGCAGAACTACAGGGTACAGCGATAGTAGTATTATACTTTGCCTGCTTTGGTTATCATATGGACGTTGAAGTTGATGCACAGAGTGTTTTGGCTTGTGTTCATGGACATCAATCTCCCTTAGCGTGCATATTGTATGATCTTTTGTCTTCGCAGTCACTCACGTTAGCATATATTCCGAGGGAGATTAATAAGGCTGCGCACTACTTGGCTCAACATGGTCAGCATCATCAGACTCTTACATAATTCTCAGCATTTACGGATCTGCCGCCTCTAGTTCGTGCCACTGTACAGACTGAGACTGTCCCTAATTTGCAACATGGATGGCATCTATATTATTTCTTGTTGCCCATATCTTTGTTTGGTATGGGAAACCTGGGTATGCTCACCTACTATGTATTTATATGCATGTCTCGTTGGCTGGTTGTGTAGCGCCCCACACCCGGACCTTGTCCGAATACGGTGCACCTGCCGTACTTCACTAAGGAGAGTACAAAGCGTCATGCATAACATGCGAAAATCCATAACTTAAGCCATGGACTTCCATGTTAACACTTAACATGGTAGCAAAATTTCGGCAGAATTAAAACTTTTTAAATAAATATGCATTCGGCATAATAAGTCCCCGAAAATAGTAGTCCCACAAAATGACATAACCAAAATCCAAAAGAGTTCAACATTGTTCATAATACAAACATCATGGCTCCACAAAAGTCCTTAAGCTTTGCCTTCTTCAGATTTCCTCGCCTACGGATATGGCACTCTCGGCTCATCCTCGATCCACTCAATCTTAGCATTATCCGGCTCTGGGGAAAAATAAAAAGTGTGAGTGATAAAAATCACCCAGCAAGAATACAATAAACCACCATGAAATAAATAAAGAATTATAACATGAATGTAAAACCCCAATAATCTTAATATTGATCATACCTGTCCATAGATCCATAATTCGCCTGAATGTAACCTAAATTACACTTAGGTAATACAGTTCTCACGTTATCATTATCCTCCGTATCATAAACATTTATTATGTAACGTGCGCATGGAGTATGCATGATGCAATGCATGATGTCATGTAATGGTAAAACAATCATCATCATGTGGTCCCATAACATATTCATAAAGAAAACAGAGTGTCAGATCAATTAACCCCGGATCTGAGCGGGTCCAAAACATATATCAGATCAATTAACCCCGGATCTGAACGGGTCTAGAACATATCATCAGACCAATTAACCCCGGGTCTGGGACGGGTCCAGAACATGTCATCAGACCAATTAACCCCAGATCCGAACGGGCCCAGAACATGTATCAGATCAATTAACCCCAGATCTAAACGGGTCCAGAACATATCATGTAAACAGACCAATTAACCCCGGGTCCGGAGTCGGGTTAGTCGCATGCTTGGCCGGCAAGGAAATCATAAAGCTTTCTTTAAAACATGGGACCATAAAAACTTTCATGCATAACGAAAAACGTATTTACTTGGAAAGACTTGCTTGCATACGGAAAATTCATAAAAATCAGATTCATGGTGCATATGATCATGCATGATGCATGAAGTGATATGCAATGCAAGTCATGACATGAATTATCGTAAGTATTTCTTATAATATGTAAACAAGCATGGTTTCGTAAACTAAAAATTTCCATATTTTTACTTCATGTTCGCGGGCGGCTAAATTGACCAAACAAGCCCATTTTCATAATCTTTTACCCTACATGTGTTTAATGGGGTCTTATTTACATGTCGTAAAATTTTTGTAACTTCCTAAGACGAATAAAGCCCGTAAATCATTAAATCATTATCAAGTGTACTTGCTGAATTCTTTGGTATAATAACCATCATTTCCTTGATTTTTTAGACCTTAAAACCTTAATCATTTGGACCACAACCTGGAAAATATAGTAAAAACCCTAAGGACCAATATTCATGGACCCAAACCGTGTATATAGGTCCAAATTCACAGAATTAGGCCTCTTAACTTATTCCCCTGTTCTGCCCAATTTTCCAGTTTTAGTACATTAACTTTAAATCCATAATTACTCATCAAAACAATAATGCCAAATTGATTAATTTACATAGTCATGCTCCTCTGTCTTAGGTGATTAATATAAAATTTCCAGAACAATCCAATAACTTTAAAGGGTTCATTTAATTATTTTTCCGAAATGGGTCACATGCTGTTACTGGACTGAGAAATTTTACCAAAAATTCGATTGTGGCAAAACCATAATTCCTTTTCCCGAAATTCCAACTCACTCATGTCATAAACATGCAAAAGTAGCATCCTACCAGAATTTAGCCCATTTGCATGTTTCCAAGGTCCATTTTTGGGTCAAGGAACTCGTTACTTAATTCTGTCATGCTCCAGTAGTTTCAGCTTGAGCAGTTTTACCAAATAATTTCTTAAAAATAATCCACATCTTATTTTTCCGAAATTCCAACTCTCAATTTGATACACACATAAGGTTGCCACCATACCAAGAATCAGCTTAATTGAACATATCCAAGACCCATTTTTAGGCCATACAAAACGTCATATAATTTTGTCCAGTTCCAGAAATGTCAGCTTGATCAGTTTCACCAAATATTTTATTAAACATATTCCACAACTTATTTTACCAAAATTCCAACTCTTATTTTTCTACACACATAGGGCTATCATCATGCCAAAAATCAAATTGTTTTCACGTTATTAAGGCCCATTTTGAGGTCACACGACACACTGCTCAATTGTGTGTAGGTCCAATAGTTTTGTTTTTTTATCATCTTTTCATGTCAAATGACCACTAATTATCTTGTGCTTGTGAAATAACTTATTAGTCACTAAATACACTTTTTTCCCATGAATATCTAGATTCCATTCTTTTTATTGAGTCATCTTTGCATCATGTCAAAACAGTTTGTAATTTGTACACAACGACTATCATATTTGCTCGCAAAACAAGCGTTCTTTCTTGAAGTCAAGACTCACTATCTTTTTCATCCTCTTGGCCGGAACTTGTGTGGTGTCATGAACATATTTTGCAACACTTATTTAGGCATGCAACATATTCAAGTGCTATCTTATTTCAATATTACCAAACAACTTCATAAGCTCACATCTAGCACATGCATGCTATCTTAGAACTTCACAAGTCTCATCCAAGAGCTATTCTAACCTAGGATCACTTGGGTGGTCCCTAGTTCATCCTAAAACAGCCTCTTTTCACCTTGCATGTAAGAAAAGATTTCATCTTTGGAGGAATTAACCACATGCAAGACATTGTTCTTAAAGAATCACTAAGGTATAGTCTTAAAACTTAGTATATTCAACTAAAGTTCTTATCTTAGAAACATCTAGCCATTCAAGTCACTAATTCTTCAAATAAATCATGAGAGTCTAGTGTATACTTGCCTCTTCAAGCTAGAGCTTTTACTTAGCTTGGATGTTGGATGAGATGGGTTGAAATCTTCCTCCTCCTTCACTCTTGAGCACACGGTTTTTAAAGGAAAGGAGAGAAGAATTTTAGTCATCATTTTAAGTGAAAATAGAACTAATTTGAGGTTAGATCTTCTTACCAAAGTGGAACCTTGAATGGAGCTTTCTAGCAATAGATTGCACCACCTAAAAGAGTTGAATATCTTGCACCTAGTGACCATGAAGGTCACGGTTGTGGGTAGGGAAAAGGGCACCCATGTGAGCTTCATTATTTGGCATGGAGAATCTACTTAAGAAACTTGAAATGAGGCTTACCTAGATGGTTCTTGAGTCTTGAAGATGAGACTTGAGTTGGAACTCCTAGCTCCAAGATGAAGGCCAAAAGGTGTGGTTGGAGGGAGATAGAAATTGCCCCTTTTCAAGCTTCTAAGTGTTGCCTTGGCTTGAATGCTTCTTGAGGAGGTTCAAGATGGATGAAAGGAGTTGTCTTGCAATATTTAAAAATCTAGGGGGGGGGTAAGGGGAAGGGGTATCAACTCATGGGGAGGGAGAAAGGGGGCAATTTCCATGAAAAGTTGAAAAAGGAGTATTGGTTTGTGAAATGGCAAGCTTTTGTCTATCATGCTTGCATTAATTTATTATTTGTCTTGCATGCCTATTTTTGTCTTAATTATATAATTATAATTTAAGTAATTACTTTAAATAATAGAAATGGCTAGAGAGTTCTAGAGACTTTCCATGCCCTAGCCGAAATCTTGGGGTCTTGGGGGCATTTTGGTCTTTTCATATTTATCCTATCTCATACTTATATAATTTATACTTTTATTTGTTTTATTTAATGTGATTTTAAATTTGCTTTGGGAGGACCATTTGGGTTTGCGTTCTCATACAACGAATTTATTCCAAGGTTGATCAAGGATTCTTGGCCGAATTCTTGGGGCTATTGGGAGGGCATTTTTGTCCTTTCACACCTTTTATAGTACATAATTACACCATAACTTATAATATCTAGTTTCTTAAGTAGGCTATTAGGTTTACTTTTAAGAGGACTTATTTAGGTTAGTCTTTTTGTAAAAAGGGAAATAATCTAAGGTTCATTAATGTCTTGTGGCCAAAATTACAAGGGTTTGGAGGTCATTATTGTCTTTTCACTCGTTGCTTTATTCACATAAATTTGATATTGCTCCTAATATCTAATTTATAGTGTAGGTTGTGAGTCTTACTTTGAGGAGAACTACTTGGGCTAGTCCTCTTATAAAATGGAAATTATTCCAAGATCCTCCAAGGCCCTATGACCGAATTTACAACGTCTTGGAGGGCTAAACGGTCATTTCACGCGCTCCACGGCATCCATTTGTATAATTATATCGCATCCACCTCAAAGGACATTTAGATACAGACTTCACTAAGGTAACTTAATAAAATGCAACTTGGAGAACTAATTTATTACGTCGCATCATACGGGCTCTAGTATACTGTGATTTTTGCAGGGTACAACATGCTCCCCCCTTATTAAAAGTTTCTTCCTCGAAACTTAAGAGTACTAGTCAAAGAGATGTGGTGTGGCTCCTTTCATGCTTTCATCGATTCCCGAGTCCACCCCACTAAAGTGGAGATCGACATTTTCTTCCATACAGTGTTTTGTAAGGTCACAAAATGGCAAACTCCGTCAGACGATCGACTTGTAATTCAACTAGTAACATATCCATTCTTTGTCCTTGGCACGTTAGTCATGAAATCTATAGTGACACGATTCCATTTTCTCTTGGAACTTGAATGGATTGCAACAATCTTGTGGATCTTTGATGTCCCGTTCTTATCCTTTGATAAGTAAGACAGGACAAAATATCTATCTAGTCCCCTTGCAACTGCTTCGTTCAGCCTTTCTTAGAGGTTACGTTAGGACTTACCCTTTATTCTCTAAAGGTATTATCATAACCCACCTGATTTCTTAAGTACCTCCAATCTCGATACTATGTATCGATGACGATATTCCTTCCAGGGTCAATAATGATGTACACGACATGATCATGTAATATTAAGATTTCCTTCTCTTCGTTAAATATGCAGAACATGATAGAGGTCCTTAATTCCAGACTGTAAATCATGCGCTCACCTTCCGTAAACATCTTTGTGTAAACACGTGTTAGCTATGTTGCGTATATATTCGTTTCGATCAGTATTCGAAATTGCCCTCCTAAAGTACATGTTTGATGATTCGTACCTTAGGTTGAGAATGTACTCTCGTAGAACGGTGAACCCCAAGTCTTTCTTCAAGTCCAACCCAACACATCCGTTTCGTCGATATGTTATTCTTGTAATAGTCGAATCTAGAATCGCAATTCTTTTTTTGAATCTTATAATATTTCGAGGGTTTCTTGTTCTTCACAAAATCTATGTTTTCTTTTCAAAACATAAAGGTATCCTTATTTGTTTTGTTCACACACATTATTTGGATTAGCAAGCTATGCGAAATTCCGTCCCATCATATCGTTACTGCTAGAGTATGTTAAATAATCCCAATTTGTAATTTCTCATCCAACTCTAAAGGTGCTATATCTCATGGAATTTCCCTTCTGCCTCTTTAATTTATATTAGTTAAAGAAGGAATTTAAACCAACTTATCTAAATGCCCCTGAGGTACTAGATTCATAAGATCTATTAACATAGCAAGATATTTGTCAATACTAATGGTTTTGGGACGTCTATGATGCGTCCTATACATAGTTCATGTACATCCTCAATCTTGATTCTTCAGTCGGAAGTATCCAATTTACAACTCCGCTTTGTTAATGCTTGTGTTTCCTGAAGCATGTCAGACAAATCATTGACCCTAGGTAACCGGTATTTACCCTTCATTGAAACCTTGTTGAGTTCCGACCATCAGGGTGCTAATCTGACTGTTAAGAACAAATTTGGTAACGTATTCTAACCTTTATGCTTCAGTTGTGCTACTCTAGTTATATTCTTTGTCCATGTATTAATGGCTATGTAGAAATATTTCCTGAGGTTCTTTATCACGTGGTTCTAATTCGATCTTTAGCATGACCATTTATACTTGGATAATGAACAACATAGGTACTTCATATTTAAATGGGGCAGTTAGACATACCTGTTACAGGTTTGATGTTTCAGGAATTGCTGAATTAGGCACTCTTTGATCCAGGTTAGTGTTCTTGGTTGTCTCTTTGTTGGCCCTATGGAGATACGGCTGCCACCCCCTACTTCGTTTCTTAAGTTGTTTATTTCGTCCTTCCGTTATCTTACTATTGCGTTTTGCTCGGTAGCATTCTTTCAATAATTGATCAAAAGTTCTTGAATACGCCTTAACTAGCCGAATTTTGATCCGTAAGTCTAAACTGCGCACGAATCTGATCACTATATTTTTCATCCTCCAAGACCAAAGGAATGTATCGACTCAAAATAGCAAACCGATGCGTGTATTCTGAAACGGTGGTGCCTGGCCCTTGTCTTAATGCGTCAAATTCCTCAATCCTCCTCGTGATTAAGTCTTGAGAGAGGAAGGCCTCACAAAACTCTTCTAGAAACTTCGCCCAGGTTACTGGTCGGGGCAGTGGCTGGATACAAGTCTTCCACCACTGGCTGGCCTTACCAACTAAAAAGGGCCGGACAATTCGTGCCCTAATTTCATCTGGCACTTGTATCAACAAGAGGCTACTTTCGACTTCATTTAACCATCTTTCAGCCTCCTCCGGATTAGTCTCTCCACCGAATTGGAATATGTGTTCTAACTGGCTGTCGATAGTAGAACCCGCTGCTTCCCGGGGGTGATAGGGATAATGCTTGTTCATCAGTCCGTGATGCCATCTGCATTACGGAGTATCAGGATTTTATTCAATGTTAACATAGCTAGATTAGCGATAAAATTTAATTTATAATCCGGTTCAATGGTTATTCATGAAATAAGATACGAATTAAATTCTATGACATGTACAACCTTCATAGACTAGGGCTTTGTTATCGAATCATGACCCTAATTTTCCCCTCTAAGTCGTCCTAGTCTAATGTCAACTCTCGTCTAAGATCATGACTTAGGTCTAAGATCAATCTTAGATTGCTAAGATCATAACTTAGTTCTACGTTCTGCCCGAAATCTAGAGCCTGGGATCTGATACCACCTGTAGTGCCCTGCAGCCAGACCTTGTCCGAATACGGTGCACCCACCGTACTTCACTAAGGAGAGTACAAAGCATCATGCATAACATGCAAAAATCCATAACTTAAGCCATGGACTTCCATGTTAACACTTAACATGGTAGCAAAATTTCGGCAGAATTAAAACTTTTTAAATAAACATGCATTTGGCATAATAAGTCCCTGAAAATAGTAGTCCCACAAAATGACATAACCGAAATCCAAAAGAGTTCAACATTGTTCATAATACAAACATCATGGCCGCACAAAAGTCCTTAAGCTTTGCCTTCTTCAGATTTCCTCGCCTAAGGATATCGTACTCTTGGCTCATTCTCGATCCACTCAATCTTAGCATTATCCGGCTTTGGGGAAAAAAAGTGTGAGTGATAAAAATCACCTAGCAAGAATACAATAAACCACCATGAAATAAATAAAGAATTATTACATGAATTTAAAACCCAATAATCTTGATATTCATCATACCTGTCCATAGATCCATAATCCACCTGAATGTAACCTAAATTACACTTAGGTAATATAGTTCTCACGTTATCATTATCCTCCATATCAAAAACATTTATTATGTAACGTGCGAATGGAGTATGCATGATGCAATGCATGATGTCATGTCATGGTAAAAAATCATCGTCATGTGGTTCCATAACATATTCATAAAGAAAATAGAGTGTCAGATCAATTAACCCTGGATCTGAGTGGGTCCAAAACATAAATCAGATCAATTAACCCTGGATCTGAACGGGTCCAGAACATATCATAAGACCAATTAACCCCAGGTCTGGGACGGGTCCAGAACATGTCATCAGACTAATTAACCCCAGGTCCGAATTGGTCCATAACACGTATCAGATCAATTAAACCCGGATTTGAACGGGTCCAGAACATATCATGTCAACAGACCAATTAACCCCGGGTCTGGAGTCGGGTTAGTCACATGCTTGGCCGGCAAGGGAATCATAAAGCTTTCTTTAAAACATGGGACCATAAAAACTTTCATGCATAACGAAAAATGTATTTACTTGGAAAGACTTTCTTGCATATGGAAAATTCATAAAAATCAGATTCATGGTGCATATGATCATGCATGATGCATGAATTGATATGCAATGCAAGTCATGACATGAATTATCGTAAGTAATTCTTATAACATGTAAACAAGCATGGTTTCGTAAACTAAAAATTTCCAGATTTTTACTTCATGTTCATGGGTGGCTAAATTGACCAAACAAACCCATTTTCATAATCTTTTACCCTACATGTGTTTAGGGGGTTCTTATTTACATGTCATAAAATTTACGTAGCTTCCTAAGACGAATAAAGCCGTAAATCATTAAATCATTATCAAGTGTACTTGCTGAATTCTTTGGTATAATAACCATCACTTCCTTGATTTTTGAGACCTTAAAACCTTAATCATTTGGACTACAACCTGGAAAATATAGTAAAATCCCTAAGGACCAATATTCATGGGCCCAAACCGTGTATATAGGTCCAAATTCACAGAATTAGGCCTCTTAACTTATTCCCCTGTTCTGCCCAATTTTTCAGTTTTAGTACATTAAACTTTAAATCCATAATTACTCGTCAAAACGATAATACCAAATTGATTAATTTACATAGTCATGCTCCTCTATGTCTTAGGTGATTAATATAAAATTTCCAGAACAATCCAATAACTTGAAAGGGTTCATTTAATTATTTTTCCAAAATGGGTCACATGCTGTTACTGGACTGACCAATTTTACCAAAAATTCGATAGTGGATAAACCATAATTCCTTTTCCCGAAATTCAAACTCACTCATGTCATAAACTTGCAGAACTAGCATCCTACCAGAATTTAGCCCATTTTCATGTTTCCAAGGTCCATTTTTGGGTCAAGGAACTCGTTACTTAATTCTGTCCTGCTCCAGTAGTTTCAGCTTGAGCAGTTTTACCAAATAATTTCTTAAAAATAATCCACATCTTATTTTTCCAAAATTCCAACTCTCAGTTTTGCTACACACATAAGGTTTCCACAATATCAAAAATCAGCTTAATTGAATGTTTCCAAGACCCAGTTTTAGACCATACAAAACGTCATATAATTCTGTCCAGTTCCAGAAATGTCAGCTTGATCAGTTTCACCACATATTTTATTAAAATTATTCCACAAATTATTTTACCAAAATTCCAACTCTCATGTTTGCAACACACATAGGGCTATCATCATGCCAAAAATGAAATTGTTTTCACGTTAGCAAGGCCCATTTTGAGGTCACACGACACACTGCTCAATTGTGTCCAGGTCCAGTAGTTTTGTGTTTTATCATCTTTTCATGTCAAGTGACCACTAATTATCTTGTGCTTGTGAAATAACTTATTAGTCACTAAATACACCTTTTTTCCATGAATATCCAGATTCTATTCTTTTTATTGAGTCATCTTTGCATCATGTCAAAACAATTTGTAGTTTGTACACAACGACTATCATATTTGCTCACAAAACAAGTGTTCTTTCTTGAAGTCAAGACTCACCATCTTTTTCATCCTCTTGGCAGGAACTTATGTGGTTTCATGAACATATTTTGCAACACTTATTTAGGCATGCAACATATTCAAGAGTTATCTTATTTCAATCTCACCAAACAACTTCATAAGCTCACATCTAGCACATGCATGCCATCTTAGAACTTCACAAGTCTCATCCAAGAGCTATTCTTACCTAGACTCACTTGGGTGGTCCCTAGTTCATCCTAAAACAGCCTTATTTCACATTGCATGTAAGAAAAGATTTCATCTTTGGAGGAATTAACCACATGCAAGACATTGTTCTTAAAGAATCACTAAGGTATAGTCTTAAAACTTAGTATATTCAACTAAAGTTCTTATCTTAGAAACATCTAGCCATTCAAGTCACTAATTATTCAAATAAATCATGAGAGTCTAGTGTATACTTGCCTCTTCAAGCTAGAGCTTTGACTTAGCTTGGATGTTAGATGAGATGGGTTGAAATCTTCCTCCTCCTTCACTCTTGAGCACACGGTTTTTGAAGGAAAGGAGAGAAGAATTTTAGTCATCATTTTTAAGTGAAAATAGAACTAATTTGAGGTTAGATCTTCTTACCAAAGTGGAACCTTGAATGGAGCTTTCTAGCAATAGATTGCACCACCTAAAAGAGTTGAATATCTTGCACCTAGTGACCATGAAGGTCACGGTTGTGGGTAGGGAAAAGGGTACCCATGTGAGCTTCATTATTTGGCATGGAGAATCTACTTAAGAAACTTGAAATGAGGCTTACCTAGATGCTTCTTGAGTCTTGAAGATGAGACTTGAGTTGGAACTCCTAGCTCCAAGATGAAGGCCGAAAGGTGTGGTTGGAGGGAGATGGAAAAAGCCTTCTAAGTGTTGCCTTGGCTTGAATGCTTCTTGAGGGGGTTTAAGATGGATGAAAGGAGTTGTCTTGCAATATTTAAAAATCTAGGGGGGTAAGGGGAAGGGGTATCCGGCTCATGGGGAGGGAGAAAGGGGGCAGTTTCCATGAAAAAATTGAAAAAGGAGTATTGGTTTGTGAAATGGCAAGCTTTTGTCTATTATGCTTGCATTAATTTATTATTTGTCTTGCATGCCTATTTTTGTCTTAATTATATAATTATAGTTTAAGTAATTACTTTAAATAATAGAAATGGCTAGAGAGTTCTAGATACTTTCCATGCCTTAGCCGAAATCTTGGGGTCTTGGGGGTATTTTGGTCTTGTCACATTTATCCTATCTCATACTTATATAATTTATACTTTTATTTGTTTTATTTAATGTGATTTTAAATTTTCTTTGGGAGGACCATTTAGGTTTGCATTCTTATAAAACAAATTTATTCCAAGGTTGATCAAGGCCTCTTGGCCGAATTCTTAGGGCTATTGGGAGGGCATTTTTGTCCTTTCACACCTTTTATAGTACATAATTACACCATAACTTATAATATCTAGTTTCTTAAGTAGGCTTTTAGGTTTACTTTTAAGAGGACTTATTTAGGTTAGTCTTTTTGTAAAAAGGGAAATACTCTAAGGTTCATTAATGTCTTGTGGCCGAAATTACAAGGGCTTGGAGGTCATTATTGTCTTTTCACTCGTTGCTTTATTCACATAAATATGATATTGCTCCTAATATCTAATTTATAGTGTAGGTTGTGGGTCTTACTTTGAGGAGAACTACTTGGGCTAGTCCTCTTATAAAATGGAAATTATTTCAAGATCCTCCAAGGCCCTATGATCGAATTTACAAAGTCTTGGAGGGCTAAATAGTCATTTCACGCGCTCCACGACATCCATTTTATAATTATATCGCATCCACCTCAAAGCAAATTTAGATACAGACTTCACTAAGGTAACTTAATAAAATGCAACTTGGAGAACTTATTTATTACGTCGCATCATACGGGCTCTAGTATAGTGCGATTTTCGCGGGGTACAACATCCTCCCCCCTTTATTAAAAGTTTCGTCCTCGAAACTTAAGAGTACTAGTCAAAGAGATGTGGTATGACTCCTTCATGCTTTCATCGATTCCTGAGTCCACCCCACTAAAGTGGAGATCGACATTTTCTTCCATACAGTGTTTTGTAAGGTCACAAAATGGCGAACTCTGTCAGACGATCGACTTGTAATTCAACTAGTAACATATCCATTCTTTGTCATTGACACGTTAGTCATGAAATCTATAGTGACACGATTCCATTTTCTCTTGGAACTTGAATGGATTGCAACAATCTTGCGTGTCTTTGATGTCTCGTTCTTATCCTTTGATAAGTAAGACATGACAAAATCTCTATCTAGTCCCCTTGCAACTGCTTCGTTCAGCCTTTCTTAGAGGTTACGTTAGGACTTACCCTTTATTCTCTAAAGGTATTATCATAACCCACCTCATGTCTTAAGCACCTTCAATCTCGATACTATGTATCGATGACGATATTCCTTCCAGGATCAATAATGATGTACATGACATGATCATGTAATATTAAGATTTCCTTCTCTTCGTTAAATATGCAGAACATGATAGAGGTCCTTAATTCCAGACTGTAAATCTGCGCTCACCTTTTGTAAACATCTTTGTGTAAACACGTGTTAGCTATATTGCGTATATATTCGTTTCTATCAGTATTCGAAATTGCCCTCCTGAAGTACATGTTCGATGATTCGTACCGTAGTTTGAGAATGTACTCTCGTAGAACGGTGAACCCCTAGTCTTTCGTCAAGTCCTACCCAACTCATCCGTTTCATCGATATATTATTCTTGTAATAGTCGAATCTAGAATCGTAATTCTTTCTTTGAATCTTATAATATTTCGAGGGTTTCTTGTTCTTCACAAAATCTATGTTTTCTTTTTCAAAACATAGAGGTATCCTTATTTGTTTTGTTCACACACATTATTTGGATTAGCAAGCTATGCGAAATTCCATCCCATCATATCGTTACTGCTAGAGTGTGTTAAATAATCCCAACTTGTAATTTCTCATCCAACTCTAAAGGTGCTATATCTTACGGAATTTCCCTTCTGCCTCTTTAATTTATATTAGTTAAAGAAGGAATTTAAACCAACTTATCTAAATGCCCCTGAGGTACTAGATTCATAAGATCTATTAACGTAGCAAGATATTTATCAATCCTAATGGTTTCGGGATGTCTATGATGCGTCCTATACATAGTTCATATACATCCTCAATCTTGATTCTTCAGTCGGAAGTATCCAATTTGCAACTCCGCTTTGTTAATGCTTGTGTTTCCTGAAGCATGTCAGACAAATCATTGACCCTAGGTAACCGGTATTTACCCTTCATTGAAACCTTGTTGAGTTCCGACCATCAGGGTGCTAATCTGACTGTTAAGAACAAATTTGGTAACGTATTCTAACCTTCATGCTTCAGTTGTGCTACTCTAGTTATCTTCTTTGTCCATGTATTAATGGCTATGTAGAAATATTTCCTGAGGTTCTTTATCATGTGGTTCTAATTCGATCTTTAGCATGTCCATTTATACTTGGATAATGAACAACATAGGTACTTCATATTTAAATGGGGCAGTTAGACATACCTGTTACGGATTTAATGTTTCAGGAATTGCTGAATCAGGCACTCTTTGATCCAGGTTAGTGTTCTTGGTCGTCTATTTGTTGGCCCTATGGAGATACGGCTGCCACCTCCTACTTCGTTTCTTAAGCTGTTTATTTCGTCCTTCTGTTATCTTACTATTGCGTTCTGCTCGGTTGCATTCTTTCAATAATTCATCAAAAGTTCTTGAATACGCCTTAACTAGCTGAATTTTGATCCGTAAGTCTAAACCGCGCACGAATCTGATCACTTTATATTTTTCATCCTCCAAGACCAAAGGAATGTATCGACTCAAAATAGCAAACCGATGTGCGTATTCTGAAACGGTGGTGCCTGGCCCTTGTCTTAATGCGTCAAATTCCTCAATCCTCCTCGTGATTAAGTCTTGAGAGAGGAAGGACTCACAAAACTCTTCTAGAAACTTTGCCCAGGTTACTGGTCGGGGCAGTGGCTGGATACAAGTCTTACACCACTGGCTGGCCTTACCAACTAAAAAGGGCCTGAAAATTCGTGCCCTTATTTCATCTGGCACTCGTATCAACAAGAGGCTACTTTCGACTTCATTTAACCATCTTTCAGCCTCCTCCGGATTAGGCTCTCCACCAAATCTTGGAATATGTGTTCTAACTAGCTGTCGACAGTACAACCCGCTGCTTCCCGGGGGTGATAGGGATAATGCTTGTTCATCAGTCTGTGATGTCATCTGCATTACGGAGTATCAGGATTTTATTCAATGCTAAAATAGCTAGATTAGCGATAAAATTTATTTTATAATCCGGTTCAATGGTTATTCATGAAATAAGATACGAAATAAATTCTATGACATGTACAACCTTCATCGACTAGGGCTTTGTTATCGAATCATGACCCTAATTTTCCCCTCTAAGTCGTCCTAGTCTAAGGTCAACTCTCGTCTAAGATCATGACTTAGGTCTAAGATCAATCTTAGATTGCTAAGATCATAACTTAGTTCTACGTTCTGCCCGAAATCTAGAGCCTGGGCTCTGATACCACCTGTAGCATCCCGCACCTGGACCTTGTCCGAATACGATGCACCCGCCGTACTTCACTAAGGAGAGTACAAAGCGTCATGCATAGCATGCGAAAATCCATAACTTAAGCCATGGACTTCCATGTTAACACTTAACATGGTAGCAAAATTTCGGCAGAATTAAAACTTTTTAAATAAACATGCATTTGGCATAATAAGTCCCTGAAAATAGTAGTCCCACAAAATGACATAACCGAAATCCAAAAGAGTTCAACATTGTTCATAGTACAAACATCATGACCGCACAAAAGTCCTTAAGCTTTGCCTTCTTCAGATTTCCTCGCCTACTGATATGGCACTCTCGGCTCATCCTCGATCCACTCAATCTTAGCATTATCCGGCTCTGGGGAAAAATAAAAAGTGTGAGTGATAATAATCACCCAGCAAGAACACAATAAACCACCATGAAATAAATAAAGAATCATTACATGAATGTAAAACCCCAATAATCTTAATATTCATCATACCTGTCCATAGATCCATAATCCGCCTAAATGTAACCTAAATTACACTTAGGTAATACAGTTCTCATGTTATCATTATCCTCCGTATCATAAACATTTATTATGTAACGTGCGCATGGAGTATGCATGATGCAATGCATGATGTCATGTCATGGTAAAAAATCATCGTCATGTGGTCCCATAACATATTCATAAAGAAAACAGAGTGTCAGATCAATTAACCCCGGATCTGAGCGGGTCCAGAACATATATCTGATCAATTAACCCCGGATCTGAACGGGTCCAGAACATATCATCAGACCAATTAACCCTAGGTCTGGGACGGGTTCAGAACATGTCATCAGACCAATTAACCCCGGGTCCAAAACATGTATCAGATCAATTAACCCCGGATCTGAACGGGTCCAGAATATATCATGTCAACAGACCAATTAACCCTGGGTCTGGAGTCAGGTTAGTCGCATGCTTGGCCGGCATGGGAATCATAAAGCTTTCTTTAAAACATGGGACCATAAAAACTTTCATGCATAACGAAAGACGTATTTACTTGGAAAGACTTGCTTGCATACGGAAAATTCATAAAAATCAGATTCATGGTGCATATGATCATGCATGATGCATGAAGTGATATGCAATGCAAGTAATGACATGAATTATCGTAAGTATTTCTTATAACATGTAAACAAGCGTGGTTTCGTAAACTAAAAATTTCCAGACTTTTACTTAATGTTCATGGGCGGCTAAATTGACCAAACAAGCCCATTTTCATAATCTTTTACCATACATGTGTTTAGTGGGGTCTTATTTACATGTCGTAAAATTTTCGTAACTTCCTAAGACGAATAAAGCCCGTAAATCATTAAATCATTTTCAAGTGTACTTGCTGAATTCTTTGGTATAATAACCATCACTTCCTTGATTTTTGAGACCTTAAAACCTTAATCATTTGGACCACAACCTGGAAAATATAGTAAAATCCCTAAGGACCAATATTCATGGGCCCAAACCGTGTATATAGGCCCAAATTCACAGAATTAGGCCTCTTAACTTATTCCGCTGTTCTGCCTAATTTTCCAGTTTTAGTACATTAACTTTAAATCCACAATTACTCGTCAAAACGATAATGCCAAATTGATTAATTTATATAGTCATGCTCCACTATTTCTTAGGTGATTAATATAAAATTTTCAGAACAATCCAATAACTTTAAAGGGTTCATTTAATTATTTTTCCGGAATGGGCCACCTGCTGTTTCTGGACTGACAAATTTTACCAAAAATTTGATTGTGGTAAAACCATAATTCCTTTTCCCGAAATTCCAATTCACCCATGTCATAAACATGCAGAACTAGCATCCTACCAGAATTTAGCCCATTTGCGTTTTTCCAAGGTCCATTTTTGGGTCAAGGAACTCGTTACTTAATTCTGTCCCGCTCCAATAGTTTCAGCTTGAGCAGTTTTACCAAATAATTTCTTAAAAATAATCCACATCTTAATTTTCCAAAATTGAACTCTCAATTTTGCTACACACATAAGGTTGCCACCATACAAAAAACAGCTTAATTGAACTTTTCCAAGACCCATTTTTAGGCCATAAAAACGTCATATAATTATGTCCAGTTCCAGAAATGTCAGCTTGATCAGTTTCACCAAATATTTTATTAAAAATATTCCACAACTTATTTTACCAAAATTCCAACTTTCATGTTTGCTACACACATAGGGCTATCATCATGCCAAAATTCAAATTGTTTGCACGTTAGTAAGGCCTATTTGGAGGTCACACGACACACTGCTCAATTGTGTCCAGGTCCAGTAGTTTTGTGTTTTATCATCTTTTCATGTCAAGTGACCACTAATTATCTTGTGCTTGTGAAGTAACTTATTAATCACTAAATACACCTTTTTCCCATGAATATCCAGATTCTATTCTTTTTATTGAGTCATCTATGCATCATGTCAAAACAATTTGTAGTATGTACACAACGACTATCATATTTGCACACAAAACAAGTGTTCTTTCTTGAAGTTAAGACTCACCATCTTTTTCATCCTCTTGGCCGGAACTTGTGTGGTGTCATAAACATATTTTGCAACACTTATTTAGGCATGCAACATATTCAAGTGCTATCTTATTTCAATCTTACCAAACAACTTCATAAGCTCATATCTAGCACATGCATGCTATCTTAGAACTTCACAAGTCTCATCGAAGAGCTATTCTTACCTAGACTCACTTGGGTGGTCCCTAGTTCATCCTAAAACAGCCTCATTTCACATTGCATGTAAGAAAATATTTCATCTTTGGAGGAATTAACCACATGCAAGACATTGTTCTTAAAGAATCACTAAGGTATAGTCTTAAAACTTAGTATATTCAACTAAAGTTCTTATCTTAGAAACATCTAGCCATTCAAGTCACTAATTCTTCAAATAAATCATGAGAGTCTAGTGTATACTTGCCTCTTCAAGCTAGAGCTTTTTCTTAGCTTGGATGTTGGATGAGATGAGTTGAAATCTTCCTCCTCCTTCACTCTTGAGCACAGGGCTTTTGAAGGAAAGGAGAGAAGAATTTTAGTCATCATTTTTAAGTGAAAATAGAACTAATTTGAGGTTAGATCTTCTTACCAAAGTGGAACCTTGAATGGAGCTTTTTAGCAAGAGATTGCACCACCTAAAAGAGTTGAATATCTTGCACCTAGTGACCATGAAAGTCACGGTTGTGGGTAGGGAAAAAAGCACCCATGTGAGCTTCATTATTTGGCATGGAGAATCTACTTAAGAAACTTGAAATGAGGCTTACCTAGATGTTTCTTGAGTCTTGAAGATGAGACTTGAGTTGGAACTCCTAGCTCCAAGATGAAGGCCGAAAGGTGTGGTTGGAGGGAGATTGAAAAAACCTTCTAAGTGTTGCCTTGACTTGAATGCTTCTTGAGGGGGTTCAAGATGGATGAAAGGAGTTGTCTTGCAATATTTAAAAATCTAGGGGGTAAGGGGAAGGGGTATCCGGCTCATGGGGAGGGAGAAAGGGGGCAATTTCCATGAAAAGTTGAAAAAGGAGTATTGGTTTATGAAATGGCAAGCTTTTGTCTATCATGCTTGCATTAATTTATTATTTGTCTTGCATGCCTATTTTTGTCTTAATTATATAATTATAGTTTAAGTAATTACTTTAAATAATAGAAATGGCTAGAGAGTTGTAGAGACTTTCCATGCCCTAGCCGAAATCTTGGGGTCTTGGGGGCAATTTGGTCTTTTCACATTTATCCTATCTCATACTTATATAATTTATACTTTTATTTGTTTTATTTAATGTGATTTTAAATTTGCTTTGGGAGGACCATTTAGGTTTGCATTCTTATAAAACAAATTTATTCCAAGCTCGATCAAGGCCTCTTGGCCGAATTCTTGGGGCTATTGGGAGGGCATTTTTGTCCTTTCACACCTTTTATAGTACATAATTACACCATAACTTATAATATCTAGTTTCTTAAGTAGGCTTTTAGGTTTACTTTTAAGAGGACTTATTTAGGTTAGTCTTTTTGTAAAAAGGGAAATACTCTAAGGTTCATTAATGTCTTGTGGCCGAAATTACAAGGGCTTGGAGGTCATTATTGTCTTTTCACTCGTCGCTTTATTCACATAAATATGATATTGCTCCTAATATCTAATTTATAGTGTAGGTTGTGGGTCTTACTTTGAGGAGAACTACTTGGGCTAGTCCTCTTATAAAATGGAAATTATTCCAAGATCCTCCAAGGCCCTATGACCGAATTTACAACGTCTTGGAGGGCTAAATGGTCATTTCACGCGCTCCACGACATCCATTTGTATAATTATATCACATCCACCTCAAAGGAAATTTAGATACAGACTTCACTAAGGTAACTTAATAAAATACAACTTGGAGAACTTATTTATTACGTCGCATCATACGGGCTCTAGTATAGTGCGATTTTCGCGGGGTACAACAAGTTGTCTGTATCTCTGCATACAGACAACATGGGTAGTATTTTTTCTTCTCATGGATTTTCCCACACTATTATATTCTATCCTCTACCACTTATTATGATTTTTATCATTTGCATGTTCTGGCTCCGGTCTCGATGGAGGGGAACTTATGATCAATGGCAAGTGGAAGAAGGGGGCTTGGAATCAAGTGATGGGGGCAGCAGGTTTCTTGGGATATATATATTAGTTTCTTCTCATCTCTTTATCTGCGGCTGGACACATTCATCTTTTTTATCCTTGTACGCATACGATAGCTACACATTCCATTCATATAAATATGCACGTTTTTTCCTTTGCCAAGGTTTTATCCACAAGGGTGGTTTTACTTGGCAATGTTTTAATGCGACATATCATATATGATTGGAGATTACAGATTCTTACAGCTTTATATTCTCATTTTTCGTATGATGATGGTTTCTTGTAACATGTAATATGGTATTCCTCCGCCACAAGTGAGGATTATATAAATAAAATTGATATTTTTTTGTTAAAAAAACAAAAGCGTTCTTATGATTATATCTATGCGACAAAGATATTCTCGTTGTTTTCTATCTTTACGAGTATTTTCGTCATTTCACCCTTCAAAAATATTATGATCAATTTACTCGAGCTCATCTTTTGAGTATATTGTTATCATCATTGTGAAGTTTCTATATGATATTCTTGAAGATTATTTTGCATCTATATATTCTATTCATTCAAGGTTGAAGACATTATCGGTGTCGCCTTCTTGTCACATCATATTTTTATCTTGGGCACACTTCTATATATTATTGTTGGATCCACTTATCTACATTGTTGAAGAGATTTTAGGGGCAATCTGGGAACAAAAGTTGCCACAATTTACAATAGAAAAATGTGAGAATTTTAAATTATTAGTTGACTAAGTCATGTCAACTATTATCTACTCATTTCTCTTCATTAAATTTGATGGTTTACACATATTTACACATGGAAAATATACTCTTATATGTGTTAATGATGTTCCCATAATTTTGTGACTTGTGTACTAGACAATGCCACATGGACCAACCAAAGCACAATTAGGTGGAAAAATTTGCCAACATAGAAATCCAAGGTGTAGCCAACGGCTACAAGGCTGCTAAAGAAGCCATTTGAATTCAATATTGTTGAGAAATATGTTTGGATAATTTTCAAAGTCATGATTTTAAGTGGTGAATACTTAAAAATGTCACACATGGTGTTATATATGATTAAAAGTTGAAAAAGTTGAAAAAGTTGACATCGATCTCTCAGGTTGTTGCACATCGATCGATCTATGTACATAGATCTCTCACATCGATCGATCTATGTAAGGCAGAAAGACCTTTCTGTGAGACATCAATCTCTAAACCTGAGACACATCGATCGATCGATGTACATCGAACCCTCACTTCGATCGATCGATGTAGGTCAGAGGCAAACTCTGGAACTTTCTGTGAGACATCGATCTTTAAACCTGAGACACATCGATCGATCAATGTGCATCGAACCCTCATGTCGATCGATCGATGTGGTTCTGTGAGACATCGATTTCTGAAGCCGAGGCACTTCGATCGATCGATGTCTAGGGTTTTTAGAAATAATTTTCTAAAATGTGTTAAAGTGATTTTTTTATTTGTATATGATTTATACATGTTCATTATGTGATTATTATGTGTTTTTGGTGATTATTATTGTCTTGTGACCAACGTGTCTTGGAAGTTTCTACAACTTACCAAAAAGGGCAAAATTGGTATTTTGAGTTTCGTAGGAACATCACATGGTGAAAAATATTTCAAGGATGTAATCTCATACTATTTATCATGACAAAAGTGATATCATGAGTATTTATGACCATCCGGGTCATTTCTGGAGTTTTCTCACACCAGGGGTATTTTGGTCATTTCACCCCATGGTTATTTTTGGTATTTTCACTCAAGGAATCTCTTGATCATATTATTATCTTCATTCTGGAGCTGTGTTATTATTATTTTGAAGATAATATGGTGATCTTATATCTTATTCTCTCAACCGATGATATTATTGACTATAGCTGGATATGTGACGATTTGAGATGTCACATTCTATTTTTTTTAAAGAACCTCTTATATATGTTATAAGAGAACATTTATCATCATTATTCAGAGATATTAAAGGTGTCAAAGGTGTGGAAATGATCTCAACATATAAGAAGAAATATTGGGGAATTTCGGTGTTACACGTTGACGTAATCTTGTCAATTGTTATCTATTTATTTCTTCTTCAAAAATTTGAGTTGCTACACATATTGGTATGTCCAAAAACGTGTTTAATCAGGTGGACATGATGTGGTATTCATTTTATGAGTTGGAGACAAGTGGACCAACCAAAAAGGAGCTAGTTGGCAAAATTGCCAACTTGGAAAATTCAAAAATATAGCCAACGGCTATATTGACTTTCTTGGGTGCTTTTCAGCAGATTTTTGGAAGTCAAATGGAGCTCTCACATGCCCTATTATTGTGCTTGAAGTTGGGGATAATTTGGTGGTATTATCCTTTCTTATTTTATTAAGAAAAATCAAAAAGAATTTTTGGAAAATGGACTTAGTAGCCAACGACTACTTACTAGACTTTGGAGCTGAATTTTTGTATTTGAATTGGTAAATGCACACATGCCTATTCTCAAGCAAGGAGTTGAGGTTATCTTGGTGCATTTATCTTCTCCATATTATCTATTCTTGCTAAGGATAATTCAAGACAATTCCAAGTGGAATTTTTGGCCAACAAGTTGATGCCAAGGTGGACCAATCATTGTGTTTTATTTTGCCAAGTGTACAAGGCCAACCAATGATGAGAAGACATTTGAAATTGATGATGAAGATGGTGACACATGTGCATTCTTATCTTCAAGGCTCAAATCACACTATAAATAGAGGCATTGGTGAAGAAGATGAAACACACTTGAAGCTCACAAGCATTTGTTGAATTGTCTAGCTTTCATCTTCATCTTCTTGTTGTTGTTGTTTTGTAGCAAAAGTGTTCTTGTTGTATTGTGGTGAGCTACAAGCCTCTTGAGCTTCATTTGTAAGATTGATTAGCCAACTTTATAAGGCTACATCAATAGGTGTTAGAGGTGTTGCAACTAAGTGTTGCTTAGAAGGTGATTATCCAAGTCTTGAGTAGAGTTGATGTATAACACAAGGATCAAGCTTGGCTCTTGTTGTAAGGTGTTCATTTCATAGTAAAATCCAAGGAAAGGTGTTCCTTGGGACTGGAGTAGGTCACATTGACCGAACCAGGATAAATCCTCGGTGTTCTTCTCTTGTTTCTTTATTTCTGTTTTCTGCCCGTTTTTGACTGCAATTTTCACCCAACTTCACACAATTTGAAAAAATAGCTAAAAATTTTCAAAATTCGTGATTTTTGGTGGAGTTATACTTCAGACTGTTAGCTTTCGTTTTCAACAAGAATCACTTGATTTGAGCAAGGGAAAGTTAGTCTTTCAGTCTTTGCAAGATAACTTCTCCAATCTGGCTGCAATCTGACCAGTTTTGAGAAAACTTAAATTCTGTATTTTACAAGAATTGTTCAAGGTCAGGGCCTTTTGGAAACATCATGTACACATCCTAAGGAGTATTTTGATATAAAGATCAACCTTTTTGGTTGAGTATTCAAAGAGAAACACTATTTGCAAAATCACCAACATTCTGTCCAATTCTATCCTGATTGACCATTTGAATCTTTTTATTTGTTTGAAGGGCCAAACGATCTTATTTTTGTCTGATTTTTGGATAGAGTATTGCTAACTCATTGAAGTTCAATTCTGGAAAGTTTCATAATTTTCGGAGTTGTGTACAATTATTTGTGAATTTTTTAAAACAGGTTCTGAATCTGAGGTGGTTTCAGATTCTGTTTTCAAAGGGGATTTTAACAAAGGGTTGTAGTGTAATTTCCGCTAACCACTATTCACCCCCCCTCTAGTGGTGTTTATTGCAGGTGCATGGTCCAACAAATATGTGTAGCTCTCATATGTCCTATAATGGTGCAAGAAGTTGAGATAATCTTAGAAGGAATATGCCACCCTATCTTCTTCATATTATCTTCTTTTTTCCATCACAAATTCCAAGTCATCAAAGCTGAAATTCTTGGCCAACTTAAGTTGGCATAGGCAGACAAATTATGTTGCTTGAAGATGCCTAGTGTGCAAGGTGTTAAGGTGACCATCCAATGAAATAAAGACACATAAGATTTGATGACGTTGAAGGTAACAAATTGGCACTCTTATCATCAAGGGATGCCTCACATTATAAATAGGAGCTAAGTGAAGAGAAGAGCACAACACATCTCTTGCTCCCTTATTCTATCTTCTTTTTTTCCTCTCTTGCTTTGTGTAGCTAAGGCGCTTTGTTGGTGATTGTTTTTAGCTACATTATACACCTCTTTTGTTAAATTTGTAAGATTGATTAGCCATTTTTATAAGGCTAAATCAATAGGTGATTGTGATGTTTCTATAAAGTTGTGTAGAGGTGCTAAACAAAGTCTTGATTTGGGTTGGTGTACAACCCCAAGATCAAGCTCGCTGTTTGTTGTAACGGTGATCATTCATAGTGAAAATCCAAGGAGAGGTGGACTGGAATAGGTTACATTGACTGAACTAGGATAAATTCCTTGTGTCTTTGTTCTTCTACTTATCTGTCCGTTTTTACTGTTTTACACTCTATTTTGCACAGATGGTTAAAATAGTAAACCGTTTCCAAAATTATTTCTTTTTGTTGGGGATAAATGTTAGGCTGTTAGCTTTCATTATCAACAAGAATCATTTGATTTGAGCAAATGAAAGTTAGTCTTTCAGTGTTTGAAAGGTTATTGCTCCATTTTGGCAAAAATCTGACTAGTTTCAACTGAACGTGCTTTTTAATTTTGTTAATCATATTTTTTCATCAAGGCCTTCTGGAAATATAAAGTAGACATCTTAAGGAGTATTTGCACATAAAAAGCAGCCTTTTTTACTTAATAAAAGTTATAGGCTTTCAAAGTTTGCTAACTTTCTGTCCAAATTAGTTCAGACTGACCATCTGAAGGTTTGCATTTGTTTCAGAGGCCGATGATTTTAGTTTTAACTTATTTTTGGACAAAGTAAACTAAAACCTTTGAAGTTTATTTCTGTAAAGTTTCATAATTTTTGGAGGTTTTTACTGAGTTTTTTTAATTTTACAAAAACGGACACTGGTTCTGGAAACTTTCAGAATTTGTTTTGACGGGAAATATTCAAAGGGTATAACATAGTGTCATTTCCATTAACCAATATTCATCCCCCTCTAGTGGTTTTTATTGCAAGTGTGACGGTCCAACAAGTGGTATCAGAGCAAATTACACCACTACAAAGAATATGCAAAGACGAGGTACATTCTACATTATAATATGTCCATAGTTCCTCACGAAGGTGAGTTGGAAGGTATGTCCACTTAATGTCTCTGCCTTTTTTGATGGAAATAATTTCATTCATTGAAACTTAGGATGAGACTATTCTTAATGGCTATAGATATTGATTTACATTCTATAGTTGAAGATGGTCTGTACATACCAATGAAAATTGTACAAGTTAATGGGGTGACACAAGAGGTAGAGAAATATAAGAGTGAATGGACTAGTGAAGATAAAACGAGAATGTACATGAACGCCAAAGCCATGCAATTACTCTTACATGGACTTAGTGCTTCTGAGGTAGGTTATGCCTCAAATTGTAATAGTGCACATGACATGTGGAAGTCTTTAGAACTAAAGCACGAAGGTATGAGCGGTGTAAAAGAATCGAAAATAAACATGCTTATGACTAAAATTGAATGTTTTAAAATGCTTGCAAACAAATCCAAACATCTATGGATTTGAGAATTACTAAGATCTTTAATGCACTTGAGACTTTAGGTAAATCCTTCACCAACAAGGAGAAAGTCCCAAAAGTGCTACGAAGTCTCCCTGTAGAATGAGATCCACAGGTAACAGAAATTGAAGAGACGAAATCAATTACCAAAATGGATGAATTGATATGTTCATTTAAAGTACATGAAGACAAACTGAAGCAACGAAACGAGTCTTTAAAACTATCCAGTAAGAATAATACTTTTAGGACAACCGAATCTTCACATTTAAATGATGATGAAAGTAGTAGTGATAGTGAATTAGATGATGATTTGTATTATTGGCTAGAAAATTCAGAAGGTCTTTTAAACGTCTCAATAGGAATAGACAACAATCTTTTTCTGCCTCTTCTCAACCTAAGAGAAACAATTCAAATAAAAATGATGAAAAATGAATGATACAAGAAAGAATTAAAGCGCTATGACTGTGGCAAAAAGAGACATATTTTGTATGCCTGTCCAACTAAGAATAACAGTGATAACAAACAAACCAAAGAACCTCAAAGAATCAAGCCAAAGGAATCCAAGGCAAGGAAAGGAAAACAAGCAATGAAAGCAAGTACTTGGAGCGACTCCTCCGATACTAAATTCGGGCATTCAGAAAAAGAGAAAGCTCAAGTATGTGTCATCTCAAACGAGGTAACTTCTTCTTCTGATTTAGATTCTGATAATGAAATACAGAGAAAATAGCACAAATATCATACAATTAACCCTTGAGATGAGAGGAAAATCGCTTGTTATTCAAGACACCACCAAGTTTATACATATATACATGTCTTTTGTAATGGCTAGAAGTGCCAGATAGTGACAACCTAATGGCTAGTTTAGCTGGGTAAAATCTTCTGGATAAAACTGAATTTAATCATCAAAATGATGATTTATCTAATGTCCTATGGTTAAACAATGATTATGTAAAATCAAATAATGATTCTGAACAAAATTTAAGGAGAATTACATTCAACAATAGGTGTTCGACGCGTATAATAAATTGTTCAATGAAATGCCTCAAAGAGAATTTCTGATGTTGAACACACGAGAATCATTCTTGCGCTTTTGGTCTGATTCTTCACCTGATGCACTTTGTATTCCAACACTTGATACAACCTTGCTTGTCAAGTAATGTCTTGAAGATTTGAACCCTCACTGGTTTGGTTAGCACATCTGCAATCTGGTCTTTGGATTTGATGAACCAGAGTTTGAGCACTTTGTCCTCAATCTTTTCCCTTAAGAAGTGTTTGTCTATCTCAATGTTTGGACTTGTCATGCTGCATATGATTCTCAATCATGTGGATTGAAGATACATTGTCACGGTATACATGAATAGGTAGCTGAACATCCAACTTTAGGTCCTTCATAACCCCGTTAATCCACAAACCTTCACATACGCCAAGGGATAGAGCCCTTAGTTCAGCCTCAACATTGCTCCTGGATACAACATGCTGCTTCTTGCTTCTCTATGTAATCAGGTTTCTCCATAAATAAGAGGCATAGCGAGAGGTTGATCTCATATCAGTTGTGGACCCAGCCCAATCAGCATCGGTGAAAACTTTAATATCCCTGTCTTGTGTTCTTTTTGAAAAAAGTACCTAACCAAGGGAAGATTTTAGGTATCTCAAGTTTTTTAAAGCATGGTTATAATGTCAAGCAGTAGGATTATGCATGAATTGGCTAATGAAACTTACCCCATAATAGATGTCTAGTCTAGTTGAGACAAATATATCAACTTACTTGTTAGCCTCTACTACCACCGCTTGTCAAAATAAAATGAATCCTATGCCTCCTTTGCTATGAACCCAGGCTTAACTGAAATACTAGTAGCTTACAATTTGTCATTCTAGTGTCCTGCAACAGATCTAATATATACTTCCTTTGGGAAATGCAAATGCCACTAGAGGATCTTAAGACTTCCATGCCTAAAAAATATCTTACTTGTCCTAAATCTTTTACCTCAAAAGACTTTGATAATAAGTTCTTTGTTTCCAATATGCCATTATAATGATTACCAGTAAGGATGATATCATTAACATACACAAGACTAATAATGTAGCTAATATTGTCAACAAACTTGATAAATAAGGTATGATCACTCAGACACTGGGAGAAACCAATAGAAGATAGAGCTGAATTAAACCTTTTGAACCATGACTTTGTGGAATGTTTTAACCCATAGAGAGACTTCTTCAATCTACACGCCATATTGTTCTTAGATTCAGAAGGGAATCCAGGAGGAATATACGTGTGAACTTTCTCTTCCGAGTCACCATTGAGAAATGCATTTTTAATGTGAAGCTGGAAGAGTGGCCAGTCAAGGTTAACAGCAAGAGAAAAATGTATTCTTACAATGCTCAGCTTTGCCACAGGTGCAAAAGTTTCTTCACAGTCAATCCAAAGATTTGAGTGAAACCTGTTAGGAAATCCGACAAGATAATCGCAAAATGCACATCGTAAAAACAAAAACTTGATCTCCGATTTCCTACAAAAGATCCATGTTGTTCGTTTAATTCGATGAAAGAAATCAAAACCTTTACCTCTGTAGATTTGAAATCTGCAGACGTAGGAGGTGCGAACGTAGGAGGTGCGATGGCACGATCACACTTTGTCGGTATCCACATGAATGCTTCCGCCCGGAGTGCTAGCTCTTGAACGGCGCGGCTGAGAGAACTCGTTTTTCTCTAAAAATGGCTCTAAGGTTTTTCTAATGATTGTGTGTTTTTCGTGTGTCTCTTTGTATACGAGATACACAGATATATATACACATATACAGACATCAAAATCCGAGCCCTAATCGGATTAGTTGATGCCAATCAAAATCTATATCAGATATGGATTTTATCAGGATATTCAAAATCCATATCAAATATGGATTCTCTCGTTATTATCCGATGATACATACATACATACACACATATATATATGTATATATATATATATTTTAAGAAAGGATATTTATTGATGACCTCTCTTATGGCGGAGGAAAACCATATTACAAATAGTTCATAAAGTGAAACCAATAATGAAGAGAGCTAATGATACTCCAACGCCAATCATATATGATATGTCGCATTAAAACCTTGCCAAGTAAAACCACCCTTGTGGATAAAACCTTGGCGAAGGAAAAAGTGTGCATATTTATATGATTGGACCATCGAAATGTTACAGTTTGAGATGTAAGTGTAAGGAAATGTGCAGTCCAAGAACTATGCAAGTCGTTGGTCATTGTCGATGTCGCTTTGCAGAATTGATTGATCATAGTTTGGTGACTAGGCTTTAGCTCTTGCGATAACCTCTTGGAAAGGATCCACAGCAAATGATATACCTCACGCAGGCCAAGTCGAAGCTGATTTTGTCTCCATGTAATGTTACTCCATTTCACCTCAGCCGAATATAAATATGGACATGTAAGTAGTGGTGAGAAGAAACTGTTGAGAGAAGAAAATATTTCAACATACGTACCCCAGCCACCTTGTGTCCAATTGAACCAAGGTGACAATGAACAGCGTCCGGACCATGAATCTAATGTGGAGAAGAAGTGTTTGTTGGTGCTGCTTCCAGATTGTTTGCCTCTTGCCGCAGTCCAGCATTTGTTTTGCTAACACCAAAAATTGCATAAGATTACACATAAACTGTATGCGATACATGCCATGCATAAATATGAATTGAGGAGTTTGTTACGCACCAATGTTGCCTGTGTGTATGAACACAGGCAACTCAATAAAGCAATCGCCAACACAATGTGAGACATTTATAGGCGCATAGAGGGAAGTTGTTGCAGATCCAACTGTAATGTTCCACGCACTTCAGCTGGAAGTTCATGAACTGAGGTGTACTTACGAATTCCTTGAGCGTGGAAGCCATAACACGCTAAGAGGTGTGCTGTCGCATTTGCTTGACGCAGACTGTACTGCAATGTTACTTGGTTGATAGTCATAATGTTAATAAGTCGGTCAAGGTCTTGTGAGAGACTTCCTGCTGTAGATGACTTGTTTGGTATAAATGAGAGGATAGAGTTACAGTCCGTTTCCATAATGATACAATGGTGATCCGAAGCATAGTAGAGGATGGAAAAGAGCATTGCTTGTATCTCAGCCCGCAGGGGCGATAGACAAGGGAGAGCAAAACATATAGCAGAAACAAGGTGTCCTCTTTAATTTCTCAACACAGCTCCACCTGACGCAGATTTTTTCCCAACAACCGCATCAACGTTCAACTTAAGTCGTCCCATAGGAGGGAGGTGTCACTTCACCAAGCGAGGTCTGCTGTGTGTGAGTGGCGGTGCAAATTTAAGCGATTGAAGATATGGCAAAGGGTGAGCAAATTTCTTGTCCTGCATTGCCGAACACCATGTGTAAATATCTCCACGAACATGTTCATATAAAGACCTGTAGTTAAATTGCTCATCTCCAAACCGAGCAGCTGCATATCATTTCCAGATTGACCATGCAATAATAGACGGAGCAATTGATTTGAGTTGCCCCGCTATTGTTGATTGAGAAGATATTCGCCACCATCTGCGTAAGTATTGCCTAATAGGCTCATGCCTAGGAAAAGGACCAGAGAACAGGATGGATGCCTCAATCCAGATTGGCCGAATGTGCGTGCATTCAAGAAAGATATGATCCGTCGTATCAGAAGAGCATCGACAAAAAACACATTGTGTGGGATTAATGGCTTGCCACTTGGATAAATTTTCCACAAGAGGCAATGAATGAGTCCAAAGTCGCCATAAAAATAAGCGCAAACCTAGTTGTGCAGTCGGCCACCATATGTAGCGGTGATCTGCAAGCTGAGCAGCTGTCATGCTGATAATAGTGTAGGCAGATTTGAGAGAGAATTGGCCATTGCTATCCGGTATCCAATCTATTGTATTTTGTGTTTGTAACACATGTTCTCGCATGAATGGATCAATGCGGCATAATCTCTTCCACAAAGGAGAATCATATATGTGTGCATACATAGTAGGGCGATTTCCATATTTGGATTTGCAGTATTTAGTCCACAGCTCATTGCCTTGTTGAAACTTCCACCAGAGTTGACATTCAAAGGCCTTTTGTACATGTACTAGGTGCCTGATACCAAGACCGCCTTCAGTTTTTGATGTGCAAACCGAAACCCATGATTTCCAGGTGGGCCTATCCCTCCATAGAAACTTCGCTAGTTTTTGGCTTAATGCATCAATTACTCCTTTTGACAATCGTGAACTAGCCATTATGTGCAATGGCACAGAGTTGAAAACATGGTTGATGAGCACTAGATGGCCTGCCATGGATAGTAATTTTGAGGACCAAGAGTTTAGATATGAATCAAAGTGCTGTATTAGTGTTGTGCAATATGAAGCCCGATTTATCCCTTTGTGCAATGAGGATCCGAGATATTTAATTGGCAGAGACGTTAATCTCATTCCCAAGGATTGTGCTGCAACCACTCCAGATACTCCCTCGCCCACCACAATTTGACTCTTATCATAATTGACCAATTGGCCAGAGGCCGTTTGATATAGTTCCAAAAAAGCACGAAAATTTTCCAAATTAGCCATGGAGCCATTAAGAAAGATCAATAAGTCATCTGCAAAAGCCAAATATGAAACACATGGTGTACGTCCTGCATGAAACCCCTTTATTTTCTTCTGCGCTATCAATGCATTCAGTCCACGAGAGAATCCCTCTGATGAGATAATAAATAGAAGCGGGGATAGGGGATCACCTTGTTTGACTCCACGTCCAACTGGGAAGAAACCAACCTGCTTGCCATTTAATAGTATTGAGCACCTCGTTGAATGGAAGTTATTTATGATGAATCGAACTAGCCTTTGATGGAATCCCAGCTTTGTCAGAAGGAGCTCCAAATAACGCCAACTTACCCGATCAAATGCTTTTGCCATGTCCAGTTTGACTAAGACATGACCCCCTCGTGGCATCTTATCTATTATATGAACCATTTATTGCGCCATTAAAATTTGCTCAGTCATATTTCTACCTTGCATAAAGCCAGATTGTTCGGTTGAAATGATCTTTGGTAGCATAGGAGACAACCTAGTAGAGATCAATCGAGTGATAACCTTTGAGATGAAGTTTGTCAAACATATTGGTCTATAATCTGCAAAGGTTCGAGGGACTTTGATTTTGGGTATGAGAACGATTGTTGCAGCGGCCATCGTCTTTGGAAAAATTATTCCCAGAAAAAATTCTTGCACTGCCTTTTGCACATCTGTATATATAATTTGTCAAAAATGTCTGTAAAAGGATCCTGGATACCCATCTGGACCTGCGGCACTATTTGGGCTAAGGTCCCAAACTGCTGATTTTATTTCTTCCAAGGTAGGCATGCTCAACAGCCTTGTGTTATCATCAGTTGTTACAATAGATGGAACATATTGTAAAATATATTCCTCCTCATGAGTAGGTTCCGTAGTGAACAACGTGAAAAAATAGTGAATTGCTTCCGATTCGATATCTGAAGGCTGTACACATTCTACTCCATCAGCCCAGTGGATGGTTCTAATCATCTGCCTCATACGTCTATCTTTCACAGACTGATGATAGTACGCAGTATTGGCGTCTACCTCTTTTATATTGGACTTCTGTTTCCAATATAAGAAAGCTCTATTTTGTGCCAATTTGAGTGTTGCTTGACTTCGGTTATGCTGTTCTAGGGCTTCATCTGTCCGCAGTTCATCATAGGCCTTTTCTTGTATAATTGCATCTTCTTCAGCTATGGCCACAGCATCAAATATATTTCCAAATACCTCTTTATTCCACTGCCGTAACTGTTTCTTTAAAAGCCGTAGCTTTTCACAAAATCCCCACATGCCACCTACCGTTGGAAATGAATGCCATTGATGTTGGACAAAAGAGTCAAAGTCCGAGTGTGTGGTCCATACATCTCGATATCTAAATGCAGAAGATGTTCTTGTTGCTGCCATAGCACATAGAAGGAGTAAGGGGCAGTGATCCGATGTGGTTCGAGGCAGATGTTGACACTGAGAAGATGGATATAGGTCGGTAAATAACAAGTTGCATAGGTATTGATCTAGACGACGGCATACCCGCCCTAATCCACGTCCATCACTGCATGTATATAAAGATCCTGTGAAAGGTATTTCTTGAAGATCACAATCTGCAATACAATTATTGAAATCTTGTAGATGACGTAAGGAGGGAGATGATCGTCCACGGTGCTCCTCAAGTGTACAGAAAGTGTTAAAATCTCCACCCACTAGCCATGGCACTTGGATCTGATCATGCAAATTTCTTAAATCATTCCACAATGGTTGTCTAGCAGTGATAGTATGTAATGCATATAACATAGTGAGCCAGAATGGATCCCCAGAGGCCAGCCACGTCAATTTAAAAGAGCAATTTTGAATTCCATGCCGCGTCTCTTCCAAGGAGATAATAGAATCCTTCCAAAAAAACCAAATATTATCATCATAGACTGATACTGCCTTAGAGAAACCAAAAGCAATCGATACGACATTAAGTTTGTGATTCTTGACCGAGGTACAATTAGTATTAATCCATGCAGCTTGTATCGTCTAATTAGAGAGATAACCCTTATTTCAGAGGTACGGATGCCTCTAATGTTCCAAATTAGTAACTTCATTGTGTTAAAGGGTCAAAAGAGTTAAAGATTTGCACTGCACGTAACTTGGTGATTCTAGGCGAAACAGTTGTAGCTTGCGCCGGGCGACGAAGTAATCTTGGCGGAGAGGTTGCCTTGGGTGCTTTAGTGTCATTTTCATTTGCCTTATCGCAACAAGCATCCAAATATACAGATTGAATACCAGTTGTCATCTCATCAAAAATTTCTACGTCGTTTGCATCAATGTGGTTAACATGAGCAGTTAAGAACAATTCACTATCTGAGAATGATGTGAACTCATGTTGTTTTGCTAGGTCATGAATGATACAGTCATCCACCCCTTTGAGACGAGATAGGTCTTGTGATGACGAAGTGTCGATATTGCGGTATATGTCTGGGGAGTTATGATTGGTCCTTGACGCAGATGTATGAACTGTTGTGTCTCCCACTGTTGTCAAGAGATATGCCTCCGGCTGGGCTGCCGGAGTAGTGTTGCTGCGTATTTCGTGTATTGGACCATCGTGAGCATTGATTTTCTTTGGTGTCCAGCGTTGAGTCTTATCCTTTTTTCCTTTGCTGTTTGCTGCTGTGGTTTTATTTTCGGCGGCGGCAGTGGGTCTGTATGTTTACCACAATCCTTCACCTCGTGACCCAGCCGAAAGCAAGAGCAGCAGTAAGAAGGCAATTCTTCATATTCCATAGTTTGTGTAATAATCTTTGAAGGTCCTTGAATATATATGCGCTGAGGTAACTCCTTGGAAACATCTAATTCTACACAAATTCGTGCAACCGAAGGGCGGCTAACGGCTGTTGTGGCTGCGTCCATCTTCATTGGCGTGCCTATCATGGTTACGATCTGAAAAAGGGCATCTTTTCTATGATAATGGATCGGAAGTCCTGGAAAAGTTACCCATATTGGAACGATGGGCACTTCTATAGAGGGATCATAATCTGGAGTCCACTTCGTGACTCTCATATGTTTACCCGAAATTGTCCAGCTTTGCCGTGAAAAACAACGTAAATAATCCTGCTCATGATCAAAGTGCAAAAGAATGTGTTTTTCATCTAAAAGTCCAACCTTTACTGATCCAGAGAAACCAATGCGATCCACTGATGATCGAATGGTGGCTATAGGTGGTCTACCAAACCAGAAAGTTCCAACCAATGTAAGCTTGTAGGGTTCCGCTAATGATTTGATTTCATCAGTGGTGAAGGTGATCATAGGCCCACCTTTGTATTTTTGAATCGTTTTTTGGAGAATGAGTGCTGTTGATGAAGAAAAAAGGGAGGCGTATGTTTTGGTTGTGGGTGGCGGCTGTGTGGGCGCTGCCAATGCATGATCGTGCATTGTCATTGTTCAGAAGAGATGATTAGCAGTGAGCAAAGTGGATGAAAGCATGGCGGCATCAGCAGCGGCGATGGGCGCCGCCGCCGGTGAGGATCACAGGGTTCCAGAGCATTTTTTATATTTTTTTACATGAAATTTATATATATTATTAGGAATGACCTCACTTATGGTGGAGGGAAAACCTTATTACAAAATTGTTCATAAAATGAAACCAATAATGAAGATAGCTAATGATACTGTAGCGCCAATCATATATGATATGTCGCATTAAGACCTTGCCAAGTAAAACCACCCTTGTGGATAAAACCTTGGCGAAGGAAAAAGCGTGCATATTTATATGATTGGACCGCATAAACGTTACAGTTGTTGTTGTAATCAAAAGGTAGTGTACTATCCATGAACCAAAAAAACCAGCTTGCATTGGTGATGCCGATTCGCAGGAAGGAAGATGTTGAAGAGGCTTGAGCTGTTGCAATGTCAACCGTGAAATGATCCCCAATGAAAAATATGCCGCACACCTATCTAGCTGAAGTTGACGTTGGCCCCATGTAATGTTTCGCCGGATCACCTCAGACAAGTGCAAATATGGGCAGTTAAAAATTGATGAAAAGAAGCCATGGAGACAAGGAAATGTGGCAGCGTACGTACCCCAGCCACCTTTGGTCCATACGAACCAAGGTGGCATTGTAAAGCGTTCTGGCAACGTTAATGATGTGAAGGAGAAGAGGTTGTTGATGTTGCCCCCAGTTGTGGTGCCTCTCAGCACAGTCCAGCATGTGAATTGCCAACACCAAAAATAGTTCAAGAGTAAACCAAAACTACAAGTGACACATGTTATGCAAAAATATAAGAGGAGTAGTATGACACGCACCAATGTTGCCTGTGCATGTAAGCACAAGCAACTCAAGAAAGCAATCGCCAACACTATGTGAGACATTTATAGACGCATGGAAGGAATTTGTTGTATATCCAACTGCATTGTTCCTCGCACTTCAACTGGAAGTTCATGAATCGATGTAAACCGACGAAGTCCTTGAGCATGGAAACCATGACGTGCTAGATGATGTGCTGGGGCATTTGCTTCCCTCGGACTGTATTGCAACGTGACCTGATTGACAGTCATAACATTAATAAGCTGATCAAGATCCTGTAAGAGGCTTCCTGCTATAGATGTCTTATTCGGTATAAGCGATAGGATGGTGCTACAGTCCGTTTCTAGAATGATGCACTGATGATCTGAAGCATAGTAGAGTATGGAAAAGAGCATTGCTTGTATCTCGGCACGTAGAGGGGGTAGACGAGGGAGAGCAAAGCAGATAGCAGAGACAAGGTGTCCCCTGTCATTTCGCAGTATAGCTCCTCCTGACGCAGATGTTTTCCCAGCAGCGGCATCAACATTCAGCTTAAGGCGTCCCATGGGCGGAAGATGCCATTTCACCAAGCGGGGTCTTTTGTGAGTGATCTTTGGCGCAAATTTAAGCGTTGTAAGATGTGGTATCGAATGAGCAAACTTCTTGTTCTGCACTACGGTACACCATGTGAAGATAGCGCCACGAACTTGTGTATATAGTGACCTGTAGTTAAATTTTTCATCACCAAACCGAGCAGCTGCATATCGCTTCCAGATTTCCCATGCAATCATCGACGGGCCAATTGTTTTTAGCTGTCTAGCTATTGTTGTTTGTGAGGAAATTCTCCACCATCTACGTAAATATTGCCTAAATGATTCATGCCGAGGGAACGGACCAGAGAACATGATGGAAGCCTCAACCCAAATTGGCCTAATTAGCGTGCAATGCAGAAAAATATGATCCGTGGTATCAGAAGAGCATCGACAAAAAACACATTGTGTAGGGTAAGTTGTTTGCCATTTGGATAAATTTTCCACTAGAGGTAACGAGTGATTCCAAAGTCGCCAAAGAAATAACCTCAAACCTGGTTGTGCATTAGGCCACCATATATGTCGATGGTCTGCAAGTGCATTAGGTGTCCTGCTGATTGTTGTGTAGGCAGATTTAAGAGAGAATTGTCCGTTGTTATCCGGTGTCCAATCCATCGTGTGTTGCGTTTGAAGCACATGGTCACGCATGAATGAGTCAATACGGCATAATCGCTTCCACAAAGGAGAGTCATATATGTGTGCATACATTGTGTGGCGACTGCCATATTTGGACACGCAGTATTTAGTCCATAATTCAGTACCTTGGTGAAACTTCCACCATAGTTGACACTCAAAAGCTTGTTGAACATGTTTTAAATGTCTGATACCCAGTCCACCTTCAGCTTTTGCTACACAAACCGAGTCCCAAGATTTCCAAACGTGGCGATCTCTCCATAGGAACTTGGCTAGTTTTTGGCTTAACACATCTATCACTCCTTTTGGCAGCCTAGAACTAGCCATTATGTGTAAAGGTACAGAATTGAGCACATGGTTGATGAGTACAAGACGGCCTGCCATGGATAATAATTTTGAGGACCAAGATGTTAAATATGCATCAAAATGCTGCAAAAGCGAAGTGCAATATGAAGCACGATTTATCCCTTTATGTAATGAAGATCCAAGATATTTTATCGGCAGAGACACTAATCTCATTCCCAGGGCATGTGCTGCAGCCACTCCAGAGACGTCGTCTCCCACCACCACTTGACTCTTGTGGTAATTAACTAGTTGACCAGATGCCGTTTGATATTGTATCAAAAAAACACGGAAGTTAGAGAGATTCGTCTGGGAGCCATTAAGAAATATCAATAAATCATCCGCAAATGCTAAGTGTGAAACACACGGTGTACGTCCTGCATGAAACCCCATAATTTTCTTCTGCGCCATCGAAGTATTAAGACCTCTCGAGAATCCCTCAGATGAGATAATAAATAGAAGTGGGGACAGGGGATCGCCTTGTTTAACACCCCGTCCAACTGGAAAGAAACCAATCTGCTTGCCATTCAAGAGTATTGAGCATCGCGTTGAATGGAAATTATTTATGATAAATCGCACTAGCCTTTGATGAAATCCTAATTTGATCAAAAGGAGCTCCAAGTAGCGCCAACTTACTCGATCAAAGGCCTTTGCCATGTCCAATTTAACCAAAACATGTCCACCGCGTGGCTTCTTATCAATGATATGGACCATTTCTTGGGCCATTAAGATTTGCTCAGTGATGTTTCTACCATGCATGAATCCAGACTGCTCAGGGGAAATGATCTTTAGCAAAATTGGAGCCAACCTGGTTGAGATCAAACGAGTGATGACCTTTGAAATAAAATTCATCAAGCAAATCGGTCTATAATCTGCAAAGGTCCTAGGAGCTTTGATTTTGGGGATGAGAACGATTGTTGCAGCTGCCATTGTCTTTGGGACCATCACTCCTAGAAAAAAATTCCTGAACAGCCTTTTGCACATCAGCATATATTAGTTGCCAAAAATGTCTGTAAAAGGACCCCGGGTACCCATCCGGCCTGGCAGCACTACTCGGGCTCAGATCCCAAACTGCAGCTTTTATTTCCTGTAATGTAGGCATGCTCAAGAGGCTTTCGTTATCCTCGGATGAGAGGATTAAGGGAACATATTGCAAGATAGATTCCACCTGCTGAACATCCTCCGAAGTGAACAATGAGGAGAAATATCGAATTGCCTCAGATTCAATATCAGCGGGCTGTACAATTTCAACGCCATCATCCCTACGAATGTTTCGGATCATCAGTCTAGCACGTCTGTCTTTTACAGACTGATGGTAGTATGCTGTGTTGGCGTCCCCCTCTTTTAACCATTTGATATTGGCTTTCTGCTTCTAGTATAAAAACGCTCGATTTTGTGCCAATTTGAGTTTTGCTTGACTACAGTTATATTGCTTTAGGGCTTCCTCAGTCTGCATGTCATCATAGGCCTTTTCATGGATAATAGCATCCTCTTCAGCCATGGCTACAGCATCAAAAATATTTCCAAATACCTCTTTATTCCATTGTTGTAATTGCTTCCGTAACAGTCTAAGCTTTTCACAAAATCCCCACATGCCGCATACTGTTGGAAATGAACACCACTGGTGATGGACAAAGGATTCAAAGTCCGAATGTGTGGTCCAAACATCAAGATATCGGAATGCAGCAGGTGTTCGCGATACGGCTAACTCACATTGCAAGAGCAACGGACAGTGATCTGATGTGGTTCGAGACAGGTGTTGACAGTGAGCTGTTGGGTAGAGGTCAGTAAATAACAAGTTGCATAAATATCGATCCAGTCGACGGCAGACCCGTCCTAGCCCACGTCCGTCACTCCATGTATATACTGACCCAGTGTATGGTATTTCCTAGAGTTCACAGTCGGCAATACAATTGTTGAAGTCTTGTAGTTGACGCAATGAGGGAGTTGAACGTCCACGGTGTTCCTCAAGATTACGGAAAGTGTTAAAGTCACCACCGACAAGCCATGGCAATTGCATTTGATCATGTAAATTGCGCAAATCAGTCCACAATGGCTGTCTAGCAGTGATGGTATGTAATGCATATACCGCAGTAATCCAGAATGGATCCCCAGTAGCAAGCCATGTTAATTTAAAGGAGCCATTTTGAGTCCCATACCGTGTCTCTTCCAAGGAAATCAGTGAATCCTTCCAAAAAAACCAAATGTTATCATTACACACAGAATCTGCCTTAGAGAAACCAAAACGCAATCGATATGATGTTAATTTTGTGACTCTTGATCTTGGTTCAATGATTATTAATCCATGCAATTTATACCGTCTGATTAGTGAAAGAACCCTTATTTCTGAGGTGCGGAGACCTCTAACATTCCAAAGTAGTAACTTCATTGTATTAAATGGTCAAAAGAGTTAGAGATTTGTGCTGCACGTAACCTGGTAACTCTAGGCGAAACCGTGGCAGCCTGCACAGGGCGACGAAGCAATTTGGGCGGGGAGGATGCCTTAGGCACATCAATGTCAGGTGCCTCTGTGCTAGCGCGACAAGCGTTCCAATATACAGATTGTATATTTTCTACCAACTCATTAAGCAGTTCTACATCGTGTGCTTCATCGTGGCAAGCTTGAGCTGTTGGAAACAATTCACTATCCAAGAGTGAGGTGAAGTCATGTTGCTTTGATACTTCATGGATGATACAGTCATCCACACCTTTTAGGCGGCATAAATCTTGTGCTGAGGAAATATTTGGAGTGAGATACATGTCAGGGGATCTAATGTTGGCTGCTGATGTGGTTGTATGATCTGGCATGGTTGCTACTGATGTCAAGATATACGCTTCTGGTTGGGTTGCTGGTGTAGTGGTGCTGCGTAGTTCCTGGATCGGACCATCATGTGAAGTGTGCTTCTTTGGTGTCCAGCGCTGTGATTTCTCTGGTTTCTCCTTCGGCGGGAGTTGCTGTGTTTTTATTTTTTGATGTGGTGGTGGATCCGATGGTTTACCACAATCCTTTGCGTCATGACCAAGCCGAAAACAAGAGGAACAGTAAGCAGGCAATTCTTCATACTCCACAGGCTGTGTAATAATCTTTGATGGCCCTTGAATATGAATGCGCTGAGGTAAGTCTTGGGAGACATCTACCTCAACACAGATCCTTGCAACCGAAGGGCGGCTTATAGCAGTCGTGGCTGCGTCCAACTTTCTTGGAGTGCCTATCATGGACGCAATCTGAAAAAGGGCATCTTTTCGATGATAATGAAGACCGGGAAAAGATATCCATATGGGGACAATAGGCACTTCTATGGAGGGATCATAATCTGGAGTCCACTTCGTGATCCTCATGTGCTTGCCCGAAATTGTCCAGCTTTGGCGGGAAAAACAACGTAAATAATCTGGCTCTTTTATATATATATATATATATAATCACCAAAAAACGAAAATAATAATAATAATAATAATTAATATCTAATATTAATATTATTCATATCAGCCTATACGCATTCTTGTGTGTGACCCGATAGGCCCATATTAATTCGCAGATGGTTAAATCTCCATTAAACCAACAAGTCGTAATTTGTCTCTAGCAAGACATTACGACTACCCAATTAATACGAGTAAAGTCCAACTAGCTTAATAATAGTACATGCATTAATCCCTTTGTCACACGATATCTAGTTTGAACATAAGTCATGGTCAGCGTCATACTTATATTATTCAAACATATGATTACTCGATCTCTAAGTAGACTGATTAAACAAAAGACATTGATCACACTATCAATTCATTTGAGCACGGCCATGCATTTCACAGTCTCACTAATCAAGGGGCCCAAAGATATCTCTCTCAAAAGAGAGGGACAAATTCTATCTTGATTGTTCAATATCCTCTACATAATTTCTATCATATTCAATCATGACCTTTATTATTATCCAGTTACGGATAACGTTTGATCATGTCAAAATATAATAGTCCTTATGTTGGAAACTATGACAATCTCAAGTCTAAGGATTAAAACATGACTATCATGAGATTTACTTATGACACTAATCCATGTAGTAATCTCATGATGGGTCTATCTAATACACTGTTCTCTAACATGTACCTATGAAATTGATTTGTATCACCATACACATATTCATCTTATGATTATCAAATCAATACTCATACTGGTTATAAATTATTTTATCTCTGTAACAATAATGAACCAGGGACATATATCATAATTGTGTAACATACTAACCAATCAATAATGATAATAAAACCTCTTTATTAATAATAAATGTATAACATAAAACATCCAAATCATGACCTAGGGCATATACACTAACAAAACCACTGACAACCAACATGGCTTTGTACCTGTAGATGGATCCATCTAAATTATATTTGATAGAAAAAATCCATTTGCATCCTATTGGCTTGATTCCATCCTCAGCAGGTATAACTTTGCATGTCCCATTCTTGATCAAAGCATCAATTTTCCTCAGTAACATCTTTCTTCCACTCATGTTGAGCTAAGGCCTCTTGAATGTTCCTTGGAACCTATAAGTTATAAAGTGAGGAAACAAAGACTTTACCGCTCCCCTTAACATAATCATATGACACATAATTGCCAATAGGATACGTCTTCTTCACACATGCTCTGACTCCTTTTCTGAAGAAAATTGGTCTACCATCAACTGGACAATTTCCCAGAAGGTAGATGATTCACCCTCAGATTCTTCAATACTTTTGTAAGTATTCACATGGTGATCAGACATAATGTGGTCCCTCTGAGGTAAGTGCTGATTCTCCCCCACTTGGAATACATCCTTCTTTTACATGTTCTCTGCTAGGAAGACCAATAATACTCCATGTGTTGCATTCCTTTTCCTGCTTAAACTCAAAGACACCTTTACCATAACATGCATTAGCTTCATCAAATACAACATAAAGAGAAACATATATTTTTCTTGATGTAGGGGAGTAGCATTTGTATCCCTTTTGAGTATGAGAATACCCAAGAAAGATACATCTCTCAGCTCTTATGTCCAGTTTGCTTCTGAATTGCCCAGGAATATGTCTATACACAACACATCCAAATACTTTCATGGGTAGTTCTGAAAATAAATTTGAGTTTGGAAAATATTGAGACATGGCATTCTTAGGGGTGACATAGTTTAGTACATTAGAAGGCATCTTGTTGATGACGTGTGTAGCTGTTAGTACACCTTCACCCTACTAATGCTTAGGTAACTTCATAGACATCATAATTGCCCATGTTACTTCAGGGAGATGTCTGTTCTTCCTCTCTGCAATTCTATTTTGTTGTGGAGTATAGGTATATGATGTCTAATGGTGAATTCATTTAGTGTTAAGGCACTCTTTCACAGATGATTCAAGGTATTCAACGCCATTGTCAGTTCTTAACTTTTTTTATTGTAGTGTTAAATTGATTCTGAATCATGCATACGAATTTCTTAAGAATGACCCCAACTTCATATTTAGTTTTCATGAAGCATAGCCAAGGAAGTCTAGTATCATCATCAATAAAGGTGATGAACCACTTAGCACGATTGATGTTGGCTACTTTTGAAGGTCCCCACACATTAGAGTGAATCAGGCTAAAGGAGCACTGCCCATATAGTTTTTCTTTGGATAATTGGTTTTCTAACTTTTAGCAAACAAGCAGTCTTCAAAAAATAAGTCACATTAATTGATATTAACAAACAAGGCTTACAAGAAGTTAGGATGTCCTAATCTCTTATTCCATAACAAAATGCTCTCAATATTCATACTACTAATCATACATGATACTACACTAGTTTGACTATTGAGAGGACTTGACTCTTCAGCTTGAAGCAGGAAGAGACCATTGGCCTTGTTAGCACCGCCAATCATCTTCTTGGAGATAATCTCCAGAAAATAACATTTAGAGGGTGAGAATCTTACTTCACACATATTATCTTCAACAAGTTTACCAACGGAGATCAAGTAAAAACATAGTTGAGGTATGAACATAACATTCTTTAATTTTATGTTCTCATCCAATTTGACATTTCCACATCCAACTATATTAATTTCAGCACCATTAGCTAACTTAACCTTTGTAGGGTTATGAAACATCACATAATCAGTTAGTTTTCCTTTATTCCATGTCATATAATGTGTGGCCCCATAATCAATAATCCAAGTAAAGAGAAGTTTGGAATTCTTATCATAGCTAGTCATAGTGCCATGAATAGCTTCTTGTTTTCATGCTAGGGGTAGTTTCTTAGAGTGATGTTGCTTCATAAACTAGAATATTGCATATAGCTGACTTTGGATTGTGACATTTGATGGTCCAGTGACACAATTGCTAGATACCTTCGGGCTGAGTGCCCTCCAGTTGCCTTTATTAGAGGCTTGAGACCTCCAAGGTTCAAGATTTCTTAATTGTTCATTGAATCTAGCCGGAGATCTGGCATGTTTGGTAAAACACCTATTTTCAGTGTGTCGTGTTTTCTTGCAGAATTTGCAAAAAGGTTTAGAGTCACCATTTCTTCTATTATCATGTTGAGATGGAGGAACATATCTCCTGGTTACTGCATTTGCAGTAACCTTATCTTGAGTATTTCTTGGTACAGAAACAGCCATTGTTGTACCTTCAATAGTGGAAGAAGAACTCATTATGAGTTTGAACCTACTTTCTTGCTGCCTTATTTCAAAAAAAAAATTGTTCATAGAAGGAAGGAGTTTAGTGCGAAGAATCCATCCTCTAACAGCATCAAGTTCCTTGTTCAAGCCAGCCAAGAATCTAAAGATTCTTCTAGCATCGGTAACAGTGCACCCGTCGTATCTTGCTAAGGAGAATACAAGGCGTCGAATCAATTTCCAACATGTCCGAAAAGACGTAGAAAGTTTTCTTACGGAAACGTAATACCATACATTAAATTCTGTGAATAAAAGGAAATCCTCAATAACATGATGAATAAGTCATGACAACAAAGTCAAGTGCTAGCAGCTAGAGTATATCGAACTAAACAGGGTGATGTCTGATGGAATCCCAAAGAAATAATAACAGACAATCGCATGATCTCCTCATGTCCTAGATGCGACCATCAGTCTGCCCACTCCACCGTGTCAGTCCCATACTCAACAAAGACATAATCATAGACATCCTCATGCTCACCTGGAGGGGAGGGGAGTAGGGGTGAGTGACAGAAAATCACCCAATAGGCACCTACCTCAAATAGTACAAGACGAGCATACCGAAATGATATAACACATAGCACATAAACATGAGGTAAATAAGCATATGAAAGAATGCGGAAAAGTAATTGTTACCCAATTATTTAAATTAAATAAATTATCATAAATACATAAATTTAATGGAAATAATTCAATTTTTTCATTTTATAATTTCTGGAATTTATTTATAATTTTTTAATATTTGCTCATATTTTTCCTATAATTATTACTATTTTTAATTAATTAATTAACCTTTATGAAAATTCCAGAATTTCAGAAATTAACCTTTAATTAATCAATTAACCTTTATAATTATTACTATTTTTAATTTCTGAGGGGGCAGTTACACCCCCTCAATTCACGCCCCCATATTTGTTTCTTTTCTGTTAACCCTTATCCTAACTTTCATTAATATTCCAAATTGATTAATTTATAATTTATTTATTTGTTATTATTATTTTTCTTTATTTCCTTTCATTATCTTTCTATTATTTATTTGTTTTGTTTATTATTATTATTATTATTATTATTATTATTATTATTACTCCTTTTTTTCTTCGGCTATAACATCCTACCCTCTTTACAAGAAGTTTCGTCCTCAAAAGTTGACGTACCTTAATCAAAGAGATCGGGGTAGCGTTCACGCATGTGATCCTCCAACTCCCATGTCGCTTCATTTTCCTTATGATTGCTCTATTGCATCTTGACGTACAGAATGATTCTCCTCCTGAGCTCTTGGTCTTTGCGGTCTAGGATCCGAACAGGAGTCTCTTCATATGACGCATCCGGTCTGGTCTTCAAAGGCTGGACGTCCAATACATGACTCGGATCAGAAACGTACCTTCTCAGCTGAGACAAATGGAATACATCGTGCACCTGTGCTAGCTACGGAGGTAACGCCAAACGGTAAGCTAACGAACCGATCTTTTCGAGTATCTCATAAGGCCCAATGTACCGCGGGCCTCAGCTTACCATTCAAACCAAAACGTGTCGCACCCTTCATAGGAGACACCTTCAGATACACATTTTCTCTGAAAGTAAACTCTGGGAGACGCATTTTCGAATCTGTCCAACTCTTACTTCTGTCTTGAGCAACCTTAAGCCTCTCCCAAATCAACTTTATCTTCTCTTTGGTCTGCTCAACTAGCTCTAGACCAACGATAGCATGCTCCCCAACTTCATCCCAATGGATAGGGGATCTGCACTTACGCCCATAGAGCGCCTCAAATGGTGCCATGCCGATGGTGCTATGGTAGCTGTTGTTGTAGGAAAACTCAATCAACTTGATCATACCATCCCAGTTTCCCTTGAAGTCGATGGCGCAAGCTCTCAACATGTCCTCCAATGTCTGTATGGTCCTCTCTGACTGTCCATCCATCTGCGGGTGAAATGCAATACTCAAACGCAGCTTAGTCCCCATTCATCTCTGACATGCCGACCAAAACCTAGAAGTGAATCTCGGATCTCGATCGGAGACAATACTGACTGGGACACCATGTAAACTGATGATGTTGTCGATGTAGAGCATAACCAACCTGTCTAGGGTCACATCATTCGGTACCGGTAGAAAATAAGAAGACTTCGTCAAGCGATCCACGATTAACCAAATCATATCATTGCCATTTTTTGGTTCTTGGGAGGCCCACCACTAAATCCATATTCACGTGCTCCCACTTCCATTCAGGGATCTTTAATGACATCGAAAACCCCCGGGTCTCTGGTGCTCTGCTTTGACTTGTTGACATACCAAACATCTCTCAATGAACTCAGCTATATGTCTCTTCATACCACTCCACCAGTAATGCTTCTTGAAGTTGTTATACATTTTCGTAACACCCGGATGAATAGACAACTTCGAGTTGTGCGCCTCCTTCAATACTCCTCTTCTGAGACCCTCAACCTCAGGTAAAACATAGTCTTCCCTGAAATCACATGCTACCATCGTCACGAATCTGAAATCCATCAACCTGGATGGTCATCATCTTCTCTCGAATCTCACTAAGCATTACATCTCCCTTCTGCGCCTCTTTGATTTGCTCAACCAAGGATGAGGTGATGATGTTAGGTGCAGCAATTGTCCCGTGGCGTATAGGCCATGTGGGCCAAGACACAGTCGAATGTTGTGGGCGTTTGTGTGTGCTGAATGCACTATAAGGCTAGGGTATGTGCATCTCCTGTCACCAATTGGTTTTGGGAGAGTTGGTAGCACCTGTGGTCCTACAAGTGGTATCAGAGAGCAGGTCACAGGTTTGATTCCCAGTGGCAGCAAATGCTGAAGGGGAGATTGTTAGGTGCAGCAATTGTCCCGTGGCGTGTAGACCATGTGGGCCAAGTCACAATTGAATGCCATGGGCGCTTGTGTGTGCTAAATGCACTATAAGGCTAGGGTATGCGCATCTCCTGTCACCAATTTGTTTTGGGAGAGTTGGTAGCGCTTGAGGTCCTACAGATGACCAGTGCTACTAGAACCTTAGTGTGGAGTCCACGATATCAAGGTCTGACTCGGCCATGTCTTTTTCTAACGGTGTTTGTCTGGCATGGCTGGACTTCCTACTCAAAGCATCTGCGACTCGATTCGCTTTCCTCGGATGATAGCTGATAGTCAAATCATAGTCCTTCAATAACTCAAGCCATCTCCTCTGACGCATGTTTAACTCCTTCTGTGTGGATAAGTACTTCAAGCTCTTATGATCAGTAAAGACTTCACACTTCACACCATACAGATAGTGGCACAAAATCCTTAGCGCAAATACAACCGCTGCCAATTCCTGATGATGCGTCGAGTAATTCTGCTCATAAGGCTTCAATTGACGTGAAGCATAAGCAATAACTCTGCGTTTTGCATCAAAACACACCCTGAAAAGAAAGAGGTTAGACCACATTGTAATACATGTAGAATTGAATGGAAATCTTATGCATATACCTAGCCCATTTTTCGATGCGTTGCTATAGATGATAAACCCTTCCGAGCCAGAGGGTTGAGCAAGTATAAGGGCTGTCGTCAGTCGTCTCTTAAGTTTTACAAATCTCTGCTCGCATTTAGCGGCCCATACACACTTTGACTTTTTTGTGTCAATCTACTCAGTGGTACCGCTATAGACGAAAACTCTTCTTCAAACTTCCGACAGCAGCCGGCCAAACCCAGGAAACTCCTCACTTCAGTCACGTTAGTCGGTCTGGGCGACTCAGTAATAGCCTCAATCTTCTTGAGATCCACAGAAATTCCATCCTCTGAGACCACGTGTCCCAAGAAAGCTAAGCTCTTAAGCCAAAACTCACACTTACTAAACTTAGCATATAGATTCTTTTGCCTGAGGACCTCCAGAACCTCCCTCAAATGCTTTTCGTGCGACTCCTCATCCGGAGAATAGACAAGAATATCATCGATGAACACTGTGTTCATCAAGTCCATGAAAGCTGCTGGAGCATTAGTCAAACCGAATGGCATCACTAGGAATTCATAGTGGCTATATCTCATTCGGAAGGCAGTCTTCGCTACATCCTCTACTTTAATCCTCAACTGATGATATCCGGATCGAAGATCAATTTTTGAGAATACCTTAGCACCCTGAAGAATGCCAAAGTTGCAGAATTAATTGGAAAATTCTATAATATTCATTAGGAGTTATATTGATTAAAGGGTACCTTTACTGATCAAAGAGGTCCTCGATCCGGGTTAGAGAATACTTGTTCTTGATGGTGATCTTATTAATCTCTCGATAATCAATGCAGAGTCTCATATTGCAGTCCTTCTTCTTCACGAACAAGACCGGAGCTCCCCAGGGTGAGATGCAGGGTCGAATGAACTTCCAGTCCAGTAACTATTGCAGTTGCTCTTTCAGCTCCTTCAGCTCAGCCGGAGCCATTCTGTATGGTGGCTTAAATATCGGCTCATCACTGGGCAGCAAATTAATCTCAAACTCCACCTCTCGAATGGGCGGTAGTCCTGGCAGCTCGTCAGGAAATACATCCTTGTACTCATTCACCAGTAGTATCGAATCTATCAAGGGTACCTATTTCTCTGCACCTATACCATATACAAGAAAGCCTTGATTACCTTTTCTCAATGCTCGATATGCCTGTGTTGCACTCATGTAAATCTTCTTGGGCGTTTCTGCAACTTGAAATCCCCGTGAAATATGATTTCCTGCTAACCTGCGTCTGCATGCTGACCTGCCTCTGACGACAGTCAATCGTGGCCTGATACTTAGCCAGAAAATCCATGCCCAGAATAACATCAAAATCTTGCATCTAAATCGGAATTAGTGTTGCGATGAATTCCAGCTCATTAATCTCTAGTGAACACTCCATATGCTGATAATGGGATACAAACACATGGTCACCGACGGTTTGGACACGATAGGGAATTTCGAGCCATTCTGGTAGAATATTCAGACTCTTGATGAACCTTAAGGTGATAAATAAATGGCTGGTCTCGCTATCGAATAGAACGTAGGTCAGGACTTTGTTAATCAATATTTCACCTAACACGTTCAAGGTTATAGACATAGCACGTAATCACAAAGAAGGAAATACATGTCGAGCAACTGGAAATTTTAAATAATCAAATAAGTAATACCTGCTACCACATCGCCGACCTCTTGAACATCAGCACCTGTCATGGCATGAACTCGGGCATTAGTCTTCGCCTTCCCTTCTGTTGTGTCTAGTCCTGCTGTTGAAGGGGCACCTATCGCTGTATGGGGTAGTCTCTGGTAAAGTGTCCTGGATTGCCACACCGGTAGCAAACGTCCTTAGTCCTCCAACACTGTCCTAGATGGAGGCGCCCACAGTGAACACAGGGTGTAGTGGTTGCCACATACCTCACTGGTGGTGCATCAGTCACGATGGGTCCCTCAATAGCAAAAGGCTGAGCAGACGGCCTCTGCTGCTGTGGTGGTCAGAAAGAGTGTCCTGGCTGCTGGCGGCGTGGTACCTTCAGCCATCTCCCCGGTCTCCTAGAACGGTCTCGAAGTCTCTTTGCCGGTCATCCGCTGTGACCCTCCTGAGGACACCCTCAACCTCACGACATACCTCGAGTAGCTCCTCAAATGTCCTCGATCTGGCGCAGATAATGAAAGACTGGATGCGAGAGCTTAGTCCAATCTCAAACTTTGACATCTTCGCCTTCTCGTTATCCATAACGGAAGACATGTATCTTCCCAGTGCGTGGAACCTCTCCGAATACTGATCCACAATCATGGACCCCCGTGTAAGCAGCTAGAACTCCGTCATCCTCCTCTGTATTGTATTGGACCGTGCACCTGCAATATATACCACTATAGGGGGAAGGGTGAATAGTGGTTAGCGGAAATTACACTACAACTCTTTGTAAAATCCCCTTTGAAAATAGAATCTGAGACCACCTCAGATTCAGAACCCATTTTTGAAAATTTCAAAAATAATTGTACACAACTCCAAAAATTATGAAACTTTTCAGAAATTAACTTCAATATATTAACAAGACTCTGTCCAAAAATCAGACAAAAATAATATCGTTTGGCCCTTCAAACAAATAAAAAGATTCAGATGGTCAATCTGGACATAATTGGACAGAATGTTGCTGATATTGAAAAACATGTTTCTCTTTAAATACTCAACCAAAAAGGTTGATCTTTATATTAAAACACTCCTTAGGATGTGTAGATAATGTTTCCAAAAGGCCTGAACTTAAACAAGTCTTGAAAAATACAGAATTTAAGTTTTCTCAAAACTGGTCAAATTGCAGCCAGATTGGAGCAGTTATCTTGCAAAGACTGAAAGACTAACTTTCCCTTGCTAAAATCAAGTGATTCTTATGAAAAATGAAAGCTAACAGTCTGAAGTATAACTCTACCAAAAATCCTGAATTTTGAAAGTGTTTAGCTACTTGTTCAAAATGTGAGAAGTTGTGTGAAAACTGCAGTAAAAATGGGCAGAAAACAGAAATGAAGAAACAAGACAAGAACACTGAGAATTTATCCTGGTTCAGTCAATGTGACCTACTCCACTCCCAAGGAACACCTTTTCTTGGATTTTACTATGATATGAATCACTTTACAATAAGAACCAAGCTTGATCCTTGTGTTATACACCAACTTTACTCAAGACTTGGATAATCACCTTCTATGCAACACTTAGTTGCAACACCTCTACAACCTATTGATATAGCCTTATAGAAATGGCTAATAAATATTACAAATGAAGCTCAAGAGGCTTGTAGCTCAACAAAAATAACAAAAACACCTTTGCTACAAATAATGGAACAAGAACAACAACAACAAGAAGATGATAGCTACACAATTCAACAAATGATTGTAAGCTTCAAGTGTGTTTCATCTTCTTCATCATTGTCTCTATTTATAGTGTGATTTGAGCCTTGGAGATAAGACTTCCAATGTGTCACCATCTTCATCATCAAGTCCAAATGTCTTCTCATCATTGGTTGGCCTTGTACACTTGGCAAAATAAGACAACATAATTGGTCCACCTTGGCATCACTTTGTTGGCCGAAAATTACACCTTGGATAGTCTTGATTATCCTTTACCAAATGAAGATAATAAGAGAAGATAATGCCACCATAATACCTCAACTTCTTGGCTTGAAAATAGGCATGTGGACATTGACAATTTCAAACTCAAAAATCAGTTCCAAGGACACCTTATGGCCATTGGGATTGAACTTAGAATTTCCAAGTTGGCAATTTTGCCAACTAGCTTCTTTTTGGTTGGTCCACTTGTCACCAACTCATAAAATAAGTACACAATCATATCCAACTGTTTATACACATTTGGAGGCTTGCAAATATGTATAGCAACTCAGATTTTTGAAGAAGAAATCAATAGATAATAGTTGACAAGATTATGTCAACGTGTAACACCGAAATTCCAAATATTTTTTCTTATATGTCATGATCATTTCCACACCTTTACCACCTTTGATATCTCTGAATAATGATGATAAATATGCTCTCATAACATATATAAGAGGGTCTTCAAGAAAAAATAGAATGTGACATCTCAAATCGTCACATATCCAGCTATAGTCAATAATATCATCTTGTGAGAGAATAAAATAAAGAATCACCATATTATCTTCAAATTAATAATAACTCAGCTCCAGAATGAAGATAATAATATGCTCAAGAGATTCCTTGAGTGAAAATACAAAAAATATCATCGGGGGTGAAATGACCAAAATGCCCCTGGTATGAGAAAACTCCAGAAATGACGCAGATGGTCAGAAATAATCATGATATCACCTTTGTCATGATAAATAATATAAGAATACACCCTTGAAATATTTTCACCATGTGATGTTCCTACAAAACTCAAAATACCAATTTTGCCCTTTTTGGTAAGTTGTAGAAACCTCCAAGGAACGTTAGTCACAAGACAATTATAATCACCAAAAACACATGATAATCACATAATAAACATGTATAAATCATATACAAATAAAAACAATCATTTTAACACTTTTTAGATAATTATTTCTAAAAACCCTAGACATCGATCGATCGAAGTGTCTCAACTTCACAGATCGATGTCTCACCGTAAGTTTCAGAATTTGTCTCTGACCTACATCTATCGATCGATGTGTCTCAGGTTTAGAGATCGATGTCTCACCGTAAAGTCTTAAACTTTCACTGCCTTACATGGATCGATCGATGTGAGAGATCTATGTACATAGATCGATCGATGTGAAACAACCTGAGAGTTCGATGTCAAATTTTTCAACTTTTTCAACTTTTAATCACATATAATACCACGTGTGACATTTTTAAGTATTCACAACTTAAAATCATGACTTTGAAAATTATCCAAACATATTTCTCAACATATAGCACTCTCATAGATAAAGTGCTTTTGGTATTCCTCTCGGAGCTGACGGGGTCAACCTACGCTCCACACTAAGCCATCATTCCCTTGCATCACCTTCGAGGAATTGGACGACCACCTCTACCTTCAAATTGTCAGGAACTTGTAATAATCAAAGCTGTTCGGACACATTCTCGAGCCATATTTTGGCCTCCTCTGGCTGCGTAGTACCCCTAAACATCAGTATCCCGGAGTTCTTCATCTCTCTGTAGAAAAATCGAAGTCCTAGGGGCTGTGGTGGGAGCTTTTGCTGCTGCTACAGGTGAGCCATCTGCACCTGCTACTGAGCCACCAGTGTAGTCAGAGTGGCTAGAGTATCTGCCAGAACCTGGGGTATGGTCCCCTGACCCTGATGGTCACCACCGTCGTGTCCCCCATTCCCTGATGGCTCATATTGTGGAGGCATTTTCCTGGAGTTCGAGTTCATGAAAGGTATGCAGGTTAGTCAAAAAATAAGTTAAATAGTTGATCGTGGGGTAAAACAGTAACTAAACAAGAAAAGCTCACCATCGGCACACACACCTCCCTTAACCTGATCATAACTTAGATCTACTTCATTTATTAGGGGTATAATCGTCATTTCTAGGAAAAGATCATAGTTTATGTCTAGGTGATCTAGTTGCACCCGCCGTATCTCACTAAGGAGAATACAAGGCGTCGAATTAATTTCCAACATGTCCGAAAAAACGTAGAAATTTTTCTCGCAAAAACAAAATACCATACATTAAATTCCATGAATAAAAGGAAATCCTCAATAACATGATGAATAAGTCATAAAAAACAAAGTCAAGTGCTAGCAGCTAGAGTCTATCGAACAAAACAGGGTGATGTCTGATGGAATCCCAAAGAAATGACAACAGACAGTCGCAGGGTCTCCTCGTGTCCTAAATGTGACCATCAGTCTGCCCACTCCACTGTGTCAGCCTTGTCCTCAACAAAGACATAATCGTAGTCATCCTCATGCTCACTTGGAGGGGGAGTAGGGGTGAATGACGGAAAATCACATTGTAGGCACCTGCCTCAACTAGTACAAGACGAGCATACCGAAATGATATAACACATAGCACATAAACATGAGGTAAATAAGCATATGAAAGAATGCAGAAAAGTAATTCACTCCAGGTAAAGAATGCGCAACATCATGATGCATGTCCAGCTATGCATGTCACACGCAACGAAGTCATGTCATACATGATGTCAATATCTCTACCGTGCAATGCATGATCCCGGGTCCTACTGAGTGGCTGTGGGTCGTGCCCACCCACAGTCACCATACTGAGTGTATGTGGCCCCGCCACCTTACACCATCTGAGTGCCAGTGACCCGTACGTCACGACCCACCATAAATGCAATGCACGTGCCATGAATGCAACAACCAAATTGCCTGAGGCCTTTCGGCCCATCCTCACCATCCTCCGGCGCTCATTTTTAGGTCCATTTATTATTCGAGTAATGAGTAAATGTTATTCGGCATCAAACGCATTTTTCTACGACTTGTATACATTTATCGAGCATTTTTTATATTTTTTCTCATTTTTCCACATTTATTTCTATTTATTACACAATTTTTCGAATTCAATAAGTTATCATAAATACAAAAATTTAATGAAAATAATTCAATTTCAACATTTTATAATTTTTGGAATTTATTTATAATTTTCTAATATTTGTTTATATTTTTCCTATAATTATTAATATTTTTAATTAATTAATTAACCTCTATGAAAATTCCGGAATTTCAAAAAATTAACATAATTTACTAACTTTACAATTGGGCTGACCCCTTTCCGCCAGCCCTGATCCGCGTTCGCCTTTGGTCCGGCCCGCCGGGGTCCGGCCTACTGCAACTCTTTTTTTATTAAATCAACCCATTGGGTCGGCCAGCAGCTGGGGCCCAGTCCGTTGGCCATTCGGCCCGGCCTGTTACCGGCTTTAAATTCACAATGGGCCAGATCCTTACAGCCGGCCCGTTAAGGGCTGGGCTGTCCGTTGGTCCGGGCCATTCAGCCATTTAATTTTTTTATATAGTATTTAGCCCTAGGAACTCCAGGAGGTGCGTGGGAGCCTACTTGCGTGAAGGCCATGCGTGGCCGTTCTGGCGGCGCTTGAGGCGCACCAGCAGCCTCCAGCACTCATTTTTCGTTTTCGATCTATATTTTTGCCTATTTCTAATTTATAGGAACCTAATCTAAGGCCAAAACAAAACTAAAAAGTCCTAACCATTCCAAAAAGTGTGCCATTTTGATATCGAATTCATCCCTAAAATCAAATCAATGCAATCAGGTCAAAATACATATTTTCAACAGGTCAAGAACGCATGCATTGCATATATTAACACACATACTATAAGTTTTATCAATTAAAACAACCAAAAGCATATAATCTATCACTAAGGCATGCTTGAATTGTACCAATTTGGAGGAGAAAAAGGGAACCTGCTTGGTTGCAGAAAATTTCACAATTACACGATTACCAAATGGGTTGGAACACCGTGATACCCGCTTTTTCCTTTCCTTCCTCTTCTCTTCCTCTATTCTCTTTTCTTTATTCCCTCTCTTTTCTTCACTGCCGTTGCCCTCTCTTGCGATTTCCCTCTCTCTTCTTTTGTTTTGTTAATTTACTACTTTCCCCTCCTCTTTTGTTTTTCCCCTGCACCCCTGGCCATTTAACGCCATAATGGTGCAATCTGAGGGGGCGGTTACACCCCCTCAATTCACGTCCCCCATATTTGTTTTCTTTTCTTTTACCCCTTATCCTAACTTCCATTAATATTCCCAATTAATTTATTTATAATCTATTTATTATTATTATTTTTCCTTATTTCCTTTCGTTATCTTTCTATTATTATTTGTTTTTTATCTCTTTATTATTATTATTATTATTATTATTATTATTATTATTATTATTATTATTATTATTATTATTATTATTATTATTATTATTATTATTATTTTATTACTCCTTTTTTTTCTTCGGCTATAACATCTGGTAATGCTAAAAATGTGCCAAAAAGGTACATCAAAGTTTGGATACCCAAAGGGTATATAAACAAGTGCTCCTAACATGCAAGGATCCACATAAAGGGTACCTAAAATTTATCATTTTGCAAAACAAATGTAAAAAATTAAGACAATAAGAAGATAAAAGCCAAAGGATCTACAAACCAAGTGGTTTTTATATAGTGGGTGTTCAAGGCATATGACGAGAATCCCAAACTATTCACCAAGCTGAAAGAAGTAAAGAATGGAGGAAAGGTGACATTTGGTGACAACAACCAAGGTAGAGTTGCTGGAAAAGAAACAGTTGGGGACCCGGATACATTCCTAATCAACAATGTTGTTCTAGTAAGAAATATATCTTACAATTTGTTAAGTATTTTGCGACTAATTGATTGTGATTACCATGTTTCTTTCTTCCTACTTCTTGTGATATAGCCAATAATAAAGGAGAAATTGTGTTAAAAAGAAATAAAGATGGAAATACATACACCTTATATTTAAACAACTTGTTAGATGCCAAAGTTAAGGGCTTAGTATCGTCTGAATTTGATGTAAATTTATAGATTAGATGGTTATGGCACATAGGAATTTTAATTATTGAAAAATTATCTAGGAAGAACCTTATAAGAGGCTACCTAAGCTAGACGTAAATAACTTTCAATTATGTGAAACTTCTATTAAAGGAAAACATAGTAAAGAAACATTAAAACCAAAACATGAAGTGAGTATTAGTCACATACTAGAACTACTGCACATAGACTTATTTGGTCCGAGCAAGACAAGAAGTCTGGGTGGACATTACTATGTGTGTATTGTATTAGATTGATTACTCACGATATACATGGACATTATTTTCAAGACCTAAAAATGATGCTCCATTAGAAATTGAGAAATTTGTGAATCAACTTGAAAATTTTTATGAAGAAAATATTAAAAGAATTAGAAGTGATAGAGGTGGAGAATTTAAAAATAAAAAATAATTAAAATTTATGAACTAAAGGGAATAAAACATGAATTTTCACCACCTAGTACACCACAACTTAAAGGTGTAGTAGAAATAAAGAACAGAACAATACAAGAGATAGCTAGGACTATGTTATTAGAAAATAAAGTCCAAGATATTTAGGGACAAAATCTGTAAGTTATGCACGCTATGTAATTAATAGGCTTTCTATTAAAAAGAAATCAAATAAGACCCCTTATGAATTATTGAATAATAGACAACCTAAGATAGATTATCTAAGGATATTTGGATGCAAGTGTTTCGTGCACAAAAGGTAATCTAGATAAGTTTGAACAAAAGTCGATTGATTACATTTTAGTTAGATATTCAACTAACTCAAAAACATATAGGTGTTACAATCATGCATCTAGAAAAATAATCGAGTAAATACATGTAAAATTTGATGAGAATGCTCATCTTGAAACATATGATAAAAGTTAAAAGAGACAAGAAAACAATGTTGAAAATATGTCTGATGATAATGGCACGTACTTGAGCCTGTATGTGATCATCTAGAACCTACTCCCCTGAACAAGATGTGCACTAACCTTTAGGGAAATAAATCAGGAGAATCTGCAATTGGAGTACAATACATCAAACTTACAAGATATTTTAATTGTGTATGATAATGTACATACACATGAGACTTATGAACAAGAAGTAGGTGAACCTAATCAGCCTAGAAATTAAAGTTAAATATAAACATCCTAAAAAATTAATTATTGGTGGCTTAAGAGAAGGGGTTGGAACTCACAGAAATATAAGTCAAATAGAAGGGCATGTCTTGATATCACAATTAGAACCCAAGAGTGTTAAGAAAGCCTTAAGTGATATATCATGGATAGATGTCATGCACGAGGAATTAAATCAATTTACACGAAATGATGTGTGGGATTTAGTGCCGAAGCCAAAAAAGTCGATTATAGGAAAAAAGTGGGTATTTAGAAATAAAATGGATGAACAGGGTAATATCATACGGAATAAGGCTAGACTTGTTACACAAGGGTATAAACAACAAGAGGGGATAGATTATGAAGACACCTTTGCACATGTTGCATGACTAGAAGCTATAAGACTATTACTTCCTATTGCTATGCAAAGTAAAATTAAACTCTTCTAGGTATATGTTAAGAGTGCATTTTCAAATGGGCTTATCCAAGAAGAGGTTTTTGTTAAACAACCCCCTCGATTTGAAGATCCAAAATACCTTAACCATGTGTACAAGCTTAAGAAAGATTTATACAGGTTGAAACAAGCTCCAAGAGCTTGATATGATAGATTCGCAAACTTTCTTATCGCAAATCGTTATCAAAGGGGGACAATATATAATTCTTTGTTTCAAAAAATAAAAGATAACGAATTACTAAAAGTCCAAATATATGTAGATGACATAATCTTTGGTTCGACCAATCCTACCTAGTGAAGGACTTCGAAGAGTGTATGAAGTCCGAATTTGAGATGTCTGTGGTAGAAGAATTTAACTATTGCTTAGGATTACAAATTAAACAAACCCCTCGAGGAATCTATATTAGTCAACTTAAGTACATAAATGATACAATTAAGAAGTTTGTATTTGAAGAGTTGAAACCTACAACCACCCCCATGAGTATTAGTACCAAGTTAGATAAAGATGAAAATGGAAAACCTTTTGATGACACATTATATAGATCAATGATAGGATCACTATTGTACTTAACCACTTCAAGACCAGATATCATGTTTAGTGTATGCATCTGTGCTAGGTTTCAATCTTATCCTAAGGTGTCATACTAAAATGTGATGAAAAAGATATTTGGGTATATCAAACATACACCACATTTAGGACTTTGGTACGATAGGAAATCCAAATAAGACTTACATGCCTATAGTGACGCTGATTATGATGGGTGTAAAATAGATTAAAAAATCCACTAGCACAACATGTCAATTCTTTGGAATCAATCTAGTTTCTTGGGTCTCAAAGAAACAAGCTAGGTAGCCTTTTCTAAGACCAAAGAAGAATATATAGCCTTAAGCCTTTGTACCACACAAATACTTTGGCTAAAGCAACAACTTAATGATTTTGACATTTTTATGAGTCAGATTCCAATTTTCTGTGATAGCACAAGTGCAATCAATCTTTCACAGAATTCGGTACATCATTCTAAAGCCAAACACATAGAAGTTATATACTGTTTCGTACGAGACCATGTCCAAAATAGGAATATAACCATAGACCGTGTAAGCACTGATAACCAAATTGTTGATTTCTTTACCAAACCCTTATGTCAAGCTGTTTGAAACTTTACGAGAAAAATTAGGAATGTTGTCCTATGACACCATATCATGATTTTCTCTTTTGCATGATTTGCAAAATAAAGGAGAAGAGAGAGAAATCATGATTTTATAAGGAGCATACAAGTGGTGAGTATACAAGTGGCTTTATAAGACAAATGGTGAGTATACAAGTGGTTTTGTAAGGAGTATATGATTGATTTATAATGAGCGTGATGTTCTAAGTTTAAGACAAATGGTGTGGAGCATAGGTTAACGGGGAGAGCATAGGCTAAGGGGGAGCATATGTTGAAATAAAAAAGATGACTTTAGAAATCATGTAAAGTTATTTTGAAAATCATCCAAAAGGAGGAGAATGTTGAGAATATGCTTGAATAATTTTCAAAAGCATGATTTTTTAAGTGTTACATACTTAAGTAATACCAAGGAATATTATAAAAATGTCACAAGTGATATTATCAAAATGTCAAAAAGGTGAAATACATCAAACAAGTGAAAAATGACATCGATCTCTTAAGATGAGACATGTCGATCGATAGTTGTACATCATCCCCTCACATCGATCGATCAATGTAAGCTAGAATACAACCAAAACCTTACTGTGAGACATCGATCTCTAAACATGAGATACATCGGTCGATCGATATACATCAGTCTTTGATATCATTTGATCGATGCCAGACAGAATCAAAAACAGAACCTCATTATGAGACATCTATCTATCAACTAGAGGAAGATCGATCGATCATATCAACATATTTTTGAAAAATTTCTTTAATATGTGACAAAAATAGTTACCATTGATGTATATGTTCCAAATGTTCCATACATGTTTATTATTATTTTATTACTTGAATTTAGTGAGTGTAAATGTGTTTTGTGACTAACATGTCATGGAAGTTTGTATAACTTACCAAAAAGGACAAAAGTGGTATTTTGAGTTGTTGTAGGTACATAACACGATAAAACCATTCAAGGACTTGTATGTGACACTTATTATTGTTACAAAAGCGTTCTTATGATTATATCTGGACGACAAAGATATTCTTGTAGTTTTCTATCTTCAGGGGCGATTTCGTCATTTCACCCTCCAAGGGTATTATGGTCATTTTACTTGAGCTAACCTTTCGAGTGTATTATTATCATCGTTTTGGAGCTTCTATATGATATTCTTGAAGATTATTTTGCGTCTATATGTTCTACTCATTCAAGGTTGAAGACATTACAGGTATCGTCTAAATATGTGACGATTTTCTTGTCACATCATATTTTTATCTTGGGCACACTTATGTATACTGTTGTTGGAGCCACTTATCTATTTTGGGGCAGAGATTTTGAGGGCATTCTTGGAGCAAAATTTGCAACAACTTACAAGGAAAAATGTGAAAATTTTGAATTATTTGTCGACTAAGTCATGTCAACTATTATATACTTATTTCTCTTCAAAAAAACTGATGGTTTACACATATTCACACATGGGAAACGTTCACTTATATGTGTTAATGATGTTGCAATCATTTTGTGACTTGTGTACAAAACTATACCACATGGACGAACCAAAAGACAACTAGGTGGCAAAAATTGCCAACATGAAAATCCAAGGTGTAGGCAACGACTGCAAGGCTATTAAAGAAGCCATTCGAATTCAAAATGTGCAGCTGTCACATGTCCTATAATGGAGCAAGAACTTGAGGCAATCTTAGAAAGAATATGACATCCTATCTTCTTCATATTATCTTCCTTTTTCATCACGAATTCCAAGTCATCAAAGATGAAATTCTCAGCCAACTTAAGTTGGCATAGATGGACAAATCATTTTATGTTGCTTGAAGATGCCAAGTACGCATGGTGTTAAGGTGGTCATCCAATGAAATGAAGACACATAAGCTTTGATGATGTTGAAGGTGAGAAAGTGGCACTCTTATCTTCAAGGGATGCCTCACACGATAAATTGAAGCTAAGTGAAGAGAAGAACACAACACATTTCTTGCTCTCTTATTATATCTTCTCTTTTCTCCTCTCTTTCTTTGTGTAGCTAAAGTGCTTTGTTGGTGATTGTTTTTGAGCTACATTATATGCCCTTGTGTTAAATTTGTAAGATCGATTAGCCATTTTTATAAAGCTAAATCACTAGGTGATTGTGGTGTTGCTATAAAGTTGTGCAGAGGTGCTAAACCAGGTCTTGATTACGGTTGGTGCATAACTCCAGGATCAAGCTTGTTGTTTGCTGTAACAGTGATCATTCATAGTGAAAATCTAAGAAAAGGTGTTCCTTAGGACTGGGATAGGTCACATTGACCGAACCAGGATAAGTTCCTTGTATCTTTGTTCTTCTACTTTTCTGCCCGTTTTTACTGTTCTTACACTCCATTTTGCACAACTGGTTAAAATAGTAACTGTTTCAAAATTATTGCTTTTTGGTGGAAACTTCAAACTGTTAGCTTTAATTTACAACAAGAATCATTTGATTTGAGCAAAGAAAAGTTAGTCTTTCAGCGTTTGAAAAATTATTGCTCCATTTTAGCAACAATCTGACCAGTTTCAAATAAATATGCTTTTTAATTTTGTTAAGCATATTTTTTGGTCAAGGCCTTTTGGAAATATAAAGTAGACATCTTAAGGAGTATTTGGACACAAAAATCAGCCTTTTTTACTTAATGAATAAAAACTTATAGGCTTTCAAAGTTTGCTAACTTTCTGTCCAAAATAGTTCAGACTGATCATCTGAAGGTTTGAATTTGTTTTAAGGGCCAACGATTTTAATATTAGCTCATTTTTGGAAAAAGTAAACTAAAGCCTTTGAAGTTTATTTATGTATTATTGAGTTTTTTGGATTTTACAAAAACAGGTACTGGTTCTGGAAACTTTCAGAATCAGTTTTGATGTGAAAATTGCACAGGGTTTAAAATAATGAAATGGGTTTGATGGCGAATAACATTTAGTCATTACCCGAATAATAAATGGACCTAGAAATGAGCGTCGGAGGATGGTGAGGATGGGCCGGAAGGCCTCAGGCAATTTGGTTGTTGCATTCATGGCATGTGCATTGCATTTATGGTGGGTCGTGATGTACGGGTTATGGACACTCAGTATGGTGTACAGTGGCAGGGCCGTGTACTCTCAGTATGGTGACTGTGGGTGGGTACGACCCATAACCACTCAGTAGGACCCTGGATCATGCATTGCACGGTAGAGATATCGACATGCTATATGACTTGACTTCGTTGCGTGTGACATATATAGCTGGACATGCATCATGATGTTGCGCATGATTTAAATGAGAATTTTGGGTACTTAGGTAAGAATGACGGTTGAGATGATATGATATTTTTGAAAGCAATGTATTCTAAAAGCGCATATTATGCATTAGGTATTAAGAGATATACAAGGAGGATAGAACTAGGATATGGCTCAAAAAAAATAAAGCGTAAGCGAAGTGATTAATTTGTATAACCGACTCCACATAATGTAAAAAGTGTTTGAGTGTTGTTGTTGACCTTATTTCTTTTTTCTTTGGTAAAATTACATTGCATTCCCAATCTCTCACAAGTTGTTATTCCTGAGATACAATAGAACGAAGCATTATTTTATGTCATTTACATGGACTTCATTCTACAATTGCACCTTATGAGATTCATCATCAGAAATATACTGCATAATTGGTAGATAGGGGAAATAAACAAGCTAAGGTGCTAGTTATGTAAAAGGGTGTAACCTAAAACAAATACGACTCAATCAGGGGCGGAGGGAGGTGGCCCTGGGGCATGTGCCTCCCCAACGTCGACCAAGAAAATCCTATAGATAAGTAGTTGTAGCTGTATTTTTGGCCATTCAGTTCAAAGTGTGCCCATGCTTGACAGAACACTCTCTGTTACGTGGTCACATAGTGTTTTGTGTTCGGCAATTCTCTGCTAAGTGACTAAAATGTGTCTAAAATTTACCGACTCTGCTCTTGACCTAAATCGCCAGAGCCGCAACATGCAGAAGCAGAAGTGCAGAACCCTCCCCTCCCTCTTGACTCTTCCTCTACTCCCTCCAGTTCTCTCCTCCCAGAAACATCCATCAGCGCGGCGATCCTGTTCACTAGATAGGATTTCCTACAATTCATTAAAAGGTAAATATTCAAAACCACATTTTTGTGGTGTTTTCTCTTTTCAAACGGTAAATCCTATGACTGGTGTCGGCCGTTTTGATTCTGCAATTGGTTTGATGGTTTTCCGTTGCAATTTAGAATGGTTTAGTATGTGCAATGTAAGGTAATCGTTGAAAAATAGTAGACTTCTTTGCATTAGTTTGCTTATGAAGATGAAAGTTTCTTTTTTTGGTTGCTAGGCTTACGAATCCTATGAGGGCTGATGCTTGATAGTTGATACATATTAATTTGAAAACGGCATACGGTTGTGCCACTCTGTTGGAAAGATGGTGGAGAAAAATCATCACAATTACTTTCCTTTAACCATTAACTGTAACATACAACATGCCAAAGTGCTCGTGAGGTATGCAAAATGCAATGCATGATGTCATGTCATGTCAAAACATCATTTTGGTCCCATAAAATAACATGTCAGAAAAACAGTGTCAGATCAATTAACCCCGGATTTGAGCTGGTCCAGAACATATCAACATACCAATTAACCCTGGATCTGGGACGGGTCCAGAACATGTATCAGATCAATTAACCCCGGATCTGAACGGGTCCAGAACATGTATCAGATCAATTAACCCCGGATCTGAACGGGTCCAGAACATGTATCAGATCAATTAACCCCGAATCTGAACGGTTCCAGAACATAACATTTCAACAGACCAATTAACCCCGGGTCTGGAGTCGGGTTAGTCGCATGCTTGGCCGGCAAGGAAATCATAAAGCTTTCTTTAAAACATGGGACCATGAAAACTTTCATGCGTAACGAAAAACATAGTTACTTGGAAAGACTTGCTTGCATACAGAAAAATTCATAAAAATCAGATTCATGTGGCATATGATCATGCATGATACATGAAGTGATATGCAATGCAAGTCCTGACGTGAATAATCGTAAGCATTCCTTATAACATGTCAACAAGCATGGTTTCGGAAACTAAGAATTTCCAGATTTTACTTCATGTTCATGGGGCAGCTAAATTAACCACACAGGCCCATTTTCATAATCTTTTATCCTACATATGTTTAGTAGGGTCTTATTTACATGACGTAAAATTTTCGTAACTCCCTAAGATGAATAAAGCCTTTAAGTCATCAAACTATTATCAAGTGTACTTGCTGAATTCTATGGTATAATAGCCAACATTACCTTAGCTTTTGAGGCCTTAAAACCTTAATTATTTGCACCACAACCTGGAAAATATAATACACTCCCTAAGGATTAACACTCATGAGCCCAAACCGTGTATATAGGTCCAAAACCATCAAATTGGGCCCTTTTAACTTAATCCTCTGTTATGCCCAATTTTCCAATTTTAATACACCAACTTTATGTCCATAACTACCCACTAAAACGTTAATACCAACTTGATTAATTTATATGGTCTTGCTTGTCTATGTCTCAGGTGACTAACATAAAATTTCTAGATCAATCCAATAACCTTAATGATGCGCGGTTGTCACGCCTCGTACGGATCGTCTCCTTTAACACTTGGATCCTTAACGGTTGTAGGCAAGAGTTTAACTCCCTCCTAGCCGTTGATTCACCAAGGTTTTTGTTTGAGCCTTCCTCCTTCAAAAGTTACCCGTTTCCCAAGCAAGTTTGCACCCTCTTGGACGGCCACACCTTTGATTTTGGATATCCCCCACAAGGTTGCTCACTCCTTGATTGGATTCTAACTTTGATCTTCAAAGAAACAAAGAAAACACTCAACTTGTTCTTAAGAAGAATCAAAAACAAAACTCACAAGTGTTTATGAAGAGAAAATAGGCTAATTTTGCCCAAGAATTCTTATGAATCAATTTTACAACTTTTTTTTCCTGTTTGGACGTGCATGACACCTTTAAATAGGGCCAAGAAGACCAAAAAAAAAAGTCTAGTCTACAAAGCTAAAGAAAAGGCTACAAAAAGGCTAAAAATGTGTAATCTGTTGGCAAACGGTTTGACCCCTTCTAGAAGCAGATTCTGGTCTTTATCACTTCTTGAGAATTGTAGATAACGTTTTGAAATTGAATTTGGACTTTTGAATCACCTCATTTGGATATGGGATGAGTTAGATATGGCCCTCCAAAATTTGGGTGTCCTGAATGCTTTCTGTACGGGCTCCTGAAAACTTGTATGAATTATGGCCTGTTTTTGGATCACTTGAAGCTAGAATTAGGCCTTGACTCCTCTTAGAGAATTGTAGCCCATTGAGTGTAGAAAATAAGCATATGCAGTTCTCTGAATTTGGCCCATCCATTAAAGAGATAAGTCCAAGTTACTAAACATGTGTCACAGAATTCGGCAGAAACAATACTTGCACTTCAATGCTGTTTTTGGCCATTATAACGACAGATCTTGGAAATGTGCAAAACATGAATGTGCTAGCTCTTTGTCTTGTGTTTCCAAGGAATCTTGAATCACTTGATTTTCCCTTGTGGTTGAAGAGATACGCCTGTTTTACGAAAACTTATTCTGCCAGAAAATTACATTCTGAAATGGGCTTGCTTCTCTTCAACTCCTTTGGTCTTCAAACGTCTCCAACCTTACAAGTCCTTAAAATAATTATAATAAATATAGAAACATAATAAACAACCCTAAAGGCCTAACAAGCTAAAAAACTCAAGGTTTGGTCATGCAAGATCGAAAGAACAACCTTTACAAACAAGAAACTTTAAGCAAACGACTCAAGGAATGAAAGAAATAATACAAACGACTCATATATGTTACAACACATAAAAACTAAAAGATTGGGCTCAAGTAAGTGAACCCAACAACACTCTTTGTTTACAGGCTCGTCTTGCACGTGTCTGAACAAGAATGCATCAACTTCTTGGCTCAAACTCTTTGTCATACTTCTTGTCTCTTGTCCTCGACTTGCCTCGTCTTTGTTGCCACTTGGCACCTGTACCTCATCATTCCCCAGCTCCTCAAAAGGATTCGACCTCGAATCTAAAGCATCACTAAAAGGAGATAGATCAGAAACATTAAAAGTATTTGAGACAGAACCATACTTACCTTGCGGGAGGTCAATGATGTAGGCATTGTCATTGATCCTCTCAAGCACCTTGAAAGGACCATCACCTCTTGGCATCAATTTGGATTTCCTTTCATTAGGAAACCGCTCTTTGCGCAAGTGCAACCATACTAAGTCGCCTGGCTCAAAGACAACTCTCTTCCTTCCTTTGTTGGCTTGCTTAGCATACTGCTTGTTCTTCTTTTCAATTTGTAATCTCACTTTGGCATGTAACTTCTTCACCAATTCAGCCTTTGCCTTACCATCTAGGTTTAATTTTTCATTTGTAGGTATAGGCAATAAATCAAGTGGGGAAAGGGGATTGAAGCCATAAACAATTTCAAAAGGAGAATACAAAGTACCACTATGCACACTCCTATTATATGCAAACTCAATATGTGGCATACAATCTTCCCAATTCTTTAAGTTCTTCTAAATTAGAGAACGTAAAAGTTGAGACAACGTCCTATTTACTACTTCGGTTTGACCGTCAGTCTGTGGATGAGCAGTAGTAGAAAATAAGAGCGTAGTACCCAACATACCCCAAAGGACACGCCAAAAGTGACTCAAAAATTTTGTATCCCTATCACTAACAATAGTTCTAGGCATACCATGCAAGCGAACAACTTCCTTAAAGAACAAGTCAGCAACATGGGATGCATCATCAACTTTTCTGCATGATATGAAGTGAGCCATCTTAGAGAAACGATCCACAACAACAAAAATACTATCCTTACCCGTCTTTGATCTAGGCAGTCCTAGAACGAAATCCATACTAACATCAACCCAAGGTGAAAGGGGTACGGGTAGTGGATGATATAAACCATGTGGATGCAACTTAGACTTTGCTTGCTTACATGTAATGCAATGAGCACAAATCTTTTCTACATCTGCACGCATGTGGGGCCAGAAGAAATGCTCACATAATGCCTCAAAAGTCTTGAAGACACCAAAGTGACCCATAAGGCCGCCTCCATGTGCCTCCTTAACAAGCAATTCACGCAAAGATGATTGTGGTATGCACAACTTACCTTCCTTAAACAAGAATCCATCATGAATGTAGAACTTACCAAAAGATGATTTAGCACATGCTGCATAGATAGAATGAAAATCATGATCACTAGCATATAACTCCTTAATTAGTTCAAATCCAAGCAAACGAGAAGACAATGTAGTAATCAAGGAATATCTCCTAGACAATGCATCAGCTACTACGTTATCTTTTCCTTGCTTATATTTAATCACATAAGGAAATTGTTCAATGAATTCCACCCACTTAGCATGTCTTTTATTCAACTTACCTTGGCCTTTAAGATACTTAAGAGATTCATGATCCATGTGAATCACAAATTCCTTAGGTTGCAAGTAATGCTGCCAAGTTTGCAAAGATCTTACCAATGCATACAACTCTTTATCATATGTAGAATAATTCAATTGAGGACCTTTTAATTTCTCACTGAAGTATGCAATGGGACGTTTAGCTTGTGTTAACATGGCTCCAATTCCTATACCACTAGCATCACATTCAATCTCAAATGTTTCTTCAAAGCCTGGTAGTTTAAGAATAGGTGCTGTCGTTAGTCTTCTTTTAAGCTCATTAAACGCCAATTGTTGTGCCTCCCCCCAATGAAATCCAACATCTTTCTTTACAATCTCATTTAAAGGGGCAGCAATAGATGAAAAATCCTTAACAAACCGCCTATAAAAGCTGGCTAAGCCATGAAAACTTCTAACTTCACCAACTGTTTTAGGGATAGGCCACTCAAGGATTGACTTCACCTTTTCTTGGTCCATTTCAATGCATTTTCACTAACAACATATCCTAAGAATATCACTTTGTCCAAGCAAAAGGAACACTTTTTAAAATTAGCATATAGTTGTTCTTTCTGTAAAGTCTCAAACACAGCTCTTAAGTGTCCTATATGTTCATGCAATGTCTTAGAATATATCAAGATATCATCGAAATAGACAACAACAAACTTCCCAATGAATGCACGTAAGACTTCCTTCATTAACCTCATGAATGTACTAGGTGCATTAGTTAAACCAAAAGGCATTACTAACCACTCATACAAACCAAACTTAGTCTTAAATGCAGTCTTCCATTCATCTCCCTCTTTGATGCGCACTTGAAAGTACCCACTTTTCAAATCAATTTTAGTAAAGTATTTAGCTCCATGCAATTCGTCTAACATGTCATCGAGTCTAGGAATAGGGTACCGATACTTTACCGTGATCTTATTAATAGCGCGACAATCAATGCACATTCTCCATGAGCCATCCTTTTTGGGCACGACAATCACTGGTACAGCACATGGGCTCATGCTCTCCCTCACCTTGCCCTTGGCTAGTAGCTCCTCTACTTGGCGTTGGATCTCCTTTGTCTCCTCGGGATTTGCCCTATAGGCTGGTCTGTTAGGCAATGTAGCACCGGGTATGAAATCGATTTGGTGCTCTATCCCGCGCAAAGGTGGCAATCCAGCAGGTTCCTCCTCAGGAAACAAATCTGAAAACTCTTCAAGCAAAGATACAACTCCACTAGGCAATGTAGATGGTAAGTCACTTACAGAAAACAATGATTCTTTGTAAAGCATCATATAAACAGTTTTTCGATCATATAAAGCATGTGAAACCTCAGAATGACTAGCAAAGAATGCATGCTTCTTTTCTTGCTTGATTAAGTTTTTCTTCGCCGAAGATTCAGCCTTGGCCGAACCCTCTTTTGTTTTCCCCTCCTTGGCCAAGCCCTTACGGGAATCGAGCCAAGTCTTTTCTTGCTTGAGGCTTCCAAGAAACTTCTTTTCAGCCTCTCTTTTAGTCTTTTGTTTTGTTGGATCGTCTCCTTTAACACTTGGATCCTTAACGGTTGTAGGCAAGAGTTTAACTCCCTCCTAGCCGTTGATTCACCAAGGTTTTTGTTTGAGCCTTCCTCCTTCAAAAGTTACCCGTTTCCCAAGCAAGTTTGCACCCTCTTGGACGGCCACACCTTTGATTTTGGATATCCCCCACAAGGTTGCTCACTCCTTGATTGGATTCTAACTTTGATCTTCAAAGAAACAAAGAAAACACTCAACTTGTTCTTAAGAAGAATCAAAAACAAAACTCACAAGTGTTTATGAAGAGAAAATAGGCTAATTTTGCCCAAGAATTCTTATGAATCAATTTTACAACTTTTTTTTTCCTGTTTGGACGTGCATGACACCTTTAAATAGGGCCAAGAAGACCAAAAAAAAAGTCTAGTCTACAAAGCTAAAGAAAAGGCTACAAAAAAGGCTAAAAATGTGTAATCTGTTGGCAAACGGTTTGACCCCTTCTAGAAGCAGATTCTGGTCTTTATCACTTCTTGAGAATTGTAGATAACGTTTTGAAATTGAATTTGGACTTTTGAATCACCTCATTTGGATATGGGATGAGTTAGATATGGCCCTCCAAAATTTGGGTGTCCTGAATGCTTTCTGTACGGGCTCCTGAAAACTTGTATGAATTATGGCTTGTTTTTGGATCACTTGAAGCTAGAATTAGGCCTTGACTCCTCTTAGAGAATTATAGCCCATTGAGTGTAGAAAATAAGCATATGCAGTCCTCTGAATTTGGCCCATCCATTAAAGAGATAAGTCCAAGTTACTAAACATGTGTCACAGAATTCGGCAGAAACAATACTTGCACTTCAATGCTGTTTTTGGCCATTATAACGACAGATCTTGGAAATGTGCAAAACATGAATGTGCTAGCTCTTTGGCTTGTGTTTCCAAGGAATCTTGAATCACTTGATTTGCCCTTGTGGTTGAAGAGATACGCCTGTTTTACGAAAACTTATTCTGCCAGAAAATTACATTCTGAAATGAGCTTGCTTCTCTTCAACTCCTTTGGTCTTCAAACGTCTCCAACCTTACAAGTCCTTAAAATAATTATAATAAATATAGAAACATAATAAACAACCCTAAAGGCCTAACAAGCTAAAAAACTCAAGGTTTGGTCATGCAAGATCGAAAGAACAACCTTTACAAACAAGAAACTTTAAGCAAACGACTCAAGGAATGAAAGAAATAATACAAACGACTCATATATGTTACAACACATAAAAACTCAAAGATTGGGCTCAAGTAAGTGAACCCAACAACACTCTTTGTTTACAGGCTCGTCTTGCACGTGTCTGAACAAGAATGCATCAACTTCTTGGCTCAAACTCTTTGTCATACTTCTTGTCTCTTGTCCTCGACTTGCCTCGTCTTTGTTGCCACTTGGCACCTGTACCTCATCACTTAAAGAGCTCATTTAATTATTTTTCCGAAATAGGTCACATGCTGCTACTGGACTGACCACTTTTACTAAAACTTGTATTGTGGCAAAACCATAACTCTTTTTATCGAAATTCCTACTTATAGACGTCATAAACATACAAAACTATCATCCCACCGAAATTTAGCCCATTTGCATATTTCTAAGGTCTATTTTTGGGTCAAGAGACACGTTACTCATTTCTGCCCTTTTCCAGTGATTTTAGCTGGAGCAGTTTTACCAAATAATTCCTTAAAAATAATCCATAACTCATTTTACCAAAATTACAGCTTTCATATTTACTACACACCTAAGGTTGTCACTATACCAATAATCAGATTTATTGAACATCTACAAGATCCATTTTTAAGCTACTCAAAACATTATACAATTCTGCCAAGTTCCAGAATTTCCAGCATGAGCAGTTCCACCAATTATTTTATTAAAAATAATCCGTAGCTTATTTTACCAGAATTCTAACTCTCATATATGCTACACACATAGAGCTAACTTTATACCAAAAATCAATTTGATTACACGTCAGCAATGTTCATTTTGAGGTCACATAACACACTGCCCAAATTTTGTCCAGCTCCAATGGTTTGATATTTTACCATCTTTCGAGTCAAATGTCCACAATTTGTCTTGTTCTTATGAAATAGATTATTAGTCACCTCATACACCCTTTGTATCATGAATATCCATATTTCATGCTTTTTATTGAGTCACATTTGAATCAATCCAAAACAGTGATAGTCTTGTACACAACAATCATCATATTTGCCCATTTTGCACATTATTAAGTCCACTCTTGGTACAATGAAGTTATACATTATTCTTCCTCCTTCTTGGCCGTGTGCATGTGTTAACATATCCATGTCACATTGAAAATTTTGAGCACAACAAACTCATGTAATAAATCACTTAACAAGCAACTCCCACACATCCTAGAGTTCACAAGGTAGGCTCTTTTCTTGGTTTCCATGTTCACTATCATAGTCACCCCTATGGCCGAAAGTTTTGAGAGGTCATACATACATTTATTTAGACATGCAACACCTTCACATGATAGTTTATTTTATATCCTACGAAGTAAACTTGTAAAATTACCACTAGCACTTGCATGTCACTTTAATGATTCTTAAGTTTCATCCAAGAGCCATTCTTGCATAGTGTCACTTAGTTGAACTTTAATTCATCCTAAAACAGCCTTATAACACATTGCATATAAGAAAAGATTCCATCTTTGAAAAATTTAATCACATGCAAGGCATTGTTCTTAAGAAATCACTAAGATACAATCTTGAACTTAATATATTCAACTAAAGATCACATCTTAGGAACTTCTAACCATTCAAGCCACTAATTCTTCAAATAAATCATGAGAGTTTAGTATATACTTACCTCTTCAAGCTAAAGCTCTTTTCTTAGCTTGGTTATAGGATGAGTTGAGTTGGAATCTTCCTCCTCCTTCACTTTGAGCATACGGCTTTGAAGAAAAAGGGAGGAAGAATATTAGTCATCTTTCTAAAGTGAAAATAGAACTAGTTTAGAGGTTAGATCTTCTTACCAAGGTGGAACTTTTAATGGAGCTTCCTAGCAAGAGATTTCACAACCTAAAAGAGTTGAGTATCTTCCACCTAGTGACCAAGAAGGTCACGCGTTGGGGTAGAATAAGGAAACCCATGAGCTTTACTCCTTAGGAATAAGAATCCAATTAAAGAAGCTTGGAACAAAACTTACCTAGATGTTTCCTTGAGCTTGAGAATGTAAGTTGAGTTGAATCTCCTAGTCTTAAGAAGAAGGGCCGAAAGTTGTGGTTGGGAGAAGATGGAGAATTTTTCTAAGTGTTGTCTTGGCTTGGGAAGTCCAAGATGGAAAGAAGGCGGTGTCTTGCTTAAAAAAATCCAAGGGGTGTAGGGGAAAGGGGGGTGCCGGCTCATGGGGAAAGAGAGGAAGGGGGCAAGTTTCATGAAAAGTTGAAAAAGGAGTATTGGATTTTTGAAATGGCAAGATTTTTGTCTTGCATGCCAATTCTTGTCTTAATTGTATAATTATAATTTAAGTAATTATTTTAAATTATAGAAATGGCTAGAGAGTTCTAGAGACCTTCCATGGCTTGGGGCCTTTGGGGGCATTTTGGTATTTTAACATTTATCATATCTCATCCTCATATAATTCACGATATTATTTATTTCATCTAATTATGATTTTAATCTTGCTTTGTGAGGATCATTCATGTTTGCATTCTTATAAAAAGAATTTATTCCGATGTTGATCAGGGCCTTTTGGCCGAATTCTTGGGCTATTGAGAGGGCATGTTTGTCCTTTCACACCTTTTATAATACATCATTGCATATTTACACCATAACTTATAATATCTAGTTCTTAAGTAGGCTTTTAGGTTTTTTTTAAGAGGACTTATTTAGGTTGGTCTTTTTGTAAGAAGGAAAATATTCTAATGTTCATCAATGTCCTGTGGCCGAAATTTCAAGGGCTAGGAGGTCATTATTGTTATGCCCTGCACCCCCGTAGAATAATTAAAGGATAAAAGGAAATTAAATGAGATTAATGGCAATTAATGCTAATGAAGTAAGAATTAAAGTTTAAATTTATTGGTATTTATGGAGAGATTAAATATTAGAATTAATTAGTATTTAATTTTGGAATTAAATATTAGAATTTAATCCTTTAATATAAATGAGATACTAGGATATAATTTAGAAAACTCAAATTTCACCCTCCCCATATCAAAACTAACAGAACGTCAGTTTCTCTTCATTTTCAGAAAAGAAACCGACGCTCTCTCCCCCATAAGCGATTTCTCTCCTGTCAACCCTAGGGAAGAACTCTTTAAGAACCAATCCAATCTTCATTCGTTCTTCAATCCGTCTTCGAGTAATCACAGGCAAGTAACTTTCTTATGAGTTCCTACATTTTGCGAAAGAGAAAAGGCCTATTTTTGATATCAAAATGGATCACCATGCAGTAGTTTCTTTCCGTGAATCTATTTGTGATTTATGTGTTTTGGCCACTATATGTTGAAAATCTTTTTGTTGTTGTTGATTTCGTGAAATCGTGCAAATCCCTACCCCTTGAATCCCTTCTTGTTGTGATTTCATTGTTGTGTGGGGTTTGGGGGTGAAAGGTGAGATCTTTGGATTGATAAGGTTGGAATATTTGAGTTCTAGGCTTGAATCTTTGTTTGGTATGTGTATAGTGTTCAATCTATAGTTTAAGCATGATATTATAGCAGGGATTAGGCCTGGATCGATTGGGATGAAGTTTGGGATTGATTGGAGTTTTGGTTCTGTTGTTTCTGCAGAGATAGCAGAATTTCTTTTCTGGAATCGTAGACATCGATCGATCGATGTGAGGGGATGAAGTACTTCGATCGATCGATGTAGGGTATGATGTGAGACATAAAGTATTCTGATGGACATCGATCGATCGATGTGAGGGTATGAAGTACTTCGATCGATCGATGTAGGGTATGATGTGAGCCAGAAGGTATTCTGATGGACATAGATCGATCGATGTGAGGGTATGAAGTGACATCGATTGATCGATGTAGGGGATGATGTCAACCAGTTTTGTGGGAAAATAGAGGAAGGAAAAGGGAAGCTAGAGGACCAATTTGGGGGACACTAGAGGCTTCTTAGGACCTGATTGAGGTAGTGTAAGTCATGGGAACATGGCCTATGATGATGAATCAATGGTAAGGACTTCGTGGGGTATTTGAATCGGACTTCAACGTGAATGATCTAAGGAGTTAAGAATGAGCGTTTGAAGCTTCAATAAGGCTCAAATGGAACGTGTGAGGGTGTTTACTCCACTCTTTGTGTTCCAAGAATGAAAGTTCATGTAATATTGACTTGCTTGACATGTTACGCTTGAATAAGTGAATGAGACAAGCTTCCAATGATTGATTGACGTGTGAACGTGCATTCTTGCATCATGACACTTGCATTTGCATTATGATTTGATAAGAGCTGTGCCTCGGCACAGGGTATAAAGTTTGCAAAATGAGCTGTGATGTGTTACAGGGTATAAAGACAAGCTGTAACCATCACAGGGTATAAAGTGAGTTGTAATGTGTCATAGGGTATAAAGACAAGCTGTGGCACATTACAGGGTATAAAGTAAGCTGTGGTGTGTCACAGGGTATAAAGACAAGTTGTGGCCCACCACAGGGTACAAAGTTATGTGACCGGACATTGTGACATGCATTGCACTGTTTTCAAAATAATTGCATAAGCATTGGTGACTGTGTAGTGTAGTGCATATTTTGTCATGCATCACGTGAGTCGCTACGGTATGATGGATTTGTGACTTGATTGTTATTGAACTGTTGAATGCTTACTAGTTACTGCTCTTATGTTGTCATGCTATTAATCTATACTCTTGAAAGTACAAGACATGTGCCCCATCATCCCTTGATTTAAATATTACTCATGTCTTGCCATGTGTTGATCCCGTATGTCTTATAAGGGGGTTACTTGCTAGCGTTTTTCGCTAAGGGTATTACCTTTGTTTTGCAGATGAGCCTAGTTATGACATGATTTTCATAGAAGACGATGGCGAGTGGGCTGAATGGGACGTTTAGAGCGTATCTTGGGATTTGTTTTAGATGTTTCTTATTTCCTTAGCTTTCTTTCGTTCATTGAGGATGTAGATGGCTGCGTCCATAATCAATTTTAATTACTTATGTTTTTGGGAATACAAAGTTAATGGTTTTAGACTTCATTTTATACATGTTTCTGCGCTGATTTCTCTTACGTCATTGATGATGTGTATTCGAGAGATGAGACGTCTTGTAGTCTTCTCAGTAAGCTACGACGGGTTTAACGGTTTGGATCCGCTGTCCGGGTCGGGGCGCTACAGGTGGTATCAGAGCCTAGGCTTCAGATCTACCTCGGAGACCTAGGTTATGGCATGTAGAGTTCTAAGCTATGATCTTGACCCTAAGTTGAACCATAGGTCTAAGTATCTGATCTTAAACACAAGTTTGATTGGGTTGGGTGTGTGCGAGCGCGATAAAATTTAATTAATCAGCTCTATTACTCTCTTAGTTTACAAATTCCGTTCTGTACAACGCATATGGGCTTTCAGGATTATCTTTGGAATTACTGAATGCTAATAAGCGTTGATTTTACCGACAATGCCTCCTAGAAGAGAAAACCAGGAATGGTGGCAACGGAAATGAGAACCCACAGCCACCACAGATGGTAATATCTCAAGCTCTAATGGACGCCATAACGGTGATTGCGCAAAGTGTTGCTCAACAGCAGCAGCAACCCCCTCCTCTACCACCGCCTCAGCATGGCATAAGGTATTACACTGGGGAGATGCGAAAGATGTCTGTCCCAACCTTTGAAGGAACCACTCTGAGAATGGGGCTCCAGCGCACGCCGTGCTTCCCTATGCCCTGACCGACGCACTACTGGTCATGACCTAAGCTGTGGCGCAACAACATCAGTAGCCACAGGCCCCACCACCAACGCACTCAGACTTGAGATTCTTCTACAAGTGGATGCGGAGGAGTGGTGGCACAGCAAAACTGACACCGTCGATCACTCGGATCAAACTTCAGAATGAGTCAAATCAGGGTATGAAAACAAAAACTGTTTTCAGAAGTGTGTTATTTGGTCCAAAAAGTTTTAAAAACCAAAATTTCTGCACTCACTATTCAACCCCCCCTCTAGTGGTGCTATACAGAAGTGGTATCAAAGAGTAGGCACACTCACTACAAGAGGATCCAACAATCTTTGTGACATGGTATTCACTAGTCACAAGATCGAACAAGAAGATATGTGGAGTCAAAGGCCTTCTCTTTTTGATGGTGAGTCCTTTATAAAATGGAAACTTAGAATGAAACTCTTTCTTATGGCTATCGATATAGACTTGTGGTCCATTATATAAGATGATCATTTTATTCCTTCTATGTTATCCACAGTTGATGGTGTCACACTAGAAGTCATAAAACCAAAACAAGAATATACTAGTAATGACAAAAAAAATTAAGTATGAATGCTAGAGCCATGCAACTTCTTTTAAACAGTTTGAGTAAAAGTGAATCGAGTTATGAGTCAAATTGCTCTAGTGCCCAAGAAATGTGAAGAATTCTTGAAATGAAACATGAAGGCACTAGTCAAGTTAAAGAGTCTAAAATAAACATGCTTATATGTCTACTCTTGAGTCTTTCAAGTTATTACCAAACACGTCTATTGTTGATATGGACTTACGTTTGACTAACATTTACAACTCTCTTGAGTGTCTTGGAAAAGCTTTCTCTACACTGGAAAAGGTTCAAAAGGTGCTAAGAAGTCTCCCATCCGAACGGGACCCCAAAGTCACACCATTTGAGGAAAGTAAAGAAACAAGACCAATAAAAATGGAGGAACTAATCGGATCATTAAAGGTATATGAAAACAAACTTACACTAAGGAAATCGGAATCAACGTCAAAACAGGTAAAACTATTGCTTCTAAATCAAATGAATACGTCTCTACCTCTTTTGAACACGTAGATAGTGACACTGAATTGGACAAGGAAGATCTAATATTATTGGCTAAAGGGTTGAGAAAATCATTAAAGAATAAACCTAAGGTTGTTCCAACTAAGAGAAATAAAAATAAAAATAACGATAAAGATATAAAGTGTGATGAATGTGGAAAACTTGGACATTTATCATATGACTGTCCGAACAAGGATAAACAAACAAACAAGAACCGTGACAAGGATTGGAACAAAAATAGACCCGTCTCAGAACCTAAACAAAGAAATACAAGAAGAGCTCTCAAGGACTCCACTTGGAGTGACTCATCTGACTCTGAGACTGATGAAGCCAAAGAAGAGATGGCACAAGTATGCTTTGCATCCAAAGCATCAAACGAGGTATCCTCTGACTCTGATTTTGATTTCGAACCATATTATGATGATTTATTTAGTTAATATCTTGAACTGCATAAATTCACAAAGACTCTTGCAAAAGAAAAGAAACGGTTTATTGAAGACAAAAAGTTGTTATGATCATCTAACACAAACCTTATATCTCAATTAAACGATTCAAAAGAGGAGTCATCTTGCACAATTAATGCATTAAAATCAGAGGTATCGTCATTGATGGTAGAAAATAATTAAATGAAATCTGAGATTTCAAATTTGAAATCTCGGATTTCATTTCATTATTGAAACCAAGAAATGTGGATTTAGAAAGAATGGTAAAACAATTCGATACGGGTACAAACATGCTAGATCGTCTCATTTCCTCACAAAAACATGAAAGCGATAAAACCGAATTAGAATAGGTTTAGAAAGACAAAATACAAAATAAGTCAACCAAATTCATTTTATCCTCATCTAAGAAACTGTATGTATTCAATCAAATATACAACCTAAAAGGACGGTTAGATTACCACTCATCTCATCTCATCGTGCTTCTCCTTTTTCATTTCATACAAAATATAATTATGTGTCGTATGAATATGAAAGGAAACCATTGACGCATACATGACATTCATTCGACACAAATGCATCTAGATCACACACCATGCACACTAACACAAAGGCATATCAAACACGAAAATATTATCATGTGCATGATGGCATTCTCGGCCATAGGCGAAATGGATTTGCACCTAACATCTATTATATTGCTTCTTCATCTCTTTTCTCACCATTTGTAAGGCCGAGGAAGGTCACCCAATTTTGGGTACCAAAAGGTACTTTTACAAAGGGGTGAAGAGCTAACTCTTAAGGACCCAAATAAAAGGGTACCTAAATCGTTGTTACATATTGCAGGGAACACATATATCTAAAGATATATCAATCAAGTGGTTCCTTGATAGTGGTTGCTCGAGGCACATGACAGGTGACCCAAGTTTGTTTTCAAAACTGAAGAAGGGTGCAAAAGTTGGATCGGTGACCTTCAGAGACAACAACGAAGGAAGAATCATCGGAAAAGGTACAATTGGAAACCCAACAACTCTTCAATCTCCGATGCCTTTTTGATAAGTAACCTATCATACAACTTTTTTAGCATCTCACAGTTTCTTGACAACGGTTTTGATGTGTGTTTCACTCACCCATATTGCAATATTGTAAATAAAAATGGAGAAACGGTATTAAAAGGAAAAAGAAAAGGAAATATTTTTACACTTGATGACATGTTAGACGCTAAAGTCAAATGTTTTATGTCAAATGAACCTAAAGTGAATTTGTGGCACAGGCGGTTAGGACACATCAGCATCACAACTCTTGAGAAACTTCAACGAAAGAATTTAATACGAGGATTGCCTAAACTTGGTTTAGACAACTTTAAGTTGTGTGAATCTTGTATTAAAGGCAAACAAACACGCGAGTTACTTAAATCTAAAAATGAAATTAGCACGTCTAGAGTTTTAGAATTATTACACATTGACTTGTTTGATCCTAGTCGTACTAGAAGTCTTGGTGGGCGACATTATGCATGTGTCATCGTTGACGATTTTTCTCGCTATACATGGACTTTGTTTCTTGAGAATAAAGATGATAGTGCCGTTGAGATTCCTAAATTAATACAACAACTTGAAAATGAGTATGGTTTAAATGTGAAAAAGATTAGGAGAGATAGAGGCCGCGAATTTAGAAATAAGGACATGATTTCATTTTGCGGAGAAAAAGGTATTAGACACGAGTTTTCACCATCTAGAATACCACAATTAAACGGAGTAGTAGAAATAAAGAATATGACACTACAAGAAATTTCGAGAACCATGCTATGTGAAAATAAGTTGCGTAGATGTTTGTGGGTAGAAGCCATAAATTATGCATGTTATATAGTTATACGATTATTGATTAGAAAGAAAATAAACAAAACTCCTTATGAAATTTTGAATGATCGCATGCCTAAAATTGATTAGTTTTATGTGTTGGTTGTAAATGCTTTGTTTTGAATACAAAAGATAATCTAGATAAATTTGAGTCTAAATCCATTAAATGCATTTTTGATGGATATTCTGTGAATTCTAAGGCATATAGATGTTATGATCTTATCACTAGACAAATATTATACTCTACTCATGTGAAATTTAATGAATTCGGTGAATATGAAATAAATAAAGAATATGACGACGATTTTGAAGTAAAGCTCATGTCAGATGATATAGAAGAAAATATGGTACATGATGAACACGACACACTAGAAATGCATGATCACTTAGAAATGCATGAAAACTTAGAAAATAATTAACCAAGATGGCATAGGAATCACCCACACGACCTTATCATAGGAAACATAACACAAGGTGTACGACCACGTAGATGAATAAATCTGGATGAAATAAATCAATTCCATGCTATTGATATCTGAAATTGAACCAAAGAATATGTTTGATGCTTTGAATGATTCTTCTTTGATTGACGCTATGCATGATGAATTAAATCAATTCACAAGAAAAGATGTATGGGATTTAATGCCACGACCACAAGATAAAACGATAATAGGCACAAAATAGGTCTTTAAAAAAATGAATGAAGATGGTAAAGTCGTTAGAAACAAAGCTAGGCTTGTAGCACAAGGCTATAATCAAGAAGAGGGAATAAATTACATACAAACATTTGCACCCCCGTAGCACGCTTAGACGCCATACGATTATTACTTGCTATTAATTTCATAAAGGATTTTAAACTTCATCAAATGGACGTAAAAAGTGCATTCTTAAACAGTTTTATACAGGAAGAAGTATATGTAAAACAGCCACATGATTTTGAGGATATAAAATATCCTAATCATGTGTATAAGTTAAAGAAGGCACTTTTAAAACAAGCACCTAGGGCTTGGTGTGATCATTTTGATACCTTTCTTTTAGAAAGTGGATTTAAAAAAAGAACCATATATAGTACTTTATTCTTGAAACAAGAAAATCGGATTTACATATTGTTCAAATTTATGTTGATGATATTGCCTTTGTATCTACATCTCATAAGCTAGCTGAAGAATTTGAAACATGCATGAAATTCGAATTTGAAATGTCGATGATTGGTGAGTTAAATTATTTTCTTAGCTTGAAAATTAAAGAAACTAGTAAAGACATCCATATAAATCAAGTTACATATGTAAATGACATGATTAAAAAGTTGAACTTTGAAAACTTGAAACCATCTCTCACCCTATGAGTGTAACCACTAAAGTCGATAAAGATGAGAATGGAAAAGACTTTGATAATGGTTTGTATAGGTCTATGATTGGTTCTTTGCTTTATATTACGCAAGTAGACCCGATATCATGTTTAGTGTTTGTCTGTGTGCTTGTTTTCAAAGCAACCCTAAAGTGTCACACTATAATGCTGTAAAAAGAATGCTTCGATACATTAAGTATACTTCTACCGTAGGAAATTTTTATGATAAAAATTGTGAATTTAACTTGCATGCTTATACTGTTGCGGATTATGGCGGATGTAAAATAAATAAAAAAAAGCACAGGTGGTACATGTCAATTTATTGGTAATTCATTGATATCTTGGTTTTCGAAAAAGCAAGCAAGTGTAGCATTATCTACCACTGAAGTGGAATAAATGACAGTGTGTCTTTGTTGAACACAACTTTTATGGCTAAAACAGCAACTATCTGATTTTGGAATAATTGTAAATCGCATCCCTATTATTGTGATAGTATGAATGCTATCAATTTGTCTAAGAACCCCGTATTACACTATAAGTCAAAATACATAGAGGTACGATATCACTTTCTTCGTAATCATATAAACAGTGGTGATATCGTTATAGAACATGTCAGTACTGAAGCACAAGTAGCCGACATATTCACCAAAGCACTTAATGTTGTACCCAACGGAAATCGCTATGTACTTAAGACGCGTGTGAAGTGACTTAATAAAATGTTAGTTCTTCTAAGTGCATTTTATTAAGTTTTATTACTTGTTCTTTAATTCCATTTCCTTAAAGTAAATATTATAAGAAATAGTATAATACTTCAAGTATGTCTTATGAAGCGTGTGGAATGACAATTTTACCCTTCCAAAATTGTTAGAAATTTTGGCCATAAAGAGTCTTGGAGACTCTAGAATACTCTTTCCTCTTACAAGCCAACTATCTTTTACTAGCCTTCATAAAGTAAGCCTAAAGGCTTACACATGGAATTAAGTAGTCTACTAATTGTGTTTCAAGAGTTTTAAGGAAAAGTTTCCATCCTTTTCCTTTAAGGACGCCGGATGCACATCATGGAGAGATCCATGAGATTCTTTTTATCTTAATACCCAAACTGATCACTTTATTTGCCTCTTAAAGCAATTCTAAAAAGGTCTTACACATGTAGTAAATTATGATGTTGTTCCAAGATTGAAGAATTTTCCCCTTTTCCTTAGAAACTGCCGGATGCAAACAAGGGGAAGATCCATGAGATCACTTTCCTCTTAATATCCCAACTAACTACTTTTACCTTATCAACTTTTTCATTAACTATCCTCAAAAGCAAATAAGGAATAAATAAGCATAAACCCCCTACAAGCGGATACACCATGGTTAAGCCATGAGAACCTTCATCAAACTACTCTAGTTACTTTTCTTAACCCTTCCTCAAAAGTAACTCAAGAAGTAAATGATGCAAGACACTAAATAAACCTCATGATGGTATTTCATGTAAATGAAAAGTCTCTCCTCCTCCATTATGTAAACCAATGGCCACCTTCTTCTTGGTACTACACGAAACCATTTTCAAGTTTGTCCTAGAAGCTTATTTCCATCCCCAACTCACAATACTCTCAAGAGTTTACCCTAAGCAAATCACTAAAGACTCCTTGCACACTTAGGCCACTCTCCCATCCTCTCCTACGGCAAGATTGTCTAGGGGAGACTCAAGATCATCTCCATCTTCAAGCTCTAAGTTCAATCTAGGTAAGTTACATTCTATCTTCTCAAGTGAATTCCACTTTTCAAATAGTAAATCTCACTTTGAATCTCTTTTTCCTAGCTTAAAACTGTGACCTCCAAATGGTCATTAGGTGAAGATTCTTCAAGTTACTAGGTGGTGCTAGCATCTTGGTGGGTTGGTTCTCTTTCGATCCCCATTTGAACTCTATTTTTAGTAAGACAATCTAGCCTCAATCTAGCTCTTTTATACATTTAAACGTTAGCTAATACTTTCGTTTCCTCTCCAAAACCATGTGCTATATAGAGAAGTTGGAGAAAACTTCATTCCATTTCAACCAAGGCTCAAGCTAGGGAAAGTTCTAAGCTCAAAGAGGCAATTATACTCTAGACAATCTTGACTTGTTTGTGAAAGTGTATGCTTGAATGACTAGTCATTTTAAGTTATGAATCTTAGTTGAAGTTCTAAGTACAAAGCATGAAAACTTAGTTGTTGTAAAGGAAAGTGTTGGAATGATTGAATGATTTACGAGATGGATATGCTAGGTGTCTAACTTGAATATGATATGAGATCTACTATCCACAAAAATGGGCGGTTTTGGTGACTATTTGAAAGGTGCATTAGTTTTGCTAAGAATAAACTTTATGAGGTGTACAATGTATGAAAAATGGCGTATTCTATGTGTAAATCGCTAGGCTGTTTTGACGTGGGTCATGTGTAGCCTAAAGAGTATTATGAGACTGGAACGATCATGTTAAAATGTGCATTTATTGGTTATCAAGCTATTTTAGGGGGAATGACGTTAGTTGGAAAATGCTGAATAAGAAAAAGTGATGAAAGGCAGATTTTTCTAGAACTGTATAGTTTTAGAGTAGCGATTTGTTTGGCTTGAAAATGAACCTTAGGATTGTGCAATTTGGCTAAATTTTGGTATGATGGTAGTTTGATATGTGCAGTAAATTTTTGAGGTGGAATTTCTGTAAAACGGCATGTGGATTGACATTAATGAAATTTTTGTAAGGATAGGTCATTAGAGTTCCTGCAGGTACCTAGACTGAGAAAGATAATTAAATGACCCTCTCAGACATATTTGATTGCCTTGAAATTTTTATGGTATTTACTTAAGACATAGATGAACACGTTCATTAAGGAATTGGTCGGAAATTACTTTTTTAAGGGTAACAACTGAGATGAATGTCACGGTGCGAAACTGAAAAACAGTAAGATGGCGTGCATTGTGATGCATTGATCTTGTTTATTTGGACTTGTATGTGATGTTTGGGCCTCTGAATATTGTTCCTTAGTATGTTAGCTATGTTTTCCAAGTAATAGTACTAATTGAATAAGATTTTATGGCCCATGGAGCTAAGGTAAGAAGGGTACTGCACTGCAGGATCCAGCTGTACCCCACTACAGTAATTTAATCTTTTGAAGGTCTTAAACATCTTGAAATGTTACGAAATTTTTATGGCATGTGTGTAAGATTCCATTATGCATGTGTATGGCATAAGTTCTGAAAATTAGGCTCAGAATTGGTAAGTTGAGACCGTATGACTGGAGTATTGCTGCTGGACTATTTTTCAGCTTAGGAGACAAGTCCGTATATGCTTCGTATGATGTATGTTATCATGAATTGCATGTTGCATATCATGCATTTCATTGTCCATGTTCATACGATTTATGAGACTGATTTTATGCCAAAGAAATTTAAGACATGCTCTTTTAAAGAAAAGATTTCAGTTTTGAAAGAAAGACTCCTATGGTGCCATTAATTTCCTGGCCAGCACAACCCGCTCCCGATCCAGGGTTAATTGATCTGATGATGAGTATGACCGTCTAGGCACAGAGATAAGAGACCTGAGGTTGATGATTTATGACTGTCACAGGCCTGGAGATAATAGACCTGAGGATGATGATTTACAGTTCAGGTTCGGAGAGAATAGACCTGATGATGATGATTATGACCGTCCAAGCCCGGAGATAATAGACCTGATGATTGATTGATGAACGTTTCAGATCCGGTGATATTAGATCTGAACCCTCTCTATTCCTCGTTTTACGACGATTATGTTTTGAAAGAAAGAATGATCAAAATTATTTCTCATCTTATCATGTTGCATCACATTTGCATATACATACACATTGCATCTAATTGCTAGTCGAATGCTAGATCTATTGCCACTTAGGTTATGATCTTATTACTTTCTGTCACCTAAGTTATGATCTTGTTATCTTTTGTCACATGAGTTATGATCCTATTTCCTTTGCGGCTAATGGATTGAAGGTCAGGTATGTTGGGAATCCAAATTCTTGGGATTTGATTCTTGTGTATAATTTCTATTTAATTCATGATTGTTTACGGTGTACTTGCTGTTGACTTTGTCACTCACCCTCTTAACTTTCCCCAGAGCCTGCAGGAAACGGTGTTGAATGGATTGACGATGAGCCTAGAGTTTCATATCCATAGACATACGAGTGGATGGCAGCTTAAGGATTTTATTTTGATGGGTTTATGTCTTGAAGGACTTATGTTGGGACATTAATTTCGGACTATCCTTTATTTTGCGGACATGGTTGTATACTTTATGTCGGATATTCAGAATGTTTCGTTTAAAAGTTTTTATTCGGTCTATGTTTTGCTTACGTATTAAGATGAGGGCATGGAAGTCCATGAATTTTATTATGGACTGTGACATGTTATGCATTGACGCCTGATACTCTCCGTAGCAAAGTACGGCGGGCGCACTGTACGCGGGCAGGCCGAGTGCGGGGCGCTATATGTGGTATCAGAGCCCAGGCTCTAGATTCGGGCAGAATATAGAACTAAGTTATGACTCTAGAAATCTATGTTTGATTTTTAGACCTAAGCTATGATCTTAGAAGAGTGTCGATCTTAGACTAGGATGACTTAGACAGGAATTAGGACCTTAACCTAATGACTTAATCCTAGTTGATGAGACTCTAAATGCTTCAGAATTTAATCCGAACCTTATCTTCTCTCATATTTGTCAAGTTTCCGTTAAATTATGGATTGATTTCTATCGTATACCCTGATATTTCAACTTTGAATAAATTCTGATGCTCCGTAGTGCAGATGGCTCGACCTCATTGCAGGCCCGCTAGAGCCCAACCCGCTGCACCAGAGCCCGTCCTTCCACAGCCTCAGGAGCCCGTTCCTCCTCCACCCGCTCAGGTCCCTCCGCCACCACCACCGCAAGATCAGAACCCACCTCCTGCTCAGAATAATCCTCCACCTCAGGGGCCTTTACCACAGATGATTCCTGATATCCACGCCTTCCGGGCTTTCTACCAAACTGTGACGCAGATTGGCCAGGTCATGATGTAGCAAAATGCCCCTCCGCAGCCACATGATCAAGTTAGAGATGCACAGTATTATTTTGAGAAATTGAAAAGAGCCAATGTACCACTATTCGAAGGAAAATCAGATCCCAACATTTCTGCAAAGTGGCTTGATTAAGTGGAGAACTGTTTTGAATTAATCTGTGCCCCCGAAGAAAGGAAAACACAAGTTGTTAGACCATTTTTGCTTGGAGAAGCAAATCAGTGGTGGAAAGCTAACCTGCAATCTCCGCCAAGGCCAATACCATGGGAGAGATTCTTACAAGAGTTCAACAAGTTTTACATACCTCCATCAGTTAAGCTGCAGAAGAGACATGAGTTCAAATCACTGAAGCAAGAGCAAGGAATGACTGTTGCGGACTATGCCAATAAGTTTATAGCTTTGGGAAGATTTTAGCCATCCACGATGAATGATGAAGAGACCAAGATGCTGAAATTTGAAAGGGGATTAAACCCGAGGATCAAGACTTGACTGGTTAATGCCAATTCTGCAAATTTTGGAGCGTTGCTCGTTGCCTATTATAGGATTGAGAGAGATATCATCCACCACGATGAGATTGGTCAGAAGAGGGGAATGGAAGCGTCTGGAAGTGGAGGATCATGTAAGGCAGCAAAAAAAATTTCAGAGGACCCGGTCTTCAGGGAAAGAATCAGAATTGTTTTCAGTGGCACTCACAGCAAAAGAATCAGCTGAGAAATCAGGATCAACAGCAGCTAGCTATTCCAGCTTGTCCTCATTGCCAGAAGCATCATGTGGGAGAGTGCTTTATTCAGACAGGGAAATGTTTTGGATATGGTAAGACTGGACATGTGCTTAGAATTGCCCAGAAAAGGGAACCGCGTGTTTTGGTTGTGGAAAAGCCGATCATATAATCAAAGACTGTCTGGAGAGAGGAGCCCAGCAGCAGCAGCAATAACCAAGGAATCAACGTCAGCGTGCCAATGCAAGGGTCCATGTCATGACCGATGCTGCTGTTGATAAAGCTATAGATGTTGTGACTGCTATGCTTTAAGAATTATGCAATGTTTAAATTATGCAAGATATTATTTTTTCGTTGTCGCTTAGTCAATCTTTCATAATTCAGGAGCTATCTTAGTATGTACTGTGCCTGCAAATGTATTGTTTGATAGTGGCACTAGCCACTCATTTATCTCGAGGAAGTTTGCAAAAAATATTGATCATAACCCCGTCCATCCTGGGACGCCATATAGAGTTCAAGCAACTGGTGATCAGGTGCTTGTTTCTCACCAATTGTAAAAGGGCTGTGAGATTGAGTTCGACGAGCAACGGTTTGCAGTGGATTTGATTCCAATAACTATGAATGACTTCGACATAATTCTTGGAATGGATTGGCCCTCCAAAAATTTCGCACACATTGATTCTCGTGAAAGGCGGGTTGCTATTAAGGACCCAACACATGAAGAAGTAACCTTTCATGGGGGCTCGAAATTGAAGAAATCCCCCAAAAAGTTTATGTGAATGCAACCCGTGCCCGGAGTGCGTTAAAGAAAGGACATGAAGGGTTCCTAGTGCATGCTTTAAGTGTCGATCAAGCGCCATCTGATCTTTCCCAAGTTCCGGTGGTTCAAGAGTATCCTGATGTTTTTTCAGAAGAATTGCTGGGCCTTCCCCCAGATCGAGAGATTGCATTTGAAATTAATCTAATTCCGGGACCGAGCCTATATCAAAGGCACCATACCAAATGGCGCCTACTGAATTGAAGGAACTGAAAGAACAGTTGCGTGAGCTCTTAGAAATGAAACTTATCCGCCCCAACGTCTCGCCTTAGGATGCTCCTATGTTATTCGTAAAGAAAAAGGATGGAGGCATGCTTCTATGCATAGATTATAGGGAGCTCAAAAAGAATACAACAAAGAATAAGTACCCGCTGCCTAGGATAGTTGATCTGTTCGACCAGCTTCGGGTAAGCAATTACAAAAAATTTTCGATAAAATTCTGTTTTGAAAGGTATCTTGGTACAGGAAGCACAAGCCTTCAGTAAAGTTGATCTACGCTCCGGATACTTTCAATTAAAGATCAAAGCCGAGGATATTCCGAAAACCGTGTTCAGGACGCGTTATGGGCATTACAAATTCCTTGTGATGCCATTTTGATTGATGAACACCCCTGCGGCATTCATGGACCTAATGAATCGAGTATTTCAGGAGCAATTAGATGAATTCGTTGTGGTTTTCATTGATGATATCTTGATTTATTCACCGGATGAAGAGTCCCACGTAGCCCATTTAAGGATCGTTCTTGACATCTTACGGAAGAAGCAGTTCTACGCCAAATTTAGTAAATGCAAATTTTGGTTGCACAACGTAGCATTTCTCGGACATGTCATATCTGAGGATAGGATATTGGTGGATCCCAAAAAGATTGAAGCAATCACAGAATGGCCAAGACCAACGAACGTCACAGAAGTACGTAGTTTTCTGGGTCTCGCTGGCTGCTACCACAAATTTGTTGAAGGATTTTCCCGGATTGCTATGCCTCTCACCCGCTTGATGCAAAAGAAGACAAATTTCGAATGGAGAAACGGAAGTTGACACAGAAGTTGACATCTGCTCCAGTTTTGGCTCAACCTATTCCTGATGAGAGTTTTGTGGTGTATAGTGATGCCTCGAAAAACGGCATCGGATGTGTGCTAATGCAGAAAGATCGAGTGATTGCATATGCATCTCCTCAGCTAAAGCCGTTTGAGCATAATTATCCCGTCCATGAACTTGAGCTTGCCGCCGTGGTTTTCGTCCTAAAGATATGGAAGCATTATCTATACAGCGAAAAGTGCGAAACCTTTACGGATCACAAAAGTCTTAACTACCTTTTCACCTAGAAGGAGTTAACTATGCGCCAACGCCGATGGCTAGAGCTGATGAAGGATTATGATCTCTGAATCCAGTGCCATCCAGGGAAAGCCAATATAGTTGCCGACGCTTTGAGTCGGAAAACAAGCCATCCACGTCAACCACCTTTGCAGCGCGATATGGAAGAGTTTGACCTTGAGGTAGTCGATTCCATTGATGATGTACTTGCTAAGTTGGTTTTGATTCCTTCATTAATCGACAAAATTAAAGAGGGTCAAGGAAAAGATAAAGCTTTGAAGAGGATTAAGGATAATTTGGAAATGAAGCCATCTGAAGATTTTGAGTTCCAAAATGATGACAGCTTATGGTTCAGGGGTCGGTTGTGTGTACCCAATGATGATGACATAAAGAATGAAGTCATTCAGGAAGCTCATAGTTCTCGTCTATCCATTCATCCAGGAGCCAACAAAATGTATCAAGATTTAAAGCAGAGATTCTGGTGGCATGGCATGAAGAAACAAATTGCCGAATTTGTGGAGAAATGCCTCATTTGCCAGAGAGTGAAAGCAGAGCATCAAAGACCCACAGGATTGTTGCAGCCCCTTGAAGTTCCTGAATGGAAATAGGATCACGTCACTATGGACTTTGTGACTTACCTACCAAGAACAAAAAATGGGTATGATGCTATTTAGGTTGTAGTTGATCGTTTGACAAAGTTCGCCCATTTCATGACTATGCCAATCAAAGCCTCTTTGGAGAAATTGGCTTCCTTGCATATCGATCAGATTGTATGCTTGCACGGGATGCCCATGAGTATAGTTTGTCACCGCGACCCTCGCTTCACTTCTAGATTTTGGACAGCTTTCCAGAAAGCGATGGGCACTGAAATTCGAATGATGGTCAATCGGCCATCCAAATACTGGAAGACATTTTACGAGCCTGTGTCCTTTATTTTGGAGGAAGTTGGGACAAAAGTCTCAAGTTAGTGGAGTTTTCCTATAATAATATCTATCACCGATCAATTGGAATGGCCCCTTATGAAGCGTTGTATGGGAGAAAGTGCCGATCTCCACTATATTGGGATGAAATTGGAGACAAGATTTTTGCAGGACTCGACCTAGTGGGGCAAACACGAGAAAAGATGATAATTGTCAAGCAAAGATTGAAGGCGGGGCAAGATAGGAGCAAAGTTTGGACCGATGAAAAGCATCGAGCATTGGAATTCCAGGCAGGTGAGAAAGTGTTTTTAAAGGTGTCGCCGATGAAGGGCATGAAAAGATTTGGCATAAAGGGTAAATTGAGTCCAAGATTCATCGGGAAATATGAAATTCTTAAAAGGATTGGAGAAGTCGCCTACCGGTTAGCACTACCACCGTCGTTGTCTCAGTTACACGATGTATTTCACATATCCCAGCTTCGTCGGTACGTGCACGAGCCCAGTCATATCATCGAGGAGCAGCCATTGAAAATTGAAGCTGATGTGTCTTATGAAGAAGATCCGGAGAGGATCATTGACTGGAAGGAAAAGGTTCTAAGGAAGCGATCTATCCCCATGGTTAAGGTGCAATGGAAGCACCACTCTGTTGATGAAGCCCCCTGGGAGACTGAAGAAAGCATGAGGAGCTTGTACCCACATCTCTTTGACTAGTACTCTTAAGTTTCAAGGACGAAACTTGTGATAAGGGGGGAGGGTAGGACGTTGTACCCAACGGAAATGACTATGTACTTAAGACTCGTATGAAGTGACTTAATAAAATGTTAGTTCTTCTAAGTGCATTTTATTAAGTTTTATTACTTATTCTTTAATTACATTTCCTTAAAGTAAATATTATAAGAAATAGTATAATACTTCAAGTATGACTTATGAAGCGTGTGGAATGACAATTTTACCCTTCCAAAATTGTTAGAAATTTTGGCCATAAGGAGTCTTGGAGACTCTAGAATACTCTTTCCTCTTACAAGACAACTAGCTTTTATAGCCTTCGTAAAATAAGCCTAAAAGCTTACACATGGAATTAAATAGTCTACTAATTGTGTTTCAAGAGTTTTAAGGAAAAATTTCCCTCCTTTTCCTTTAAGGCCGCTGGATGCACATCATGGAGAGATCCATGAGATTCTTTTTATCTTAATACCCTAACTAATCACTTTATTCGCCTCTTAAAGCAATTCTAAAAAGGTCTTACACATGTAGTAAATTATGATGTTGTTCCAAGATTGAAGAATTTTCCCCTTTTCCTTAGAAACCGCTGGATGCAAACAAGGGGAAGATCCATGAGATCACTTTCCTCTTAATATCCCAACTAATTACTTTTACCTTATCAACTTTTTCATTAACTATCCTCAAAAGCAAATAAGGAATAAATAAGCATAAACCCACTACAAGCGGATACACCATCGTTAATCCATGAGAACCTTCATCAAACTACTCTTGTTACTTTTCTTAACCCTTCCTCAAAAGTAACTCAAGAAGTAAATGATGCAAGACACTAAATAAACCTCATGATGGTGTTTCTTGCAAATGAAAAGTCTCTCCTCCTCCTTTATGTAAACCAACGGCCACCTTCTTCTTGGTACTACATGAAACCATTTTCAAGTTGGTACTAGAAGCTAAGAGTTTACCCCAAGCAAATCACTAAAGACTCCTTGCACACTTAGGCCACTATCCCATCCTCTCCTATGGCAAGATTGTCTAGGGGAGACTCAAGATCATCTCCATCTTCAAGCTCTAAGTTCCATCTAGGTAAGTTACATTCTAGCTTCTCAAGTGAATTCCAATTTTCAAATAGTAAAAGTTCATTTTGAATCTCTTTTTCCTTGCCTAAAACCGTGACCTCCACATGGTCACTAGGTGAAAATTCTTCAAGTTACTAGGTGGTGCTAGCATCTTGGTGGGTTGGATCTCTTTCAATCCCCATTTGAACTCTATTTTTGGCATGACAATCTAGCCTCATACTAGCTTTTGTATATGTTTAAATGGTGGCGACTATCTACTTTCATTTCCTCTCAAAAATCGTGTGCTATATGGAGAAGTTGGAGGAAACTTCACTCCATTTCAAGCAAGGCTCAAGCTAGGGAAAGTTCTAAGCTCAAATAGGCAAGTATACTCTAGACAATCTTGACTTTCTTGCAAAAGTGTATGCTTGAATGACGATCCATTTTAAGTTATGAATCTTAGTTGAAGTTCTAAGAATAAACCATGAAAACTTAGTTGTTATAACGGAAAGTGTTGGAATGATTGAGTGATTTACTAGATGAATATGCTACGTGTCTAACTTGAATATGATATCAGATCTACTATCCACAAAAACAGGCTATTTTGGTGACTATTTGAAAGGTGTATTAGTTTTTTTAAGAATAAACTTTATGAGGTGTATAATGTATGAAAAATGGCGTGTTCTATGTGTAAATCGCAAGGCTGTTTTAACGTGGGTCATGTGTAGCCTAAAGAGTATTATGAGACTTGGAATGATCATGTTAAAATGTGCATTTAGTGGTTATCAAGCTATTTTAGGGGAATGAAGTTAGTTGCAAAATGTTGAAGAAGAAAAATTGATGAAAGGCAGATTTTTCTGGAACTGGACAGTTTTGGAGTAGCGATTTGTTTGGCTTGAAAATGAACCTTAGGATTGTGAATTCAGCTAAATTTTGGTATGATTGTAGCTTGATATCTGTAGTAAATTTTTGAGGTGGAACTCCAGTAAAAGGGCGTGTGGATTGACCTTAATGAAATTTTTAGTAAGGATAGGTCATTGCAGTTTCTGCAGGTACCTAGACTGAGAAAGATAATTAAATGACCCTCTTACACATATTGGATTGCCTTGAAATTTTTATGGTATTTACTTAAGACATAAATGAACACGTTCATGTAATGAATTGGCTAGAAATTACTGTTTTTAGGGTAACAACTGAGATGAATGTCACGGTGCAAAACTGGAAAAAAGGGCAGTAAGATTGTGTGCATTGTGATGCTTTGATCTTGTTTATTTGGACTTGTATGTGATGTTTGGGCCTCTGAATTTTGTTCCTTAGTATGTTGGCTATGTTTACCAGGTAATAGTACTAATTGAATAAGATTTTATGGCCCATAGAGCTAAGGTAAGGGCGGGTACTGCACTGCAGGATCCAACAGTACCCCTCTACGGTAATTTAATGTTTTGAAGGTCTTAAACACCTTGAAATTTTACGAATTTTTATGGCATGTAGCTAAGATTCCATTATGCATGTATATGGCATAAGTTCTGAAAATTAGGCTCAGAATTGGTAAGTTGAGATCGTATGAACGGAGTATTGCTGCTGGACTATTTTTCAGCTTGAGAGACAAGTCCGTATATGCTTCGTATGATGTATGTTATCATGAATTGCATGTTGCATATAATGAATTGCATTGTCCATGTTCATACAATTTATGAGACTGATTTTATGCCAAAGAAATTTAAGAAAAGCTCTTTTAAAGAAAAGATTTTAGTTTTGAAAGAAAGACTTCTATGGTACCATTAATTTCTTGGCCAGCACAATCCGCTCCAGATCAAGGGTTAATTGATCTGATGATGAGTATGACCGTCTAGGTCCGGAGGTAATAGACCTGAGGATGATGATTTATGACCGTCCAGGCTCGAAGATAATAGACCCGAGGATGATGATTTATGACCGTTCAAGTTCGGAGAGAATAGACCTGATGATGATGATTATGACCGTCCATGCCCGGAGATAATAGACCTGATGTTGATGATTGATTGTATGACCGTTTTCAGATTTGGAAATAATAGATCTGAATGGAATGGTATGATCGTTTCAGATCCGGAGATAATAGATCTAAACCTTCTCTATTCCTCGTTTTACAACGATTATGTCTTAAAAGAAAGAACGATCAAAATTATTTCTCATCTTATCATGTTGCATCACATTTGCATATTCATACAAATTTCATCTAATTGCTAGTCGAATGCTAGATCTACTGCCACTTAGGTTATGATCTTATTGCTTTCTGCCATCTAAGTTATGATCTTATTATCTTTCGTCACATAAGTTATGATCCTATTTCCTTTGCAGCTAATGGACTGAAGGTTAGGTATGCTGGGAATCCAAATTCTTGGGATTTGGTTCTTGTGTATACTTTCCATTTAATTCATGATTTTTTATGGTGTACTTGTTGGTGACTTTGTCACTCACCCTGTTATTTTCCCCCCATAGCCTGCAGAAAACGGTGTTGAATGGATTGACGATGAGCCTAGAGTTCCATATCCGTAGACATACGAGTGGATGGTAGCTTAAGTATTTTATTTTGGTGGGTTTATGTCTTGAAGGACTTATGTTGGGACATTAATTTCGGAGTTTCCTTTATTTTGCGGACATGATTGTAAACTTTATGTCGGATATTCGGAATGTTTTGTTTAAATTTTTTTATTCTGCCTAAGTTTTCCTTACCTGTTAAGATGATGGCATGGAAGTCCATGAATTTTATTATGGACTGTGACATGTTATGCATTGACGCCTGGTACTCTCCATAGCAAAGTATGACGGGCGCATCGTACATGGGCAGGCCAAACACGGGGTGCTACATTTAATCAAGCCACATATAAAAATTTACGCTCAAAATTAGGCATCATTTTAGTTAATGTTCTATAAATTTCTAATTCTTTCCATTCTTACATGTACTTTTGATGACATTTATAAAATAAAGGATGAGAGGAAAGCATGATTTAAGGGGGAGAGAGAAGCATGATTTAAGGGGGAGCACGACGACGATATGAAAATCAAAATTCAAATTTTAAATTTGTGCATAATTGTTGGGGGAGTGATCACATTTAAATCATGAATCAACGGTATATTGCAAATCATCAAAAGGGGGAGATTATTAAGAAAAAAAAGTTTGAATGATTTACAAATGCATGATTTAAATGCTACGTGCTTACGCTTACTTGACACGCTTATGTGATAAAATGCTTTACATGCTTATATATATTGTTTCCGTACTAACAAGACATGAAGCGTTAAAGCTTACATCATATGGCAAAGATTTGTTGTCTTTGTACTATTTTCATGTGCCATGATTAATGAACTAAACTAGTTGATTGAGTGAAGGGCTTAAGTTAGTGAGCTAACTAGTTTATTAAATGAAGACATATTTGGAGAGAGCTATATGGCAACAAATTTGAAAATGGAAAGTCTTCTCCTCATTTTATTTCATACGCCATTTGTATTTAATATATATATCCATGTTTTTGTAAAACGCACTATATACTTATATTTCGACGTACCACCGACACGTCACATATATTATAAACGTACATCGACGTCACACCACTATATACACCTCATATTTATGAGTATATTCAGGTCTTATATCATATGGTATAAGTCATGGTGACTTCAAAATTATAACGACATATTAGGAGGTCACAAACCGAAAATTGTCATATCGGGTGACTACCGAAACTTCACCGACATGTCACGTACTTGACATATAAAGATGGCCAGCCTATATACATAAAAAATACTTCCAAATTTCATGGTCAACATGTCACACTCAGCCACAAGATCATACCATGCTTACACACATAAATTACTCACAATTGAGCCTTAATTTGTGGAAAATTCAAACTCAATTATTTAAGGCACATGGTGTAGCGCCCCGTACTCGGCTATCCCTTGTACGGTGCACCCGCCGTAGTTTCCCTTTCAGAAAAGTACAAAGCGTCGATACTTAACTCGTAAAACCCATGGATAAACATGGACTACAAAGTCACGATCTTAACAGGTAGATAAAAATTCGGCAAAATTTGAACCTTAATCCGAAAGCGTCAAATCGCGAATACATAGCAAAATTATACAAACTGAACCGATAGCAAACTACATCGCGAAATTATACAACCATTATCCGAAAAGAGTCCGAAAGTAGCTAAGTCCCAAAATGTCCCAATGATTCATCAAAAGCTTCCTTCATCATTCTCTTAACAGCGACTTCAATAATTTATGGGTATGGCACCCGTGGCTCATCATCAATCCACTCGACTTCATTACCTGGCTCTAGGGGGAAAAATAAATGGGTGAGCGACAAAGTCGCCAGCAAGTATACAATAACACCATACAATAAAGAGAAAACGGCATACAAGAATCAAACCCCAATTCCTTAGGTTAAAACATGCCTGCCAATACCTTTCCGAAGCATCATACTTAAAGTCATATCAATCACTTAGCTAAGATCTAAATGTCATCACTTAGTTAGATTCTACGTGCTATAGCCAACCTTTACTTCTATGAAAATGTATCATGCAAAATGTGTATGAAAATGTGGATGCGATGCATATGCAACGGGAAACATTCTTTCTTTCATTTAGACATGCTCATAAAAATGCTTGAACTTTCTTACTTTCTTTTAAATCATGCTCATCATAAAACAAGAGAGTGTGTCAGCCTATTATACCGGGCATGACTCGGTTCTTACAACATGATCACCTTCAGGTCTATTATACCGGACCTGGCTCGGTTCTTATACTCTTCAGACCTATTATACCGGGCCTGGATCGGTTCTTACATTTCATCAGACCTATTCTACCGGGCCTAGATCGGTTCTTATACTTCATCAGATCAATTAACCCCGGATCTGTAGCGGGTTAAGCTGGCCAGAAGGGACGAAATTCTTTCAAAACAGAAACTTTATATAAAGCATCGATAAAATCATGAGCATGGAACATATGAGCATGTCAATGCAAGTGCATGGGATGCAACATGGTAAAATGCACTTATAACATCATAACAATTTTCTTCGTGGGCCGGAAAACGATCCAGCAGCATGTCCTGTATTTCCTTACCTTGTCTCCATCCATAGACTCATTATGGGGATCACTTAGCACCTGGAAATCTTTCCTATTTCCTTTATGAACAATATTCAAATGCCCATTCACCAAAACAAGTCAAAATAAATACGATACAATTCATACAAGCACAAAGGGTCAATCTGTCCTGTTTTCTAGAATGTTACACCAACTTTACCTCAATGGTTTATCACTAAGATCAATAGACAAAATCAATTTCTTTACATGGATACTTAGCTCTATGTCTTAAGTACCTCCTGTAAAAATTTCAGGTCAATCCAAGACGTTTAAGGTACTTAAATAATTTTCCTCCCTAAGGTGGTACGACCAGAAACTGTTTTGACCCCTTGATACTAAAAATTCATTTCTGACCAATCCACAAATGATTGTCCAGAAATTCCAACTCCACAATAAACTAGACATAATAAGCTACGACCACACCAAAAATAAGCTCAATCCAACGTTTAGAAGGTCCTTAACTAAGTCCATCAATTTGGCATAAAAATCTGTCTAGAACTCTGGTTTCAACCATTATGCATAGAAATATCCTTTCCTTCCTAACTTTGCTCTTTAGCCTATAATCCAAGTTAATGGTCATTTAATAGACATAATAAGATTTCCCTATACTAATTCAAGTCTCTTTTTAGCATGCAAAAGTCGTTCATATGGTCGTTCATTCCTTCTAAACAAAACAGTCCTCTAGTCCAACAATTTCACATATTAAAATCACTAAAAGTGCTAGGTTTCATACCAAATCATGTGTCATTCAATATCAAACATAGGGCAGTCCCTAATCCATCACTTTAAACTCTTATTTCAAGTTTAAACATGCTTTATATTGCAACATAAGAGAGGTCTATCATCCAACCTTTCAAAACATAAGAAAAGGCAACAACTTAGGCATATTTTCACTAAAATCATGTCTTAGGCTTCTAGACATTCAAGTATGCACATAATCACATATATTGTAAGGGGTTAAGGTATACTTGCCTTGAAATGAAGCTTTAGAAGATAGATTAGCTTCAAGGTAGCTTGAATCACTTGGGGTTCCCCCCACTTGAGCCATGAACACACGGTTTTGGTCAACACAAGACCAACACTTAAAAGAATACTAACTAACCACAAAATGCTTAGAAACTTACCTCAAGGCTTAGAATCAAGCCTAGGTTCCTCTAACTCTTCTTCTTAGATGATATTGATGAACTAGAACTCCCTCTTGAGTCCTCCTAACCCACGGTTTTTAGAGAAATTAACATGGGTTACCATTCAAGCTTACTATACTAAAATTCCATCAATGGAGATATAAAATAAGACATTACTTACTTGATTGAGATGCTATGAGCTTAGGTTGATGAGACTTCTATTCCTCCTTGACTCCTGAAATTTTCGGCCTAGATGATTGGTTGGGGAAGGAGCACTTTGAGATATCATTCTTGCTTGGAGATATATTTTAGGGTTTATAACTTAGAGTATTTGAGAAGATGAGTTTGAGAATCAAATGGAGTCTTGAAAGCTATGGGGGCCGATTCTAGGAGGGTTGGGAGAGGGAAAAATAAGACTTGATTAGGGTGGCTAATTACTTGTTTGTCTTTTGCAACTTTTGATAAGGAGTTAAGAAGGTAGCTAGCACACCACAATTAAGAGGGTGTTGGTGGGTGGTTGGAGAATCTTCTAGTCTCTTGGAGACTTACCATGGCCGATTTTTAATGTGTGTGTGGGGAGGGAATTTATTTTCTCACATATCACACAACATGGGACATAATTAAATAAAAGGTGTTATGCTACATATTAAGAATCAGATAATTCACGGCGAATAATCGATACTTGAATCGAATATGTGAATATTCGACATTAACAAGCTTAGCAATATTAAGATAATCGATAGGAATAAAATATAGAATATTTCACTGTAGGATGATAAGGCTTTGATAGATCGACGAGAGATAAGAGTACCTGCGAATGTCCAGGATACGACACATGGCGTTTTTTAAGATCAGCCATATGAGATGAATATACACCTCATTTTATGTATATTATGTGTGAAATAATAGATATTACATGTGTACGAAGTTTGAAATTAATCGGAGAAAAATCGCGTAATCGACGAAAGTCAAAAATTCGGTTTTTTACGAACTTACACACATGGAACGATATTGGCATGGATGTAACATGTATCTAGACACTTTTTACACATTCAAGACATGTTAAAGTGTCCTAGAAAATTCAAAATAGGGCTGATTATTATTTACAATATATGTGCAAATATTGTGCATTATTTGACAAAGCTTGCCAAAATTTCAGCACATGTGCAGGAATTTTCACACACCTATTTCAGCCATGTTGGAGCCAATGTGGAGCTTATTTGGAAGTTCAATTAGTGAAGGACATGTCACACAAGATTGGTGACATTGAAGAGGGCACCACATATAGAAAGAATTCAAAAGAACCACATGCTGAAAATTTCAGCACATGGAAAAGATAGTGGCCGGTTTTTTTGGCTTGTTTTGTCTTCAATTTGTAGAGATAAGGGGGTTTGAGTGATTTCAAAATAAGTGACTTAAATGCATGATATATATAAACGTGTACATGTATGCATGATATCTTGTCATTACTTGCCTTATTTAGCTTATATATTATGTTGCCGTACTAACGAGCCATGAAGCATTAAAGCTTACATCATATGGCAAACATTTGTTGTGTTTACACTATTTTCAGGTGCCACCATTAATGAACTAAACTAGTTCATTAAGTGAAGTACTTAGTTTAATAAACTAAGTAGTTCATTAAAGGAAGTCATATTTGGAAAAGGCACAAAGGCAACAAAGCTAAGGAAGGAAAGTTTTCTCCTCCTCCCTATCTTTAATACACACGGCTATATACATATATTACACCTATTTTCAGATTTTTTTTAAAAGGCACATACACATGTATTCCAACGTACTACCGACACGTTATATATTTTACGTACGTACGTTAACGTCACACCACTATACTTAACTCATATTTATGAGTATATTCAGGTCTTATATCATATGATATAAGATATGGTGATGACAAATTAAATACGACACGATAAAAGGTTCTAAACCGAAATTTGTCGTATCGGGCGAATACCGAAACTTCGCCAACGTGTCACGTACTTGCCATAAATAAATGGCCAGCCCCTATATATCAAAATGTGATGTAAATTTCGTGCACTTTACTAAATAATCAGCCAAAAATACTTTCCATGTTGGCACACACAAATTACTCCACATTAAGGCCAAAATGTGAAGATTCCAAGTTTAATTTTTGTCACATGTAAATGGTGTTGAGAAATATGTTTGGATAATTTTCAAACCCATGATTTTAAGTGATGAATACTTAAAAATGTCACATATGGTGTTATAAATGAAAGAGTTGAATAAGTGAAGAAAAATGACACGATGTCTAGGGTTGTTAGAAATGTTTTTCTAAAATGTGATAAAATAGTTGTTTTTATTTTTACATGATTTATATATGTTTATCATGTTGTGATTATGTGATTTTTATGATGATAATATCTTGTGACTAATATGCCCTCGAAGTTTCTACAACTTACCAAAAAGGGCAAAAGTGGTATTTTGAGTTTTGTAGGTACTCGACATGGTGAATATGATTCAAGGAGATATTATCATCTTATTTATTATCAAGAAGGTGTTATTATATTTAATTCTGACTATCGGGGTCATTTCTGGAGTTTTATCTCACTAGGGGCATTTTGGTCATTTTACCCCCGAATACAGTTTCGGTATTTTTACTCAAGGAATCTCTTGAGTATCTTATTATATTCATTCTGGAGTTCATTTAGTATATTCTTGAAGATTATTTGGTGGTTTTCTATTTTATTCTCTCATTTGATGATTTTATCGACGGTAGCGGGATATGTGATGGTATTCGATGTCACGTTCTATATTCTTTTGAAGACTCTGATATATATTTTATTGGAGGTTCTTAATCATCATCTTTCAGAGATTACAAGGTGTCCTTGGTGCAAGATTCATCACAATATGTCAAGGAGAAATGGGAATTTTGATATTATATGTTGACATAACCTTGTCAACTATTATTTGTTGATTTCTCCTCAAAAATCTGAGTTGGTATACATATACACAGCTTCCAAAACGTGATTATACAGATGGAGATGATGTTTTTCTCATTTTATGAGTTGGAGACAAGAAGACAAACCAAAAGCAAGCTAGTTGGCAAAAGTTGCCAACTTGAAATTTCAAATTTGAATGTAATGGAGACAAGATTGTTGGAGATGATTATGGAGGTGTTTTAATTCAAAATTCTCAGCCATCACATGGTCTAAAAGTTGGAGAGAATATGCCATCTATTCACACTATAAATAGGAGGCAAGGTGAAGAAGAGAATACACACACTTGAAAGCAAAAATTGAAGATTGTTGTCTTGCTATTCTCTTCTCATATTTTTGTTCATGCTTTGTGTAGCTAAGGTGTTCCAATTTTTCTGTTGTCCAGCTACACTATACACACCTTCTTGAGTTGGATTTGTATGATTGATTAGCCAAATTTATAAGGCCACATCAATAGGTGGTAGAGGTGTTGTAATCAAGAGTTGCATAGAGGTGATTATCCAAGTCTTGAATAGGGTTGGTGTATAACCCAAGGATCAAGCTTGGCTCTTGTTGTAAGGTGTTTATTTGATAGTGAAATCCAAGGAAAGGTGTTCCTTGGACTGGAGTAGGTCACATTGACCAAACCAGGATAAATTCTCGGTGTTCTTCTCTTGTTTCTTTATTTCTGTTTTCTGCCCGTTTTTGAGTGCCGTTTTCACACAAATTCTCACAATTTGAAAAAATATCTAAACACTTTCAAAATTCGTGATTTTTGGTGGAGTTATACTTCAGACTGTTAGCTTTCATTTGCAACAAGAATCACTTGATTTGACAAGGGAAAGTTAGTCTTTCAGTCTTTGCAAGATAACTGCTCCAATCTGGATGCAATCTGACCAGTTTTGAGAAAGCTTAAATTCTGTATTTTTCAAGAGTTGGTTAAGGTCAGGGCCTTTTGGAAACTTCCTCTACATATCCTAAGGAGTGTTTTGATATAAAGATCAACCTTTTTGGTTGAGTATTCAAAGAGAAACACGTTTTGCAAAATCAGCAACATTCTGTCCAATTCTGTCCAGATTGACCATCTGAATCTTTTTATTTATTTGAAGGGTCAAACGATCTTATTTTTGTCTGATTTTTGGACAGAGTCTTTTTAACTCATTGAAGTTAAATTCTGAAAAGTTTCATAATTTTTGGAGTTGTGTACAATTATTTGTGAATTTTTGAAAAAATGGGTTCTGAATCTGAGGTGGTTTTAGATTCTGTTTTCAAAGGGGATTTTAACAAAGGGTTGTAGTGTAATTTCCGCTAACCACTATTCATCCCCCCTCTAGTGGTGTTTATTGCAGGTGCACGGTCCAACATTTGGTATCAGAGCCAAACCAACACCACTAAAAAGAAGCAAGATTCAACACCGTACAAACAAGACAAGGCTAAGAAGCAAGAAATCATAGTTGCCTGCTAATCCCAAATCAAGAAGGTTTGGAGCATTTGAACACTTCAAGAAGGTTTGGAGCATTTGTATTCACTTGATTAAAGATTCAAGGTATTCATCTAAAATCATACATCATGTCATCTATCTCTCATAAAGTAGCGTTCTCAAAGTCTACGAAAGAGGTAACATCTACTCCTGATTTTGATTCTGATAATGAGATGACTTTCGATGAAATGTATGATGAATTCATGAAAATGCATGCTCATTGTAAAAGGTTGTCAAAAGAGAAAAAGAAACTAATTGAAGAAAATGACAAGTTGAAGACAACCAACTTGGAACTTTCTAATCAATTAGAGTCTTTCAAACAAGAGTCATCAAATGCTCTTGATTCATTAAAGACTAAAATTGAGTCATCTAGAAATAATGAACAAACCTTAAGAACCGAAAATAGTGCGTTGAAAACCAAGATGCATGATTATGAAAATGAAGTGTCTACACTTAAATCATGCAAACTAGGCTTAGAGAAAACCTGAGAACAGTTTTAAATCCGGTACAAACATGTTAGACACACTCATCTCATCACAAAAGTATGGTAATGATAAAACCGGCTTAGGCTATAAAGAAGAAAATGAAAAAGTAAATAAAAAGACTAAGTTTGTTTCATCTAGTACAAAGTTGCCATATAATACAATAAAATCAACTTTGCCTGCTACATCTTCTTCTACACCTTCTTCTACTGATATCAAGGCAAAAATACAACATACACCCATAAAAGCACACATGCATAAACATACATCTAGGCCAAACTTTGCATCTAGACAACCTAGAAATTATGTCTACATGTATACAAATGCAACTAGACCAAATAAAATGCATACAACTTATTATGAACCTAAATATAGGCAACACTCTTATAAGTCTTATAGAAATGCCTACAAACACACTTATATAGCGCCATATAAGAAACAAAAATCGCATGCCTTATGCACATTATAAAATTCGGCCATCCTATAATGATTATCAACCATAGCACAACATGTATAACAATGCATCTTCACTTATGTGGAATAATCATGTATATGCTAATTCTTCTTATTTTCCAAATTATAACAATGCTAAAAATGTGCCTAGAAGGTATATTCAAGTTTGGATACCTAAGGGATATCTAAACAAGAATAGTGCCCCTAACATTCAAGGACCCAAATAAAGGGTACCTAAAACTTTGTCTCCATTGTAGGATAAACGCAAGGAATGCAAGAAGGAGGCAATGTCAAAGAATCTAAAAACCAAATGGTTTTTAGATAGTGGATGTTCGAGGCATATGACGGGGAACCCCAAACTATTCATCGAATTAGAACATATCAAGAATGGAGGAAAAGTGACATTCGGTGACAACAACCAAGGCAAGGTTATTGGAAAAGGAACAATTGGGGACCCTAACACATTTCAAATACGAAATGTGTTGTTAGTAAGCAATCTTTCTTACAATTTATTAAGTATTTCACAACTTATAGATTCTGGTTATCATGTCTCTTTTCTTCCTAATTGTTGTGATATAATAAATGAAAAAGGAGAAATTGTACTAAAAGAAAATAGGGATGGTATCATTTACACACTATCACTAAATAACATATTAAATGCTAGGATTAAGTGTTTAGTATCACATGACTTAGATGTGAACTTATGGCATAGACGACTAGGCCATATAGGAGTTTCAACCATAGAAAGATTATCTAAGAAGAATCTAATTAGAGGAATGCCTAAGTTAGACTTACATAATTTTCAATTATGTGAAACATGTATTAAAGGAAAACATATAAAAGAGACAATGAAATCAAACATGAAGTGAGTACTAGTCATGTACTAGAACTGCTTCACTTAGACTTATTTGGTCCAAGTAGGACAAAAAGTCTAGGTGGACACTACTATGTGTGTGTCATAGTAGATGATTACTCACGCTACACATGGACATTGTTCTTAACACATTAAGACGATGCTCCATTAGCAATCGAAACCCTTTTCAAGCAACTTGAAAACATTTACGAAGAAAATGTCAAAAGAATTAGAAGTGATAGAGGTGGAGAATTTAAAAATAAAGATGTAATCAAATTTTGTGAACTACATGGAATAAAACATGAATTCTCACCACTAGAACACCACAACTCAATGGAGTTGTTGAACGTAAAAATAGAACGATTCAAGAAGTTGCTAGGACAATGCTTTGTGAAAATAAATTACCTAAATATTTATGGGCTGAAGCTGTTAGTTGTGCATGCTATATTATAAATAGGCTTACTATTACAAAGAAATTAAATAAAAACGCCTTATGAATTACTAAACAATAGACAACCTAAAATAGATTATCTTAAAGTATTTGGATGTAAATGTCATATGCTGAACACTAAGGATAATCTAGATAAATTTGAACAAAAGTCTATTGAATGCATATTCGTTGGGTATTCAACTAACTCAAGAGCATATAGGTGTTATAATCCTGCATCTAGAAAAATAATTAAATCCATACATGTGAAATTCAATGAAAATGCATGTTTTGAAGTTAGTGATAAACATCAACATAAACAAGAAACAAATGTTGAAAATATGTTTGATGATGATGTATTACTTGAGCTTGTATTTGATCATCTGGAACCAACTCCCCCTGAACAAGACAAACATGAACCCTTAGATGAAATAAATCAAGAGACTCTGTAATTAGAAGATACAACTAATGATCCAATTACATATAACGTTCACACTAATGAAATATTTGAACAAGATGAGGGTGAACTTAATCAATCTATGAATTGGGGCACCCTAGAGAACTAATCATTGGGGATCCAAGTGTTGGGGTTAAACACGTAGAAATATAAGTCAACTTGAAGGACATAGCTTAATCTCACAATTAGAACCTAAGAACGTAAAGGAAGCCTTAGGTGACATATCATGGATAGATGCTATGCATGAGGAATTAAATCAATTCATAAGGAACGTCGTGTGGGACTTAGTACCTAAACCTGAAGACAAGTCTATCATAGGAACTAAATGGGTTTTTAGGAATAAAATGGATGAACAAGGAAATATTACAAGGAATAAGGCTAGACTAGTCGCATAAGGTTATAATCAACAAGAAGGTATAGATTATGAAGAAACCTTTGCACCCGTTGCACGACTAGAAGCAATTAGATTGTTACTTGCAATTGCAAGTCTAAGCAATATTAAGCTCTTCCAAATGGATGTCAAGAGTTCATTCTTGAATGGATACATTGTAAGAAGAGGTGTTTGTCAAACAACCCCCTGGATAAGAAAATTCAAAAGAATCCTAACCATGTTTACAAGCTTTAAAAAAGTTCTATATGGTTTGAAACAAGCTCCAAGAGCTTGGTATGATAGATTTGCGAACTTTTCTTATTGCAAATAATTATCAAAGGGGAACAATAGACAACACATTATTTCTAAGACGAAAAGATAATGATTTGTTAATAGTTCAAATCTATATGATATAATCTTGTGTTCAACAAACCGTACCTTAGTAAAGACTTCGAAAAATGTATGAAGTCAGAATTTGAAATGTCAATGGTAGGAGAGTTGAAGTTAATTTCTTAGGACTTCAAATCAAACAAACCCCTCAAGGAATTCACATTAGCCAACTTAAGTAGTCAATGATATGATTAAGAAGTTGGCTTTGAAGAATTTAAAAACCAACACCTACCCCCATGAGTGTTAGCACCAAACTAGACAAGGATGAAAATGGTAAAACTTTTGATGACACACTCTATAGGTCTATGATTGGATCACTATTATACTTAACTGCATCAAGACCTGATATCATGTTTAGTGTGTGTATGTGTGCTAGGTTCCAATCTTGTCCTAAGGTATCACATTACAATGCAGTTAAAAAGATCTTTAGATATCTTAAGCATACACCTCACTTAGGACTGTGGTATGATAGAAACGCTAAGTTGGAATTACACGCATATAGTGATGCTGATTATGGTGGTTGCAAATTAGATAGAAAATCCACTAGCGGTACTTGTCAATTCATAGGAACCAACTTGATTTCTTGGTTTTCTAAAAAGCAAGCTAGTGTAGCTCTTTCTACCACTGAAGCCGAGTATATCGCTTTGAGTTTATGTACTACCCAAATACTTTGGCTTAAACAGCAACTTAGTGATTTTGGCATTAAAATGAATAAGATTCCAATTTTCTGCGATAGCACAAGTGCAATCAATCTTTCACGGAATCCGGTGCTTCATTCTAAGGCCAAACACATTGAGGTGCGATATCACTTTTCTTCGTGATCATGTTCAAAATGAGGATATAGTGATAAACCACATAAGAACTGATCATCAAATCGCTGACATCTTCACCAAACCCCTTAATCAAGCCACTTTTGAAAACTTACGAGCCAAATTAGGAATAATGACTTACGATACCATTGTATAGTTCTATCTTTTGCATGATTTGCAAATAAAGGGAGAGATAGAATAAGAACATGATTTTAGTTGGTAAGTCATGATGAATCATATGCTAAGTTTGTATTGGTATAAATTTTGGAGCATAGGTTAAGGGGGAGAGTACGAGTTGCGGGGAAGCGGCATACTATTTAAAAGTTGAAAACATAGTTGAAAACATTTGGTTAAACTTTTGGTTATAAGTTGTGACATTAAAATCATGTTAGGTTATTTTGAAAATCATCCAAAAGGGGGAGAATGTTGAGAAATATGTTTGGATAATTTTCAAACTCATGATTTAAGTGAATGAATACTTAATAATGTCACATATGGTGTTATAAAATGAAAAGAGTTGAATAAGTGAAGAAAATGACACGATGTCTAGGGTTGTTAGAAATGTTTTTTCTAAAATGTGATAAAATAGTTGTTTTTATTTTACATGATTTATATATGTTTATCATGTTGTGATTATGTGATTTTTATGATGATAATATCTTGTGACTAATATACCCTCGAAGTTTCTACAACTTACCAAAAAGGGCAAAAGTGGTATTTTGAGTTTTGTAGGTACTCGACATGGTGAATATGATTCAAGAAGATATTAACATCTTATTTATTATCAATAAGGTGTTATTATATTTAATTCTGACCATCGGGGTCATTTCTGGAGTTTTATCTCACTAGGGGCATTTTGGTCATTTTACCCCCGAAGACAGTTTCGGTATTTTTACTCAAGGAATCTCTTGAGTATCTTATTATATTCATTCTGGAGTTCATTTAGTATATTCTTGAAGATTATTTGGTAGTTTTCTATTTTATTCTCTCATTTGATGATTTTATCGACGGTAGCGGGATATGTGATGGTATTCGATGTCACGTTCTATTTTCTCTTGAAGACTCTTATATATATGTTATTGGAGGTTCTTAATCATCATATTTCAGAGATTACAAGGTGTCCTTGGTGCAAGATTCATCACAATATGTCAAGGAGAAATGGGAATTTTGATATTATATGTTGACATAACCTTGTCAACTATTATTTGTTGATTTCTCCTCAAAACTCTAAGTTGGTATACATATACACAGCCTCCAAAACGTGATTATACAGGTGGAGATGATGTTTTTCTTATTTTATGAGTTGGAGACAAGAAGACAAACCAAAAGCAAGCTAGTTGGCAAAAGTTGCCAACTTAAAATTTCAAATTTGAATGTAATGGAGACAAGATTGTTGGAGATGATTATGGAGGTGTTTTAATTCAAAATTCTCAGCCATCACATGGTCTAAAAGTTGGAGAGAATATGCCATCTATTCACACTATAAATAGGAGGCAAGGTGAAGAAGAGAATACACACACTTGAAAGCAAAAATTGAAGATTGTTGTCTTGCTATTCTCTTCTCATATTTTTGTTCATGCTTTGTGTAGCTAAGGTGTTCCAATTTTTCTGTTGTCCAGCTACACTATACACACCTTCTTGGGTTGGATTAGCCAAATTCATAAGGCTACATCAATAGGTGGTAGAGGTGTTGTAATCAAGAGTTGCATGGAGGTGATTATCCAAGTCTTGAATAGGGTTGGTGTATAACCCAAGGATCAAGCTTGGCTCTTGTTGTAAGGTGTTCATTTGATAGTGAAATCCAAGGAAAGGTGTTCCTTGGGACTGGAGTAGGTCACATTGACCGAACCAGGATAAATTCTCGGTGTTCTTCTCTTGTTTCTTTATTTCTGTTTTCTGCCCGTTTTTGACTGCAGATTTCACACAAATTCTCATAATTTGAAAAACTATATAAACACTTTCAAAATTCGTGATGTTTGGTGGTTATACTTCAGACTGTTAGCTTCATTTGCAACAAGAATCACTTGATTTGAGCAAGGGAAAGTTAGTCTTTCAGTCTTTGCAAGATAACTGCTCCAATCTGGATGCAATCTGACCAGTTTTGAGAAAACTTAATTTCTTTATTTTTGAAGAGTTGGTTAAGGTCAGGGCCTTTTGGAAACTTCATCTACACATCCTAAGGAGTGTTATGATATAAAGATCAACCTTTTTGGTTGAGTATTCAAAGAGAAACACGTTTTGCAAAATCAGCAACATTCTGTCCAATTCTGTCCAGATTGACCATCTGAATCTTTTTATTTATTTGAAGGGTCAAACGATCTTATTTTTGTCTGATTTTTGGATAGAGTCTTTCTAACTCATTGAAGTTAAATTCTGGAAAGTTTCATAATTTTTGGAGTTGTGTACCATTATTTGTGAATTTGTGAAAAACGGGTTCTGAATTTGAGGTGGTTTCAGATTCTGTTTTCAAAGGGGATTTTAACAAAGGGTTGTAGTGTAATTTCCGCTAACCACTATTCACCCCCCCCTAGTGGTGTTTGTTGCAGGTGCACGGTCCAACAAATGGTACCACTTTAGACCAGCCAAGTGCTGAGATTTAAAGTATATATTATATATATTATGTATAACATAATATATATAACATGTGCAAAAGTTGGAATTTAAATTAGAGAAAAATCGGGTAATCGATAAATATCGAAAATTCGGTTTTCTACGCACATAACACATGGAACGTTTTTGGTACATCATGTGACACGTATCTAGACACTTTTTACATATGATATACATCTTAAAATGTTCTAGAAAATTAAATTAAGGGCTTATTGGAATATAACATGTGTGTATTATTAAATGTGCATTATTTTACAAAGTTAGCAAAAATAAATTTCAGCACATGACATACACATTCCAACATCAACACCAGCTGAGATGGAGCTTATTTGGAGCCTTGTTGGCATATTGATTGGTCAAGGATCAATCATACAATGTTGGTGAATTGAAGAGAGAAGCTACAAATGGTAAGAATTCAAAATATATCTCTCTTATATCACATGCTGAAAATTTCAGCATGCTAAAATGTTGCTGGCCGAAATCTTGTCTTCAAAGTGAGATATTCCATCATCTTTTATTATGTGATTGATTGGAAGAAGAAATGGAAATGATTTGAATTAAATTAATAAATGGTGATATTTTATATATCACACATGCTGAAAATTTTTCAGCATGTGTACAACTTGTGTGGCCGAATTTGAGAGCTAAATGGTGTCCATGTTCATTTCTTATGTGATAGCAATACTTACCATAACTTGGTGATTCAATTTTTAAAGAAAAAATCAAGGTAAATTGGGTATTATTTTGAAAGAAAAGGAATGATGCACATGCTGAAATTTCAGCATGGCAAGACTACTAGTTGGCCGATTTTTTGCACTTGTTTGGGAAGGATTTTTTGTCTTGCAATTTATGTGAATATCTTATGATTTATGGAAGTTATTTTGTGATGATTTTTGGCACATGTTTAAGTGAAATTCTCAGATTTTTCCAAGTCATCAATGATGACAACATTCATCCAAAGAGAAGGTGCCAAGTAAGCAAAGACTAAATGATCATCCAATAAGAAGATGCCAAGTAAGCAAGGCCTTGTCATAATGATGTCTTACACTCTCTCAAGGACTTAAAAGATAATTTTCAAGAGGGGGAGACACACCAATGGGGACGGCCTGCACCATTATAAGGAAAGAAGAGAGCAAACAAAACAACAACAAGCATTGTAATTCAAAGAGATCAAAAAGCCTAGCTCTTCTTCTCCTACATCTTTCTTTCTCTCTTTTTGTAAAGCCTATTGTATTCATATCTTTCAATCTTGAATAGGCTTGAGATAAACCACCATTCATTATACATCTTTGTAAAAGATTGATCAAGGTGTGATCAATCTTCATTCTTGCAAGGTGGTGGTGTTCGTGCGAATTGTACTTACAATACAAGGTTTGTAAAGGGTTGGAGTTAGGTGTAACTCTATCAACCCTGTGGTAAGGTGTGTTGTGTGTGTGTGATTAGTGTGAACCAAGGAAGGTGTTCCTTGAAGACTGAAGTAGGTTGTTTATAACCGAACCAGTATAAAAATCTTGGTGCCATTTACTTTCTGCATTTACCTTTCAGTTACTGCACTGTTTACCCTTCTTATTCACATCCGTTAAAATAGTAAACGTTTTTCAAAAATTACGAAAATTTCCAAAAATATGCTTACACGTTCTAGGGTTAATTTGGAACAAGTTTCAACCCTTTTGGATAAGTATAAGTCAATCAAACATCAAAAGTTCTGAGACTAGTGCAGTCTGATTTTCAGACTTGCAAAGGTTGAGACTTTGATTGTAGTTGACCTATTTCCCAAAAGAATTTTCCAAAACTGTTTCAACCCATTTAAATATAGTATATAAGGAGTTAGTGGTAAATGTTCAGAGCATTTGGACGTTCACACAAATAGGAATTAAGTTTTCAAAACCATCTACCGTTTCTGGCAGATTTGCACAATCTGAGTACCAACGGTTTTTGAAGGGGTTAAAGGTTGAATTTTAATTTGAAATTTTTAGGGGACCCTCATAACATCTGAGGCTAAGTTCTCTCAAAATTTCATAATTTTTGGAGACCTCTAACCTAGTTTTAAAAACGTTTTAATACTGGTCCTGAAAACAGAATCTGTTTTCAGAACTTGAATTGTTCAAGTTTAAAGAAATTTTAAAAACCACACTTTCCGCACCATCTATTCAACCCCCCCCCCTTCTAGTGGTGCCTTGCATATCCTACAAGTGGTATCAGAGAGCAGGAATACTCACTTCAAGGAATCCAACGATTCAGTGAGATGTCAATCACAAATCTCAAAACCGAGCAAGAAGGTATGTCGAGCCAAATGCCTCCACTTTTTGACGGTGAGTCGTTTATTCAGTGGAAACTTAGGATGAAGCTTTTTCTTATGGCTATAGATATAGATCTTTGGTCAATCATTGAAGATTGTCCTTATGTTCCATCTAAGGTATCCACCGTAGACGGAGTCACTTTAGAAGTTGTCAAAACTAGACAGGAATATACGAGTGATGATAAAAAGAAACTTAGTATGAATGCTAGGGCTATGCAATTGCTTTTAAACGGATTAAGTAAAAGTGAGTCTAGTTATGTGTCAAACTGTTCGAGTGCACAAGAAATGTGGAGGATACTAGAAATGAAACACGAAGGCACGAGTCAAGTGAAAGAGTCAAAAATTAACATGCTTATGTCCACACTTGAGTCATTTAAATTATTGCCCAATGAGTCTATCGTAGATATGGATCTTCGTTTAACTAACATCTACAACTCTCTTGAGTCTCTTGGTAAGGCTTTTACTACGCAGGAAAAGGTACAGAAAGTCCTATGAAGCCTTCCTTCTGAATGGGACCCTAAAGTGACCGCGATAGAAGAAAGCAAGGAAACTAAATCAATAAAGATGGAAGAACTAATCGGATCACTTAAAGTTTATGAAAATAAACTCATTATACGGAAATCGGAATCATCTAAACAAGGTAAAGCCATTGCTTTTAAATCAAATGAATACGTCTCCCCTCCCTCCGATCACGTAGATGATAGTGATTCCGAATCGGATAATGATGACCTAATTCTATTGGCTAAAGGATTGAGAAAATTTATGAGAAGGTCATTTAGAAACAAAAATAAGGGCACTACGACTAAGAGAAATAAGAACAAGTCAAACGATAAAGACGTTAAATGTTATGAATGTGGCAAACCCGGACACTTATCATATGACTACCCAAATAAAGAAAAGCAAAATACTAAATACCCTGACAAGGAGCGGAACAAAAATAGACTCGTCTCAGAACCCAAACAAAGGAAGCGTGCTCTAAAGGCCTCCACCTGGAGTGATTCATCAGATTCTGAAACTGAGACCGAAGAGGAGACCGCACAAGTGTGCTTTGCATCCAAAGCATCTAATGAGGTATCATCTGATTCTGACTCTGACTCTGAACCTTCTTATGATGATCTTTTTAGTCAGTATCTAGAATTGCATAAATTCACCAAGACTCTCGCTAAAGAAAAGAAACGATTAATTGAAGACAAGAAACTGTTAGAATCTTCTAACGAGAATCTTGTCGCTCAATTAAGCGATTCAAAGAAAGAGTCATCATGCGTCATTACTGCATTAAAGACAGAGATTTCATCATTAACCACTCAAAATAATGAATAAATCCGAGATTTCAAATTTGAAATCAAGGAATACCGATTTAGAGAAAATGATGAAACAATTTGATACAGGGTCCAACATGCTGCATCGCATCATATTATCACAAAAGCATGACAGCGACAAAACTGGACTGGGATACGTTGATACTAACGAAGTATCAACCAAACCAACCAAGTTTGTTGTGTCTAAAAAAGTAGACACCCCTAATGCTGCAAGTGGCGTCTAAGATGACGCAGAAAGCGCCCCCGTCCTCACGCCCCACTTCTTCATATCATGTGAAATATAACTTTGTACCTTATAGATATGAAAAGAAGAGAATAATGCATACACGGAATTCATATCATCCACGCACTACGCACACACACACAAGGACATATCAAAAACGTCCTTCATTTAATGAGTATAAGGGAGTCCTTGGGCAAAGGCCCAAAGTGCATGCACCACATGTCTATTATATCGCACCTTCATCTGCATTCTTGCCATTTGATAGACCGAGAAGGATCACCCAAGTATGGGTACCGAAAGGTGCTTTTACCAAGAGGTGATTAACTAACTCGAAAGGACCCAAAGTTAAAAGGATACCTAAATCATCTTTGCACATTGCAGGGAGCCCACACATCGAAAGAAACATCTATTAAGTGGTTCCTTGATAGTGGATGCTCGAGACACATGACAGGTGACCCGAGCCTATTCACTAAACTAAAGAAGATCACAAAAGGCGGATCTGTGACCTTCGGAGACAACAACGAAGGCAAGATCATCGGAAAAGATATGATTGGAAGTCCAAACACACTCCAAATCTCCAACGTATTTTTGGTGAGCAACTTATCCTACAATCTTCTTAGTATTTCTCAATTTGTTGACAATGGTTTCAATGTGTGCTTTACTCACCCTTATTGCAATATAATAAATAAAAATGGAGAAAACCGTTTAAAAGGAAAACGAGAAGGTAATATTTTTACGCTTTCTATGGATGATGTAATAGACGCTAAAGTTAAGTGTTTTATGTCAAATGAACCCAATGTGAACTTATGGCATAGACGTTTAGGACACATTGGCATTTCCACACTAGAAAAACTTCAACGAAAGAACCTAGTACGAGGATTGCCTACGCTCGATTTAGACAACTTTCAGTTGTGTGAATCTTGCATAAAAGGCAAACAAACACGTGAGTCACTTAAGCCTAAAAACGAAATAAGCACGACTAGAATCTTAGAACTATTGCATATTGATTTGTTTGGTCCTAGTCGCACTACAAGCCTTGGTGGGCGCCACTATGCATGCGTAATTGTTGATGACTTTTCTCGTTATACTTGGACTTTATTTCTTGCACATAAGGATGATAGCGCCGTTGAGATTGCAAAATTGATTAAACAACTTGAAAATCAATACGGTGTAAATGTGAAAAAGATAAGAAGCGATAGAGGCGGTGAGTTTAAAAACAAAGAGATGATTTCGTTTTCGAAGAAAAAGGAACTAAGCATGAGTTTTCGCCACCTAGAGCTCCACAATTAAATGGAGTAGTAGAAAAAAAGAATCGCACATTACAAGAAATCGCTAGAACTATGTTATGCGAAAACAAATTGCCTAGATTTCTGTGGGCGGAAGCCGTAAATTGTGTATGCTATATTGTAAATCGCCTATCGATAAGAAAGAAAATAAACAAGACGCCTTATGAGATTTTGAATGATCGCATGCCTAAGATTGACTATTTTCGTGTGTTTGGATGCAAATGTTTTGTTCTAAATACAAAAGATAATTTGGATAAATTTGAATCCAAATCAATTGAGTGCATTTTTTTTTGGATATTCTATAAATTCAAAGGCATATAGATGTTATGATCCTCTTACTAGACAAATTATAGAATCTATTCATGTTAAATTCAATGAATTTGGTGAGATTGATAAAGATAAGGAATATGAAGATGATTTTGAATTGAAACCCGTTTTGAATGAAGATAATGATTCTTTTGATATGCATGATGTGAATGACACACTAGAAATGCATGATCACATAGAAATGCATGATAACTTAGAAAATAATCAACCAAGATGGCATAGAGATCACCCACATGATCTCATCATAGGTGACCTCACTCACGGTGTGCGACCACGTAGAAGAATTACTTCAGATGAAATAAATGAATTTCATGCTATGATTTCTGAAATTGAGCCCAAAAATGTGCATGATGCTTTGACTGATTCTTCTTGGATTGATGGCATGCATGATGAACTTAATCAATTTGTTAGAAACGATGTATGGGATTTAGTGCCACGTCCACAAGATAAGACTATCATAGGGACAAAGTGGGTATTTAGGAATAAAATGAATGAAGAAGGAAAGGTTGTTAGAAATAAAGCGAGACTTGTAGCACAAGGATATAATCAAGAAGAAGGAATTGACTACGATGAAACATTCGCACCCGTAGCACGTCTAGAAGCTATACGACTATTACTTGCTATTGCTTGCATGAAAGACTTTAAATTATATCAAATGGACGTAAAAAGTGCTTTTCTAAACGGATTCATACAAGAAGAAGTATACGTGAAGCAACCACCTGGTTTTGAAGATTTGAAACATCCCGATCACGTGTACAAACTAAAGAAGGCACTATATGGCTTAAAGCAAGCACCGAGAGCATGGTATGATCGTTTTGCTAATTTCCTTTTAGAAAATGATTTTAAACGTGGTACTATAGATAGTGCACTATTTTTGAAACAAGATAAATCAGATTTACTTATCATCCAAATCTACGTTGATGATATTATTTTCGGCTCTACCTCACATAGACTTGTTAAAGATTTCAAAATTGCATGAAATCTGAATTTGAAATATCTATGGTTGGTGAACTTAATTATTTTCTTGGCTTGCAGATTAAGCAAACGAGTAAAGGGATTCATATAAGCCAAGCAAAATATGTTAATGACATGATTAAAAAGTTTAATTTTAAAAATTTGAAACCATCCCCCACCCCTATGAGTGTCACTACTAAATTAGACAAAGACGACCATGGTAAAGACGTTGATAATGGATTATATCGATCTATGATAGGTTCTTTTCTATATTTAACTGCTAGTAGGCTTGACATCATGTTTAGTGTATGCATGTGTGCCCGTTTTCAAAGTCAACCCAAGGTGTCACACTTCAATGCGGTAAAAAGAATATTCCATTATATTAAGCACACGCCCACCTTAGGAATTTGGTATGATAAGGATTCTACATTTGACTTACATGCTTACACTGATGCAGATTATGGTGGCTGCAAAATAGATAGAAAAAAACGAGCAGAACTTGCCAATTTATAGGAAATTCCCTTATTTCATGGTTTTCCAAAAAGCAAGCAAGTGTTGCTTTGTCCACTACTGAGGCTGAGTACATGGCTCTTAGCCTTTGTTGCACACAGTTGTTGTCGATAAAACAACAACTTTCGGACTTTGGAATTACCGTAAATAAAATTCCTATATATTGTAATAGTATGAGTGCCATAAATTTGTCTAAGAATTCCGTGTTACATTCTAAGGCTAAGCACATAGAAGTACGCTATCACTTTCTTCGTGATCACGTAAACAATGGTGATATTGTCATAGATCATGTACGCACAGAAGCACAAGTAGCAGATATCTTTACAAAAGCCTTAAATCAAGCCACGTATGAATCTCTTCGTTCTAAATTAGGCATGATTCCCGTTGATATAATTTGATTTGACGTGATTTGATTTACTTTCCTTTTTGACAGGAATCTTTTGATTTATTTTCCAAAATAAAGGGGGAGAGAAAGAGAAAAGCATGATTTAAAGAAAGCATGATTTAAGGGGGAGAGAACACTAATTGATATTAATTGCACAAATCAAGGGGGAGCCGGATTTGAAATTCGAAATTCAAATTTCCAATTTGTGCATGTTTCAAGGGGGAGAGATAGCATTTAAATCATGTGCATAAATTATTTTGAAAATCATCAAAAGGGGGAGATTGTAGAGATAAGGGGGTTTGAGTGATTTCAAAATAAGTGACTTAAATGCATGATATATATAAACGTGTACATGTATGCATGATATCTTGCCATTACTTGCCTTATTTAGCTTATATATTATGTTGCCGTACTAACGAGCCATGAAGCATTAAAGCTTACATCATATGGCAAACATTTGTTGTGTTTACACTATTTTCAGGTGCCACCATTAATGAACTAAACTAGTTCATTAAGTGAAGTACTTAGTTTAATAAACTAAGTAGTTCATTAAAGGAAGTCATATTTGGAAAAGGCACAAAGGCAACAAAGCTAAGGAAGGAAAGTATTCTCCTCCTCCCCATCTTTAATATACACGGCTATATACATATATTACACCTATTTTCAGATTTTTTTTAAAAGGCACATACACATGTATTCCAACGTACTACCGACACGTTATATATTTTACATACGTACGTTAACGTCACACCACTATACTTAACTCATATTTATGAGTATATTCAGGTCTTATATCATATGATATAAGATATGGTGATGACAAATTAAATACGACACGATAAAAGGTTCTAAACCGAAATTTGTCGTATCGGGCAAATACCGAAACTTCGCCAACGTGTCACGTACTTGCCATAAATAAATGGCCATCCCCTATACATCAAAATGTGATGTAAATTTCATGCACTTTACTAAATAATCAGCCAAAAATACTTTCCATGTTGGCACACACAAATTACTCCACATTAAGGCCAAAATGTGAAGATTCCAAGTTTAATTTTTGTCACATGTAAATGGTACCACTTTAGACCAGCTAAGTGCTGAGATTTAAAGTATATATTATATATATTATGTATAACATAATGTATATAACATGTGCAAAAGTTGGAATTTAAATTAGAGAAAAATCGGGTAATCGATAAATATCGAAAATTCGGTTTTCTACGCACACAACACATGGAACGCTTTTGGTACATCATGTGACACGTATCTAGACACTTTTTACATATGATATACATCTTAAAGTGTTCTAGAAAATTAAATTAAGGGTTGATTGGAATATAACATGTGTGTATAATTAAATGTGCATTATTTTACAAAGTTAGCAAAAATAAATTTCAGCACATGCACATACACATTCCAACGTCTACACCAGCTGAGATGGAGCTTATTTGGAGCCTTGTTGGCATATTGATTGGTCAAGGATCAATCATACAATGTTGGTGAATTGAAGAGAGAAGCTACAAATGGTAAGAATTCAAAATATATCTCTCTTATATCACATGCTGAAAATTTCAGCATGCTAAAATGTTGCTGGCCGAAATCTTGTCTTCAAAGTGAGATATTCCATCATCTTTTATTATGTGATTGATTGGAAGAAGAAATGGAAATGATTTGAATTAAATTAATAAATGGTGATATTTTATATATCACACATGCTGAAAATTTTTCAGCATGTGTACAACTTGTGTGGCCGAATTTGAGAGCTAAATGGTGTCCATGTTCATTTCTTATGTGATAGCAATACTTACCATAACTTGGGGATTCAATTTTTAAAGAAAAAATCAAGGTAAATTGGGTATTATTTTGAAAGAAAAGGAATGATGCACATGCTGAAATTTTAGCATGGCAAGACTACTAGTTGGCCGATTTTTTGCACTTGTTTGGGAAGGATTTTTTGTCTTGCAATTTATGTGAATATCTTATGATTTATGAAAGTTATTTTGTGATGATTTTTGGCACATGTTTGAGTGAAATTCTCAGATTTTTCCAAGTCATCAATGATGACAACATTCATCCAATGAGAAGGTGCCAAGTAAGCGAAGACTAAATGATCATCCAATAAGAAGATGCCAAGTAAGCAAGGCCTTGTCACAATGATGTCTTACACTCTCTCAAGGACTTAAAAGATAATTTTCAAGAGGGGGAGACACACCAAGGGGGACGGCCTGCACCATTATAAGGAAAGAAGAGAGCAAACAAAACAACAACAAGCATTGCAATTCAAAGAGATCAAAAAGCCTAGCTCTTCTTCTCCTACATCTTCTTTCTTTCTCTCTTCTTGTAAAGCCTATTGTTTTCATATCTTTCAATCTTGAATAGGCTTGAGATAAACCACTATTCATTATACATCTTTGTAAAAGATTGCTCAAGGTGTGATCAATCTTCATTCTTGCAAGGTGGTGGTGTTCGTGCGAATTGTACTTACAATACAAGGTTTGTAAAGGGTTGGAGTTAGGTGTAACTCTATCAACCCTGTGGTAAGGTGTGTTGTGTGTGTGTGATTAGTGTGAACCAAGAAAGGTGTTCCTTGAAGACTGGAGTAGGTTGTTTATAACCGAACCAGTATAAAAATTTTGGTGACATTTACTTTCTGCATTTACCTTTCAGTTACTGCACTGTTTACCCTTCTTGTCCGCATCCATAAAAATAGTAAACGTTTTTCAAAAATTACGAAAATTTTCAGAAATATACTTACACATTCTATGGTTAATTTGGAACAAATTTCAACCCTTTTGGATAAGTATAAGTCAATCAAACATCAAAAGTTCTGAGACTAGTGCAGTCTGATTTTCAGACTTGCAAAGGTTGAGACTTTGATTGTAGTTGACCTACTTCCCAAAAGAATTTTCCAAAACTGTTCCAACCCATTTAAATATAGTATATAAGGAGTTAGTGGTTAAATGTTCAGAGCATTTGGACGTTCACACAAATAGGAATTAAGTTTTCAAAACCATCTACCGTTTCTGGCAGATTTGCACAATCTGAGTACCAACGGTTTTTGAACGGGTTAAAGGTTGAATTTTAATTTGAAATTTTTAGGGGACCCTCATAACATCTGAGGCTAAGTTCTCTCAAAATGTCATAATTTTTGGAGACCTCTAACCTAGTTTTAAAAACGTTTTAATACTGGTCCTGAAAACAGAATCTGTTTTCAGAACTTGAATTGTTCAAGTTTAAAGAAATTTTAAAAACCACACTTTCCGCACCATCTATCCAACCTCCCCCCTTCTAGTGGTGTCTTGCAGATCCTACACAATTTTTCTTCCAAAATTCAAGGGATTGAATTGTGATTGTATGGTAATTATTTGACTTGAATTTGATTACATGTTTTCAGATTTTTTGAAGAATTTGCAGCTCATTTAAAAGGTGCCAAGGTGAACTAATGATGGCTAATCAACAAGTGACAACTAGGCAAGGACAAGTCATCCCTCCAATCGTATTGCACCAAATAAGTAAGGTTGTCTCATCTTTTACACAAGAAAATCTTCCAAGGACATTAAATAATATTCTCAAGGAAGGAAATACACCCTAGGGGGCGGCCAACACTTGATAAAAAGAAAAAAATGTGCAAGACAAGGCCAAGCAACATTTCATATTCTTACAAGTGCAAAAAGCAAGACTACTCTCTTCTTCTTCCTTTCTTTCTCTTCTTCTTAGTCTCAAGCCTATCATTCATATATTCCACATATTATATATGCTTTGACTATACAATCTATACACGTTCATTTCTTGTAAACGGTTGATCAAGGTGCGATCAAACCTTCATTCAATCGGTGGTGGTGTTCGTGATTGGTTTGTTTGATTGTTTTTATTGTAAAAGGGTGGCGTTAGTGTTTTACCTCCAGTCACCCTTGTGATAAGGTATTTTTGTGTTTAGTGATAACCAAGGAAGGTGTCCTCAAAGACTTGAGTAGGTTGTTTTAACCGAACCAGTATAACATTCTCGGTGTTCTTACTTTTCACCACTTTACTTTTAGTTTCCGGTTTTCTAAACGTTTCATTACAATGGTAAAAATAGCAAACGATTTTCAAACATCCCAAAAGTTTGTAGAAACATACCCACATATCCTAGCTTTCATTGGTCACAAGATTCACCACACTAGTGCAATCTGATTCTTAGATTTACAAAGGTTGAGAACATCAACGTGTTGACATACTTCCCAAGGGAATTTTCAAAGACTATTTAACCCATTAAATTACATATCTTGAGGGTCTTACCATAAATGTTTCAGACCATTTAGAGTTCCCAATTAATAGGATTAAATTTTCCAATTCGGAGTACAGTTTCTGGCAGATTTGTGCAGTCTAAACAAACGTGTTTTTAATGGGTTAGACTTGAAGTTTTAATTTGAAATTTTTCTGGGTCACTCATAACATCATAGATCACATCCTCACCAAATTTTATAATTTTTGGAGGTCTACAACCAGGTCATCTAGATCAATGAAATAAGGATCTGAAAACAGAAACTGTTTTCAGAAGTGAGTTATTTGGTCCAAAAATTTCTAAAAACCGAAATTTCCGCACTCACTATTCAATCCCCTCCCTTCTAGTGGTTCTATACAGGTCCTACAGTTTGAGTTTTGGTCATGCCAAAGCTCACATTGCAGAGGCAACGAAAAATAAAAGGAAATCCTGTCGGGGTGAAAGCTAAAGGTAAGAAAGTTACCAAACAATTCACTGAAAAATGTTATAGTTGTGTAATTCAGGGACACCGCAGTGTTGACTGCCGTAAGCCCAAGAAAAATCAAGATAAAGTCAAAGCCAACCTTGTGAATGCCATGTAAAACTGTGGAAAATCCTCATGAATGGTGGGTGCACAATGGAGCCACTGGACACGTCTGCACCAACATGGTGATGTTCAGGGACTACTATCCTGTGAATAATAATGAAAAGATATACATGGAGAACTTTGATAGATAAAAGATTGAAGGTTCGGACAAAGTTATTCTGAAGATGACCTCATTTTGCAGGATGTGCTGCACGTTCCCGATATCTACAAGAATTTAGTTTCTGGGACGTTACTAGTCAATCATAGATTTAGACTAGTATTTGATTGTGACATGTATTCTGAGTAAGAATTAGATTTTTTTGGGGAAGGAGTAGTTGACTAATAACATCTTTAAGTTGAGTGTAATGACTATTGTACCCAAGAAAACTATGCCCCAAGTGGCCAATAAGACTGCTTCTATTTTTGCTTACATCCTTGAGCATTCCTATTTATGGCATTTTTGTTTGAGACATGCTAGTTACAAGTCAATACAAAGAATGATTAATCTTGACTTATTACCCAAACTAAATATTAATAAAGAAAATTGCCAAGTCTGTGTTGAAGTAAAATGACAAAAGCATCATTTCCTTCAAAAAGAAACACTGAAGTGTTGGACTTAATTCACACAAATGTGTGCAATTTAAAACTTGTTCAAACAACAGGTGGTAAAAAGTACTTTGTAACTTTTACCGACAATTGCACTAGATACTGTTATATTTATTTGCTAAGTAGAAAAGATGAGGCTGATTCTTTTAAAGACTATAAAAATGAAATTGAGAACCAACTTAGCAAACGAATTAAGACAATTCTTAGTGATAGAGGTGGAGAATATGATGCACCGTTTAATGAATTTTGTTGAGAACGTGTAATTGTTCATCAAACAACTGCACCATACCCGCGTCAATCCAATGGTGTTGCTGAACATAAAAACCAGACTCTAAAAGAGATGATGAGCGTTGTGTTGATAAGTTTGGGCTTACCTCAAAACTTATAGGGGCACGCAATTCTCTCAGCCAACGTCATTTTAAATAGAATTCCATCTAAAAATATGTAAAACCCCATATGAACTTTGGAAAGGCTATATACCTACCTACAAATACTTGAAAATGCGGGGGTGTCTGTCAAGGGTTGTTGTACCTAAACCAAAACAAGTGAGAATTGGGCCTAAAACAATTGTTTGCAAATTTATAGGATATGCAACTAACAGTAGTGCCTATCGATTCTTAGTGCACAAGTCAAACATTCCTGACATACATAAGAATGTTGTCATGGTGTCAAGTAATGCAGTGTTCTTTGAAGATGTCTTTCTAGTCATCATCATCATCATCATCCGGATCCAGTATATCACAACAACAGCAAAAGCTATTGTTAGGGTCAGGGGAGGGTAAGTGGTAGGCAGACAATACCTCTATCTCAAGGGATAAAGAGTTTGCTTCCAGTGAAACCTCTGGCTCTATATGTATCTGCATAAATGATATGATAATAGTGGTATGATGTGCTAGTGTGTTAGTGAGGAAATTCAAGAAATACAAAGAAAGGACTTTCGATATTAAAATACACATCACGTGTGTATGTACATATAATGTAAAACAACGGTATAACATGTGCAACCAAGTGAAAAGTCAACCTTAAGCATAGATAGTGTCTACGCCTATCTATGTCCCTAAATATACTCTAAAGTGTCCCTATATATGACCTATACATCGTTAATCTTAATGGAGTGCATGAGACGACCCCCAAGAAATTGAGAAACCGCATCAAAGCAAATGAGCCATAATGCCAACGTCTTTTGGACTGGATTTTCTTATATACTTGGTAAAAAACGATCCAAGAACCTCTTTTGAGACAATGTCAACTCCTGAAGCTCGTTTCTTGGAAAGAGGCCGTAAATAGTGAGATAGAGTTGATTCTTCAAAATCACACTAGAGAGCTGATTGATCTTCCACCAGGAAGTAAACCACTCGGATGCAAGTGGATTTTTAAGAGAAAACTGAAAGAGGATGGGTCTATTTACAAGTACAAGGCCTTGTTGGTAGCGAAGGGCTATCGACAAAAGGATGGTTTTGACTTTTTCGGTACCTACTCACCAGTAACTAGGATCACTTCAATAAGGATGCTAGTTGCAATCGCTGCAGCCTATGACTTAGAAATTCATCAGATGGATATAAAGGCTTCCTTCCGGAATGATTAGTTGGAAGAAGAAATATATATGGAGCAACTTGAAGGGTTCACTGTCCTAGGAAGAGAGAAAAAGGTGTGTAAACTTGTTAAGTCTTTGTATGGACTAAAACAGGCACCCAAACAGTGGCATTTAAAGTTTGATGAGGCAATGTTGTCAAATGGTTTCAGGATTAACGAATGTGATGAAAAAACACACCAAATGTCTATGTGATAGTATGTCTCTATATAGACGACATGCTAATCATGGGCAGTACTCGTCACATCATGTTGAATACAAAGAAGATGTTAGCACAGAATTTGGATATGGATGATATTGGGGTTGCCAATGTTATTCTAGAAATTAAAATTGTAGGACTTGTATAGCACCACAAGAACGGGGGTTGAATAGTGGGTGCGAAAAAATTTGGTTTTTAAAAACTTTTGGATGAAACTACCCACTTCTCAAAACAGATTCTCTTTTCAGACCCAGTTTTTAATTAGCTAAATGATTAAGTTATAGATTTCCAAAAATCGTAAAAATTGGTGACAAAGTACTTTCAAATATTATGTATGTGTCATAAAAATTTCCGATCAAAACTCAAAGTGTAAGACCTTGAAAAAACGTTTTTGCACAGATTGCGTCAATCTGCCAGAAACTGTGATCCAAAATGAAAGTTTATTCCTATTAATTTACAACTCCAAATGATCTGAAAATTTTATGATATGACCCTTAGGATATGCGATTTGATGTGTTGAAATAGTTTATAAGAACTCCTTTGGCAATTATGTCAAATACGATGATGTTCTCAACCTTTGCAAGTCTGAAATTCAGATTGCACTAATCTCAGAACTATTAACGTTTGATTGATCTATACTTATCCAAATGCGGTGAAACTTGTGCCAAATGAAATCTAGGACTTAGAGATATGTTTTTCAAAATTTTGTGATTTTTGAAAATCTTTTGCTATTTTTTCCATTATAATAAAAACGATGCAGAAAACTAGAAACTTAAAGTAAAGTGCTAAAAAGTAAGAACATCGAGAATTTTATACTGGTTCAGTTAACACAACATACTCCAGTATTCGAGGACACCTTCCTCGGTTATCACTAAACACAACAAACACCTTACCATATGGGTGACTGGAGTTAAACACTAACTCCACCCTTTTACAATCAAAAAATCGAGCAAATCAATCACGAACATCGTCATCGATCGAATGAAGGTTTGATCACACCTTGATCAACCTTTTACAAACAATGAACGTGTATGGATGGTATATTCAAAGCCTATACAATATGTAGAATATATGAACAATAGGCTTGAGAGAAGAAGAAGCAGCAGGAAAAGGAGAAGAAGAAAGTAGTATAGCATTTTGCACTTGAGAGAATGTGAGTTGTAGCTTGGCCTTATTTTGCACTAACTTCTCCCTTTTATCCACATTTTTCCGCCTCCTTTAGGGTTTCTCCCTTCTTGAGAATTCTCTTTTTAATGTCCTTGGAAGATTTCCTTGTGTAGAAGGTGCCACAAACTTGCTTACTTGGCGCATATGATTGGAAGGATGTTTGACCTTTCTTACTTGTCACTTGTTGATAGGTCCAACTTGACATCCTTTAATGAGCTGTAAATTCTACAAAAAAACTCACACAACATGTGCTCAACTGTAGTCAAAACATTACCATATAATCACATTCCAATCCCTCGAATTTTTTGGAGACAAATTTAGGACAAATTAAAGCTCAAAATCGCCTCGCTAAAACACATGTGCTGAAATTTTCAGCATGTGTTTTTCTTTTGAATTCTTTCCTTGTGTGTGAATTCTTCAATGTTACCAATCTTGTGTGGCATATTCTCCACCAATTGAAGTGCCAAATAAGCTCAACCTTGGCTCCAACATGGATGTAGTAGGCGTGTAAGAGAGGCTGCACATGTGCTGAAATTTTATTTTGGCAAGCTTTGTCAAATAATGCACAATATTTACACATATATGGTAAATAATAATCAGCCTAATTTTGAATTTTCTAGAACACTTTAACAAGTATTGAATGTGCAAAAAGTGTCTAGATACATGTTACATCTATGCCACAAAAACGTACCATGTGTGTATGCTCATAGAAAACCGAACTTTTGACTTTCATCGATTACGCGATTTTTCTCCGATTAATTTCAAATTCTTGCACATGTAATATATATTATGTCATACATAATATACATAAAATAAAATGTATATTTAGATCAAATGGCTGAGGCAAAAATGCCCATGTGTAGTAGAGAAGATTGAATTTGAATTATCCACAAATCTAGCGTAAATTGTGAGTGATTTGTGTGTGCCAACATGGTATGATTTAGTGGCTGATTTTAACATGTGAGCCACGAAATGTTTGAGCATTTTTGATGCATATGGGATGACCATCTTTATATGGCAAGTACGTGACATGTCGGTGAAGTTTCGGTAGTCACCCGATACGATAATTTTTGATTTATGACCTTGTCACATATCGTTATAATTTTGACGTCACCATGATTTATACCATATGATATAAGACCTGAATATAATCATGTAAAGCATGTAAAGCATGTTCATAATATAAACGTGTTAAGTGACGATTTGTTCATGCATTTCTTAAGAACGTAACATTTAAATCATTCATTTGTAAATCACTCAAACCCTTTTTCTTAACAAAAATTTCTCGGATAACTGAAGGTCTTGTTACCTCACAAACTCACTATATTGAATCTGTTCTCAAACGATTAAATATATTTGATACGATACCAATAAAGACCTCATTTGACTTAAGTATACACTTAATGAAAAATCAAGGTGAACCTGTAGCTCAATTGAAGTACTCGCAGGTAATTAGGAGTCTAATGTATATAACAAACTGTACAAGACCAGACTTAGCTTGTTAAGTAAACAAATTGAGCATGTTTACCAGTAATCCAAGTGATGATCATTGGAAAGTTCTAAATAGATTGATAGGGTACATGCAATACACAATGAACCTTGGATTACACTACACGAGATAACCAACAGTATTAGAAGGATAATGTGATGCAAATTGGATATCAGATAATAAGGATTCTAAGTGCACCAATGGTATTTATTTACTGTTAATGGTGGTGCTGTGTCATGGAAATCCACAAAGCAAACGTGCATAGCTCGGTCCACTATGAAAGCTGAATTTATAGCACTGGATAAAGCTGGAGAAGAGGCTGAATGACTTAGAAATTTCCTAGAAGATGTTCCATGCTGGCCTAAGCCAATCACTCCTATTATCATACATTGTGATAGTTAATGAGCTATTGGACGAGTTCAAATCAGCATCTACAATGGTAGGTCATGACACATACATCGAAGACACAACACCATTAAACAATTGTTCTCTAATGGCGCGATTTCTATTGACTACGTAAAATCAAAGGAGAATCTTGCGGATCCGCTTACGAAAGGCTTGTCTAGAGATCAGATGTCAAAATTGACAAATGGAATGGGACTAAGACTACAACGTATGAATCTTTGTAATGGTAACTCAACCTTGTTGACTGGATATCCCTGAATCTTGGTTCAATGGGACAACTAGTTATGAAGTTTCAGTATAGCACTTACTCATTCTGTTACAAAAAAGTGTTGTCTGCAGAGAATTGTTACGGTAAGCTAAATCTTTTAATGATGTCCTATATCTTGATACATCAAGTGGAACATGGGAGAATGCTCCTGATAGCAATCTCCTATTAAGTGTGAAGTGGTGCCACTTCTATGAGAACTCTGTGAGGCAAGAATTCTCTAAAACACTTTCTGAAACCAGGTTTTTCATGACCAAAACAAACACAACCATGAGAACCACAAGAGTATTAACGGAAATGTTATATGAGTATTGTTGTCTAGGTTCACAGCAAATGCTAATTGGTTCAAGACATCAAGTCACTAATTAGCCGAGTAGATCTGACAGTACATCACTATGAAAGGTTAAAAGCGAGAAGCTACCTCTTCTAACTTCTCGTTAGAGTCTGCATCTAGATTTGCATTAGTTTTCATTCATGTGGAGGATTGTAGGCGGAAAATTGGATAATTTTGAAATGGGTTTGCCCAAAGTTTCTTAGCAACATATTTTCAGTTTAATTATGATTAGTATCTGTTAATCAAAAATAGAAACTAATGAAGACTTTAGGCTTTTGAATCACTCAATTATGATACCAGGTGAATGATAAATTAATGCTCAAAGTATGAGTAAAAAATTGGTTAGAAATTAAAAAAATAGTGATGTAGCCTCCTGAGAAGTGAACACATCATCATTTTGTAAGAATAACACATTGGACAAATGAGTTGAAGCTGCCACCTTATATATTGTCAGGAGAGACACTTTAGATGTGCCCAAAGACAAGAGAAATTTTGACCAGAGGGAAGACGTAGATGGCCGAGACGTGCGCGCACCCCATCGTGGCCGCCCGCCCGTCCGGTCGGCTCAGCTCGGCTCGGGCTCGTGAGTCCATAGGCCAGTCCAATTCTAATCTTTTTGGACAAATTTTCTATAAATGTTTCCAGAAAAAATAATTTATTAATACTACGGCTTCGCAGTTGTTGATCCAACGGCTTCATATCAATCTTATCTTCTGTTTTTTGATCCAATGGCTACGGTTTAAACTGCCAAAAGTTTTTGATCTAACGATGGACATTTAAACTGTTTGATCCGGCGGCTCTGATTCAATCTGGCATTAACCTCCAAAACCGATTTCACTGTATGTAAACAGAGGCAAGCCTCTCTGTTTCTGCTACACGAAAATTCCTTCTTCCTTCTTCATTCTGCTTACATTTTGATCCTGCTCTTGCTTTATTGCATATCTGCATTCATCATGTTCGAAAAGTCTGAACACTTCACAGGTTCGTAGAGTTTTTACGCTGCAGTGCCGCTTGTCTGAACTGATATCTGTTGTATCATGAGAGAAGTTTGCTAAATCCCGTTGGTACAGTATACTAGGACAATTCGTCTTAAGGACAGCGTCCTTGACTCGCCTCGGTTTGCATGTTGTTTTGTTTCTGTTTACACGAACACATTGTACAAATTTTATTTTTATAACACTCAGGACAATAAAACGAACTTAATTCATAGATAACATACGTTCACTAGAGCATTGAAGAAGTGTCAATGACCAGACAACAAACTAATGATAACGAATTCACAGGTGAGTTCATTGTAAGCTACAAACTCAGCTTCTGTCCAATGTATGCTTGTTCTCTTATAACAGAGCAAACTCAAGTGGATAACACCACACCGTTCATTATTGGCAACGAACTTAACAATGAGTACAGCATACGTTCGTTGTAGAGTTAGCATCTTCACCAATGTTTTTTTTTTCTTTTGCCCAATCTGAGTTATCATTTATTGACCAATATCAGTATTGCTATTTATAGGCTATTAACATCTCCCTAGAGCATTTTATTTTGTAATTTGTTCACACAAATTTTGGATTATGAGCTGGAAGTAAAAAAAAGCAAGTATAAAACATTCAATGAAGTGAGAGAGATCAAGACGAAGACCGTCTTGGAAGAAATTGAAGCAATCTATATTTACACAACGTATTGAACGGAAGCATTTAAAATTTTCACCTACTTTCGAGCAAAAACTCTTTACCTCCCGTGCAAAACACACTTTCACCTACCTTCATCTGTAAAATTGCTTGTATTTTTTTGCTTTTATTGGGAGTATTCAAGTTATCAAATGAGGAACTAAAAACTACTTTGATATGTTGCTTGTGTTTTGACATTCTGGAAAGTGTAGACCCGCATCCTTTTTCAAAAACTATTTGGTAAAGTCCTTTATTAGAACTTTGTTGAAACTCTGCATAGAAAAACTATTGCTTGTAGTTGTAGTAGTTGCTGCTAGAGTTTTCTTAATCATTGTTGTAAGGTGTCGAAAACATCTTGCAGGTCATTTATTAGTTGTTGAAAATTCACTTTGAAAATAAAGTGTTAGTAAAGTAGGATAAAGATGATTAGAACCACTATAAAATGTCTTTTTTTTTACTATTTCTCATTTTTTATGTTGTTTTGGATTGTTTTGAGAAAAAAAAAGTTATTGCACTCTATTTCATCGGTCTAGGATGATCTTTATGTGTTGGATTTAATTTAATAAACCCCTGAATAGGACCGTTTAATCGAATCAATGGACAAAGTAACAAAATGCGGAAAATATACCTTGCTCCATTGCTGTTGTTAATCTAAACACGTACACTGCGACTGCTCCGGCTGATGAAGAATCTGGCGTGATCCAAGGATTCACGACCTCCCACCAATTGTTGATACACCCCTTGACTGGTTTCAACAATTCACTGCTTTACCCGATGGAGAGGCTAGGCAGTGTGAGCTTTATAGAAAACTTGGCACACCTTCCCTCTAATATACTGTAATGGACGCTATACTGTATGCGTCTGTTTTTGATTTTGATGATCTGAGGAGGTGAAACCTCCTCCTTTATATAGAGGGGGTGGAAGGATTTGATAGGTTAGGATTTAAATTTAAACTTAAATTTAAACTTAAATTCAAACTTAAATTCAAATTTAAACTTAAATTCAAATTTAAATATGAATTTAAAACCCAACCTTATCTTCCTTAATATTTAATTATTGTGCCAATCAATTATCTACTAGCCACACGTGGGTTGTCGCCCCTCGGGGACCAGATGTCGTAACTTTATGGTCGTTGCACTTTGAGCCCATCTATCGCGGTCTCCGACCATATGACTGTCTACATATTCGGGCTTTCCATTTAGACCACACTATACATCCACGAGTATACCCGATGATCACTTAACGTGTGGATGTTTTACGTAACAATTAATATTATTACGTGACATATGTGACATATAATATTATCATACATAACGTCCACCTTATGGTTAATTCGTATAAACCTTATCAACGTGTTGCACATCACACGTATTCGAATTAATCCCAACAATCTTCCACTTGGACTATGTATGTATCTTAAAGATTATATGTCACCCTTTTGAGCTCATATACCTTATGTCCTTTAGTGTGTCTTTCCTTTTCCGGTCCATCAGCAAACGTTAGCAAAAGACTTAAGCCGCACGTCGTCACATTGAATTAGTGACTTGTCCCTCTTAAATCATGATACTAACATTCTACTGAATGACATGGATACTGAAACGGATATGTAGTGTGGAATTAATATGCTAGGTGATCATACATATCTAATTCCAACTTGGCCCTCTTTAGCGAGATCAATAGAATTCAGAATGTATGCCGTAACTGCTTAATGTACATTACTTCTGCAGAAAAACTTTAATATAACCGGAATGTACATTATACTGTATGTCTGAAATAAACAACTTTATTGAACACAAGAAAAACCTCACAGACTCCCACTAGGATAAAACATCCTCAACTGGACTAAGACCCATACGGCTAACATGCTTGTGAAACACACCCGGTTCCACGGCCTTAGTCAAAGGGTCGGCCACCATAGAGTCTGTACTGATATGCTCAATACTGATCAGACCACTCTGAATTCTTTCTTTAACAGCCAGATACTTCATCTCTATGTATTTCGCTTTAGATGAACTCCGGTTGTTATTTGAGTATAGCACCGCAGCTTTACTGTCACAGTAAATCCTCATTGGAGATGAGATAGTCTCCAATACCCGCAACCCCGTGACAAAATTGCGAAGCCATATCGCCTGATTGGATGCGTGGAATGATGCAACGAATTCCGCTTCCATAGTGGAAGACACCAATAAGGTCTGTTTCGCGCTTTTCCATGAGATCGCACCTCCGGCTAAAGTAAACACATAGCCCGAGGTCGATTTTATACTGTCCTGGCATCCAGCAAAATCGGAATCTGTATATCCAGTGATCTCTAACTCATCAGATCTCCGATACATCAGTACATGTTGCTTCGTTCCTTGTAAATATCTTAGCACCCTCTTTGTCGCGGTCCAGTGATCCTTGCCCGGATCAGAGAGGTATCTGCCTAACATTCCCGTAATGAATGCCAAGTCTGGTCGTGTACATACTTGAGCATACATTATACTCCCTACTACCGAAGCATAGGGAGTATTCCTCATTTCCGAACGTTCAAACTCTGTTTTGGGACATTGTTTTAGACTGAATTTATCTCCTCTTGCCACAGGGGTTTTAAGTGGTTTACACTTATCCATGCTATACCGCTTCAATACATTTTCGATGTATGCCTGTTGTGAGAGACCTAAGATACCTTGGGTACGATTCCTCCGTATCTCAAGTCCCAACACATATGAGGCTTCACCAAGGTCTTTCATCTCGAAATGCTTTCTCAGAAAGGCTTTGGTGTCGCTCAACATGTTTACATCGTTTGTTGCAAGCAGTATATCATCTACGTACAAGATCATAAATATGAACTTGCTCCCACTAAACTTGTGATACACACATTCGTCAATTTGGTTTGCCTCAAAACCGAAGGAGGCAACCACTTTGGCAAATTTGAAGTACCACTGTCGAGACGCTTGCTTGAGCCCATAGATGGATTTCTTTAGTCGACAAACCATGCCTTTTGGATCTCCCACCTCAAATCGAGGCGGTTGAACCATGTAAATGGTCTCGTCGAGTTCTCCGTTTAAAAACGCAGTCTTAACATCCATCTGATGTAGCTCAAGATCTAAGTGTGCCACTTAAGCCATGATTATCCGGAAGGAATCCTTCGTAGATACTGGAGAGAAGGTTTCCGTATAGTCTATGCCCTCCTTTTGGGTAAACCCTTTAGCAACAAGTCGAGCCTTATATCGTTCTATGTTGCCTTTTGAATCCCGTTTGGTTTTAAATATCCATTTGCAACCAACGGGTTTCGAACCTTTAGGCAACGAGACGACATCTCATACCTTGTTGTCGTGCATAGATTTTATTTCTTCTTCCATGGCCTTTATCCACTTTTCTGAATTTCGATATTGCAATGCTTGCTGGACGTTTTCGGGATCATCGTCCAACATACCAATATCGAATTCGTGTTCCTGGAGATACACCACATAGTCGCTAGGTATGGGGTTTCTCCGTTCACGAGTGGATCTCCTTAGGGGCACTTGTTCTTGAGATACTGTAGGTTCCTGAACTGCATCAGCCGGCAATTCATCGGGTTCTTCAGTAACTTCCTCAGGAACATGAATTTGTTCCTGTGAAGCGTCACTACTGGGATGAGGTACCTCAGGTGCGGGTATCGCTGATGCTATCTCCCCAAAAGATGGTTCGATTTGCATTTCTGTCGCATCTGAGTGTGCCTCATCTAACTCGATGATCTGCTGATGCAAATCATTCCCCCCGGAACCAAAGTATCCTCAAAGAACTTTACCAAATTTGTCTCGAAAAACACTTTACTTGTGGGATCCTAGAATTTATACCCTCGTGACCTTTTCGAGTAACCAACGAAATAGCAACTAACTGTTTTGGTGTCCAGCTTTCTTTCATTTGGTCTGTAAGACTTCGCCTCTGCTGGACAACCCCAAACCCTTATGTGGTTAAGGCTAGGCTTACGCTTAGTCCATAACTCATAAGGGGTCCTTATTGTTGCTTTAGTTGGTACTCAGTTGAGGATGTAAGCTGCGGTTTTAAGCGCTTCTCTCCAGAGGAATAATGGTAGTGTAGTTTGACTCATCATACTACGCACCATATCCATAAGTGTACGGTTTCGTCTTTCAGCTACACCATTCATGCTTGGTGACCCAGGCATGGTGTACTGAGGGACGATTCCGTTTTCCTCTAGGTATTTAGCAAATGGTCCTGGACACTGTTCTCTTGATCCATCATATCGACCGTAGTATTCACCCCCACGGTCCGATCTGACGGCTTTAATCCTTTTGTTGAGTTGTAACTCAACTTCAGCTTTAAAGAATTTGAACATGCCTATTGCTTGTGCTTTTTCTTTAATCAAGAATATGTAGCCATATCACGAATAGTCGTCAATAAAGGTGATAAAATAAGAGTGGCCATTTCGAGTAACCAGATGAAATGGGCCACTAATATCGGTATGAATCAACTCTAATGGACTATTTGCACGATTTGCTTCATATCTTCGGATTTTAGTTTGTTTTCCTTTAGCACAAAATACACACGACTCTAAGTCGGTAAAGTCTAAAGGATTGAGAATTTCTGTTTTGACAAGACGTTCTATTCTGTTTTTGGACACGTGTCCTAAACGTCGATGCCAAAGTGATCCTGATTTCTCATGAGTGGATTTTGCTTTAACGTTTCGCGTTACAACATGCAAGGTTTCCTGATGTGAAGCAACATTTATTGAATAAAGTTTATCAATTTCGGACATTATACCGTGACCAATCAATCTAGAAGCATGATAAAGTTGGAAATTTCCATTTCCAAAATAACCGTAATATCCACTTTTATCCAATCGATAAAACGAAATAAGATTTCGTTTAAACGATGGCACTACAAAAGTGTCATGCAAATCTAGATAGAAACCGGATGTCAACAACAATCTGAAATGCCCGATGGCTTCAACCTTTATGGCGCTGCCATTTCCCCAATAGACGTATCTTTCATCGTCTCTTGGTTTTCTATGGCTTAGGCAACCTTGCATAGTCATAGATAAGTGAGTCGTGGCTCCCGTATCGACCCACCAAGTGGCTATATCCGAAACAAAATTAACTTCATAACAAACTAAGAATGTACCCTTTTTCTTGAGACAAGATATATAACTGGTACAATTCTTCCTTAAATGTCCTTTCTTATTGCAAAAGAAACAAGTCATGCTTTTGGGTGTGTCAGTAGTAGGCACCCCCTTTTCCTTTTGACTTGCCTTTTGCAGAGTAACCATTTCCGCAGCTTTGCGTTTCTTACCACCGAACTTGGGGCGACAACATTCATAACTTTATGCACCCTTATGCTGTCGATTCCACGGTACTGTTTCGAGCAAAGTTTCTTTAAGAGATTGCCTGTCTTGGCTTTCTCATTCTTTACATATCTTTGCTCGAGATCGGCTAAAAATTCTTTAGCCGTCGTGGACTCAGAAACGTGTCCCCTGAAGCATTTGGGGATAGTCTTTTGCATGATCATAAGACACATGCGATTTGATGGTAGCCAGCGTGCCATGTGAGATTTTTCCTCACTGGTACTTTCGTCTGTTAGCACAGCTGGACGATCTATCTGTAACGCATTGTCTAGATCAGCAATCCCCAGAAAGATCTCAAATTGACCTTTCCATTGCTTGTAGTTTGAACCGTTCATTGTAAGAATATCCTTAATGTTAGACATTATTGCTGAAAAGCAAACAAGAAACGGACTTAAATACACAACACGTGTAATCTTTAAACTGCATACAAACCAAATATCAAAATAGAACCCCGATTCCATCTACCAATTGTCTTTCAATATTAGGGCTCTTTGGAGTCATCCCAATACCTTCCAATAATTGGGTGTAGTGGTCAATATGACGGCTCTCCAAGCATGAGTTAACCACCTTCCTTTGGGCCGATGAGTTAACCTATGCATTTAAAGCTTCGCCGCCATCCCTATTTGGGTCCACTACCATGCTTATATGTGTTTTCGACAATCACACCTTCCTTTGGGCCGGTCAATGATTGCCTCCAACACATAGATGCCCTTCACGATCATAACAAATATAGTGGCGATGATATGATTGCCGCACTTTAAGGGGATCATATTAAAGCCCTACATTTGCTAAGTCGCGTAACTTTATGGTTCTATATGATTCGCAGTTTCTTGACTGACCCTTTTGCACGTACCGTGCATACTTAACCCCAACATCCGTTTTGTTTTACTTAAACCAATTTGAACTAGCTTGATTCCCTTTACGGCTCAAATAAGAACCACCTTGAACCAAGCTCAGTTCTCCTTACGGTATAAGAAAACAATATCTTTATCAATCAATTTAACAAGTGATATAACCTTATGATAGGTCACATTGAGTGTGAAGTGAACCGATTCAGTAATACCCACTTGTCATAAGGGTGTATTACCATTCCACATAATTTCCAGGCCACCGGTGGAGTCACAATGGTCTCGCTTAAGTACCGGCTTTCTTAGACAAAACTATGTGTACGGTGTTTTTATCACAACTCGATGAGTCATCTATCACGGGTATAAACTGCATTGATTGATAAGTATTGGTTAATTCAGTCAACTTAATCCATCGAATTAACTTGGTTGAACTCGGTCAAACCGGGTCAAGCAAGATTCGGATCCTTATTGGATTAAGTTCCTTAACTTTATTTTGTTTATTTATTAACATGCATAAACATAAGGCATAAATAAATAAATAAACAATTAACTGCATGCATATGAACATAATAATGCAATAACCGGAAATTAACTTAACACTTGATTGTTATTACTTTGGATTTCTTTAAAATAATAATAATAATAACAAGGATTTATTATTATATTACTATTTTCCTTAATAAACTTTAAATAATAACAATAATAATAGAATTATTATCATTATTATTTACTTTATTTTCCTTTAAAAGAAACTTTATAATAATAATAATAATTACTTATTATTATTACTATTTTCCTTTAATAATAATAACAATAATAATTAAATTATCATCATCATTATTATTTTCTTTAAAAGGAGACTTTAAAATAATAATAATAACAACAATTTGTTATTATTACTATTTTCCTTAAAATAAACTTTAAATAATAATAATAAAAAATTATTATTATTTACTTAATCCAAAATAATAACAATATACACATAAATTACAAAACAAATTGAAAAACAAAATTAAAGGGTTAGGGCGCGGGTCGGGTCGGGCAGAACCCTCCCGCCCCAATTTAAATAACCATCCTTTTTTTTAATTCTGCAACTGATTGGGCCGAAGCCCTTCCTGAATAGCACAATCTGAATAATCCGAAAATCCCTTTTTTTTAATTTGGAAACTGATTTGGGCCGAAGCCCTATTACTGGAACAGGGCCGGACTGGTCAGAACCAGATCCGGCCCAAATCGCTGGAAGCTGCTAGGACCTGCCATAAGAAGCCCAATCCGCCAGCCAAAAAGGAAGATATTTTCGCCAGAAGCAGGTCTCGAACTGGAGACCTGCATTTCAATGGAAGGCGCAAGTACCACCAGGCCACAGTGCTTTTGTGCTTAAAAGTAGAGCAGCTTATCCTTATATTAAAAATAGTCAGATTTCCAGTAAAAAAAAGTTGTGGGAAAGAGGATTTGAGCACAGGACCTCCTTGCCACTGTCAAAGGCGGTTGCCACCACGACATCAGCGCTTTCTGGTAAAGGGGCTTCCGAAGAAAATGAAACTGCCAGAAATTTCCCCTTCTGGAGCGAAAATTTCGGACTGCAGGATTGAACCTTCGACCTACATATCGCTGGCAACGGCGCTGGCCACCACGCTGATGCCAATTTTATTCTGATAGTAAGGACGTTTCGTATTTGTATTGAACCAGTATTCCACCAGAATAAAACAACTAGTGGAAATAAAAAAACGGATTTTGACCCCCCAAAAATTTGGTTTTTCAGCATGAACAGATTAACAATAATGATTCGATTAGGCCTGCTCTGATACCACTTGTTGGATTTAATTTAATAAACTCCTGAATAGGACCGTTTAATCGAATCAATGGACAAAGTAACAAAATGCGGAAAATATACCTTGCTCCATTGCTGTTGTTAATCTGAACACGTACACGGCGACTGCTCCGGCTGATGAAGAATCTGGCATGATCCAAGGATTCACGACCTCCCAACAATTGTTGATACACCCCTTGACTGGTTTCAACAATTCACTACTTTACCCGATAGGGAGGCTAGGCAGTGTGAGCTTTATAGAAAACTTGGCACACCTTCCCTCTAATATACTGTAATGGACGCTATACTGTATGCGTCTGTTTTTGATTTTGATGATCTGAGGAGGTGAAACCTCCTCCTTTATATAGAGGGGGTGGAAGGATCTGATAGGTTATGATTTAAATTTAAACTTAAATTCAAACTTAAATTCAAATTTAAATATGAATTTAAAACCCAACCTTATCTTCCTTAATATTTAATTATTGTGCCAATCAATTATCTACTAGCCACACGTGGGTTGTCGCCCCTCGGGGACCAGATGTCGTAACTTTATGGTCGTTGCACTTTGAGCCCATCCATCGCGATCTCTGACCATATGACTGTCTACATATTCGGGGTTTCCATTTAGACCACACTATACATCCACGAGTATACCCGATGATCACTTAACGTGTGGATGTTTTACGTAACAATTATTTTATTACGTGACATATGTGACATATAATATTATCATACATAACGTCCACCTTATGGTTAATTCGTATAAACCTTATCAACGTGCTGCGCATCACACGTATTCGAATTAATCCCAACATTATGTACTTAACAGTGTTCGTAAAAATGTTCCATTATGTTAAAGGAATAAATAATGAATAAGGATATTCCAAATCAAAGTTGTGATTAAAAAGTTACGACTTTTTGAAGCTTTTTTTTTTTTCTTCGGTGGAGAATTTTTGAAGTTGAGCTGTCACAAGTCTCAACTTCTTGAGGTTGAATGTTCGACGGCTTAAGTCTAACCATAACCGCAAATGTTCAAGAAAAAACTTTTTCTCGTTAAACTTAATTTACAAGGCAAATTTATTCTCTTTTACCATTATGAAATAATAACCTTGAAAGTTGTGCTGTTTGTAGTATTGTTATTATTTGATCTTATTCGTGACATGCAGAAAGTTACTTATTCGGATTGTTATCTTGTTTTACATACCTCTTTATCTAGAGTTGGGATCTCCTAACCCCCACTTGCCTCACCCTTTTTGTGACCGCGCGACACGTGGCAGCAAGGAGGGGTGGTGAGGCTAGATGAAGGTCACCCGTATCTAGCCTCACTACCCCCTCTTGCTGCAACGTGTCGCTCGGTCACGCGTCACCGCACCCCCTTTGCGGTGAGGGGATACTATCCCCTTTATCTATGCATAACAACACAACAACAACATTACCTATTGTCTTAGAGGCTCCTGCCTATGACGGAGTAGGGGGGTCGGATGTACGCAACCATACTCATGTGTTAAAAACACATAGAAGTTGTTTCCTAATGACTCATAATGAAAATGGCATCTCTCGATCAACTTTTATTTCATAATATATGAAATACAGCTAATTTAGTGATTCATTTTATTTTATTTCATTATATTCCAAAAACCGTGATGACCGAGGTGATGTCACATGCAGTGATCTATATCATTATAATGGAATTCAATTGAACAAAGCCACTAGTATAACTAACTTATTCATAAAAGATATGCATTTACGACATAATTAATTTATTTTAAGTAGCTAGAATTCTGGCAAGATTATCTGTAGCTAGCAGCATGAGTAGACAAAGGATCACGTGGTTTAGGTAGAAAGTGTTTGATTAATGGATAGTTTTATAGCTAAAAGAATCAAATCGGTCTTGATTCGTGCCGGCTCCGCTTTTGCGTCTTTAATTTATCTTCTGTTGTAAGTCAGATTAACCTGCATAAACTAAAGGAAAAGAATAAACAAAAATATCCCTGTGAAAATACCCTTAAATTATTTTTGAAAGAATTTTATCTCCTATTGACCATTGTGGATAGAAAAAATGTTTACAGAAATAATTCATGGAAAACTTTTACAGTTTTAGTTTGGTTGATGGAGAGATTTTACAATTGCTCGCAAAATAAATCATATACGTGACCTGTAGATGAGGTTTTCCCTCAATAATGATGATCGAAGTCTCCTAAATATATGGAGAAATCCTAAGATTATATTTCGATCAGTGTCACGTCCCGTTGCCTAATTTGGATATGTTGCCGGTCGTCATCTATAGATCCGTACCTTAAAACATCACGCAGCTTCGTAACATGTACAAAATAAATAACATGCTATAAATTTAAAACTTAGCATAAATAACATCGTCTGACACATAATCCTCATACACCAGTGATGAGCCAAAAAATACCCCTCGTTAGTCAATAACGGTCAACGCTGAAGTAGGGGTGTCAAAATGGCTAAGTATGGCGGGTCGGCCCGGAGGTTGACCAGGTCACATGCGGACAAACAGTCCATCTCGGCCACAGGGCCTCATGGCCATCTCGGCCATACGGTCTCATTGCCCCCTGGGGGCTAAAGATCTCATCTCGGCCTAAAGGCCTCATTTAGACCTAAGGGTCATATCTCGGCCTACAGCTCCATCTCGGACCACCTTTTATGGCGTCAGCTACGAGCATCGTGAAGGGCCCACCAAAGCTCTTTGAAGTCGGCCATTTTCATCTCGGCAGGCTGACCCCACACCATCAGCCATCTCGGGCACTTCTGAGTGCTTCTAGAGGATTTCATCTCGGTTCTAGGAGTTTACCCTGGGTAATTCTACCAGGTGAAACACCCAGCCAGGTGTCCCAATCTAGCTTACTCAGCTCAGCAACGAGCCACGTGGCGAGCACGCAAGAGCAAGAGTCACCCAGATGACCTCCTTGCCTGTCACGATTTCCGGGCTCTGCCCATGCATTGGCCCAAACCGACATATAAAAAGGCCGAACAGGAGGAGAGAGAAGGACAAGCAACAACAAGCTTTTACAGACTACACTTTGACTACTCACGTCGGTAACTCATCTTCCCACAGTGAAAACGCAGGTTTACCAGAAAACCTCAACTTACAAAACCTCCATAATATATAAACCTCTCCTAAAATGGCCTTGACTGACTTGAGCGTCGGATGGTATTACCCGGGGCCATAGATCCCGGGTCCTCTGACCCTTTTCCTTTGTGCAGGTCAGCTATCTGCCTATTACGGACAATTGACGGAGATCTAACGGCAACACATCAAACAAATAATTGGTGATATAATCCGACATCATCAACCCACACCAAAGTCTAAAATGTCAACAATGGTCTAATCACAATTAAAACTTAGCCAAAACATAAACACATAACTAGCTCTTCCATCTCCGATACTGTCAAATTCCATCTCCGATACTGTCAAAATCCAATAAACGGAAGAACAAACGAAGAATAGAGGAAGAAACTAGAAGCTGAGAAATGAGAGCGAACCAAAAGCAGAAGAAAGCTTCTGCAATTTTATAACCATCATTCCCGTGTTACAACTGTAACCCGGTTTATATACAACGCAGAAAAAAGAAGAAATATGGAAAATTATCAAACTACCCTTACTTAACCGACTATACATATTACAAACAAAAGGGCAAAATAGTAATTTCACTGGTTTTTAAACATTACCGCGTCCCAACTTCTTCTTCCACCTCTGACTCCTGCGATTGCTGGCTAACTCAACCAACACCACACCTCCATTCCACATGTCTTTTTATCCAATCACACAAACTGAACCTTCGATCTTGATATTAAATCCATGTAGTTACAACCTGCTGCATCAATTCAACTGAGTATTGTTCATATCAACACAACGCTTCTCATCTCCATGATCTTCCTCATACCGCCCAGAAGCTCCTTCAACAGATACAACCATCGTTCACTCATTTAAAAAGAGAAACATATGGAATGAGTGAGCCACCAAAGTCAAAGTTCCTACTTAGCTACCAGCATTATTTCTACTTTTCACCCCATTCTCATATTCCGTCTGTCATTTTTGTCAATATATGAACTTATATTACATGTCGCAATTAACATTTTATATGTTTTACAATCTCGCCATTCACTGACTTAAACATTCACATCTATCGCAACGCCGTAAGTGACACCAGAGACGGGTGCAGCATCGGAGCACCGAAGGCATGTGACCTGTGTTAGGTGTGTGAAAAACACTCTAAAAAAAGTCTAAACAGAGTGTTCAAAAATTGACTTCTGTTTTTTTTTTTTATTTAGCCGACTCCAACTAAATATGCTTATCAATATAAGAAAGGAGTGCAGAGATAATGAATTGAGATAGACAATCTATAGTAGCTCCAATCTCCTTAATTCTATTGGACTACCACTTTATTTTCAAAATGGATTTGTAACAATTTTCTAATTACCTTCAACAAGGAACAAGAAACGCAACAGCTGTGCCAACAACTCTTTTTGCAACAACTAATTCTACAACAATTATTGCAACAATTATTTGTGTAACGACAACTCCTACAAGAACTACAAGCAAGTGCCTTAAAGTTTTTCTACCAGCACAATCCTTCCTAAGGACATTCATAAAAGAAGTTTTGAGAGAGGAAGTGAAGTAATATTTCAAAAATATGTCTACATCACAAGAAATAGATCAAATATGTTTAGTTTCTCTTGTTTTAACAAACAATGAGACATTAATGAGCTTTAAGCACTTTTGCACTTGAGAGCTTTAGATATAAATAGAAGATGAAGCTTGAACAGGTCGAAAACTGTGCGATTGCCTATTTACTGCTTCTTCAATATATAAAGAGGTTGATTTTTGTTTTTCAGCCTTCCCTGATGTTGCACACTTTATTGATTGCTTTTGAAATGTCCAACTTGTGTTCAACCACATTACTCCTCAATTTTTTTTAATCATAGACACGCAGGAGAACTTAGATAGTTGTACAATAGTCACATAGCATTAGAGTCGTTGGTGATAAATGCACAATTAATTTGGGATAGATCAAAAAGAAAAAGCACTTTAATCTCCAAAAGATTTGTTTGAAATGACCATAAAAATTTGATTTCAACATGACATAATCGATCGATGTCTATCAGTACAAAGATCGATATCCTACTTTTTAAGACTTTTCATTTTGTAAGTCTAAATCAATTTTTCTATTCTTTTTCAAATATCTTAATCTTTTAAATTCATCAAAACAATCATACTCCAACAATCTTTCCCTTTTTGACGATTTCAAAACTACATACTTTTAACGGAATTTTAGTTTGAAATGACACTTTAACCTTTTTTTGTCAAGCAAGATTTTCAATATGTGTTTTGTGCAAAATATTGTCTCTCATAATCAATGAATTGATGTTCTTCATCAACAAGATGCATTCTCACATGCTTCAATACAATATAGCATTTTTTAATTTATTAACATTGATTGCTCCATGTCAGAGATCGTTATTAAACATCATGCTCTCTCTTTTGGATAAAAGATACATAGATCTATTGTTGTCTCGATTTTTGAGATCGATGTGTTGATCCTTCGATGTTTCTATTTACAGATCAATGTTCTATTTTAAACCGAAACATACATCGATTGATGCAGAGATGACGTCAAACTATGTACTCCTTTTTGTGGATAAAAATTACATACATCAATCCATGTCAGTATTTTAGATATCAATGTATGGATAGATCGATCTATTTAGAGATCGATGTATACATTGATCTCTGTTTAGAGATCTATGTCCTAGTTTTTAAGTCTTTGTCATATCCCAAGTCAAAATCAATATTTTCTAATTTTTTTCAAATATTTCAATCTTTTAAATTCATCAAAACATCGATACTCCAACACCCTCACTAGTCTCCTGTAAATTTTGTATTAACAATTATAATATTTTTGGTCAATTTTAATCATACCACTACGTGCTCTTACTCTTCTTGTAGCGTCCCGCTCGGGACTAGGGTCTCGGCAAGGTGCACCTACCATACTCTACTACAAGAAGTACAAGACGTCAATGCCATACATGTACATGTCTACCTGAATCATGAATTGATATAGCAGAAGCAATATAAATGTAAACATATGACATGCATATAAATACAAATCCTCATAAGTCTGTACAATGTATCCAATATAATCTAAGTACATCATGATCAAATTGTAAGATTTGCAAGGCTCCACTAGAAGGGGGGTTGAATAGTGGGTGCGGAAAATATGGTTTTTAAAATTGTTTTAACCTAAAAACCCAACTTCTGAAAACAGTTTTTGTTTTTAGGACCTGTATTGAAACGTTTTGAAAACTAGGTTGCAGGTCTTCAAAAATTCCGAAATTTGGAGAGATTATAGTCTCAAATGTTCTGAGTATCTCCTTAGAAGTTCATATTAAAATTCAACCTCTAACCCCTTTAAATATAGTTGATGGTCAGATTGCGCAAATCTGCCAGAAACGGTAGTCTGATTTAAAAAATTAATTCCTATTTAACCATAACTCCAAATGCTCTGAAACTTTAATTACTAACCCCTTATTAGGTGTATTTAATTGGGTCAAAACAGTTTTGAAAAATTCTTTTGGGAAGTTAGTCAAATACATTCAAAGTCTCAACCTTTGCAAGCCTGAAAATCAGACTGCACTAGTCTCAGAACTTTTGACGTTTGAATGACTTATACTTGTCCAAAAGGGTTCAAACTTGTGTTAGAAGAACCTTAAGACGTGTGGCCATGTTTCCTGAAAGTTTTGTGATTTTTGAATATTCGTTTACTATTTTTAATAACACGATAAAAATGATGCACTGTGCTGGAAACTAAAAGTAAGTGCTGAAAGTGCAGAACGCAAGGAATTTTATACTGGTTCGGTTAAAACAACCTACTCTAGTCTTCGAGGAAACCTTCCTCGGTTAGCACTAATCACAAAACACAAATAACACATTACCACACATACATTGATGGAGTTATACACCAACTCCAACCATTTACAAACCTTGTAAATGATTACAACGATCACGAACACCACCACCTCGCGAGTGCAAGATTGATCACACCTGGATCAATCTTTTACAACAATAAAGAATATATGGTCGTATGTAAGATTCCTATTCAAGATGTATGCATATGAATACAATAGGCTTTTAGAGAGAAGAAAGAAAGAAGTGTAGAAAGGAGATGAAAATCGTTTTTTTAGCACTTTGAATTTGCAAGACTTGTCTTGTATTTTGTTTGCTCTCTTCTTTCCTTTTTATCCAAGGTGGCTGCCCCCTATAGCCTTCTCTTCTTCTTGAAAATTATCTTCTAAGTCCTTGGAAGAGTATATTGCATCATTGTGACATTTTCTTTCTTACTTGGCAACTCCTCATTGGATGATCATTAGGCTCTTGCTTACTTGGCACTCATTGATTGGATGGAAGTTGTCATCATTTGATGCTAGATAAATATGAAATTAAACCTTAAAAACATGTGCCAATTAGCCACAAAAGTGTTTCCATAATTCACATAATAATTTCACATAACTAGCAAGACAACTAATCACCCATTTCTTCAAAAAATTCGGCCAACACATGCTGAAATTTCAGCACGTGTGATACTCACACTTTATTCAAATTGTTGCCAAGTTTGCATTTGATTAATTTCTTGAAAATAAATAAGAAATCAATCATCATTTAGTACATAACATTTCTACTAATTTTGGAATAAAAATTGGTCATCAAGAAGGCCATAAAATCGGCCAAGTGCATTACACACATGCTGAAATTTTCAGCATGTGTGATATTTGAAAATATCACTTGATTATTTCTATAATAAATTTAAATGCCATACTATATTTCAATTAATCCACATATTTCAAAGTGGTAAATATGACATAATTTAGTAGCAAAAATCGGCCAGCCATATTACACATGCTGAAATTTTCAGCATGTGTCACAAATGTGACAAAGTTTGAAATGTTACCTTGTGTAGCTTCTTTTTTTATGTCACCAACATTGCATGCTTCATTCTTGGCCAATCAAGATGCCAAAAAAGCTCCACATATGCTCCAACAAGGCTGAGCTAGGCGTGTATGATGAATGTACATGTGCTGATTTTATTTTTGCAAACTTTGTAAAATAGTGCACATATAGTTATACACATGTGGTATATTCCAATCAGCCCTTAATTGATTTTTCTAAAACACTTTAAAATGTATAGAGTATGTAAAAAATGTCTATATACATGTTATATGCCATGCTAAAAATGTTCCATGTGTCGTGTTCGTAGAAAACCGAATTTTCGACGTTTGTAGATTACCCGATTTTTCTCATTAAATTCCAACTTTTTGCACATGTTATATATAATATGTTATACATAATATACATAAATTAAACTTTAATATTCAGCTCACATGGCTTACTAAAGTGGCACCTACATGTGACAAAAATGTTGAATTTGAAATCTCCATAATTTGGCCTTAATTGAGGGTGATTTGTGTGTGCCAACATGGAATGATTTTATGGTTGTATATACCATGTAAGACACGAAATTTGTGGCCATTTTTGAAGTGTAGGGGCTGGCCATCTATATATGGCAAGTACGTGACACGTTGGCGAAGTTTCGGTATTCACCCGATACGACAATTTTTGGTTTAGAACCTTTTAACGTGTCATAATAAATTTATCATCACCATGACTTATATCATATGATATAAGACCTGAATATACTCATAAATATGAGTTGAATATAGTGGTGTGACGTTAACGTACGTAAGATATATACCGTGTCGGTAGTACGTTGGAATATATGTGTATGTGCCTTTTAAAAACATCTGAATATATATAAAAACATATGTATAAAAACGTGTATAGAAGGAGAGGAGAACTTTCCATTCTTCAATTTGTTGCCTTTGTGCCTTTTCCAAATATAGCTTCCTTTAATGAACTACTTAGTTTATTTAACTAAGTACTTCACTTAATGAACTAGTTTAGTTCATTAATGATGGCACCTGAAAATAGTTCAAACACAACAAATGCTTGCCATTTGATGTAAGGTTTAAAGCTTCATGGCTCGTTAGTGCGACAACATTATATATGAACTATATAAGGCAAGTTTTATGCAAAAACGTGTCATGTCATAAAATATGTCATGCATTTCTTTGTAACACGTTATTTAAATCATGTTTTTTTGGTAATCACTCAAACCCCCTTTTTCTCTACACAAATATCCTAACATATCCAAAAGATAACTTCGGCTTACTTCTTCGCTCACTGATAATCTAGCCGGGGTTTGTCCTCTATGAATCTCGTATCGCGATCCTTGTTCTCTACAATGTTATAAGGCAAGTATGAGCGATGACGCTAATTGCCCAGCAAATAGTCCGCCTGGATACGTCATGTGTATCATACATAGGGAGACGGGCGATAAAATAATAATGCATAAATAAAGAATATAACATATCACGTCTCTATTTTGAGCAAATAAATGGCATAACATAAGTGTAATGAAATAATAAATAACACATATATAAATAAAATCATCATCGAGGTAAACATTCTTCTTCTATCAAGTCCATAAAAACGTCATCTATACATGTTCATCCTTGATGTCTCCAATCAAGGTCTATTGATAATCATCATACTTAGTCTTATTCTCTTTATGCATCAAGTCTCTACATGAACCATGTAAATTATATATTCTTACGATGCGATGACTTCAAAACGATAACATAAAAATTACATAATGATGAAAGATAAATCATGATCTCCATATCCATTTTGCATAACATTTCAAAAACTAACATTTCCATAAACATGATATTTCATATGATGGCTATAGCACTTTACTTTGCTTGCGAATGATATCGCCATAGTAGCAGAATAATCCCCCATATAGTCACATGTACAAATATGAATCCGGATGCGTCACACATGGTGTTACATCATATGTACATATCGCTAACGATAACTCGAAGTGCTAGAGATCCCTTGTCCTCAACAAGGTGTTACACTCGGGCCTGTAAAGAACATACTGTATGTCCATGTCACCAACCTCCTTAGGTTTCGGTGCCATGCGGCACTTCAATCATCGATAATATACTGTATGCCCATGACATCCACCAACCCAGTTCTGATGTCATGACAGCGCACCAAATGAGCACATACATACAACAAAAAAGTCATTGGATATCCGACTATACAATATGATTCGAAGTGCAAGGGTGAACTTTTAAAACGTTTCATGAGATGCAAAGTGGATGCAAAGTACCTCGGCTACTTAGCCCTTTAACACTTTATATATTATCACATTGAAACGTCATACATATGCACATAAACCTCACCTTAAACCATGAAAATAAACCCTCTTTTGCTCCTTATAGCTCTCAGCCAACAGTCCCCTTTTTTCTACAATTTCATCCATCCACAGTTTCTTAAAACATACATCCTACACATAATCCAAATGGCCAAAAACTCTAATTTATTTAATACTCATACTTACATACTTGAACATATCATAAGACAATACATAAAGTAGTCATGATTCATATCATATCACTTTCCATATATATGTATAACTTGAAACATATAACAATATTATTTGTTCCAAAAATGACCTTATTGTAGGATCTATATAGCACCACTAGAAGGGGGGTTGAATAGTGAGTGCAGAAAATTTGGTTTTTAAATGTTTTTGACCCAAATTACTAACTTTTGAAAATAATTTCTGTTTTCAGATCCTGATTTGAATTATTTAAATGACCTAGTTGTAGACCTCCACAAATTATGAAATTTGGTGAGGATGTACTCATAGATGTTATGAGTGACTCACGAAAATTTAAAATTAAAACTCCAATCCTAACCCCTTAAAATACGTTTTTGATCAGATTGCGCAGATGTGCCAGAAACTGTACTCCGAATTAAAAATTTGTTCCTACTAATTGGTAACTCTAAATGGTCTAAAACTTTTATGATAAGACCCTCAAGATGTTTATTTTAATGGTTTGAAAAATTTTTTGACAATTCCTTTGGAAGTATGTCAACCACGTCGATGTTCTCAACCTTTGCAGATCTGAAAATCAGATTGTATTAGTCTCAGAACTATTAACATTTGATTGATTTATACTTATCCCAATGAGGTGAAACTTGCTTCAAATGAAAACTAGGATGTGTGGAAATGTTTCTGCAAAATTTTATGATTTTTGAAAATGTTTTACTATTTTTACCGTTGCAATATAATCGATACAGAAAACTGAAAACTTAAAGTAAACGGCTGAAAAGCAAGAACAACAAGGATTTTATACTAGTTCGGTTAAAACAACCTACTCCAGTCTTCGAGGAGACCTTCTTCGGTTATCACTAAACACAACAAACATCTTATCACAAGGATGACTGGAGTTAAGCACTAACTTCACACTTTTACAATCAAAACAACCAAGCAAATCAATCACGAACGCCACCACCGATCGAATGAAGGTTTGATCACACCTTGATCAAACTTTTACAAGCAATGAACGTATAGGTGGCATATCCAAAGCCTATATAACATGTGGAATATATGAATGATAGGCATGAGACTAAGAAGAAGAGAAAGAAAAGAAGAAGAAGGGAGTAGTCTAACTTTTTTGCACTTGAGAGAATATGAATTGTTGCTTGGCCTTGTCTTGCACTATCTTGCCTTTTATCACTCTTTGGCCGTGAGAATCGTCTTTAATGTCCTCGGAAGATTGCCTTGTGTGAGAGTTGACACAATCTTGCTTACTTGGTGCAATATGATTGGAAGGAAGACTTGTCCTCGCCTATTTGTCACTTGTTGATTGGCCATCATTAGTCCACCTTGGCACCCTTGTCATGAGCTGTAAATTCTATAAACAAAAACTGTAAACATGTACTCAAATTCTAGTCAAATAATTACCTTGCAATCACACATTAATCTCCCTTTAATTTTGGAAGACAATTGAAGACAATTAAGGGGAAAAATTGGCCAGCAATAGTAGACATGTGCTGAAATTTTCAGCATGTGTCTCTTTTGATTCTTTCCGTATGTGGTGCTCTCTTCAATGTCACCAATCTTGTATGACATATCATCTACCAATTGAAGTGCCAAATAAGCTCCACCTTGGCTCCAACATGGATGTAGTAGGCATGTAGAAAGGCTGCACATGTGCTGAAATTTTATTTTGGCAAGCTTTGTCAAATAATGCACAATATTTACACATATATGGTAAATAATAATCAGCCCTATTTTAAATTTTATAGAACACTTTAACATGTCTTGAATGTGTAAAAAGTGTCTAGATACATGTTACACCTATGCCAAAAACGTTCCATGTGTGTATGTTCGTAGAAAACCGAATTTTCAACTTTCGTCGATTACGCTATTTTTCTCCGATTAATTTCAAACTGCTTACACATGTAATATATATTATGTCATACATAATATACATAAAATGAAGTGTATATTCAGCTTTAGTGGCTGGTAAAAAAAATGTCCCATGTGTAAAAATAAAATTGAGTTTGAATTTTTCACAAATCTAGGCTAAATTGTGGGTGATTGGTGTGTGCCAACATGGTATGACTGTGTGTCTGATTGTAACATGTTGAAGACAAAATTTTGAAGTATTTTTGATGTATATAGGCTGGCTATCTTTATATGGAAAATACGTGACATGTCGGTGAAGTTTCGGTAGTCACCCGATACGACATCATTTGGTTTATGACCTTGTAACATGTCGTTATAATTTTTACATCACCATGACTTATATCATATGATATAACACCTGAATATACTCATAGATATGAGATGCATATAGTGGTGTGACGTCGACGTACGTTTATAATATATGTGACGTGTTGGTGGTATGCCGGAATCTAAGTACATAGTGCCTTTTAAAAAAATATGGATATAAATAATATATTTATATATATAATAGGCGTGTGAGATGAAATGAGGAGAAGACTTTCTATTTTTAAATTTGTTGCCATATAGCTCTCTCCAAATATGTCTTCATTTAATGAACTAGTTAGTTCATTAACTTAAGCACTTCACTTAATGAACTGGTTTAGTTCATTAATCATGGCACCTGAAAATAGTACAAAGACAACAAATGTTTGTGATATGATGTAAGCTTTAACGCTTCATGGCTTGTTAGTATGATAACATTATGTATGTAGAGAAAAAGGGGTTTGAGTGATTTCAAAATGTGCTTAAAAACGTGCATGATATAAATGTGCATGACATATTTCATATAACTTGCCTTATATAGTTCATATATAATGTTGCCGTACTAACGAGCCATGAAGCTTTAAAGCTTACATCAAATGACAAACATTTGTTGTGTTTGTACTATTTTCAGGTGCCACCATTAATGAACTAAGCTAGTTCATTAAGTGAATACTTAGTTAATTAAACTAAGTAGTTCATTAAAGGAAGCAACATTTGGACAAGGCATAAAGGCAACAAGATTAAGAAAGGAAAGTTTCCTCCTCCTCCTCTTATCAAATATACACGCCATTTATGTGTGTATATATATATTTTCAAAGTTTTTTGAAAAAGGCACATACATACATATTCCAACGTACTACCGACACGTTACATATCTTACGTACGTACGTTAACGTCACACCACCATACTTAACTCATATTTATGAGTATATTCAGGTCTTATATCATATGATATAAGTCATGGTGATGACAAATTAAATACGATACGTTAAAAGGTTCTAAACCGAAAATTGTCGTATCGGGCGAATACCGAAACTTCGCCAACGTGTAACGTACTTGACATAAATAGATGTCCAGCCCCTAGACTTTAAAAATACTCATAATTTTTGTGGGTTTGATTTTATGTCCAGCCATAAAATCATTTCATGTTGGCACACACAAATCACCCCACATTAAGGCCAAATTGTGGAGATTCCAATTTCAATTTTGTCACATGTCTAGGCGCCACTTTAATCAGCCTTATGAGCTGAATATTAAAGTTTATATTATGTATATTATATGTAACATAATATATATAACATGTGCAAAAAATGGAATTTAATTAGAGAAAAATTGGGTAATCGATAAACATCGAAAATTCGGTTTTCTACGTACACAACACATGGAACATTTTTGGCACATCATACGACATGTATCTAGACACCTTTTACATATGTCATACATCTTAAAGTGTTCTAGAAAATTAAATTAAGGGCTGATTGGAATATACCATGTGTGTATTATTAAATGTGCACTATTTTACAAAGTTTGCAAAAATAAAATTCAGCACATGTATATACATATCATACACGCCTATACAGCTGAGATGGAGCATATGTGGAGCTTTTTGGCATATTGATTGGTCAAGAATCAATCATACAATGTTGCTTACATAAATGAAGGAGCTACAAAAGATAACATTTCAAACAATGTCACATTTGTAACACATGCTGAAAATTTCAGCATGTGTGCTTTACAATGGCCGAATTTTAACTCTTGATGAACCATACTTTACCATCTTGAATCATGAGGATTAATTGAGGATGTTATGGTAATGTTTTGAATTGATTATGAAATTAAAATGGTGATATTCTTAATATCACACATGCTGAAAATTTCAGCATGTGTGTAATGCATAGTGGCCGATTTTTAGGTCACATTGGGGTCTAGTTTTTATTCCATACATGATGAGAATATTGTATACTAAATGGTTATTGAATTATCTTTTGATTTCAAGAAATAAATCAAAGAAAACTTGGCAACATTTTGAATAGAATACAAATAATTTCAGCATGTAAAGTGTCATCATGGCCGAATTTTTCATGCCCTTTTGGAGTTATTTGCCTAGTTAATTTTGGGTGATAATCTTGTGAGTTATTGCAACTATTTTATGATGATTTTGTCACATGTTTTAAGTGTTATTCTCAGATTTTCCTAGTCATCAAGTGATGACTACATTCAACCAATCAATGAGTGCCAAGTAAGCAAAAGTTAAATGATCATCCAATAAGGAGGTGCCAAGTAAGCAAGATCATGTCACAATGATGCCACATATTCTCCCAAGGACTTAGAAGATAATTTTCAAGAGGGGAAGACACCAAAAGGGGGCGGCCAAGACTTGTTAAAAAGAAGGAAGAAGAGAAAAAACAAGTACAAAAACAAGAGTTGCAAATTCAAAGATCAAAACGTGTTCTAGCCTTCTTCTTCTACACACTCTTTTTTTTTCTTCCTAAAAGCCTATTGTACTTACATTCATATTCTTGAATAGTCTTATCTTATACCACCACATATTCTTTATCTTTGTAAAAGATTGATCAAGGTGTGATCAATCTTCAATCGTACAAGGTGGTGGTGTTCGTGACAATTGTATTCACGTACAAAGTTTGTAAAGGGTTGGAGTTGGTGTGTAACTCCATCAACCCTGTGGTAAGGTGTTTTTGTGTTGTGTGATTTGTACGTAACTACAAATGCTCTGAAATTTTTACCACTAACCCCTTATATGTTATATTTAAATGGGTTGAAACATTTTTTTCGGGAAGTTAGTGAAATACACTCAAAGTATCAACCTTTGCAAGCCTTAAAATCAGACTGCACTAGTCTCAGAACTTTGGACGTTTGATTGACTTATACTTATCCAAAAGGGTTGAAACTTGTGCCAAAAGAACCTTAGAACGTGTGGCTATGTTTCCTAAAACTTTAGTGATTTTTGAAATTCGTTTACTATTTTTACGAACGTGATTAAAAAAGTAAACTGTGCTGAAACAGAAAATCAGTGCTGAAAGTAAATGACACCAAGAATTTTATACTGGTTCGGTTATAAACAACCTACTCCAGTCTTCGAGGAACACCTTCCTCGGTTCACAAACAGTCTAGCGTTTCTGGCACATTCGCGCAATCTGACCACTAACGATTTTTGAAGGGGTTAGAGGTTGAATTTAAATCAGAAAAGTTTAGGAGACACTCATAACATCTGAGGCTAAGTTCTCTCAAAATTTCAGAATTTTTGAAGACCTGCAACCTAGTTTTAAAAACGTTTTAAAACTGGTCCTGAAAACAGAAACTGTTTTCAGAAGTTGGGTTTTTGGCTTTAAACAATTTTAAAAACCACATTTTCCGCACCTACTATTCAACCCCCCCTTCTAGTGGTGCCTTGCAGATCCTTCAATTGGTATCAGAGCGCAGGAACACTCACAACAAAAGGATCCAACGATCTACGTGAGATGGCATCCACTAGCTATAACACCATGCAAGAAGGAATGTCAACCATAAGGCCTCCTCTCTTTGATGGTGAGTCTTTCGTTCAATGGAAGGTAAGAATGAAACTTTTCTTTATGGAAATCGATATTGATCTTTGGTCAATTATAGAAGATGGTCCATTTGTTCCATCAAAGTTATCCACTGTAGATGGAGCCACATTAGAGGTCGTTAAGCCTAGGCAAGAGTACACTAGTGATGATAAAAAGAGACTAAGCATGAACGCTAGGGCTATGCAGTTACTTTTAAATGGACTAAGTAAAAGTGAATCAAGCTATGTTTCAAATTGTTCTAGTGCACAAGAAATGTGGAGAATACTTGAAATGAAACACGAAGGCACTAGTCAAGTAAAAGAGTCCAAGATCAACATGCTTATGTCCACACTCGAGTCATTTAAATTATTGCCTAATGAATCTATCGTTGATATGGATCTTCGCTTGACTAATATCTACAATTCTCTTGAGTCTCTTGGCAAAGCCTTTACTATGCAGGAAAACGTACAAAAGGTCTTGTGAAGCCGTCCATCCGAGTGGGACTCTAAAGTAACTGCCATAGAAGAAAGCGAAGAGACTAAATCGATTAAGATGGAAGAACTAATTGGATCACTTAAGGTATCTGAAAACAAACTCGCTTTAAGACATTCTGAGTCTATTTCTAATAATGATAGGGCTATAGCATTTAAATCAAATGAATACGTCGTAGATGATAGTGATATAGATTCCGATGATGAGGACCTAATCACGATGGCTAAAAGATTAAGAAAAATCTTGAGAAAATCGATTAAACATAAGTCTACCTCATCTAAGGATCATAAAAATAAAAATAAGGAAATAAAGTGCTATGAATGCGGTAAACTTGGACATCTATCATATGACTGCCCTAATAAAGAAAAGCAAACAAACAAATACCCTGACAAGGATCAGAACAAGAATATACTCGTCTCATAGCCTAAGTAAAGGAGAAGAGCCTTCAAAGCCTCCACTTGGAGTGACACATCCGACTCTGAGACTGATGATACGGAAGAACACAAGGCACAAGTATGATTTACATCTAAAGCATCAAATGAGGTATCTTCCGACTCTGATTCCGATTCTGAATGTTCTTATGATGATTTATTTAGTCAATATTTAGAATTGCATAAGTTCTCAAAGACTCTTGCAAAAGAAAAGAAGCGATTAATTGAAGACAAGAAATTGTTAGAATCTTCTAACAAAGATCTTGTGTCTCAATTAAGCGATTCAAAAGAAGAGTCATCACGCATCATTAATGCATTAAAATCAGAGGTCTCATCATTAACTATGCACAATAATGAAATGAAATCCGAGATTTCAAACTTGAAATCAAGGAATGCGAATTTAGAGAAAATGGTGAAGAAATTTGATACGAGAACAAACATGCTAGATCACATTATTTCTTCACAAAAGCATGATAGTGATAAAACGGGTTTAGGATACATTGAAACAATTGAAGTATCCATCAAACCAACCAAGTTTGTAGTGTATAAGAAAGTAGACCCTCCAAAACCAAAAACGGCGTCTAAGATGACGCAAAGACCCCATTTCCCCACATCTCGTCATACTTCTTTGTCATGTCATAAGAAATACAATTTTGCACCATATAGATATGAGAAGAAACAAGTGATGCATACACGACATGCATTTCATCCATCTAGATCACACACTACGCACATTAACACAAGGAGATATCAAAAACGTCCTACATATAATGCGTATAAAGGAGTTCTTGGCCAAAGGCCAGATGCAGTTGCACCTAAAGTATATTATGTTGTGCTTTCATCACCTTTCTCACCTTTTGGAAGACCTAAAAGGGTCAGCCAGATTTGGGTACCAAAAGGGACATTTTCAAAAGGTTGAATAAATAACCCTTAAGAACGCACCTTTCAGATTATTCAAAATGCATGATTTTCTTTTCATCTTTACATGCGCTTTTGATTGTCTTTCCAAAATAAAGGGGGAGAGAAAGCATGATTTAAGGGGGAGAGAGACACTGATTGCATAAATCAAGGGGGATCGGTTTTGAAATTTAAAATTCAAATTTCGAATTTATGCATGATTGAAGGGGGAGCGATATGATTTAAATCATGAAAGTAGGTTATTTTGAAAATCATCAAAAGGGAGAGATTGTAGAGAAAAAGTGGTTTGAGTGATTTCAAAATGTATGATTTAAATGTGCTTAAAAACATGCATGATATAAATGTGCATGACAAATTGCATATAAATTGCCTTATATAGTTCATATATAATGTTGCCGTACTAACGAGCTATGAAGCTTTAAAGCTTACATCAAATGGCAAACATTTGTTGTGTCTGTACTATTTTCAGGTGCCACCATTAATGAACTAAGCTAGCTCATTAAGTGAAGTACTTAGTTAATTAAACTAAGTAGTTCATTAAAGGAAGCAACATTTGGACAAGGCACAAAGGCAACAAGATTAAGAAAGGAAAGTCTCCTCCTCCTCCTCTCATCAAATATACACGCCATTTATGTGTATATATATTTTCAAATTTTTTTGAAAAAGGCGCACACACACATATTCCAACGTACTACCAACACGTTACATATTTTACGTACGTACGTTAACGTCACACCACCATACTTAACTCATATTTATGAGTATATTCAGGTCTTATATCATATGATATAAGTCATGGTGATTACAAATTAAATACGACACGTTAAAAGGTTCTAAACCGAAAATTGTCGTATCGGGCGAATACCGAAACATCGCCAACGTGTCACGTACTTGACATAAATAGATGGCCAGCCCCTACACTTCAAAAATACTCATAATTTTTGTGGGTTTAATGTTATTTCCAGCCATAAAATCATTCCATGTTGGCACACACAAATCACCCCACATTAAGGCCAAATTGTGGAGATTCCAATTTCAATTTTGTCACATGTCTAGGTGCCACTTTAATCAGCCTTATGAGCTGAATATTAAAGTTTATATTATGTATATTATTTGTAACATAATATATATAACATATGCAAAAAGTTGCAATTTAATTAGAGAAAAATCGGGTAATCGATAAACATCGAAAATTCGGTTTTCTACTTACACAACACATGGAACGTTTTTGGCACATCATACGACATGTATCTAGACACTTTTTACATATGTCATACATCTTAAAGTGTTCTAGAAAATTAAATTAAGGGCTGATTGGAATATACCATGTGTGTATTATTAAATGTGCATTATTTTACAAAGTTTACAAAAATAAAATTCAGCACATGTATATACATATCATACACACCTATACAGGCTGAGATGGAGCATATGTGGAGCCTTGTTGGCATATTGATTGGTCAAGAATCAATCATACAATGTTGGTGACATAAAGGAAGGAACTACAAAAGGTAACATTTCAAACAATGTCACATTTGTAACACATGCTAAAAATTTCAGCATGTGTGCTTTACAATGGCCGAATTTTAACTCTTGATGAACCATACTTTACCATCTTGAATCATGAGGATTAGTTGAGGATGTTATGGTAATGTTTTGAATTGATTATGAAATTAAAATGGTGATACTTTTTATATCACACATGCTAAAAATTTCAGCATGTGTGTAATGCATAGTGGCCGATTTTTAGGTCACATTGGGGTCTAGTATTTATTCCATACATGATGAGAATATTGTATACTAAATGGTGATTGAATTATCTTTTGATTTCAAGAAATAAATCAAAGCAAACTTGGCAACATTTTGAATAGAATACAAATGTTTCACATGCTGAAATTTCAGCATGTAAAGTGTCATCATGGCCGATTTTTTCATGCCCTTTTGGAGTTATTTGCCTAGTTAATTTGGGGTGATAATCTTGTGAGTTATGGAACCTATTTTATGATGATTTTGGCACATGTTTTAAGTGTTATTCTCAGATTTTCCTAGTCATCAAGTGATGACAACATTCAACCAATCAATGAGTGCCAAGTAAGCAAAAGTTAAATGATCATCCAATAAGGAGGTGCCAAGTAAGCAAGATCATGTCACAATGATGCCACATATTCTCCCAAGGAATTAGAAGATAATTTTCAAGAGGGAAGACAACAAAAGGGGGCAGCCAAGACTTGTCAAACAGAAGGAAGAAGAGCAAAAACAAGTACCAGAACAAGAGTTGCAAATTCAAAGATCAAAACGTGTTCTGGCCTTCTTCTTCTACACTCTCTTTCTTTCTTCTTCCTAAAAGCCTATTGTACTTACGTTCATATTCTTGAATAGGCTTATCTTAGACCACCACATATTCTTTATCTTTGTAAAAGATTGATCAAGGTGTGATCAATCTTGAATCGTACAAGGTGGTGGTGTTCGTGACAATTGTATTCACGTACAAAGTTTGTAAAGGGTTTGAGTTGGTGTATTACTCCATCAACCCTGTGGTAAGGTGTTTTTGTGTTGTGTGATTAGTGTGAACCGAGGAAGGTGTTCCTCGAAGACTGGAGTATGTTGTTTATAACTGAACCAGTATAAAATTCTTGGTGCTGATTTTCTGTTTCAGCACTGTTTACTGTTTTTAATCACGTTCGTAAAAATAGTAAACGAATTTCAAAAATCACAAATTTTTGGAAAACATAGCCAAACGTTCTAAGGTTCTTTTGGCACAAGTTTCAACCCTTTTGGATAAGTATAAGTCAATCAAACGTCCAAAGTTTTGAGACTAGTGCATTCTGATTTTCAGGCTTGTAAAGGTTGAGACTTTGAGTGTATTTGACTAAATTTCCGAAAGAATTTTTCAAAAATGTTTCAACCCATTTAAATATAACATATAAGGGGTTAGTGGTTAAAATTTCAGAGCATTTGGAGTTACGTACAAATAGGAATAAAATTTTCAAAATAGTCTACCGTTTCTGGCAGATTCGTGCAATCTGACCACTAACGCTTTTTGAAGGGGTTAGAGGTTGAATTGAAATCTGAAATTTTTAGGAGACACTCATAACATATGAGGCTAAGTTCTTTCAAAATTTCAGAATTTTTGAAGACCTGAAACCTAGGTTTAAAAACGTTTTAAAACTGGTCCTGAAAACTAAAACTGTTTTCAGAAGTTGGGTTTTTGGTTTTAAACAATTTTAAAAACCACATTTTCCGCACCCACTATTCAACCCCCCTTCTAGTGGTGCCTTGCAGATCCTTCAATGTATAAGCATGTAAAGCATGTTTATCACATAAACATGTCAAGTAATAATTTATTTATGCATTTTGTAAACACGTAGCATTTAAATCATGCATTTGTAAATCACTCAAACCCTTTTTCTCAAAACTTAAGGCTGTGTGTTCTTCCTCACACACAAACACACACAGATATATATACACACACATACATATATATATGGATGTATATATACATACATACATATATATGTGTGTGTGTATATATATATATCTTTATAAACATGTAACAATTAATATTTCTTCCATGATAGGCCTTACGGCCGAAAGTTAGATTCATCCACATATGTATTTATAACATGTAACCAAATTATTTCTTCTACCTTTTGGCCTTATGGCCGTGACACACATGTACGTACACACATAACACTTAAATCTCATCTTTTTCACATCTTGCATGTATACCATTGTTTAACATTCATTCTAACCATACGCATACTAGTTTCCATCAAAATAATGATTTTCAAGATTATGATCATGATGAAAATGCATACAACATAAAGATGATGGAAACCATGCAATTATATCTTTTTGAACTAAGATCACCAAGATTATATGTCAACATAACGTAGATGATCAAGCTCAAGTACAAGAGGCCAAATTGGCCCCTAGGCCGTGTAGTACATATATATGCAAAATGGTATGATGATCATCAAGAAACAACATTTGTGATCTAGCTTTATAGACATGATTATGATGCATCCATAAACATGCTAAATCAAGACCACCAAAAACTCTAAAAACTGAGAACACATAGCAAATACATATATGATGATCATCATGGAAAAAAAATACATAAACGCATGTAACAAAGTTAGGTTCTTAGTACACTTACAGATCTCAAGATTGCATATTCTTTTACTACTTCCTACATGTAACCATATTAGAGTTGGTCATCCTTTCTCATTTATACATATGAGACCATATTCTTTATCATTTGAACATCTTCATGTGGATTTATACATCACATCTTATACATCACATACAAACATAACTTATTCATATCCTTGCTACTAAAACATTGAAAGTATTTCGTGAAGGATCCAACTCTAATATGAACATATATACTTTAATCTGTACAAATCCATGATGGATCTAGGAAGAGTACTTGCCTTTCTCGCATAGTCTTAGAATGAAAGTGAAGATTTCTCCACCTGGCTTGGAGAAATTCTATCTCCTTTCTCCTTAGGTGATGCGGATCAAGGATACCATCATTATGTCACTGACCTATCACAAGAAGCCAAACTAAACAACTCAATCTTGATGTCGCAAGCTTTTTGTTTAGGCATGTGCAAGATGAACCAAACGAGCATTGGGCTCATTTACTTTAAACCAAATACATTTAGACAATCTTTCATATATACATGTGCATGTGCGTTTCTACGTTTATTTCTTCTTTTTAGGATTTTTGCATTACTAATGATTCTTGTTTTCATGGCTTCCCTTAGAAGGAGACATAATGGCATGAAAAGAATGTTGTTGTCTTGAAAGGAATGTTTAAGAAGAAAGTTTAAGGAGAATGTTGTCTTGAGGAATGTTTGTCATAATCTTGTTTCCAACAAGTACATGCAACTTAAGGATCAACTTCACAAAAAGATGAACCCAACTTATCTACATTTTGTGCAAAGGGGGCGGACACTTCAAGATAAAAATGCAGAAACTTGAGCTCAAAAATCAAGACCATTCAAGATTAAACATCAGCCCACTTCTTGAAGATATCTCCAAGCTTATCACAATCTTCAAATTTCAAACAGAAGTGTTCCAAGGTGCCTACAAAAATGGCTGAAAAGAGACACAAAGAAGAAGAAGATAACTACCATTTCCAAGATCAATTTTAGTCAAATTGTAATCTGTTTCTTTTCAAACATTTGATAGGTTTTTAAGATAGAGTTTTATGCTTTTTGGATTGTTATTAGGTAGGAAATTTCAGCATTAATATACTATGGCTGACCGATTTTTACAACCAACAATGAATGAAATTTTACACTTTATTTCTTCTCCCAAAATTGTGAGACTTTGTTTTCTTGATTTTCACATCAAAATCAAGGCTAATAACTCTCAAAAGTGAGCAATTTCAGGATGTTTGCCAAGACTAAGAGTGTTGTCTAGGAGGGTCTATTGAAGGTTTGCCTTCAACGTGCGCTTGAAGTCTACGGTGTTTGCTTAAAACTGGCATTTTCTACACAATGGAAGCAAGGAAAAGATCACTTCTTTGTGCCTAAACCTTTATGAGATGGACGTTGGAGGTGGAGAGTGGATCCTACAGTGTCAGCTCACATCAAATTGGTATCATAGCGCATGTCACTCAATTCCACCAACTACCTTGCATTTTCTTTCCATTTATTATTCATCTCCATTCTGATTTTTTTCTTTACCCTCATCACCACACGTTTTTTAACTCATAATAAAAAAAATCAGCACTTTTATTGACAACTTGAACATCTAGGATCATTGCATTATGATCATAATTCAGCCGCACAAAAGTCACTACATAACACTTAAAAAGCCAAATATTCTAAATCAATCTCGTTGTTACCAAAGCTATTGGTTGATTTTGATATTATAAGACTTAATTTTCAGATTGTGACTGAATTCATACATTGATCATTGTTTAAGTATTAATCATTACATTACATAAACCTTAAATTGCACAGAAAAACCTAAACCGGCCCCCCACGGCCGAACACCCCCAACAGCCCCAAAAATCATCAAACCACTACAAAAACAGCCTCATTTGACCCCTTAAACAAATTCCCTAATCCAATTTTACCAAAACAAAACCCGATTCCAAAATCCCCAATTCATTTGAACCTAAACCCAACACCCAATTGACCACCCATATCCTTAATTCCCACCCATTATAGTCTAAATCCACCATCAATTCAGTTCTCAGACCTCCGATTCACTAAAATCCGCAAATCGGCCTAGGAACTGTAATTTTGCCTAAACCCTAATTTTGTTTTAGGAAAAATTCTCCCTATTCCAAACATCTTTCCTAAAATTAAAGCTACCACAGTGATCACAGAAGAAGTTATGCATTCTGTGCGGAAATACAAATTTTGAGGGCTAAAAGTGTAAAATTGCGATTTTACTCCTGGTCAAAAAATGAAAATTTTTCCCCTTTTTCCAGAATCTTTCTCTTGCAGAAAACAAAAATAAAAGAAAAAGGAAGGCCAGAAAAGTAAAGAAAAAAAGTCAAGAGAAAGGAGAAAACGTTGGTTCTTATTGTACCGTTTTGGTTCCTCTGTGAAACCTTACAAAATCTGCCCTTACACCACCTCTTTCCCACAATAAATTGATCTTTATACATGGGTTACATACTTAAATACTTATTTTTGCATACATTGAGCCATATTGTGATTATAAGTGCATAGGATCAAAATTTATTAAAGATTACCCACGTCAACCCCTAGTCTTTCTTTGATTCAGCTTTTGACATCATTTTGGTCTCATTTCTTCCATGAATCATAGTTGAGTCATTCAAGTTGGTGTCCCAATCGTTTGAGTCTATTTTGGTGTGATTTGGTGTCTTTTTTGGTGCAAATTATGAGTTTGGAACCCGTTTTATTCGCTCACTATTTCGGTTGACTTTAAAACTTTTTGGAGCCATTTCTCCTACCGTTGTCAGGATATTTAGGCGTTGGACATTGCTGATTTGGTCCAGCAACACATTGGAAAGAAACCGGACTGTTTTGGTGCCGTTTGCATCTTTTTGTGGGCTGATTGATCTCTCACTGGGCCGGCATTTTTGCTACTGTTTGGAGCTGATTTTGGCTTCATTTGGACCTCACGTACGAGGTAAAAACAGCCGCGTTTGGGCCAGCATGGTTTAGACACGATTTGGACAAGTTCAGAGCGAAATTGTGCACAAGAGTGCAATATCGGGTGAGAGACTTGGCATTCACCTATCTGTATTGCTCTGTTTAACCTTTATTAGTCTCATATTGATTAAGAAACAAGGTGGTAAGAGAGATAAAAGAAATTTATAAGAGTGCACAAAATTCTATTTACATTTATCCGTTCGGATATTTTTTTTGTATCCTGTTTTCTTTGTTGTTTCTGATTTGTTCAGGTTTAATATGGAAGCCGTAAGGCACATTCAGCAAGTAAATCAAAGGAAGTAAAAAGACTAAAGGCCACATTGGAACATGTAACTCAAATGTTACAAACCGTGCTGAACAATCAATCGATGCAGAGAGCCGACATAGACGACCTCCCCGTAAGGTTGAACAAAAGTGAAGGCCAAAGAAAGAGTAGGGCAGTCCATGTGCGTCAAGCATGAAGGCCTACACAGGAAGAACCCGAGGCAGAAAGTCACAGAGGACCTATCATTGAGCCGAGCAGGTCAGTACCTCAACTACCCCAAAGGAGAAACACTCAGCGCAGGTGTAATGATGATTATGATCCAATTGAATAGGACGAAAATGATTTTGATGATATTCCCCCCTCCCCGTGGTTATCAAAGACGTCACAATCTCCTTTACCCCCAAGACGACAATTACTTAAAAACTAAAATCAGTATTCCAACTTTTTATGGTAAAAATAATGACGAAGAATACTCAGAGTGGGAAACAAAAGTGTATTTAATATTTTCATGTACTAACTATACGGAGTTGCAAAAAGTGAGGCACGCGTCTATTGAATTTTCCATATGTGCATTAAATTGGTGGACAAATCTATGTAGAAATCGGACTAAAACAAGACAATCCCAAGTCCTTACATGGGAAGAAACGAAATATGAAATGCGACATAGATTTATTCCAAAAAAACTTTGAGAGCACTATATTCGGAATTTTTCGAAATTTGCAGCAAGAAAACAAGAGTGTTGATGATTACTTCAAAGAATTATAAATTTTGTTAGAAAGATCAAATTTACAAGAAACGAGGAAGCCACCAAGACACGCTTTTTACATGGATTAAATATAGAAATTGCGTAAAGGGTTGAGATTCAACCCTACCTTGACTTGACATCCATGGTGCACTTTGTTGAGAAAGAGTGTTTGAATGATTTACAAATGCATGATTTAAATAGTACGAGTTTACAAAATGCATGACAAATTTATTTCTTGACACGTTTTTGTGATATACATGCCTCATATGCTTTATATATATTATTGCCGAACTAACAAGCCATGAAGCGTTAAAGCTTGCATCATATGGAAAACATTTGTTGTCTTTGAACTATTTTCAGGTGTCATAATTAATGAACCAAACTAGTTGATTAAGTGAAGTACTTAAGTTAATGAACTAACTAGTTCATTAAATGGAGATATATTTGGACAAAGCTTTATTGCAACAAATTTGGAAATAGAAAGTCTCCCTCCTACTCCTCTCACACGCCTACATATATATATATATATATATTATATATATAGTCATATTTTTTAAAAAGGCACAATACACATATATTCCGACGCACTACCGACATGTTACATGTATTACAAACGTACGTAAACGTCACACCACTATATACACCTCATATTTGTGATTATATTCAGGTCTTATATCATATGATATAAGTCATGGTGATGACAAAATTACAACGACACGTTACAAGGTTATAAACCGAAAATTGTCGTATCGGGTGACTACCGAAACTTCACCGACGTGTCACGTACTTGCATATAAAGATGGCCAGCCAATATACTTTAAAAATAGCCAAAAATTTCATGTCTCACATGTTCAAGTCAGCCACTAAAGCATTCCATGTTGGCACACACAAATCACCCACAAATTAGGCCAAATTTGTGGAGATTTCAAATTTAATTCTTTTAGCACATGGGGGCGCCTCTTAGTACAGCCTTATGAGCTGAATATTTAATTTATTGTATGTATATTATGTGTGACAATATATATAACATGTGCAAAAAGTTTGAATTTAATCGGAGAAAAATTGCGTAATCGACGAAAGTCGAAAATTCAGTTTTCTACAAACATAATACATGGAACGTTCTTGGCATGACTTGTAACATGTATCTAAACACCTTTTACACATTAAAGACATGTTAAAGTGTACTAGAATATTAAAATAAGGGCTGATTAAAATTTACCTTATATGTGTAAATATTGTCCATTATTTTACAAAGCTTACCAAAATGAAATTCAGCACATGTTGGAGACTTATCACACGCCTATTACAGCCTTGATGGAGTCTATATGAAGCTTAGTTGGCATCTCAATTGGTGGAGAATATGCCACACAAGGTTAGTGACACAAAAGAAGGAGCTACACAAGGTAACAATTCAAACTACTACACATGCTGAAATTTATTCAGCACATGTACATAGTAGGCGATTTTTGTCTCTTAATGGTGATCAATTTGCTTCCCATAATTGAAGGGATTGAATGGTGATTGTTTGGTAACTTTTGACTACTAATTAGCACATGTTTTATGAGTTCTAGTATGGATTTTACAGCACACTAAATGGTGACAAGATTGGACCTAATCATCAAGTGCCGAGTAAGCAAAGCCAAGTCATCCATCCAATCAAAATATGCCAAGTGAGCAAGATGGTGTCATATCTACACAAGGAAATCTACCAAGGGTACTAAAGAGAATTCTCAAGATTGTAGGAACCCTATAGAGGGCGGCCACATGAAGTTTAAAAGGAAGAGAAGTAGTGCAAAGTGAAGCCAAACAACTACACATTTCTCTCAAGGGCAAAAAGACCTACTACTCTCTTCTTCTACATTTATTTCTTCTTCTTCTCTCAATCCTATTGTTCATATATTCAAAATATTGTATATGCTTTGATTATACCACCCACACTCATACATAGTTTTAAAAGGTTGATCAAGATGTTATCAAATCCAATAGGTGGTGGTGTTCGTGATCCGGTTGCTTGATTATATTGTGTGTAAAGGAGTGGAGTTGGTGTGTTCACCCTTATGGTAAGGTATTTTTGGTGTTTAGTGATAACCGAGGAAGGTGTCCTCAAAGACTGGAGTAGGTTGTGTTAACCGAACTAGTATAAAATTCTTGGTGTTCTTACTTTTCACCACTTTACTTTCAGTTTTCAGTTTTTACATCATTGTCATCGAATGGTAAAAATAGCAAACGATTTTCGAAAAACACAACATTTTCTAGAAACATATACACATGTCCTAGTTTTAGTTTGGCACAAGTTTCACCCCATTTGGATAAGTATAAGTCAATCAAATATTAATAGTTCTGAGACTAGTGCAATTTGAATTTCAAACATGCGAAGGTTGATAACATCAACGTATTTGACATACTTACCAAACAAATTTTGAAAACCAGTTTTTACCCTTTAAATTAAACATCCTAAGGGTCATTCCATAAAAGTTTCAGATCATTTGGAGTTTTAAATTAATAGGAATAAATTTTTCATTTTGAGAAACAGTTTATGGCAGATTTACACAATCTGAGTAAAAACGTTTTCTAAGATCTTATACTTTGCATTTTAATCTGAAATATTTATGACACATACATAACATCTGAAATTACTTTGTCACCAAACTAACCTGGTCATTCAATTATTCCAAAACAGGGTCTAAAAACAGAATCTGTTTTCAGAAGTGGGTAATTGGTAACAAAAAGTTTTAAAAACCAATTTTTTCCGCACCCACTATTCAAACCCCCTTTCTAGTGGTGCTATACAGGTCCTAAAAGTGGTATCAGAGTGTAGGCATACTCACTACAAGAGGATTCAATGATCTTTTAGATAGCATCCACTAGCGACTAAACCGAGCAAAAAGGCGTGTCAAGACAAATGCCTCCACTTTTTGAAAATGAGGTCAATTCAGATTTTGTTTTGGATTATGAACTATCTTATAATGATTTGTATGTTGAATATCTTGAATTACGTAAGTTTGTTAGGACTCTTGCAAAAGAAAAGAAATAGTTAATTGAAGACAACAAATTTTCAGAATCCTCTAACACAAATCTTGTATCTCAATTAAACGATTCAAGAGAAGAGTCATCTTTCATAATAAACTCATTGAAGTCTGAAATTTCATCTTTGACAATGGAGAATGATGAAATGAAAGCTGAGATCTCAGATTTGAGATCAAGAAACAAAGATCTAGAAAAGACGATAAAACAATTAGATACTGATACTTGTATGCTAGATCGTCTTATCTCTTCTCAGAAGCATGAAAATAATAAAACCGGAGTAGGATATATTGAAGAGAATAAAGTACAAAATAAGGCTACAGAATTTATTTTATCTACATCTAAGAAACCGCATGCAACTATACAACCTAAGAAGAAAACTAGTACACCACTCATCTCATCTCATCGTGCTTCTTATTCTTCATATCATACAAAATACAATCATGTGCCGCATAGATATGAAAGGAAACCATTGATGCATACGCAATGATCATACAACACAAATGCATTTAGATCACGCGCTATGCACACTAACCGAAATGCATATCAAAAATGAAAACCATACTATGTGCATGATGGGATTCTCGGCCGAAGGCCAGACACACTCCCACCTAATGTCTATTATATATATTTTTCATATATTTTCTCACCTTTTTGAAGACCTAGGAAGGTCATCCAAGTTTGGGTACCAAAAGGTATATTTGCAAATGGTTGAATAAATAACCCTTAAGAACGCACTTGAAATGCATGATTTTTGTTGATATTCCTTTTGATATTAATAAAGGGGGAGAGAGATGCATGATTTAAGGGGGAGAGGGAGCATGATTGCATAATTTAAGGGACAGACAACAATTCAAAATTCAAAACTCGATTTTGTGCCTAATTGGAGGGGGAGCAATTATATTTAAATCATGAACCAGGGTTATTTTGTAAATCATCAAAAGGGGGAGATTGTTGAGAAAAAGAGTTTGAATGATTTACAAATGCATACTTTAAATAGTACGAGTTTATGAAATGCATGACAAATTTATTACTTGACACGTTTTTGTGATATACATGCCTCATATGCTTCATATATATTGTTGCCGTACTAACCAGACATGAAGCGTTAAAGCTTACATCATATGGCAAACATTTTTTGTCTTTGAACTATTTTCAGGTGCTACAATTAATGAACTAAACTAGTTCATTAAGTGAAGTACTTAAGTTAATGAACTAACTAGTTCATTAAATGGAGGTATATTTGGACAAAGATTTATGGCAACAAATTTGTAAATGGAAAGTCTCCCTCCTACTCCTCTCACACACCTACATATGTATATTATATATATGTGTATTGTGTCTTTTTAAACATGTGAATATATATATATAATATACATATGTAGGCGTGTGAGAGGAGTAGGAGGGAGACTTTCCATTTTCAAATCTGTTGCCATATAGCTTTCTCCAAATGTGTCTTCATTTAATGAACTAGCTAGTTCATTAACTTAAGCACTTCACTTAACGAACTAGTTTAGTTCATTACTCATGACAGCTGAAAATAGTATAAAGACAACAAATGTTTGTCATATGATGTAAGCTTTAATGCTTCATGGCTCGTTAGTACGGTAATAATATATATAAGCATAAGCATGTTTATCACATAAGCGCGTCAAGTAACAATTTATTCATGCATTTCGTAAGTACGTAACATTTAAATCATGAATTTGTAAATCACTCAAACCCTTTTTCTCAACAATCTCCCCCTTTTGGTTATTTGCAAAATAACATTGGTTCATGATTTAAATGTGATCGCTCCCCCCTACAATTATGCGCAAATTTTAATTTTGAATTTCATGTTGTCCTCCCCCTTAAATCATGCTTCTCTCTCTCCCTTAAATTTCTCTCCCCCTTTATTTTGAAAATGTCCTCAAAAGTACAAGTAAGAATAGAAAGAAATATCAATTTATAACATATCAACCGAAATCATGCCTAATTTTGAACTTAAATTTTCATACGTGGCTTGATTAAGTGCTTTGGTGAATATGACGGCTACTTGTGCTTCAGTATGGACATGTTCTATAACGATATCACCACTGTTTACATGATCACGAAGAAAGTGATATCGTACCTCTATGTGTTTTGCCTTAGAGTGTAATACGGGGTTCTTAGACAAACTTATAGCACTCATACTATCACAATATATAGGGATGCGATTAACAGTTATTCCAAAATCAAGTAGTTGCTGTTTTAGCCATAAACGTTGTGTGCAACAAAGACTAAGTGCCTGTATTCCGTTTCAGTGGTAGATAATGCTACACATGCTTGCTTTTCCGAAAACCAAGATATCAATAAATTGCCAATGAATTGACATGTACCACTTGTGCTTTTTCTATCTATTTTACATCTGCCATAATCCGCTTCAGTATAAGCATTCAAGTTAAATTCACAATTTTTATCATATCAAATTCCTAATATGGGGGTATGATTAATATATTGAAATATTCTTTTCACAACATTATAGTGTGACACTTTAGGGTTTCTTTGAAAACGAGCACACATACAAATACTAAACATGATATCGGGTCTACTTGTAGTAAGATAAAGCAAAATACCAATCATAGACCTATACAATCAATTATCAAAGTCTTTTCCATTCTCATCTTTATCGAGTTTAGTGGTTACAATTGTAGAGGTGGGAGATGGTTTCAATTTTTCAAAGTTGAACTTTTTAATCATATTATTTACATATTTAACTTGACTTATATGGATGCCTTTACTAGTTTGTTTAATTTGCAAGCCAAGAAAATAATTTAACACACCAACCATAGACATTTCAAATTCGGATTTCATGCATGTTTCAAATTCTTCAACTAGCTTATGAGATGTAGATCCAAAGACAATATCATCAACATAAATTTGAATAATAAGTAAATCCAATTTTTCTTGTTTCAAGAATAAAGTACTATCTATGGTTCCTCTTTTAAATCCAGTTTCTAAAAGAAAGGTAGAAAAACGATCTTACCAATCCCTAGGTGCTTGTTTTAAACCATATAGTGCCTTCTTTCACTTATACACATGATTAGGATATTTTATATCCTCAAAACCGGGTGGTTGTTCTACATATACTCCTTCCTGTATAAAACCGTTTAAGAATGCACTTTTTACGTCTATGTGATTAAGTTTAAAATCCTTCATGCAAGCATTAGCAAGTAATAATCGTATGGCTTCTAAGCATGCCATGAGTGCAAATATTTCTTTGTAATCTATTCCCTCTTCTTGATTATAGCTTTGTGCTACAAGCCTTGCTTTGTTTCTAACGCCTTTACCATCTTCATTCATTTTGTTTCTAAAGACCCACTTTGTGCCTATTATCGTTTTATCTTGTGGTCCTGGTACTAAATCCCATAAATCATTTCTTGTGAATTGATTTAATTCATCATGCATAGCGTCAATCCAAGAAGAATCATTCAAAGCATCAAACACATTCTTGGGTTCAATTTTGGATATCATAGCATGTAATTGATTTATTTCATCGTGATTTGTTCTTCTACATGGTCGTACACCTTGTGTTATATCACCTATGATAAGGTCGTGTGGGTGATCTCTATGCCATCTTGGTTGATTATTTTCTAAGTTTTCATGCATTTTTAAGTGATCATGCATTTCTAGTGTGTCGTGTTCATTATTTACTATAGTATTTTCTATATCATCTAACACGGGCTTTAGTTCGAAATCATCGTCATATTCTTTATTTATTTCATAATTCACCAGATTCATTAAATTTCACATGAATAGATTCTAAAATCTGGCTAGCGATAGGATCGTAACATCTATATGCCTTAGAATTCAGAGTATATCCAATAAAAATGCATTCAATGTATTTAGACTCAAATTTATCTAGATTATCTTTTGTATTCAAAACAAAGAATTTACAACCAAACACACAAAAATAATCAATATTAGGCATGCGATCATTCAAAATTTCATTTGTTTTTTTTCTTTATAATCGATAAGCGGTTAACTATATAGCATGCACAATTTACAGCTTCCGCGCACAAAAATATAGGCAACTTATTTTCACATGGCATGGTTCTTGCAATTTCTTGTAGTGCCCTATTCTTCTTTCTACTTCCATGTTTAATTGTGGTGCTCTAGGTGGTGAAAACTAGTTTTTAATACCTTTTTCTTCGCAAAATGCAATCATGTCCTTATTTTTAAATTCGCTGCCTCTATCGCTCTTATTCTTTTTCACATTTAAACCATACTCATTTTCAAGTTGTTTTATTAATTTAGCAATCTCAATGGCACTATCATCTTTATTTGCAAGAAATAAAGTCCATGTATAGCGAAAAAAACATCAACGATGGCACATGGATAATATCGCCCACCAAGACTTCTAGTACGACTAGGACTAAACAAGTCAATGTTAAATAATTCTAAGACTCTAGACGTACTAATTCCATTTTTAGATTTAAGTGAGTCGTGTGTTTGTTTGTCTTTAATACAAGATTCACACAACTTAAAGTTGTCTAAATCAAGTTTAGGCGATCCTCGTACTAGATACTTTCGTTGAAGTTTCTCAAGGGTTGAGATGCCAATATGTCCTAATCGCCTATGCCACAAATTCACGTTAGGTTCATTTGACATAAAACATTTTAGTTTAGCATCTGACATGTCATCCATCCAAAGTATAAAACTATTTCCTTCTCTTTTTCCTGTTAATATTGTTTCTCTGTTTTTATTTACTATATTGCAATATGGATGAGTGAAGCACACATCAAAACCGTTGTCAAGAAATTTTGAGATGCTAAGCAAGTTGTAGGATAGATTACTTACCAAAAAGACGTTGGAGATCTGAAGAGTGCTTGGATTTCCAATTATGCCTTTCCCGATGATTCTTCCTTCGTTGTTGTCTCCAAAGGTTACCGATCCACCTTTTGTAACCTTCTTCAATTTTGAAAAAAGCTCGGGTCACCCGTCATGTGCCTCGAGCAACCACTGTCAAGGAACCACCTGATTGATATATCTTTTAGTGTACGTGTTCCCTGCAATGTGTAACAACGATTTAGGTACCCTTTTATCTAGGATCCTTAAGAGTTAGTTCTTCACCCCTTTGTAAGAGTATCTTTTGGTACCCAAACTTGGGAAACCTTCCTCGGTCCTACAAATGGTGAGAAAACAGATGAAGAAGCAATATATAGATGTTAGATGCAAATTCGTTTGGCCTATGGCCGAAAATGCCATCATGCTCATGATAAGATTTTCGGTTTTTATATGCCTTTGTGCTAGTGTGCATGGTCCGTGTCGTGTATGCATCAATGGTTTCCTTTCATATCTATACGACACATGATTATATTTTGTATGAGACGAAAAAGAAGAAGCACGATGAGATGAGATGAGTGGTGATATAGCCGTCCTTTTAGGTTGTATATTTGCCTTAAATGCATGCGGTTTCTTAGATGAGGATAAAATGAATTAGGTTGACTTATTTTGTATTTCATTTTTCGCAACATATCCTAATCCGGTGTTGTCACTTTCATACTTTTGTGAGAAAATGAGGCGATCTAGCATGTTCGTACCAAAATCGATCTGTTTTACCATTCTTTCTAAATCCAGATATATTGATTTCAAATTCGGAATCTAGGATTTCATTTCATTATTTTCTAATGTTAATGACGAGACCTCTGATTTTAACGCATTAATTGTGCAAGACGGCTCTTCTTTTGAATCATATAATTGAGATACAAGGTTCGTGTTAGATGATTCTAACAACTTCTTGTCTTCAATTAACCGTTTCTTTTCTTTCACAAGTGTCTTTGTGAATTTATGCAGTTCAAGATATTGACTAAATAAATTATCATAAGAGGGTTCAGCATTAAAATCAGAGTCAGAAGATACCTCGTTTGATGCTTTGGATGCAAAGCATACTTGTGCCGCCTCTTCTTCGGTTTCATCAGTCTCAGAGTCATATGAGTCACTCTAAGTGGAGGCCTTGAGAGCTCTTTTTGTATTCCTTTGTTTAGGTTCTGAGACGGGTTTATTTTTGTTCCAATCCTTGTCACGGTTCTTGTTTGTTTGTTTGTCCTTATTCGGGGAGTCATATGATAAATGCCCAAGTTTTTCACATTCATAGCACTTTATATCTTTATCGTTATTTTTATTTTTATTTCTCTTAGTTGGAACAACCTTAGGTTTATTCTTAACTTGATTTTCTCAACCCCTTAGCCAATAATATTAGATCTTCATTGTCCGATTCAGTGTCACTATGATCTATGTGATCGGAAGAGGTAGAGACATATTCATTTGATTTAAAAGAAATAGTCTTACCTTGTTTTGATGTTGATTCCGATTTCCTTAGTGTGAGTTTGTTTTCGTATACCTTTAATGATCCGATTAGTTCCTCCATTTTTATTGATCTTGTTTCTTTACTTTCCTCAATCGCTGTGTCTTTGGGGTCCCATTCGCAGGGGAGGCTTCTTAGCACCTTTTGTACCTTTTCCTGTGTAGAGAATGCTTTTCCAAGAGACCCAAGAGAGTCGTAAATGTTAGTCAAGCATAAGTCCATATCAACAATAGATTCGTTTGGTAATAACTTGAAAGACTCAAGAGTAGATATAAGCATGTTATTTTGGACTCTTCAACTTGATTAGTGCCTTCATGTTTCATTTCAAGAATTATCCACATTTCTTGGGCACTAGAGCAATTTGGCAGATAACTCGATTCACTTTTACTCAAACCATTTAAATGAAGTTGCATGGCTCTAGCATTTATACTTAATTTCTTTTTGTCATCACTAGCATATTCTTGTTTCGGTTTTATGACTTCTAGTGTGACACCATCAACTGTGGATAACTTAGAAGGAATAAAAGGACCATCTTCTATAATGGACAAAAAGTCTATACAAATAGCCATAAGAAAGAGTTTCATTCTAAGCTTCCATTGTATAAAGGACTCACTGTCAAAGAGAGGAGGCCTTTGACTCGACATACCTTCTTGTTCGATCTTGTGGCTAGTGGATGCCATCTCACAAATATCGTTGGATCTTCTTGTAGTGAGTGTGTCTACACTCTGATACCACTTGTAGGACCTGTATAGAACCACTAGAAGGGGGGTTGAATAGTGACTGCGGAAAATTCCATTTTAGAACTTTTTGAACCAAATTACTCACTTCTGAAAACAGTTTCTGTTTTCAGATCCTGATTTGATTTATCTAAATAACCTAGTTGTAGACCTCCAAAAATTATGAAATTTGGTGAAGCTGTGCTCTCATATGTTATGATTAACTCACAAAAATTTCAAATTAAAATTACAAGACTAACCCCTTGAGAATACGTTTTCAGTCAGATTGCGTCAATCTGCCAGAAACTGTACTCCGAAATGAAAAATTTATTCCGATTAATTGGGAACTCTAAATGAATTGAAAATTTTATGATTCGACCCTCAAGATGTTTATTTTAATGATTTGAAATTTTTTTCGAAAATTCAGTTGGGAAGTATATCAACCATGTTGATGTTCTCAACCTTTGCATATCTGAAAATCAAATTGCACTAGTCTCAGAACTATTAATGTTTTATTGACTTATACTTATCCAAATAAGGTGAAACTTATGCAAAATGAAAGCTAGGATGTGTGGCTATGTTTCTACAAAATTTTATGATTTTTGAAATTTTTTTGCTATTTTTATCGTTGCAACAAAAATGATGCATAAAACTGGAAACTGAAAGAAAAGTGCTAAAAAGTAAGAACACCAAGAATTTTATACTCGTTCGATTAAAACAATCTACTTCATCGTTCGAGGACACCTTTCTCGGTTATCACTAAACACAAAAATACCTTAGCACAAGGGTGACTGGAGTTAACCACTAACTCCACCGTTTTACAATCAAAACAATAAAACTAACCAATCGCGAACACCACAACCGATCGAATGAAGGTTTGATCACACCTTGATCAATCTTTTTCAAGAAATGAAGGAGGGTAGATGATATAATCAAAGCCTATGTAATATGAGGAATATATGAATGATAGGCTTGAGGCTAAGAAGAAGAGAAAGAAAAGAAGAAGAAGAGAGTAGTTTTTCTTTTTGCACTTGTAAGAATATCAATTGTTGCATAGCCTTGTCTTGCACCATCGTCTTCTTTTTACAGCATCATGGCCGCCCCCTAGGGTTCCTCTTCCTCCTTGAAAATTGTCTTTAATGCCCTTTGAAGATTGCCTTGTCTAAAAGATGATACAAACTTGCTTACATGGTGCAATATGATTGGATGGATGTCTTGTCTTTGCCTAGTTGTCACTTGTTGATTGGCCATCATTAATCCACCTTGGCACACTTTAAATGAGCTGGAATTTCTTCAAAATATCTGAACACATGTGCTCAAAATCAAAATGAATAATTACCATATCATTTCAATTCAATCCCTTAAATTTTGGAAGACAAATTGAAGGCAAAACAAGGAAGAAAATGGCCAGCATTGCCCCATCTGCTGAAAATTTTCAGCATGTGTTTTCTTTGAGTTCTTTCCTGATGTGTTACCTTCTTTAATGTCACTAATCTTGTGTGGCATGTCCTCCACCAATTAAAGTTCCAATAAGCTCCACCTTGGCTTCAACATGGCTGAAATGGCGTGTAAAGGAGACTGCACACGTGCTGAAATTTTCTTTTGGCAAGCTTTGTCAAATAATGCACAATATTCACACATATATGGTAAATTATAATCAGCCTTATTTTAAACTTTCTAGAACACTTTAACATGTCTTTAATGTGTAAAAAAATGTCTAGATACATGTTACATATATGCCAAAAATGTTCCATGTGTGTATGTTCGTAGAAAACCGAATTTTTGACTTTCGTCGATTACACGACTTTTTTCCGATTAATTACAAACTTCTTACACATGCAATATATATTATGTTACACATAGTATACATAAAATGAGGTGTACATTCATCTCCAATGGCTGAGTATAAAACGTCCCGTGTGACAAAATAGGCTTAAGTTTGAATTCTCCACAATTCTAGGCTAAATTGTGGGTGATTTGTGTGTGGCAACATGGTATGACTTTGTAGCTGATTGTAACATGTGGATCACGAAATATGTGATTAATTTTGATGTATATAGGCTGGCTGTCTTTGTATGGCAAGTAGTGACATGTCGGTGAAGTTTCAGTAGTCACCCGATACGACAATTTTCGGTTTATGACCTTATAACATGTTGTTATAATTTTGGCGCCACCATGACTTATAACATAAGATATAAGACATGAATATAATAATAAATATAAGGTGTATATAGTCGTGTGACGTCGACGTACGTTTATAATATATGTGATGTGTCAGTGGTATGTCAGAATATAAGTATATAGTGTCTCTTAAAAAAATATGGATATATATTAAATATGTAAATGGCATGTAAATGAAATGAGGAGAAGACTTTCTATTTTCAAATTTGTTGCATAAAGCTCTCTCTAAATGTGTCTTTATTTAATGAAGTAGTTAGTTCATTAACTTAAGCACTTCACTTAATGAACTAGTTTAGTTCATTAATCATGGCGCCTGAAAATAGTATAAAGACAACAAATGTTTGCCATATGATGTAAGCTTTAATGCTTCATGGTTCGTTAGTACGCCAATAATATATATAAGCATGTAAAGCATGTTTATCACATAAGCGTGTCAAGTAACAATTTATTCATGCATTTCGTAAGTAAGTAAGTAACATTTAAATCATGCATTTGTAAATCACTCAGACTTTTTTCTGAACTGTTGGTTTCTTTTTTGCACTTTAATCCTTGTGAGATTTTTTAGTTGGATGTTCTTGTTGACAGTTGCAGTTTTGATGATTTAGTTAAAATGACAAACACTTCTAAAAATGATTGAGAGCATTTAAAGCTTAAGCGTTCAACATAGAAAAAGCACTAAAAGGTTAAAATATCACGACCGAACTCTAAAATACGGAGAGTTGGAGTTTTGATGATTTGATGATATGCAGACAGGGATTTGATAAGTTAGACGCATGCAAACATATTATAAAAAGGATTAGTATTGTGATAGAACTCTAAAATATAGACATTGAACGTGCAATATAGAGAAAGAACTCTAAATAAAGTTGAATGGACATTTGGATAACTAGAGTTTGATTTCATGAACGAATTCTAAACCGAGCAAATGGAACACTCGGTCAGGTGTATATTAAATTCCATAATTATTCAGAGAACTATCTTAAAGTACAAACATTCGGTGGGAAGCAGTTTTTGAAAAATATAACCATTTGAAAAATAGAGTACGATGGCCATTGATATTGTTTAGCTTTTCTTTGTCCTCATATGCTAAAACATTAAATCCCAAACGTCTATATTATTATTTTTAAGAGATTAATGTCGTTTTGAAGGGATAAATTTTTTAGTACAAATTTGATATTATGAGTTGGAAATCAAAAATTTTAAAAAGAAATTATTCAATGAAGAGAGAGATCATGGAAGAGGACGCCACATTGGGAGATCATGGGAGAGGACGCCTTGGACAAAATTAAAGCCATCTATACATACACAAAGCATTGCACGAGTCATTCAAGACATTCACAAACCTTCAAGCAAAATACTTTCTATCTCTTAAAGCTCAAAATCGTATAAAAGTGTAGAAATTTACTGTTACATTTATTGTTGGTAGTTATTGTTTTCATTGAAAGTATTCAAATTATCACAGGAGGAACTAAAAGCTCTTGCTTTATAAATTGACATTCTTAAAAGGATAAACCCACTTCTTCTCCTAAAACCTATTCCTCAAAAATTCTTAGGTAGAACTTTGTGGTTTTTATGAAGAGGTGAGTAAAAAGGCCTTGTGCCATTGCTTGTCGTGGTTAGAAAGAACTTCATAGGATTGTGAGAAGGATGAACATGAAAAACCACTTGGCAAGCAAAAGTAGTTAGTAGGAAATCCAATTGAAAATTCTACTTTGTAAACGAAAATGAAAATGCCTCACTAAAAAAGACATATTTATGTGATTCATCTAAGGCTAAAGTTTCATTTAAAAAAAATGATTATGGAAGTAAATAGTTCGGCTAAAACTTAGAAAGTAATTAAACCTTCTATGCCTAAAAGTGTACATTCGTCTCATGTACTTACTCATTTATTTTGCAACAAAAAAGAACACATGGTAAGTGTGTGTGGAGCTAGGAAAAGCTCTAAACTTTATTGTAGACCGAAAGGGCAAAGAACTAATAAATATGAATCCGAAAAAGAACATGTGCACATAAATTTGTCTTACGTGGGATATTGGAATTCATAGAGAGGACAAGGTGAAAAAACCAAATAGCTCATCCATCTCAGAAGTACAATCCATATGGACAACAACAATTTTTTCTTCATCAAACTCAAAAACCAAGATCATGGAAAGGTCTATTTTGACAACGAAAGCGGCTAGACCCTCAGCATTCGAGGAGCTGTTAATATTTCTAAATTTCTTTTTTACTCTATCACATTTATATAAAGGACATTAGATAACTTGGTAAGTATTAGCCATTTCTGTGATGCTAATGTTTTAAAAAAATGACAAAAAATTTGCAAAAAGGAACGATATTGATCTGGTGTCTTTGAAATATTAAAACGAGGAGAATGCTTAGTTCGCATGAGGCTATTGTGAAAAACCTTATGTCTAAATTTTGAATTAATCGATTATCTGAGAGTCCGTATTGAGCCCATTTCTTTTCGTAGTTGTCTTTCACGAGCTGTCAAACCCGATCTATGAGTCAGTTCCGTGGTTTATGCTTTTTGCTGACGATATTGTATTGGTCGCAGAGAGTAGACATACCCTGAGTATGAGACTAGAGCAGTAGAGAGGTGTTTTAAAGAGAAAAGGCTTAAGGGTTAGTCGTTTTAAGACTGAGTATCTGCACTGCGACTTTAGCGGCGTAACTGACGATGAAATAGCCAGCTCACCACGAGGGTCAAGTGGTACCACAGGTAAGCAAGTTCAAGTACCTATGATCATTTGTACAGCAGGATGTGGACATAAATAGGATGTACCACATCGAGTTCAGGCAGGCTGGTGTAGATTGAGGGCGGCCTCATGGGTGCTATGTGACAAGAATTTTCCAACTAAATTAGAAGAAAAATATTATGCGGTGGCAGTGTAACTGGCAATATTATATAGAACAGACCATTGGGCCATCAAGAGGCCACAATCGCGAAAAATAGTAGTGGCAGAGATGAGGATGCTGAGGTGGATGTATGGACATACAAGGCTAGACCGGATAAGAAATGAGGTGTTTCGGAAACGGTTAGGAGTGGCTAGTATTGTAGATAAGATAAACAAGGGGAGGTTGAGATGGTTTTGACATATCAAGAGGAGACAGACAACGACGCCTGTCAGAGCAGTTAAAAGCCTCATTGTGGAGGGGAAGAGGAGTAAAGTCAGACCTAAGATTACTTGTGATGAGCGGATTGGATATGACCTACTAGATTTGACCAGTATAGCACCACTAGAAGGGAGGTTGAATAATGAGTGCGGAAAAATTAGTTTTTAAAACTTTTTGCTACAAATTACTCGCTTCTGAAACAGATCCTGTTTTCAGATCTTGTTTTTGATTAACAGAATGATCCGGTTCTAGACCTTCAAAAATCATGAAATCTGGTGAACATTTACCCTCAGATTTTATCTATGTACCATAAAAATGTCAGATTTAAATTCAAAGTTTAAGGCCTTGAGAAAACATTTTTACCTGGGCTCTTTCAATATGCAAAAAATTGTTCCTTAAAATGAAAAATTAATTCCTATTCAATTACAACTCTAAATGATTTGAAATTTTATGGAATGGCCCTTAAGATGTATACTTTAATGAGCTGAAACACTTCTTCAAAATTCCTTTGGCAAGTATACCAACTACGTTGATGTTCTCAACCTTTGTAGATCTGAAAATCAGATTGCACAAGTCTCAGAACTATGAACGTTTGGATGACTTATCTCAATTCAATGAAACTTGAGTCAAATGATAAATAAGACCTTTATCTATGTTTCTACAAAGTTTGATGATTTTCGAAAAACGTTGCTATTTTTTCTGTGGCTATGAAAACGATACAAGAACAAGAACTAAACGTAAAAATGCTGAAAAGTAATAACACCGAGATTTTTATATTGGTTCGTTCAAATCGACTTGCTCCAGTCTTCGAAGATACCTTCCTCGGTATTCACTAAACACAAAAACAACATAGAACAAGGGTGGCTGGATTTATACACAAACTCATTTAATATCTACCCTTTTTACAACGAACAAACAAAAACAACCAACACAAATACTACCACCACACAAATGAAGGCATGATCACACCTTGATCAACCTTGTACAAGAATGGGATGTATATGGGTGGTAAAATCAAAGCCTATACAAAATTTAGAATGTAATTATGATAGGCTTGAGGCTATGAGCAAGAGAAGAGAATAGGAAAAGAAAAGAAGTTTTGCTTTGCAATTACTTGAATATGAAATGAGGAGTGCTTTGTCTTGAACATCTTGCCCCTTTTATTGGTGTAGATGACGCCCCTTGGCTGAAATCTTCTTTGAAAATTGTCTTTACTACCCTTGGAAAATTCCTTGTATATCTTTATGACACACCCTTGCTTGCTTGGCGAAATGTGATTGGAGAAATAATGTGTCTTCACCTAGTTGTCACTCCATGATAGGGCTTTCACTTTCCACCTTGACACTAATAATATGATCTGGAAATTTATCATAAAAATCTGAACCGCATGTCAAAAATCAAATGTTTTAATTTCCAATCAATCAAGATGTGATTGCCCCTTATTTTTGGAAAAAATTTGAAGATTCTCCATGTGCCAAAATCGGCCAACATAGCATGTGATGAAAACTTCAGCATGTGTTTTTAATTTGAATCATTTCCTTTTGTGTCTTGGCCTTCTTCAATGTCACCAATCACTTGTGGATCATTCTCCACTAATCAATATGCCAAACAAGCTCTACCTAAGCTCCATATAGGCTGAAAATGGCGTGCATATACTCAGCTCCATGTGCTGAAATTGTTTTTGAAATTTTGATACATAATGGTGCAATATCTCCACACATATGGTAAATTTCAATTAACCCTTAAATTGTTTTTTCTAGAATAGTCCAATGTGTCTTAGATGTATAAAAAGTGTCTAGATACATGTTACACACAAAGAGAAAGAAAACGTCCCATGAAAGTATGTAGAAAACCGAATTTTCGACTTCGTGATTTTTCTCCAATTAGTTTCAAATATTTTGGACATGTAAAATACGTTATGTCACACATAATATACATAATATAAAGTGTAATTTCAGCTCCAAAAGCTAAGATTGAAATCATCCATGTGCTGGACAAATTTTGAATTTGAACTTCCAACACATCAAAACAAATTGCAGCTAATTGATATGTGTAAACACGGTATAATTTTGGGGCTGAAATTGACATGTGGTGCACAAAATTTTTGAGTGCTTGGGGTGTATATAGGCTGGCCATCTTTATATCGTAAGTATGCGACGTGCCGATGACGGTTCAGTAGTCATCCGATGTGGCGATTTTCGGTTTATGGACTTATGACATGTCAGCATAATTTTGGTAACTTGATGACATGTAATTTATGATGTGGAAACTGTGTATACTCACAAATATGATGTGTATATGGTAGCGTGATGTCGACATACGTTTATGATGTGTCGGTGAAACGACGGGATAGAAATGTATAATTCGTCGTTATAAAAAATATGTATATATATAACACACACATATATATATATATGTATGTACCGTGCATGTGAGAGTGAGGAGAGGACTTTCCATTCCTAATTTTTTGCCAAGTACTTATGTCCAAATATATTTCCTTAAGCTCTTCATTTAATAAACTGGTTAGTTCATCTCCTTAATCACTTTATTAAATAAACTAGTTTAGTTCATTTAACATGACACCTGAAAATAGTATAAAGACGTCAAATGTTTGCCATTTGATGTAAGCCTTAACTCTTCATGGCACGTTAGTACGACAACAATATATATAAATATGTAAAGCATATTTATCACGTACGCATGTCATGTATTACTTAACTCATGCATTTCCAAAACACGTAATATTTAAATCATGCATTTTCAAATCACTCAAATCCCGGTTTCTCAACACACTCTCCCTTCCCTTTAGGGGTGTCAAACAGGTCGTGTATCGTGTTTCGTATTTTTTGGATTTCGTGTATCAAAGTGTTTCGTGTATCAAAGTGCCATACCCATACCTTACCCGTTTGCTTTGTGTGTATGAATGTAGATACCCAAACCCGTACATGTCAGGTTTCGTATCGTGTATCGGGTATACCCACAAACTTGACAAGTACAAATATTTCAAGTCATGTACATGTCATTTCATGTACTTTTAAGGTATTTTCAGGTTTCGTGTATTTTTCAGGTTTCATGTACTTAAACGACTATTGATACAATGTATGAAACAAAAATTAGTACGCAACCAAATGTTAAATATTAAAATGAGTGAGGTCCTCCAAACTCAAATCACTTGTGTTGTACCCCGCCCAAAATTAGTAAGGCGTCTAGGGATGGGGTGAAACAAGGCATGTGAATAATACCTTGGAAGAGAGATATCTTCGGCTTACCAACGATTATTTAAGGTTAAAAAGGGAATTAGCATACCCCCAAAGCGTCAAACGTAAAGCAAGTAAGCCGTTGGAAGTTTATGTAAGAATACTAAATTGATTAAATTAGAAGTAAGTATTTTTTTAGGCAACTTTAAATGAGAAGTCGGACTATGTGACACGCCCATATACATATGGTATGGGCATACATCTAGATATACACATATACCACAGGATGGACAATCATATGATAAGGGATTTAATGGATTATGGTCCATAGGAAATATACGTAAGGGGTAGCCCTTAGTATTACACAAACACGTGTATAGAAGGAACATATAAAGAAAGGGAAATGAGAGCATGGGTAAGATCCAATTATATTACATACACCCACATATGCTTTCGGATAAGGGGTTCTAAGGAGTAACTAGTTGGGATAGAGATCCTTATACAAACTCCAAAAGATGGGCCTAATTAAGCCCTTAATAAATTGAGAACTCTCTTCATCCATTCCCAACATGGCCGCTGGATATCATTTTGAGGTAAGACCAAAGGAATTTTAGCTATTAATTAGAGAAATTCTTAAGGTCTAGTAGGACACATGACACGTTGGTGTAAGCACTGGATGTGTATATATACATATAGTGAGACGTACGAATATGGGTATGTGTACCGTATAAGTGAAAGCTACCATGTAATAAATGACTCAAGGGGTTATAATGCAATGAGAAGTCAACTTAAAACACCGTATAGAAGAGTATACGACTCTAGGTATCTTTCGAGTACTTCATGAATTTTAAAGACCTAAGCCTACGTTTTTACCGATGTGGATCATCCATGTTTAGATTTTAAGGTGCAACAACAAGATCTAAGATATGGACAGATTATGAATAATATGCGGGTATACATATCGGTATACATATATATATACGGATCTAGGCATATATATACATATGGCAATAGAATGATTTTCGGAGAAGAATGTTATATGTATATATACACACACCCATATGGTTAAATATGGATGTATACGCATCCACTTAGCATTTCCGGATATAATGTGTATTTCTTTCAATGTTTATGGTCTATTTTAAAAAGGAAATATAGAGACATACATGGGTGTGTATGCATGTATATATACGGATATATATATATATATAGCTATACACTTATGGATAAGAACTATGAGAAATATAGGTGGGATATATGTACGTGTATATATATCGGTCATAAGTCAAAAAGTGCAGCCCAATGAATTATGTTTATGAAAAGTACACATAAATGATTGGGATATGAGATTAATATATATAGATATATATATATATATACATATATATGTGTATTATTGAGGAAAATACATACACGGAGTATATATGCCTATTTCGGCCATAAGGCCTTATGAGATAAGATATAGGAAGCAAGATCATTAAAAAACATGGAATAAAGAAGGTAGTGCATGAGGGGAGTTTTTCAAATCAAGTCTTTCCCTCTCCCCATAGAAGAGCCACCGGGTGCCTACCCCAAGAGGAGCTAATCTCTCCTCTTTTGAATACAAAAAGCCTCCCTAAAGTACCTCCTCATGAATAGCTTTGGTCCAAGGAATAGTTTAAAAAAAATATTTCCCCTCTTCCTTCCAAAAGAAACCGGATAGGGCAATGAACAAGAGAAAGCCAAGAACCCTCCAATCTCAAGAGTTGTTTAGGTAAGATCACTCTCCATAACTTTCAATAAGTTACATCTTAGAAGTTGAAGCTCACAAAGCCTCTTCTTCTTTGATAAACCGTGACCATCACGGCATTAGAAGAAGCCTTTAAGACACTAGACGAGAGGGTGTGTCTTAGCAAGAGTGGACTGTTCTCAACCCATTCAAGATGAAAATGGTAAGATCATTTAACCCTCAACCTAGATAATTTATGAGAATAAGGAAGTGGCTAACAACTACTATACGCCGAATGTAATAGGGGAAGATGGGAGGAAATGCTTCTCCTACCAACAAGTTCAAGCAAAATCCAAGGACTTCAAAGGCAAGTACACTATACTCTTTGTGGCTTGAATGTGAGAGTGTTTGCTTGAATGGCTAGATAAACTTAAGATTTAATCTTAGTTGTGTTGTGCTAAGTTTTGATGCCTAAACTTTCGACCTAGGGGCCAAATGGTGTGTAGGTATGAGTTGTTGTTTAAAGATGGAATCTTTGTGGTTTTTATGCACCATTATGTATTAATCCAAGTTGAACATGCTAAAGATCTTTTCTTTTCCATGGAAAGGGCACACGGTGGAGAGGGTTAAGGAAATAGGGGTGGTTTTGACATGAAACGATAAATTATTTGATAAAGTGGAGACAAAGTTATGCTTTAGTGTGTTAAGTCTAACATGTTCCTTGTGGATGAATTATTTTGTCTTGCATGTATTGAAAAAGGGTTGTGGGTGGCTAGGGTGCGTATGCACCAAAATTGTTGTTAAGGTTGAATTAGTAGAGATATGATGTGCTTGGCCAAAGAATGATGCATGTTCAAACTGTTTGGTAAGAGATTTTCATGTGATGTTTGTAGCATGTTGAACCTGTAGATTTCCTATAAAAAGAGTAAGTTTGAAGCTTAATAAAGTGTTTATGGCAAACAATGCAAGTTAAGGCCATTTAGGAAGGAAATGTGACAAACTAGGAAATTTACCGAAACAGGACAGGTTTTGGCATGTTTTGTGAGACCTGAAAAGAGACGTTAGGAACGTTTAATTTAGCTGATTTTTGGTATGACACTAGCCTTATGTGTATACTAGAGGTGAGAGTTGGAATTTCGTTATAAAGAGTTAAGAATTATGTTTAGTGAAATTGTTACTAAAACTGGTCATGCTGGAAAGTTTTACTAGACTGGACTGATTTTATATGACATGATGAGTCACCTGAAAATGGACCTTAGGAATACGCAAATGGGCTGATTTTCAGTATGATACCAGTTCAAAGTGTTTACTAAGGTCGAGAGTTGGAATTTCTGAAAAAGAAATTACGGTGTGGTCACACTAAAATTTATAGTAAAATCGGTCACTCCAGAAATCTGCACGTAGCGGTTTTAAGGAAATGAATAAATGATACCTTTAACGATATTATTAATCCGCGAAATTTATTTACCAACCACTTAAGACATAGGTGAACCCATCTATGTAAACCACTTATTTTTAAAACGACTAATTGAAGGGTATATACCACAATTAAGTGGGTGTCACTAATCTGAGATTTTGGGGCAGAATTGAAGAACTTATTATAGGGCCTTAATCGAATAGGTTTAGGCTAGTTACACGACTTGGGCTTACAACCACCAATTAATGGAATGTTATAATAAGTTTTCTCAGCTGGCCCAAATTAAGAGAGGTTTAATGGGCTTACTTGAAAGACCAAAGAAAAGGGGCACTGGATTACCGAAATTCAGCGGCCTTGTTTCGCGATTTATTAAACTAAGTGTCTTACGCATTTTGTATCGTCACGAGAATTTTATTATGAACAAATGAGGAATTTTTATGCATACACATGACAAGCATTATTATTAATAGGCCTAACCACAAGGGTCTAGGGCCGAATACAAGAAGTGTTCATACTGGAAATTTTTCCAGCATAGCGACGAGTTGTACATATGTGTATATGTAACGCATTATGTCATGGTTTGCATATTACATGTCATGCATTGCATCATCGTCATTTACATGATTTATGGCATTGGTTTTATGTGAAAGAAAAATAAAAACCGTTTTAAAAAGAAATATTCTGTTTTAAAAGAATGCTTCCCACCGATACCATGTGTGTATGTGCCTGGCCAATTAGAACCCACCCAGATCCAGGGTTAATTGATCTTATGATATGGCCGTTCAGGCCTGGAGAGAATAGAACTGATGATATGACCGTTCATGCCCAGAGAGAATAGACCTGATAATGACCGTTCGGGCCCGGAGAGAATAGACCCGATAAGTGATGATGCTACCGTTTCGAATCTGGGAATAATAGATTCGAAGGGGAGACATTACCGCCTCACATCCGGGAAGATTGATCTGAACACTCTGTTGTTTTCCGACGATGATGATTTGAAAGAAAAGCATGAAAAATCATATTCTCATTTTTATCATGATGCATCCACATACATATGCATGCATGTCACATTTATGGAGTCATTGTATAGTGACACATGATACTTATACTAAGTCGTTATGACCTTGTAGATCCTAAGTATGACCTCATTAAGTGATGATTCTTGTTATGTTATGAATTGATGCGAGTTACAGTCTTTTATGGTTATGTTTTTTATTAAGTAACGATTTTGTTTAAGTTATGATCTTGAAAGTGTTGATCACCATCGGGTATTGAATGGAGGACAGGTATGTTTCTAAACCGAAATTTTTGGTGGTTCGGTTCTTGTATGCACTTTCCATTTAATCCTCAATTATTATAGTATACTTGCTGGTGACTTTGTCACTCACCCCCTATTTTTCCTCCCAGAGGCTGCAAGGAATAAAGTAGAGTGGATTGAGGATGAACCTAGGGTCCCCTACCCGTGAGCGCAGCGGAGAGTGGACGGATTTAGGAGACATGACTGGCCAGCTATGACCGATGACTGATGATGTATTTGTGATGGAAAACATTTGCTTTTGTGACTTTCGCTACTTTTGATCTGGGTTGTAAAACTAAGGATGGTCTTGTGGACGTTTTCTTTTAATTCGAAGTTCTAAATTCTGCCACGGTTTCGCTTACTTATTTACGTATAAGCGCGAAAATCCATGCATTATTTCATGGATCATGACATGTATGGGATGACGCCTGGTACTCTCCATAGTGAAGTACGACGAGTGCACCGGTTCCGGCTAGGCCGGGATGCGGGGCGCCACATGTGGTATCAGAGCTAAGGCTCCAGATCCGAGCAGAATATAGAACTAAGTTATGATCATAGTCAACTAAGTTTGATCTTAGATCTAAGTCATGATCCTAGATGAGAGTTGACCTTAGACTAGGATGACTTATACTAGAAAGTTAGGGTTTTGGTTGATAACAAAACCTTTGGTTACGGACTTTCATACGAACCATAACAAATCTATCTAGGTGCCATTAAGAACTTTTATTAAGTTGTAAGTTAAATAGTGTCACTTATTCTGGTATGACCGTAAATAAACAAACGCTATGTGGTGCAGATGACCCCACAGACCGGTGCGTGGACATCGTCACTGTCACCTCCAGGGAGTATTGGATTTTATTTCCGGCAATTAGCTAAAGCACAAATTCCGAGATTCGGCAGGGAATCCAAACCTGAAGAAGCTGAAAAGTGGTTGGACGAGGTTGAGGACCACCTTGTTAGAGTTCGGGTACCAGACGAGATGAGAGCACTAATAGTTCAGCCATTCCAGATCGGTAAAGCCAGTCAATGGTGGAGGAAGAAGGTCCAGTCACTATCTCGACCTATAGCCTGGCCGAGATTTCTGGAAGAATTTTATGGAGCTTACCTCTCACCGGAATTAGTGGTTGAGAGAATTGAAGAATTCGATACACTAAGACAAGAACCGGGCACCTCGGTATCAGGATATGTCTGTCAGTTTACCATGTTAGGACGTTATGCTCCTTTGATCATGGAGGATGAACAGTGGAAGATAACTAAATTTGTACGTGGTCTAAATCCTCGGATTAAAGCTAGAATAGGCAAAGTATACCCAAATACTTTGGATAGACTGATAAGGGACTGCTATAAAATGGAGCACGGTATCCGGATGATGGAAGAACAAAGGAAATTGAATAACCATGTGAAGAGGGAGGGTAGAAGGTGGCGGCTGTATCCTTATGGAGCCACGCATAAGGAGATCAAAGGTGCTAGCCTAGATCGAAGGATGATGCATCCAAGGATCTCGGAACACCTAAACTACTGACAGGTACATTGGATTCTCCAAACTAAAATACCTACATTTTGTCTTACTTATTCCAAACCAAGTGAATCATACAGGAATATGATAAGGAACCTTGAGAAAAGATTCTACATAGGCAGTAATGAAGGGACAGGGTAAACAACAGAAAGTTGTATAAGGACCGGGCAAAACATGGAAGTGTAGGCCCCACTATTCCCAGTTTCGAGGACGAAACTTATTTTAAGGGGGGGAGAATGTTGTACCACGCCCAAAATGAGTAAGGCGTCTAGGGATGGGGTGAAATAAGGCATGTGAATAATACCTTGGAAGAGAGATATCTTCGGCTTACCAACGATTATTTAAGGTTAAAAGGGGAATTAGCATACCCCCAAAGCGTCAAACGTGAAGCAAGTAAGCCGTTGGAAGTTTATGTAAGAATACTAAATTGATTAAATTAGAAGAAGTATTTTTTAGGCAACTTTAAATGAGAAGTCGGACTATGTGATGCGCCCATATACATATGGTATGGGCATACATCTAGATATACACATATACCACAGGATGGACTATCATATGATAAGGGATTTAATGGATTATGGTCTATAGGAAATATACGTAAGGGGCAGCCCTTAGTATTACACAAACACGTGTATAGTGGAACATATAAAGAATGGGAAATGAGAGCATGGGTAAGATCCAATTAAATTACATACACCCACACATGCTTTCGGCTAAGGGGTTCTAAGGAGTAACTAGTTGGGATAGAGATCCTTATACAAACTCCAAAAGATGGGCCTAATTAAGCCCTTAATAAATTGAGAACTCTCTTCATCCATTCCCAACATGGCCGCTGGATATCATTTTGAGGTAAGACCAAAGGAATTTTAGCTATTAATTAGAGAAATTCTTAAGGTCTAGTAGGACACATGACACGTTGGTGTAAGCACTGGATGTGTATATATACATATAGTGAGACGTATGAATATGTGTATGTGTACCGTATAAGTGAAAGCTACCATGTAATAAATGACTCAAGGGGTTACAATGCGATGAGAAGTCCACTTAAACGACCGTATAGAAGAGTATGCGACTCTAGGTATCTTTCAGGTACTTCATGAATTTTAAAGACCTAAGCCTACGTTTTTACCGATGTGGATCATCCATGTTTAGATTTTCAGGTGCAACATCAAGATCTAAGATATGGACAGATTATGAATAATATGCGGGTATACATATCGGTATGCATATATATATATATATACGGATCTAGGCATATATATACATATGGCAATAGAATGATTTTCGGAGAAGAATGTTATATGTATATATATACACACCCATATGGTTAAATATGGATGTATACGCATCCACTTAGCATTTTCGGATATAATGTGTATTTCTTTCAAGGTTTATGGTCTATTTTAAAAAGGAAATATAGATACATACATGGGTGTGTATGCGTGTATATATATATAGCTATACACTTATGGATAAGAATTATGAGAAATATAGGTGGGATATATGTACGTGTATATATATCGGTCATATGTCTAAAAGTGCAGCCCAATGAATTATGTTTATGAAAAGTACACATAAAAGATTGGGATATCAGATAAATATATATAGATATATATATACACACATATATATGTGCATTATTGAGGAAAATACATACACGGAGTATATATGCCTATTTCGGCCATAAGGCCTTATGAGATAAGATATAGAAAGCAAGATCATTAAGAAACATGGAATAAATAAGGTAGTGAATGAGGGCAGTTTTTCAAATCAAGTCTTTCTCTCTCCCCATGGATGAGCCGCCGGGTGTCTACCCCAAGAGGAGTTAATCTCTCCTCTTTTGAATACAAAAGCCTCCCTAAATTAACTCCTCATGAATAGCTTTGGTCCAAGGAATAGTTTCAAAAAAAAATATTTCCCCTCTTCCTTCCAAAAGAAATCGGATAGGGCATTGAACAAGAGAAAGCCAAGAACCCTCCAATCTCAAGAGTTGTTTAGGTGAGATCACTCTCCATAACTTTCAATAAGTTACATCTTAGAGGTTGAAGCTCACAAAGCCTCTTCTTCTTTGATAAACCATAACCATCATGGCATTAGGAGAAGGCTTTAAGACACTAGACGAGAGGGTGTGTCTTAGCAAGAGTGGATTGTTCTCAACCCGTTCAAGATGCAAATCGTAAGATCATGTAACCCTCAACCTAGTTAAATTATGAGAATAAGGAAGTGGATAACAACTACTATACGCCGAATGTAATAGGGGAAGATGGGAGGAAATGCTTCTCCTACCAACAAGTTCAAGCAAAATCCAAGGACTTCAAAGGCAAGTACACTATACTCTTTGTGGCTTGAATGTGAGAGTGTTTGCATGAATGGCTAGATAAACTTAAGATTTAATCTTAGTTGTGATGTGCTAAGTTTTGACGCCTAAACTTTTGGCCTAGGGGTTGTTTAAAGATGGAATCTTTGTGGTTTTTATGCACCATTATGTATTAATCCAAGTTGAACATGCTAAAGATCTGTTCTTTCATGGAAAGGGCACACGGTGGAGAGGGTTAAGGAAATAGGGGTGGTTTTGACATGAAACGATAAATTATTTGATAAAGTGGAGACAAAGTTATGCTTTAGTGTGTTAAGTCTAACATGTTCCTTGTGGTTGCATTATTTTGCCTTGCATGTACCGAAAAAGGGTTGTTGGTGGCTAGGGTGCGTATGCACCAAAATTGTTGTTAAGGTTGAATTAGTAGAAATGTGGTGTGCTTGGCCAAAGAATGATGCATGTTCAAACTGTTTTGTAAGAGATTTTCATGTGATGTTTGTAGCATGTTGAACCTGTAGATTTCCTATAAAAAGAGTAAGTTTGAACTTAATAAAGTGTTTATGACAAACAATGCAAGTTAAGGCCATTTAGGAAGGAAATGTGACAAACTAGGAAATTTACCGGAATAGGACAGATTTTGGGATGTTTTGTGAGACCTGAAAAGAGACCTTAGGAACGTTTAATTTAGCTGATTTTTGGTATGACACTAGCCTTATGTGTATACTAGAGGTGAGAGTTGGAATTTCGTTAAAAAGAGTTACGAATTATTTTTAGTGAAATGTTTACTAAAACTGGTCATGCTGGAAAGTTTTACTGGACTGGACTGATTTTATATGACGTGATGAGTCACCTGAAAATGGACCTTAGGAATACGCAATTGGGCTAATTTTCGGTATGATACCAGTTCAAGATGTTTACTAAGGTCGAGAGTTAGACTTTCTGAAAAAGGAATTATGGTGTAGTCACACTAAAATTTATAGTAAAATCGGTCACTCCAGAAATCTGCACCTAGCGGTTTTAAGGAAATGAATAAATGATACCTTTAACGATATTATTAATCCACGAAATTTATTTACCAACCACTTAAGACATAGGTGAACCCATCTATGTAAACCACTTATTTTTAGAACGACTAATTGAAGGGTATGTACCACAATTAAGTGGGTGTCACTAATCTGGGATTTTGGGGCAGAATTGAAGAACTTATTATAGGGCCTTAATCGAATGGGTTTAGGCTAGTTACACGACTTGGGCCTAAAACCACCAATTAATGGAATGTTATAATAAGTTTTCTCAGCTGGCCCAAATTAAGAGAGGTTTAATGGGCTTATTTGAAAGACCAAAGAAAAGGGGCGCTGGATTACCGAAATTCAGCGGCCTTGTTTCGTGATTTATTAAACCAAGTGTCTTACGTATTTTGTATCGTCACGAGAATTTTATTATGAACAAATGAGGCATTTTTATGCATACGCATGACAAGCATTATTGTTAATAGGCCTAACCACAAGGGTCTAGGGCCGAATACAAGAAGTGTTCATGCTGGAAATTTCCAGCATATCGACGAGTTGTACATATTTGTATATGTAACGCATTATGTCATGGTTTGCATATTACATGTCATGCATTGCATCATCGTCATTTACATGATTTATGGCATTGGTCATACGTGAAAGAAAAATGAAAAGCGTTTTGAAAAGAAAGATTCTGTTTTAAAAGAACGCTTCCCATCGGTACCGTGTGTGTATGTGCCTGGCCAGTAAGAACCCGTCCAGATTCGAGGTTAATTGATATGATGATATGACCGTTCAAGCCCGGAGAGAATAGACCTAATGATATGACCGTTCAGGCCTGGAGAGAATAGACCTGATAATGACCGTTCGGGCCCGGAGAGAATAGATGTTATGCCCCGCACCCTCCGTAGGTTAATCAAAAGGCAAAGAAGGAATTAAACGGAGTTTAATGATAGTCAACGGAAATAAATTAGGCATTAAGTATGAGGATTAATTAGAAATTAATGGGAGGATTCAATATTAGAATTAATGTATATTTAAGAATTAAATAATAAAGGTTTGTCTTTTAAGATAAATAAGATAATAGATATAATTTAGAAACTCCAAATCTTACCCTATTCCCTATTAAACTGACAACGTCATTTTTCTTTCTCCCATTCACAGACGTCGACTTTCCTTCCCTCCTAAGCTCTAGCCGTTCCCCAAAGGTGTAGGAGAGGAAGACATCCTCAGGTTTTGATCCAAACTCCGTCCGTTCTTCAATCCGTCTTCGAGTAATCAAAGGCAAGTAATCATCTTATAAGTTCCTACGTTTTGTGAAAGAAAAATGGCCTATTGTGATATTCAAGTGGATCACCATGCAGTAGTTTCGTTTTGTGATTATTTGTATATGATCTATGTGTTTTGGTTTCGAGATTTGGCCGATGTATATGAAAAAGCATTCGTTGTTGTTGTTGATTATGTGAAATCCTGCAAATCCCTACCCCTTGAACCCCTTCTTGTTGTGATTTCGTTGCTGCGTGGGTTTGAGGGAAAAAGGTGGGATTTTTGGGATTGATGAGGTTGGAGAAAGTGCGTACTAGGCTTGGATCGTGTTTGCGATGTGCATAGCGTTTGAATCTTTAGTTAAGCATGAATGATAGCAGGATTAGGCTTGAATGAAATGGGATGAAATTGGGATCAAGTTGGTTGATGGTTCTGTAGAAATTCGCAGATGAAACTCTAAGGAAACGCTAACATCGATCGATCGATGTCAGAGATCGATGTCCTCTGAAGGACATCGATCGATCGATGTATAGGTGAACTGAGAGATCGATGTCCACTGACGGACATCGATCGATCGAAGTGGGGAAAAGTTGAGAGATCGATGTCCACTGACGGACATCGATCGATCGAAGTAATAAAGGGCTGAGAGATCGATGTTCTCTGATGGACTTCGATCGATCGATGTGAGGGTATGAAGTCACATCGATCGATCGATGTGAGGGAATGAAGTCCATCAGTTTTGAGGGAAATAGAGGAAGAAAGAGGGAAGCTCGGGGAATCCTTGGATGACCTTAGAGACGTCTTAAGACCTGATTAGAGGTATTCTAAGTCTTGGGAACATGACTTAGGATGGTGAATCAACTTGGTGACTCCAATGGGTTTTCGACTCGGATTTCAACATGGATGACTTAGAAGGGTCAGGAAATGAACGTACGAGGTGTCTAAGAGTTCAACGAAAGAAAGATAGGAGTACTTGTATTAGAGGCTAAGTGTTGACGATCTACTTGAAGCCTAAGCGTTGATGTGTAAGCTAGAGAAATCTTGTTTGTTACTTGTATTTGCGTATGTGAATATGAACTGCATATGTGAACGAGAAATGTGATTGAAACGAGGAGTCTTGCATCATGGCACGTGCATTGCATATGGTTTTGAAAAAGAGATGTGCTTCGGTACATATTTGAGAAGGTGACATGTAATGTAAACCGGGATGGAAATACAAGCCGGGGCGCATTGCATGGCACAAAAGGCTGTAACGCAAACCGGGATGGAAATATAAGCCGGGGCGCATTACAGGGTATAAAGTCCTCTGTAATGTTAATCGGGATGGAAATATAAGCCGAGGTGCATTGCAGAGTTTTACGAGATCTGTGATGTAAATCGGGATGGAAATATAAGCCGAGGCGCATCACAGAGCATACAAGCCTGTAACATAAACCGGGATGGAAATATAAGCCGGGACGCGTTACAGGGTAACGAGTTACGAGACCGGACATTGTGACATGCATTGCACTGATTTGAAAAGAAATGGCTCATGCATTTGTGATTGTGTAGTGTAGTGCATATTTTAACATGCATCACAAGAGTCGTTGTGGTATGGATGTGCGGGGTAATTGATTGTCAGTGAATGGTTAATTGCGTTCGAATTGCTATACTTGCTGTTACGTGATTCGTTTAATTATTTGGAAGTTTTACAAGACATGTGCCGCACAATCCCCTTGAATTATCTATTACTCATGTCTTGCCATGTGTTGATCCCGTATGTCTTATAAGCGGGTTACTTGCTAGCGTTTTCGCTAAGGGTACTGCCTTTGTCTTTGCAGATGAACCTAGTTACGACATGATTTTCATTGAGGACGACGGCGAGTGGGCAGAATGGGATGTTTAGACCGTGTGGAGTGGATTGATTAGATAGTTTTCCGTCATTTCTGTTTCTTAATTCGTTTGGGATTTTAGATGGCTGCGACCATACACAGTTCCTTTGGTATTCACATTGTCTTTTGACGTTTTGCATTAATGGTTTAGATTGATGAGATATGTTTCCGCGCTTATTTCTCTTACGTCAATGATGATGTGTGTACGAGAGATAAGACGTCTTGTAGTCTTCTTAGTAAGCTACGACAGGTGTACGGGTTCGGATTCCGCTGTCCGGGTCAGGGCGCTACAGGTGGTATCAGAGACTAGGCTTCAGATCTACCTCGGAGACCTAGGTTATGACATGCAGAGTCTTAAGATATGATCTTCACCTTAAGTTGATCTTTAAGTCTAAGTATGCAATCCTAGATTTAAGTTTGATTGGGATGGGTGTGTGTACGAGTGCGACTAAAAGTAATCAATAAATGTTATTTATTTTAACTTATGAATCCCGTCTTGTACAACAGTATGGACCCCAAGCATCTAATCTTGGAACTGCTCGATACTAATATGCGTGATCTTGCAGAAAATGCCTCCTAGACGTGATAATCAAGGAAACGGTGGCAATGGGAACAACAATAACCCTCCACCACCACCACCTCCAGTCTTAGTACCCCAAGCGCTGATTGATGCTATCACAGTGATAGCACAAGGAGTTGCGCAACAACAGAAACAACCCCCTCCGCCACCACCGCCACAGCACGGCATTAGGTATTATATTGGGGAGATGCGCAAGATGCATGCCCCAACCTTTGAAGGAACCACTGATCCTGAGGTGGTTGGATTTTGGAAGGATGAAATTGAGAAATACTTCAGGCTTGTGCAAGTTCCTGAAGAACTGAAGGTGGATGTAGCCACACCCCTACTGATTTGCAGAGCTAATGCCTGGTGGAACGGCATCCTGCCCAAGATGACTCCTCCTATCCAGTGGAGTCAGTTTGTGCAGGCCTACAAAGACTACTACGTGCCTGAGACTGCCGTTTTGGATAAGATGAGGCAGTTTGATAAGTTTGAGCAAGGGAGGATGACAGTTTCCGATTACGCTGACAGGTTCCATGCCTTGGGCAAATTCACACCCTTGGTATTGGAAAATAATCGGATGAAGATGCTGAAGTTTGAAGATGGTCTGAACCCCCGCATACGGACGGCTATAGCGGGGTCGAGTCTGAAAACATTTGAGGAAATGCTGGACGCATGTTACCGAGTGGAGAGTGACATGCGTAGGTCACAACCAAGAGAGACTCGGGAAGAAACGAGCAAGAGGCCAAGAATGGAGCAAAGTGGAGGTAGGCCCGGACGTTGGGTCAAGATCCCTAGAAAAGGACAAGCGGGGCCAGTTCAAAGGGAACCGCAGCCAAATCAACCCAATCGCCAACACCAGCAGAATGTCCACACTGCCATAGGAGACACGCAGGTGAGTGTTGGAAGATTACCGGAGCGTGCTTCAAGTGTGGAAAGACGGGCCACCGGATTAAGGATTCCCCCGAATGGGACCCTAAACCTCAAGCAGGAGCAGGGCCAGCCCAGCAGCAGAAAGGCAGGCCCAATGCTAGAGTCCACGCCATGACAGATGCTGATGTCCAGGAGGACGCAAACGTGGTGACAGGTATGATCTAAGTTAAATAATAGTTGTTTAAGCTGAATTTTAGTCCTTTAAGTTGATGATTGAATATGTGTTATGTGAAAACCTTTATGGGTTACCCTCTTGTGATTAGGTGTGATCCTAGTTAACAAAGTACCCGCAAACGTGTTGTTTGATAGTGGAGCTAGTCACTCCTTCATTTCTAAGCGATTCGCCAAAGGACTCGACTGTTTACCCGAATGGCTTGAGAACCCATTTAGGGTGCAGGCAGTAGGCGAGCAAGTACTGGTTTCTTACCACCAGTACAAAGATTGTGATTTGGAATTGGATGGGAAGATATTCTCGGTGACCTTAGTCCCAATCCCGATAAAGGACTTTGACGTAATATTGGGCATGGATTGGCTGACCAAGAACCATGCCAATATTGACTGTAAACTCAAGCAAGTGACTCTTAAGAACCCTGGGATGAATGACATCACGGTACAAGGAAATGTCAAGATAACCAAAGCTCCAAAGAAAATATATCTAACGGCGATTGAGGCCTTTAAGGCTTTGCAAAAAGGAGCAGAGGGATATATGGTGTATGCTGTAGATGCTCAGCAAGAAGTTCCCTCCATGGATCAAAATCCGGTAATCAATGAATTTAAGGACGTATTTCCGGACGACTTGCCGGGAGTTCTGCCATCAAGAGAAGTGGAGTTTGAGATCAATTTGATACCCGGAGCCGAGCCCATATCTAAGACACCCTACAGAATGGCTCCAGCTGAACTTAAGGAGCTTAAAGGACAACTTCAGGAGTTGTTGGATAAGAAATTGATTCGCCCCAGTGTATCACCTTGGAGAGCCCCAGTGTTGTTTGTGAAGAAGAAAGATGGCAGCATGAGGTTGTGCATCGACTACCGAGATTTGAACAAGATCACCATTAAGAACAAATATCCCTTGCCAAGGATCGAGGATTTATTTGATCAGTTAAAAGGAGCTCGCTGGTTTTCAAAGATCGACCTTCGTCAAGGGTATCATCAATTGCTTGTGAAAGCGGGAGACGTTCCCAAGACCGCTTTTCGGACTCGATACGGGCATTATGAATTTTTGGTGATGCCTTTTGGATTAACTAATGCCCCAGCAGCGTTTATGGACTTGATGAATACCGTGTTCCGAGAACAGTTGGATCAATTTGTGGTGGTGTTCATTGATGACATCTTGGTCTACTCCCCCGACGAGCAAGCTCATGCTGAACACTTAAGAGTAGTGTTGTAAATTTTGAGGCAACAAAAGCTTTATGCCAAATTCAGCAAGTGTGAATTTTGGCTATGAAGTGTAGCCTTTCTCGGTCACGTGATTTCGGAGGATGGGATTTCTGTGGATCCTAAAAAGATAGAAGCCATCACAGAGTGGGCAAGACCTACAAACGTGACTGAAGTAAGAAGCTTCCTAGGCTTGGCAGGCTACTATAGGAAGTTCGTTGAGGGATTCTCAACGATAGCAGTCCCATTGAGCCGACTTACACAGAAGAAGACTAAGTTCGAATGGACTGCTGAGTGCGAGCAGAGCTTTACCGAGCTCAAGAAGAGATTGACCACAGCCCCGGTGTTGGCACAACCCTCCGGCACCGACGGTTTCGTGATCTATAGTGACGCGTCCAAGAAAGGACTAGGTATGTACATCATTACAATTAATGCATTGTATATACATATGCTAGCCTTAAATTAACGTTCTGTTTATAGGTTGTGTCTTGATGCAAAATGAACGAGTCATTTCGTACGCGTCAAGACAGTTGAAACCATATGAGCAGAATTACCCGACGCATGACTTGGAGCTCGCAGCTATGGTATTTGCTTTTAAGATCTGGAGGCACTATTTGTATGGAGAGAAATGTGCCGTGTTCACTGATCATAAGAGCTTGAAGTACCTATTCTTGCAGAAAGAATTAAATATGAGACAGAGAAGATGGTTGGAGTTACTCAAGGACTATGAGTTGACCATCAATTATCATCCGGGTAAGGCCAACAGAGTGGCGGACGCATTGAGCAGGAAGCCTAGCCACGCAAGACAGTCTCCATTGGAAAGAGAGATTGAGGAGTTTGATCTCAAAGTGGTGGACTCAGTGGCGAATGTTTTGACGGCTTTATCCATCAGTCCAGACTTAGATTGACGAGATATGTTTCCGCGCTTATTTCTTTTACGTCAATGATGATGTGTGTACGAGAGATGAGATGTCTTGTAGTCTTCTCAGTAAGCTACGACGGGTGTACCGGTTCGGATTTCGCTGTCTTGGTTGGGGCGCTACAATAGACCCAATAAGTGATGACGCTACCATTCCGAATCAAGGAATAATAGATTCGAAGGGGAGACGTTACCGCCTCACATCCGGGAAGATAGATCTGAACACTCTATTGTTTTCTGAAGACGATGATTTGAAAGAAAAGCATGAAAACTCATACTCTCATTTTTATCATGATGCATCCCACATACATATGCATGCATGTCACGTTTATGGAGTCATTGTGTAGTGATACATGATACTTAGACTAAGTCGTTATGACCTTGTAGATCCTAATTATGACCTCATTAAGTGATGATGCTTGTTATGTTATGAATTGATGCGAGTTACAGTCTTTTATGGTTATGTTCTTTATTAAGTAACGATTTTGTTTAAGTTATGATCTTGACGCATTAAGTGTTGATCACCATCGGGTATTGAATGGAGGACAGGTATGTTTCTAAACCGAAATTTTTGGTGGTTCGGTTCTTGTATGCACTTTCCATTTAATCCTCAATTATTATAGTATACTTGCTGGTGACTTTGTCACTCACCCCCTATTTTTCCTCCCAGAGGCTGCAAGGAATAAAGTAGAGTGGATTGAGGATGAACCTAGGGTCCCCTACCCGTGAGCGCAGCGGAGAGTGGACGGATTTAGGAGACATGACTGGCCAGCTATGACCGATGACTGATGATGTATTTGTGATGGAAAACATTTGCTTTTGTGACTTTCGCTACTTTTGATCTGGGTTGTAAAACTAAGGATGCTCTTGTGGACGTTTTCTTTTAATTTGAAGTTCTAAATTCTGCCACGGTTTTTCTTACTTATTTACGTGTAAGCACGAAAATCCATGCATTATTTCATGGATTATGAAATGTATGGGATGACGCCTGGTACTCTCCTTAGTAAAGTACGGCGGGTGCACCGGTTCCGGCTAGGCCGAAATACGGGGCGCCACAACTTGACTGTGGAATTATAGATTAAAGAAATGGGATTTGGAAATGGAGGAAGGGGGAACCGAACAGAGTTACTTAGTAGCGCGGTAGTCTTTTTTTGGAAAAAATTATTTTTTATTTTATTAATTATAAATTTTATTTAAAATACATTTTTTTAATTTCGTGTATAAATGGGTATAAACGGCTACCCGCGGATATACCCGGACACGACCCGCCATTGGCGGGGATCTTTCAGGT
>AP025061.1:18561291-18634614 GCA_036186865.1 Eustoma russellianum
AACTAAGGATGCTCTTGTGGACGTTTTCTTTTAATTTGAAGTTCTAAATTCTGCCACGGTTTTTCTTACTTATTTACGTGTAAGCACGAAAATCCATGCATTATTTCATGGATTATGAAATGTATGGGATGACGCCTGGTACTCTCCTTAGTAAAGTACGGCGGGTGCACCGGTTCCGGCTAGGCCGAAATACGGGGCGCCACAACTTGACTGTGGAATTATAGATTAAAGAAATGGGATTTGGAAATGGAGGAAGGGGGAACCGAACAGAGTTACTTAGTAGCGCGGTAGTCTTTTTTTGGAAAAAATTATTTTTTATTTTATTAATTATAAATTTTATTTAAAATACATTTTTTTAATTTCGTGTATAAATGGGTATAAACGGCTACCCGCGGATATACCCGGACACGACCCGCCATTGGCGGGTATCTTTCAGGTCCTACCCGATTTGTACACGAAACCTGCCAAGGTCATACCCATACCTGCGAAAATTCATGTCAGGTTCGGATCGTGTTTCGTGTCGTGTCTGAAATTGCCATCCCTACTTCCCTTCCCTTCCCATCCCCCTCCACCGGCAACCTCCTTCTTCTTCTTCCACTCTTCCCTTCCTCTCCTCTTTTACTCCTCTTCACCGTGTAATTTCCCTCTAACTCCCTCTTTGGGTGTTATTCAGACACCAACTGTTTGAGAAAGACACTTGCCTGACTGCTTGCTACCTGCAGGATAGATTAGAGTCCATGAATGTGGTGGTTGTGGCTTTTTGACAGAGAAAATGGTCTTTTATGTGTTGCTAGATCAAGTATATTCAACTATACCACTGGATACCATTTGATTGATTAATTTGATGACAAGGTGACTGCCGGTGGACCGGGAGGAGAAGGGAAGGGAAAGGAGAGGGGGGAGGGCTATGGGGGGTGGGGGAGGGAAATTTCACGGTGAAGTGGAAGGAAAGAGGAGATGAAAGGAGAGGAAGGAGAAGAAGGAGGCTGCCAGTGGAGGGGAAGGGGATAAAAGGGATAGTGGGGGAGGGCTCCGTCGAGAGAGAGGATGGCAGGGAAAGGGGGAGAAGAAAGAGAAGATAGAGAGAGAGAGAGTGTGTGTGAAAGGACTAGGGAAGGGAAAAAACCAAGAAAGGAAAAGCTACTTGGGAGGGGGAAATTTTTGTGATCTCATCTCGAAGAAGAAATACATTTTAACCATAACTTGTTTGTACGTTGCAAATCTTTGGTTTTACATTTTTTTGCTTACATCTGTCGTTTTAATGAGAAAGCATCTAATAGAAAACAATATAGGGTTTTTGAGTGTGGTAGGGTGTTATTTTGAGCAGAGATTTCTCATAAACGTTGACGTCCTAAACATCCATTTTGAACAAAAATGCACAGTAAAAATATTCAATTCGATATATTGAGTTTACATGTGTTTGGCATTCAAATAAGTGATTTCAATAAGGTATTTTTATTTTAAGAATTTAAGGAAGCCAAACTTTGCGTGTCACTATTTCTATTCTACACTTAGTTACTTGATTTAAAATTGTGAGAAGTCATATAAGTGTTAGTTGAATGCTTATTCTAGAAACTTTGACTACTGATAGTTACTATTTTGAGAAAGTGGAACTTTTTTTAGAACAAACAAGAATAGAAAAGATACAACATTTTTTGGGTGTAGGGAATATGTTTGTTTTAAGTATCAATACTATTTTGTGTGTTTGGAAACTTATTTTCAACGTAATAAGAGGGCGTCTAGGTAACTTATAAACTAGTTAAATTAGCTTATAAGTATTTTTATAAATTTAGACGTTTTCGATAATGAGAAATGTTTGTGAAAGTCGAAAGATATGGGCCAAGTTGCAAAACTTTGTCAGCAACGTACTTTGAGCTTAGTAATGATTAGTTTTCATTAATGATAAGTGGAAACCAATGGATCCTTAATTATCTACGTAACGAGAAGATAATTTTAGGCTTTTGAATCACTCAATTACAATATTGGGTGAATGAGAAACTAATGTTCAAAGTAGAAGAAAATAAGTGGAAATTAGCTCATCTCGACTCGTGCCCAGGTGCGAGCTACATGCTTGATAGGCTCTTCCTCAGGCTTGGGATGTAGGTTGCAGACCAGGCTGTTGGCGAAATCCTGCAAGCTGCAAGCCGGATCCTATCCGTTGGAGAAGTTTGTTTAAATTTAAACTTTCCACGCTGTAGTGATCACCTGTGATTGAAATTTGACAATCCGTTAAGGCTAACCGTGCTGAGCTGACCTAAAGCTGTTATGATCTGAGAGCTAAGGTTGAGAGTTATCTGATCCAACAATAGTAGGCAGACCTAGCACAATTATCTTATCTAAGGGTTCAGACAGAACAGGTATTTGATCCTATGGCTGTGGTTGAACTAGCGCTAAAAACCTGACCTTAAGTTTTCCCTACAAATACGAGGCCGAGCTGGCCTCTCTCATTTTTCAGAAATCGATCAGAAAGGATTTCTTCTTCTCTCTATACAATCTCTCTGCAAAATCAACTTCTCCTACATACACTCAACATCCTCTACATTTCAAGTCATCTAAGGAGTCAAAGACATTTTACAGGTTCGTTGAGTTCATACGCTGTGGTGCCGCTCGTCTGAACTGGTTCTGTTGTATCCTGGGAGACGGTTGCTTCCTCTGGTTGGGCACAATATACCGGAGCAATACGTCTTAAGGATAGAGTCCTGGACTCACCTCGGATTGTCTGCTCGGTTGATCAGTTGATAGTGCTACACTGTTGTTTTGCAGTGCTGCAGATCTGAACTCTGCTGTGTGCTTAGCTTGGCTATTTGCCTGTTAGAGCATCTGTTGCTCAGCAGGCGAAGCTGTGGTGATGTCGGCAGGTTGGCTGTCCAGAACGAAAACTCAATTATGATGCTTGAACTAATCTGACTTGATTGACTTATCCGACCTACGTTGAGCTTAGCAGGTCGGCTGTTACTTTATTTCATGAGCACACACCATATAGAATCGTTTGGTCTAGCTTGCACCGAATTTTTTCAACAAGCTTAAGGTGTATTTCACATATTGATTCTATACTGTTTATTGAAACTTTTGGTTTCTTTGTTTGTTTCTACACTTTACAGAAACTGAAATGGAGAACGCAAGTTCGAGCTTAGTTAATGGAGCTGATGTACATAGTGTTAGCACCAAGAGCTAGGGTGCCTGTGACTGCCCCTGTATCGGGTCCTACCATGGCCAAAGTTGAAAAACCAGAGAAGTTCAATGGCAGCTTCCTCAAAAGATGGCAGCAGAAGATGTTGTTCTTCGTGACTGCCTTAGGGCTGGCTTAGTTACTGACCGAAGATTCGCCTGTGGCAAATCTGGTGGATGGTCAGACTCAGAACATATAAAACAACATTTTTTCTTAAGCGTGGAAATTCAAAAATTATGTTTGTTTGAGTCATATTCTGACTTTCTTGGACAATTCATTATATATGTATTGTATTGTATGTACAAAACTGCAAAGTCTTTGTGGCAGGATTTGGAGAAGAAATATCCCACGGAAGATGCCGGCAGTAAGAAATTTATTTTGGCAAATTCCTGGATTTCCAAATGTCAGATTCTCAGACTGTTATTTCTCAAATTAAGGAACTACAGATGTTGGTAGCCGAGATGGAAAAGGAGGGCATGTTGCTCAGTGAATCTTTCATTGTGGCTACAGTGATTGAGCAGCTACCTCTTTCGTGGAGGGAATTCAAAAGCTATCTCAAACACAAGAGAAAGGAAATGACATTGGAGGATCTGATTGTCTAACTCCGCATAGAGGAGGATAATCGAAGAACAGAGAAAAAGCCACATGTCAGTTCTTGTCATACCAAAGCCCATGTTGCCAAGGAAAAGAAGAAGAAAGACCATCTTGTGGTAAATAAAAAAGGCAAGAAGATAGCCAAGAATTTCACAGGAAAATACTACAACTGTGGCATTCAGGGGCATGTCAGCAATGAATGCCGCAAGCCCAAGAAGAAGCAAACCAAGGAAAAGGCAAACCTCGTTGATGTCATGGGCGATCTGCACCTTACTGCGATGGTCTCAGAATACAACGCTGTGGGAAGCATGTCCAAATGGTGGCTGGATACAGGTGCCACAAGGCATGTATGCTCCAACAGGGAAATGTTCTCAGAGTAGAAGACTTGGAACAATGAACAACTTTGCATAGGGAACTCTGCCTCATCGAAGACTTGAGGTAAGGGGAAGGTTATTCTAAAGCTGACCTCGGAGAAGCACTTGACTTTGCAGAATGTGCTGCACGTCCCGGACATCCAGAATAATTTGGTTTCTGGGGCTCTTGTAGTCATGCATAGATTTAGACTAGTGTTAGAGTCTAATAAAGTAAATCTTTCAAAAAATGACATGTATTTAGGGAATGAGTGCTTGTGGATAAGATGTTTGAGTTAAATGTCATTACTGTTATACCCAAGAAAGAATTGCCTGAAGTGGCAATAATAATGCATCCTCTTCTTGTTATATGATTGAGTCTTCTTGTTTATGGCATTTTTGTTTATGACATGTTAATTACAAGTCAATACAACAAATGGTTAATCTTGACTTATTACCCAAATTGAATTTTGATAAGGAAAAATGCAAAATTTGTCTTGAAGCAAAAATGGCAAAAGCGCCATTTCCTTCAATAGAAAGGAACACTGAACCCTTGAATTTAATTCATATAGATATGTGTGATTTAAAGATTATGCAAACGAGAGGTGGTAAAAAGTACTTTGTCATTTTTATCAACGATTACACTAGATACTTCTATGTTTCTTTGCTAAGAAGCAAAGATGAGGCTGTTGATGCTTTTAAAGACTATAAAAATAAAGTTGAGAATTAACTTAGTAAACGAATTAAAGCAATTCTTAGTGATAGAGGTGTCGAATATGATACATCGTTTAATGAATTTTGTTCAGAACATGGCATTATTCAACAAATGACTGCACCATATTCACCTCAATCGAATGGTACAGCTGAACACAAAAATCATACTCTAAAAAAGATGATTAATGCTATGTGGATAAGTTCGAGCTTACCTCGTAACATGTGGGGGAAAGCAATTCTCTCAGCTGATGTCATTTTGAGTATAATTCCATCTAAAAGGATGGATGAAACCCCTACGAACTTTGGGAAGGCCATAGGCGTAGATACAAATACTTGAACGTGTTGGGGTGTGTGGCAAAGGTTGCTACAAAGACAAGTAAGAATTGGGGCTAAAACGTTTGACTGCATATTCACAGGATATGATACTAACAACAGAGCATATCGGTTCTTGGTGCACAAATTGGACATTTCTGACATACTGAAAACGTTGTTATAGAGCCAAAGAATGTAGTGTTCTTCAAAGATGATCTCCAAAGAAAGACAAAACCAATAAAGAAACATCGTAAGCGAATGCGTAAGAAGACTCCTCAACAAATGAGAAACTTTGTCAAAGCAAGCGAGCCTGAATAGCAACTTCGTTTGGACCAAATTTTCTAACCTATATGGTATAAAATGAGTCGAGGACTTTTTCTGAGATAATGTCAACTCCAGAAGCTCTCTTCTAGAAAGAGGCAAATAACAGTGAGATAGACTCTATTCTTTTGAATCACACTTGAGAGGTGGTTGACTTTCCATGGGAAAGTAAAGCACTGGGGTGCAAGTGGATTTTCAAGAAGAAATTGAAAGAGGATGAGTCTATCAAGTACGAAGCCGGTTGGTAGCTGAAGTCTATTGACAGAACTAAGGCTTGACTTTTTTGACACCTACTTACCAGTAACTAGAATTACTTCTATAAGGGTGCTAGCTGCTATTGCTGCAGTCTATAACTTAGAAATCCATCAGATAGATGTGAAGACTGTCTTTCTGAATGGTGAGTTGGAGGAAGAGATTTATATAGAACAACCCGAAGGGTTTATGGTTCCGGGACAAGAAAGGAAAGTCTGTAGTTTTGTTAAGTTTTGGTACGGACTTAAGCAAGCGCCTAACAGTGGCACTTGAAATTAGATCAAGCGATGCTAGCTAATGTTTTCAAGATCAATGAGTGTGACAAGTGCGTCTACATTAAAAACACACATAATGCATGCGTGGTAATATGTCTCTATATAGACGACATGCTAATCATAGGCAATACTCATGATATCCTCTTTAATACGAAGAAGATGTTGACGAGAAACTTCGCCATGAAGGATACATGAGTTGCCAACGTCATTCTAGGAAATAAAATTTCTAGGGTAGCGAAGGACTCGTTTTGTCACAATCTCACTACATTCATTCTATTCTAAAAATTTCAATATGTTTGACGTGAAACCGGTGAAAACTCCACTTGAGTTAATCATACATTTAAGAAAGAACCGAGGCAAGCCGTAGCTCAATTGGAGTACTCGGAGGTAATTGGAAGTCTGATGTGCATAAAAAATTGTATAGGACCAGATTTAGCATGCTCAGTCAACAAATTGAGCAGGTTTACTAGTAATCCAATCGATGATCACTAGAAAGCTCTAAATAGAGTAATCAGATACCTGAAGTATACAATGAACCTTGGATTACAGTACATAAAATATCCACTAGTATTGGAAGGCTATTGTGACGCCAACTGGATATCTGATTGTAAATATTCTAAGCCCACCAGTGTATAGTTATTCACAGTTGGTTGAGATGTTGTGTCGTGAAAATCAATAAAGCAAACGTGTATAGCTCGTTTCACTATGGAAGATGAGCTTATAGCACTAGATAAAGTCAGAGAAGAGACTGAATGGCTTTAGAATTTCCTAGAAGATGTGTCATGCTGGCCTAAGCCAATCGCTCCTATCAGCATACATTGCGATAGTCAGTAAGACATAGGACGAGCTCAAAGCAGCATCTACAATGGTAAGTCTCGACACATACGTCGGAGACACAACGCCATTAAACAGTTGATCTCTAATGGCGTGATTTCCATTGATTATATAAAGTCAAAAGAGAATCTTAAAGATCTCCTTACAAAAGGTTTACCTAGAGATCAGATGCCAAATTTGACAAAGGGAATGAGACTAAAGCCTATAATGTAAAAACTTTTGTCACGGAAACCCAATCTTGTTGAATTGAGATCCCAGTATCTTGGTTCAACGGGAAAACTAAGTTATGAAGTTTCAGTTGAGCACTTACTCATTCTGTTGAATAGAATTGTTGTCTGCAGAAAGAGTTAGGGTACGCTAAGGTTTTAAGGTTTTCTATATCTTGGTATATCATGTAGGGTATGACAGAATACTCTTGATAAGAAACACCTACGTAACTATGAAGTGGGGCCACTTCAATGAGAATTTTGTGAGGCTAGAATTCTCTAAAACACTTTCTGAAACAAGGTGGTTCATGGCCAGAACAAACACAATCATGAGAAACTTTGTCAAAGCAAGCGAGCCTGAATACCAACTTCGTTTAGACCAGATTTTATTTATAAAATGAGTCGAGGACTTTTTCTGAGATAATGTCAACTCCAGAAGCTCTCTTCCGGAAAGAGGCAAATAACAGTGAGATAGACTCTATTCTTTTGAATCACACTTGAGAGGTGGTTGGCCTTCCATGGGGAAGTAAAGCACTGGGGTGCAAGTGGATTTTCAAGAAGAAATTGAAAGAGGATGAGTCTGTCAAGTACAAGGCCGGTTGGTAGCTGAAGTCTATTGACAGAACTAAGGCTTGACTTTTTTGACACCTACTTACCAATAACTAGAATTACTTCTATAAGGGTGCTAGCTGCTATTGCTGCAGTCTATAACTTAGAAATCCATCAGATAGATGTGAAGACTACCTTTCTGAATGGTGAGTTGGAGGAAGAGATTTATATAGAACAACCCGATGGGTTTATGGTTCCGGGACAAGAAAGGAAAGTCTGTAGTTTTGTTAAGTTTTTGTACAGACTTAAGCAAGCGCCTAACAGTGGGACTTGAAATTTGATCAAGCGATGCTAGCTAATGGTTTCAAGATCAATGAGTGTGACAAATGCGTCTACATTAAGAACACACAGAATGCATGCGTGGTAATATGTCTCTATATAGACGACATGCTAATCATAGGCAGTACTCATGCTATCCTCTTTAATACGAAGAAGATCTTGACGAGAAACTTCGCCATGAAGGATACATGAGTTGCCAACGTCATTCTAGGAAATAAAATTTCTAGGGTAGCGAAGGACTCGTTTTGTCACAATCTCACTACATTCATTCTATTCTAAAAATTTCAATATGTCTGACGTGAAACCGGTGAAAACTCCACTTGAGTTAATCATACATTTAAGAAAGAACCGAGGCAAGCCGTAGCTCAATTGGAGTACTCGGAGGTAATTGGAAGTCTGATGTGCATAAAAAATTGTATAGGACCAGATTTAGCATGCTCAGTCAACAAATTGAGCAGGTTTACTAGTAATCCAATCGATGATCACTAGAAAGCTCTAAATAGAGTAATCAGATACCTGAAGTATACAATGAACCTTGGATTACAGTACATAAAATATCCAGTAGTATTGGAAGGCTATTGTGACGCCAACTGGATATCTGATTGTAAATATTCTAAGCCCACCAGTGTATAGTTATTCACAGTTGGTTGAGATGCTGTGTCGTGAAAATCAATAAAGCAAATGTGTATAGCTCGTTTCACTATGGAAGCTGAGCTTATAGCACTAGATAAAGTCAGAGAAGAGACTAAATGGCTTTAGAATTTCCTAGAAGATGTGTCATGCTGGCCTAAGCCAATCGCTCCTATCAGCATACACTATGATAGTCAGTAAGGCATAGGACAAGCTCAAAGCAGCATCTACAATGGTAAGTCTCGACACATACGTCGGAGACACAACGCCATTAAACAGTTGATCTCTAATGGCGTGATTTCCATTGATTATATAAAGTCAAAAGAGAATCTTAAAGATCTCCTTACAAAAGGTTTACCTAGAGATCAGATGCCAAATTTGACAAAGGGAATGAGACTAAAGCCTATAATGTAAAAACTTTTGTCACGGAAACCCAACCTTGTTGACTTGAGATCCCAGTATATTGGTTCAACGGGACAACTAAGTTATGAAGTTTCAGTTGAGCACTTACTCATTCTGTTGAATAGAATTGCTGTCTGCAGAAAGAGTTAGGATGCGCTAAGGTTTTAAGGTTTTCTATATCTTGGTATATCATGTAGGGTATGACAGGATACTCTTGATAAGAAACACCTATGTAACTGTGAAGTGGGGCCGCTTCAATGAGAATTTTGTGAGGCTAGAATTCTCTAAAACACTTTCTGAAACAAGGTGGTTCATGGCCAGAACAAACACAATCATGAGAAACTTTGTCAAAGCAAGCGAGCCTAAAACCAACTTCGTTTAGACCAGATTTTCTAACCTATATGGTATAAAATGAGTCGAAGACTTTTTCTGAGATAATGTCAACTCCAGAAGCTCTCTTCCGGAAAGAGGCAAATAACAGTGAGATAGACTCTATTCTTTTGAATCACACTTGAGAGGTGGTTGGCCTTCCATGGGGAAGTAAAGCACTGGGGTGCAAGTGGATTTTCAAGAAGAAATTGAAAGAGGATGAGTCTGTCAAGTACAAGGCCGGTTGGTAGCTGAAGTCTATTGACAGAACTAAGGCTTGACTTTTTTGACACCTACTTACCAATAACTAGAATTACTTCTATAAGGGTGCTAGCTGCTATTGCTGCAGTCTATAACTTAGAAATCCATCAGATAGATGTGAAGACTGCCTTTCTGAATGGTGAGTTGGAGGAATAGATTTATATTGAACAACCCGAAGGGTTTATGGTTCCGGGACAAGAAAGGAAAGTCTGTAGTTTTGTTAAGTTTTTGTACAGACTTAAGCAAGCGCCTAACAGTGGCACTTGAAATTTGATCAAGCGATGCTAGCTAATGGTTTCAAGATCAATGAGTGTGACAAATGCGTCTACATTAAGAACACACAGAATGCATGCGTGGTAATATGTCTCTATATAGACGACATGTTAATCATAGGCAGTACTCATGATATCCTCTTTAATACGAAGAAGATCTTGACGAGAAACTTCGCCATGAAGGATACATGAGTTGCCAACGTCATTCTAGGAAATAAAATTTCTAGGGTAGCGAAGGACTCGTTTTGTCACAATCTCACTACATTCATTCTATTCTAAAAATTTCAATATGTTTGACGTGAAACCGGTGAAAACTCCACTTGAGTTAAGCAAACATTTAAGAAAGAACCGAGGCAAGCCATAGCTCAATTGGAGTACTCGGAGGTAATTGGAAGTCTGATGTGCATAACAAATTCTATAGGACCAGATTTAGCATGCTCAGTCAACAAATTGAGCAGGTTTATTATTAATCCAATCGATGATCACTAGAAAGCTCTAAATAGAGTAATCAGATACCTGAAGTATACAATGAACCTTGGATTACAGTACATAAAATATCCAGTAGTATTGGAAGGCTATTGTGACGCCAACTGGATATCTGATTGTAAAGATTCTAAGCCCACCAGTGTATAGTTATTCACAGTTGGTTGAGATGTTGTGTCGTGAAAATCAATAAAGCAAACGTGTATAGCTCGTTTCACTATGGAAGCTGAGCTTATAGCACTAGATAAAGTCAGAGAAGAGACTGAATGGCTTTAGAATTCATGTGGGGGATTGTTGGAGAAAGTTGAAAGAAATAGGTCAAGTTGCAAACGTGGTTAGCAACGTACTTTAAGCTTAGTAATGATTAGTTTTCATTAATGATAAGTGAAAACTAATGGATCCTTAATTATATACGTAACAAATAGATAATTTTAGGCTTTTAAATATCTCAATGAAGATACCGGATGAATGAAAAATTCATGCTCAAAGTAGGAGAAAATAAGTAGAAATTCAGGTCAGCTCAGCTCGTGCTCAGATGCGGGCTACAAGCCTGATAGGCTCGTGCTCAGGCTTGGGCTGCTGGCCGGATCCTGCAAGCTGCAGGCCAAATCCTATCTGTTGGAGAAGTTTATTTAAATTTAAACTTCTCCAGGTGGTAGTGATCAGCTAAGATTGAATTTTGAAAATCGGTCAAGGCTAACCGCAGAAGTTGTTATGATCTGAGGGCTCAGGTTGAGTAGCTATTTGTTCCAACAGCAGTGGATAGACCTGACGCGGTTATCTGATCCAATGATTCAGGCAAACAGGTATTTGATCCTACGACTGTGGTTGAACTGGCACTAATAACCTGACCTCAAGTTTCCCGTATAAATATGAGGCCGAGCTGACCACCGTGGTCATTCAGAAAGCAATTTCTTCTGCTCTCTATACAATCTCTCTGCAAATTCATCTTCTCCTGCATAAACTTAACATACTCAGCATTTCAAGTCATCCGAGAAGTCAGGGACACTACAGGTTCGTTGAGTTCATATGTTGCAGTAACGCTCGTCTAAACTAGTTCCATTGTATCCTGGGAGACGATTGCTTTCTCTTGTTGGGCACAGTATACCGGAGCAATACATTTTAAGGACAGAGTCCTAGACTCACTTCAGATTGTCTGCTCGGCTGATCGGCTGATAGTGCAGCAATGTTATTCTACAGTGCTGCCGATCTGTGCTAAATTGCGCTGTTTGGACTAATCCAACTTGATTGATCGATCCGACCTACATTGAGCTCGGCAGGCCGGCTGTTGCTTTATTTTAGAAGAATATATTGTATAGAATCGTTTGGTCTAACTTGCTCTTAATTTTTCCAACAAGAAAAACCTTTTCTTTTCATAAATTTAGACGAGTTTGATAATGAGAAAACCCAATGTGCTCATATAAACGAGGTATTTATAAGAAGTGGCAAAGAACTCAGAATTGATTAAATTTGAACATTTATTATATCTATGTCATAATCAACACATGAATTTTTTTTGATTAGTCGAATACATTTCCAGGTATTCGCATGTAGATGGAATATCTCTATCATGCGCATAGTTTGCGGGAAACATATTTCTGTAACCTTTATTTGTGCATAAAGATAATTCTAAATAAACTAACAATGACAAAACCGTCATATCCGAGGTGGTATCACATGCAATGACCTATATCATTATAATGGAATTTCATCGAACAAAGTGACTATTATACTAACCTATTTATAAAAATCTGCATTTACGACAAAATTAATTTAGTTTAAATAGCTAAAATTCTAGTAAGAGTATCTGTGCGTAGCAGCATGATACGACAGAGGATCACGTGATTTAGCTAGGAAATGTTTAATTAAATGGTAGTTTTATGGCTTAAAGAATCAAATCTGTCCTGATTCGTGCCTGCTCGGCTTTTGTGTCTTTAATTTATCTTCTGGTGTAAGTCAGCTTAACCTTCATAAACTAAAGGGAAAAAAATATCCCTATGAAAATACCCATAAACGATTTTTGAAAGTATTTTGCCCTATTTACCGTTGTGGATAAAAAAAAGCTTACAGAATTAAGTCATGTAAACATTCTGCAATTTTAGTTTAGCTGATGGAGAGATTTTGCAATTGCTCTTAAAACAAGTCATACAGATGACCCGTGGATAAGGTTTTACCTAAATAATAATGATTGAGTTCTCCTACATATATCCAGAAATCCTCAGATTATATTTCGGTCATCGTCACGTCCCTTGACCTAAACTGCATATGTAGCGGGCCCTCATCTATGGATAAGTACGCTTCTTCAAACATCATGTAGCCTTGTAACGTGTGTAAAATAAATAAACTTAACATAAATAATACATAATCTTCAAACACCATCACGAAAATCTAAAACGTCAACAATGGTCTAATCACCATAAACCATTAGCCAAAACATAAATGCATATCTAGCTCTTTCATCTCCGACACAACCATCGTTCATTCATTTGAAAAGAGAAATATATGAAATAGGTTAGCTACCGCAGGCAAAGTTCCAATTTAGCTACCAACATTACTTCTACTTTTCATCCCATTCCCATATTTCGTCTATCTTTTTATTAACATAGGTACTTATATTACAGATAGAAAACAACATCTTTTACATTTTTTACAATCTCTCCATTCATGAACTTTAACAATTACATGTATCACAATGCAATAAGTGGCATAAGAGACAGTTTTTGTTGATTCTAAATCTTTTGATTTTTCTCTAATTTCTTGCCTTTGATTTAGTGGCATTTGGGATGTGCAGTTGTGTGTTAAATGATTTTTTTCCATAACCTCTACTAATCTCCAAGCTAGATTTCCTTCGGCTTGTAACAAACGCTCTCAAAATCAGAAAATTTTTCTAACCAACTATCATGGCTTGTTGATTTACTAGATTCGGTTAAAAATTCCACGTTGATTTTTATACGTTGTATCAAGGAAATAAACTTCATAAAAGTCAAAAGATGAAGAAAGGGAGCACTGGAGGCATGTGCCCTCGGTTAGGTCCATGAATAACACTCCAAAAAGGCTGTGAATAGATGTTGGACACTTTTTTAGATTTTTTTGATTTAGATGACTCCAACTCGAAATACTTACCAGCATAAGAAAGAAGTTGAGAGATAGTGAATGGAGATAGTAGTTCAAATCTCTTTGATTTTATTCCACTGACACTTTTTTTTTTCAAACTTGATCTTTAACAACTTTCTAATTACCTTCGAGAAGGGACAAGAACTACTTCAATGACTTCTACAACAACTATTGCAACAATGCTTTGTGCAACAACAACGCCTACAGCAGCTACAAGCTATTGCTTTAAAGTTTTCTACTTGCTTCTTCTTAATTTCAATGCAGTTCTTCCTAAGAACTATCACCAAATAAGTTTTATGAGACGTGAGATTGCACTTTCAAAATAACCTTAAATCACAAGCAAGGGATCAAATATGTTTAGCTCCTCTTATGTTAGCTTTAATACTTTCACAATATAACAATTGAAAACAAATAGAGAGAGCTCAATGAGGTTTATTGCAATCAAGAGCTTTTGGGATGAGGAGAAGATGAAGCTTGAAGAGGTTAAAAAGTGCGTAATTGCCTCTAGAATGCTTCTTCAATATATAAAGGGGCTGATTTTTATTTTGCAGCTTTCCCCAGTGTCGCATGCTTCATTAATTGCTTTTAAGAAGTCCAACTTTTGTTCAACCACTCTGCTCTGCAATTCGTTGAATCATAGCCATCTAGGAGAACTTACATAAGTGTACAATAGTCAAAACTACATTGGAGCCGTTGATCATAAATGTATAATGCATTTGGGTAGATTGGAAGGAGAAAGCACTTTAAAGCTGGAAAAGATATGTTTGCAACGGTTAAAAGAATGTGAATTTAGCATGATTTTGATTGATCAATGTATATCATTTTCGAGATTGATATATACACCGATTGATCGATGTACTCAGCTTAGAGGTATGTGCCCCTTTTTCCTATTTTGTAGCACTTTTAGTGTATGAACATCAATCACTCTATGTCAAAGATAGATAATGGATAGCATGCTCCCAATTTAGGACAAAACATACATAAATTGATTGATATGTTTGTTTTGGAGATTGATGTATACGTAGTCAATCAATGTGCTTATCTAGATATTATTGTTCAATTATCACTTGAAACATAGATGGATTGATACAAAGGCCGATGTTGTACACCGTGCTCTTAGTTTTGGAAAAAACTTAACATCTGAATACATGGAAATAATTGTCAATAAACTTAACATGAACGGACTCTTCTACTTTCATATATTTTTTATTATACAGTCTATAGGTTTAGCTATTTTTTGCATGTCCGATGAAGGTTCCTTCATCTGCTCTAAAATTGAGCTCATCAAATTTATCTTTGGTGTTAAGTATGAAACACTTACAAACAAATGCATTGAAATATCCAATGTTGGGTACTCTTCCTTTCCAAAGATCATAAGGAGTCTTCTTGAGAGATGACCTCAAGTAAACTCTATTCATCATATGACAAGCGGTATTGACCGTCTCGGTCCAAAACTAATTGGGTAGCTCAAACTCGTTTAGCATGGTTCTTGATATTCTTTGAAGAGTTCTATTCTTTCTTTTTGCAACACCATTTTGTTGAGGAGCTTTAGGAGCCGAGAAGTTACGTCCATACCTATTGGATACACAAAATTTCTGAAAATTACCATCAAACTTCCCACCTTTATCACTTCTAATTTCTTTGATAATGTCTTCAATTATGCTTTCTAATCTCCTACGAAGCTTTATAAACTCTTGGTATGAATCATTCCTTTTAGTTAAGAGCATGACTTAAGTAAACCAAGAAAAGTCATCTACCAACACAAATGTATAATGTTTTCCACATAGACTTGTACTAATATACTAATACAAATCCATATGGAGCAATTGTAGAGATTTGATGGTGGAGATTTCACTTTTAGGCTTGAATCTTGTTTTAACAAGATTTTCATTTTGACATATCTCACATAAGCCATGATTTTTCAAATTTTAATTTTGGAATACCCTGGAGTTTTTCATTTTTGCAAATATCTTTGAAGTTTTTGAAACTAATATGTCCAAGTCATCTATGTTAAACTTGCGGCAAACATTTTTTAGCAACTAGAATGAAACCTTTTGAGAAATCAAATCATGTGTGCTAAGTTTGTAAACATCATTTTCCCTTAAAGCCTAAAAAGATTTCGTCATTTTTTCACAATGCATTTTCTTTTTGCAAACTCAACTTGAAAATTAGCATCACATAGTTGCCTAATACTTATCTAATTGTACTTAAGTCCATCTAAATGTGATACATTACTAATAGTAAAAGAGGAGTTGTCTATTTCTCCATGTCCAATGAATTTCGCTCTCTCGTTTCCAAAATACACCGTTCCACCATCTTAGATTTTGAGCTTGATCAATGACGTTTTTTCTCCAGTCATATGTGTAGAACATCTGCTCTACATAAGCCATTTAGTTGCCTCCTCTTTGTCAACTCCATTTACCTTGAGTACCTAGAACACCAAATGATTTATATATTGGTACCCTTTGACTATTGGGTCCTTTTGAGTTACTTTGTCAACCATTAGGCTTTCGAACATGCATACCATATCTAGCTCTACAAACTTCTTATGTGTCCTTTCTTGTTACAATAGAAAGGAGTAGGTACGTGCTTTGATTGTGTGTTTTTGTACCCACAAGATAATGAACCATTTTAGGCCTTTTTAAAAGTTCTTATGTGTCATTTCTTGTTACAATAGAAACAAGTAGGGACATGCTTTGATTGTGTGTTTTTGCACCTAAAATATAATGAACCATTTTGAGATTTTTTAATATTTGATCTTTTATTTTGAGTTAGTGGCCTAAGTGCAACAGTAGCTTTAACTCTATAATCAGAAATCTCAAATCTTAAGCTGGATTTTTGATTTCCAAGTATTTTATCAGGATTATCTTTACTCTCTACCAATCTGTATAAATCTAATCTTAGCTTAATCCCTTCTTTCATAGTTTTGATACTTTCTACTGCTACAGTTTTAAGCGTGGTAAGTATGATACCATTCTCTTGATAAATCAAAATATTCTTTTCGCAAGCTTTGTTTTCTAATATGCATTTCTTTGAATCTTTCTTCAAGTGTTTATACTTTTAGCCAAGTTTTTCAAAATCATCTTGTAAATCTCCTATATCATATTATAAATCAGCATTGAAACATGTGGAATTTACTGCAAGGTCATCTTCGCTTACCATGAGACAAGTGTCTTGTTCTTCCTAATCATCGATTAGAGCGATGAGTCCAACATTCTTGCCTTTATTTTGTTCATCTTCTGATTAAGAAAGAAGATCATCCCTTTTGGTTACTTCCACGTTGAAGGCTTTCTTGTTTTAATACAAGACATTCTTATCTTGCTTTTACGGCTCCTTGGCATGGAAATCTGCAGTAAAGTGACTAGGCCGACCATACCCATAACAATTTTCACCCGATTCTTTGTCTTTTGGTGAAATTATGAACAACCTCCTCACGTGAGATTGTTCCTTGTTGATACCATTTTCAACTTTTGAACTAGAAATACAACCTCTTCCTCTGAAATACAAGACCCTACCACCAAACCATTGTGTGATACATGTGATGCCTTAATAGGATCCATCCTATTTTTCTCATCGATTTTGATTTCATTAGTTGAGAGATTCTGAATAGTTAATCAAGAGTAAGAGTCTTGAGATTTTTAGACTCGGAAATGGCCGTCACTTTTGGTGCCCATTCACTGGGCGAAGAGTTGAGAAGTTTTGAGACAAGATCTTCATTTCATATTTTCTTGTTAACATTGAAAGTTGATTCACAACTTGGGTAAATTGGTCAATAGTCTCATGATTCTTTTCGCCACTCTTCATACTAAACATTTCATACTCCTTCATGAGCAAAAGTCTGTTGGCCATTCTCACTTGCTTTGTTCTTTCTGCCAGACATGTATAGCACCACTAGAAGGGGGCTGAATAGTGACTGCGGAAAAATTGGTTTTTAAAAATTATATAATGACCAATACTCGCTTCTGAAAACAGAATCTGTTTTCAGAACCCCATTTTTGATTAGCTGGACAACTAGGTTCCGGACCTCAAATGTTCATAAAATTTTGTGACAATGTACATTAAGATGGTATCTACAAGTCATACAAATTTCAGATCAAAATTCAAAGTATAAGACCCTGAAAAACATTTTTGATTGAACTATGTCAATCTGTGAAAAACTTTCCCTTATAATGAAAAATTAATTCCTAATGAATGACAACTCCAAATGATTTGAAATTTTGATGTGTCCCTTAAGGTGTCTAGTTTAATGGGTTGAAACAGTTTTCAAAAATTCATTTGTAATGTATATCAACCACATTGATGTTCTGAACCTTTGTCAATCTAAGAATCAGATTGCACTAGTCTCAGAACTTAAAACGTTTGATGACTTATACTTATCTAAAACTCGATGAAACTTATCTTAAATTAAACATAGAAACTGTATCTGAGTCCTTGAAAAATTTGAAGATTTTTTAAAATTGTCTGCTATTTTTTCAGTTACGTTGAAAACATTGCAAAAACAGAGAGTGAAAACAGAAGTGCAAAAAGTAAGAACACCAAGATTTTTATACTGGTTCGGTCCATGTCACCTACTCCAGTCATTGAGGACATCTTCCTCGGTATTCACTTATTACCAAAGTCACCTTAGAACAAGGATGGATGGAGTTATATACAAAGTCCTTTAATGTCCAATCCTTTTACAATGAATCACAACAACAATCAACAAAATCACCACCACCTCACTAATGAACGTTTGATCACACCTTGATCTACCTTTTACAAGTATGGAACGTGTAAGGGTGGTATATATGGAACCTATATAGATTATCAAATGTATGTTTGATAGGATTAAGACTTTGTGCAAGAGAGGAAGATAATAGATGAAGAGAATTCTTGCTTTCCACTTGATAGAATGTAGAAAATGAGTCTTGTCTCGTGTTTCATCATCTTGCTCCCTTTTATAACATAGTGCATGCCCCTAAGGCTAAGGAAGGTCTTGAAGAAATGTCTTGAATGCCCTTGGAAGATGTCTTGCAAAGCTTTGTGACATACCTTTGCTTATTTGGCGAGATATGACTGGACAAGTGATGCGTCTTCACGTTGGTCTCACTCTATGATTGGGTCTTCATTTAGCCACCCTGGCATAACAAGGAAATTACTAACAACAATTTGAATTTCAAACATCATGATTGCCAATCAATCATAAGTGTGATAGCTTCTCATTTATGGAACGATTTTGAACCTTGAAATGCCACTCCAAAGAAAACACCCACATGCTTAAAATCTCAGCATTTCTTTTGAATTTTGAACCATTATCTTGTGTGTCTTGATCTCCATGAATACTTGCCTTCTTTTGAGGATCATTCTCTAGCAATCATAGTACAAGATGAGCTCCATCTAGGCTCCAAATCAGCTCAATTAAGCTCTCCAACTCAGCATGCATGTGCTGAAAACAATTTTTGAATTTTGAATGATAATGATGTAGTATCTTCAAAAACATTGTAAACTTCAATCACCATTTAATTTTGTCTTCTGTATACTCCAAGATATGTCTTGGATGTGTAAGATGTGTCTAGATACGTGTCACAACAAGTAAGAAACGCCACATTAGAGATGATGTAAAAAATGAATTTTCGACTTTCGTCGTTTGGGGGATTTTTCTCAAATTAATCACGAAACCTTTGGACATATAAATTGTGATATACACCATATAATATACATAATGAAATGTACAATCCCAGATCCAAAAGTTGTAGAAAATTCTGGCCATGAGGTGTAACCATTTTGAATTTGAATTTTCAAGAAATCAAGGAAAATGATGGATAATTGAAGTATATAATTATGGTATGACTTTGATATTGTATTTGCCTTGTGGTGAAAAACATTTTGAGATGTTTGGAGTGTATATTGGCTGGCCATCTTTTTATGGTAAGTATATGACGTGTCGGTGATGGTTCAGTAGTCATTTAATATGGCGATTTTCGGTATGCGAACTTTTTACGTGTCGGTATATTTTTGGAAGTTTGATGACATGGAATATATGACTTGAAATATCTTTGAAATGTATATACTCAAAAAGATGATGTGTATATGGTTGCTTGACTTTGACGTATGTCGATAACGTGTCGTTAAAATGCCGGGGATAGAAGAATATAGCTTGTCGTCTTAAATATATACATATATATCTCTATATTTTTTTTAATAAAGAGACGAGGTCTCTACATTTTATTTAGACTATAACCCTCACTTATAGGGAGGAATACCATGATTACATAGAAAGTCATTGCATAATTGAATGAAAGAACTCAAGGGTCAATACATATTGTTCCAAATACAATCTAAAGGGCGGGGTGTACTTTCAAAAGTTGTATGATATGTCTCATTAAAACCTTGGCAAGCAAAACCACCCTTGTGGATAAAATCTTACACGAAGGAAAAAGAGTGCATATTTACCACCTTTGAAAACTGTCGAATTAACCCACACAACCCAGCCGCTAGCATGAATCCACAGAGTGAATGAGTAACCGTAGACAATGTTCTAAGAATGTCAGCCTCGCCCGTTCCAGTCCATGCACATATAAAGAGAAAGCCAAGGTTAAATGATGATAATAGACATGGCAAAAGCATAAAAACCACAAGAAGCAAAAGCATACCGAGTCTGCCTGCATCCCGCAGGATACATGCAGAAATAGTCATACTTAGACAATCCATTCAGAAGACATGAGGGATGTGAATCGTCAAGAGGCGAGCAGATGCACAGAAGTGATATCCAGACGAACTGTTCCTTGGACCAACGATGGAAGCGCATGATAAGAATATCTGTTAGTCCGAGGGTCAAGCATTCTTTGCTGGTCTAAGTAGTGATGTCCATGTTGGCTTCTCTATAAACATGATTGAATTCAAGCCTATGCTGATTCTTCAACGACTTCTACAAATGCAAATGATAGTTCCCAGAAACAACTTGAGGGCACGCCAGAAGTGTATGGATCTGAAAGCAATCCGATTCAAGAATAATCGAACGATACAGTGGCAAAAAATGCCACAAACCGAATATAGTAGCCTGAATCTCTGCCATCAAAGGAGCACTTTGGGGCAATTGAAATGAAGCAGCACCCACACAGAAACCAGCATGATCACGTAAAATAGCTCCTCCTGCAGCATATTGTTTGCCAACTGCCGCATCCACATTTGACTTTAATCGACCCGTAGGAGGAGATAACAAGCGAACAACGTGTGGATGTAGTGGTCGAATGTGTGGCAAAAAACGAAGATGTTGTAACGTGCATAGCCCAACCGCCAGCTTTGTGCCATCCACTGTTTTACCCCACATAAAAATATCAGTATGTATCGAAGTCCTGAGGGATGCCGTTGAGAATGCTACCATATCTCCGTAGACTAACGATGTATAAGTGCGCCATATATTGTGAACAATAATTGTCGGAACCACAATTTTAATCACCCAAAATAAAGAGGATAACATAGAGCAATACCACTAAGATAAGAGATACTGCCAAAGCTTCATAGATACTGGGGAAATGCAGTGTAACTCTGATGTATAAAACTCCCATACATGTCGAATACCATCACAATACAAAAAGACATGATCCATCGTTGCTGAGGTATGTTTGCAAAAAGGGCATTGCGTAGGTCTAGCAGTATTATAATTACCAATGTAGTCTTCAAAAGATAAAGTGGAATGATAAATATGCCACAAAAACTTTCTGATGACAGGCGGATGATGCTTATTCCAAATAAACTGTGCTGAAAGCAGTGTAGGTCGCTGAGTGCGACAAAGGTCGTACGTAGTGCGCAATGAGAACTCTCCAGAGGCGGTAGGCTTCCAACTAATAGCCGTCCCCTGCCCTACTGTTTGGATATTACATAAGTTATGAATCCTACAAATGATCTTCCAAACAGGTGAATCAAGAAATCGAGGTCTGTAATCCCCACGGTTTCTATATTAAACATGCATGTACTGACTCCAAAGTGTGTTGTTGTGTTGATAAGACCATCAAATGCGACAGTAGTAAGCCTCCTACAGCATTTGAAGATCTCGAATGCCCAGACCTCATTCTTCATAAGGTGTAGTAACAGTGGACCATGCAGCCCAATGATGTCGCCGTCCCCAATAAAATCCAGTCATTTTCTGTTCTATAATTTTAATCACCGATCTTGGTAATCCGCCTGCAGCAATAATATGCAATGGTAGGGCCGAAATAACTGTACGAAGTAAAACAGGTCTGCCTGCTGAAGAAAGTAGCCGATTATGCCATCCATTTAGACGAGCATCAATATGCTCTAGCAAAGAAACACAGTATCTGGAGCGACTTATGCCTTTGTGTAGAAAAGAGCCAAGATATCGAAATGGAAAACAAGATGATCACATATGCAGGATATCCTCAAAACTTCTTCGTTGCTATGGCTATGTGGTTGCGGAGGGAATGAAGCTACTCTTGTGAAAATTTACCTTTTGACTAGGGGCTGTTTCATATGATGTTAAGAATGACTGAAACCGCCGCAAATTTCTGCTTGACCCACGTAAAAACACGAACAGATCATCAGCATATGCCATGTGTGTAACATGAAAAGGAATCCGACCCAGCCTCTGTGGCTGCAAGGCTCCAGAAGCCACAAACACTTTTAAACATCTGCTGAACCCTTCAGGGGACATAATAAACAGCAAAGGGGATAAATGGTCACCTTGCTTGACACCCCTGTGTGGCCGAAAAGTGTGAGAGGGATTACCATTAATCAATACTGCTAATCTCGTACAACTCAGATGATTCATTATAATTCGAGTGAAAAAATCAAAAAAGCCAAAACGGCGTAGCAGTAACTCCAAATATTCCCAGCTAACCCTGTCAAACGCTTTCATCATATCCAGCTTTAGGCATAATTGAGGCCCTCCCTCATCAAGCATATGAACCATCTCCCTTGCCAGTAATACCTGTGTGGAGATATCTTAGCCCTGCATAAAACCAGTCTACTCTGGCGATAATAGCTTAGGAAGCAACACACTCAATTAAGTGGCAATTATTCTCGTACAAATTTTTCTCAGAAAATTTGTGAGACAAATAGGGTGGAAATTGCTAAATGTACTCAGAGATGCAGTCTTTGCAATCAACGTGATTAATGCACTAGCCATCATCGATGGCTGGGGTACGCCAAGAAAAAACTCCTGCACTGCTATAACAACATCTGCATGAATAACATGCCAACAGGCACGGAAAAAGTTACCATTAAATCCATCTGGCCCTACTGCACTGTGAGGATCTAAATGCCAAACTACCTCCTTTACTTCACACGCCTATGGTAGCTGCATAAGCATGACATTTTCGTCAGCCGTAATCAGTGAAGGTATATGTCTAAGAATCTCATCATAATTGCTTGTAGTTTCCTTGGGAAATAATGAAGTATAGAATGAAACTGCTTCTTTCAGTATAGAGGTGGGTGAGGTACATAAATCACCAGCAGATGTGTGAATCTGCTGTATACGGAGTTGCGCACGTCGACCTTTAACAATAGAATGGAAATACCGTGTGTTATCATCACCTTCCTGCAGCCATCTAACCCTTGCTTTTTGTTTCCAGAACTGCATCTCGTATTTAGAGGCGCAAATATACCCTGCCTTAGCTTTATGATATAATGTATGATTTTTCTCAGAAGGGTGTGCATCCCATAATCCTTCTGCTCTGCGCAAAGAAGCTTCCGTCTGTGCTAAGTTGGAGAAAATGTTGCCAAAAATTTCCATATTCCAACGTTGAATATCCTTCTTCAGACGTAATAATTTCGAATAAAATCCATACATACCACCAGTGGTTGGGTAAGAACTCCAAGCTTCCTTTATATAATTAAGAAAATCTGGATGGAACAACCATGCATTAAGAAACCGAAAGGTTCGAGTACCAATCGGGCTGCACATGCGACATATGAATAACAAAGGTGTGTGATCCGAAGAAACCCGAGGTAAGTGATAAGTTGCATGTCTTCAAAAGCATCATGAAAGGAGGAGTTTGTGAATAACCAATCTATACGACGGCGAACTCTACCGAGGCCCCTCCCATCCATCCATGTAAATCTGGAACCATGAAATGGGGGGCCATTAAAGAACAGGATTCTACACAATTATTAAAATCTTGTAACACCGTTAGGGAGGGATGTGAGCGTCCACTGTGGTCCTCTAAAGATCGAAAAGTGTTGACATCACCTCCTATCATCCATGGCAAGCTTGAATTCTGAGAAAAATCACATAATGATTGCCATAGCGAACGACGGAGCGCCAGAGAGTGCTTTGCATAAACTACCAAAAAAGTAAAAGCTGGCTGCTGCAGAACAAATACCAAATTGAAATGAACAACCTGGTCCTCATCCGGAGTTGCTACTAACCGAAAAATTGAATCATGCCTAAACCCATATGCGCTCTGATTGAGAAGAATAAGAGTGTGAGAATCCAAGGTCCAAACCAAACCTAACAAGACGAGATGGAGAATGTTTGGGTTCAATAATAGCAAGCAAATTTAACTTATGTTCACGTATCAAATGATGCAACCGAGGTAAAGAGGCACGAATGCCTCTTATATTCCAAATTAAAACATTCATTGAGAAAGGGTGGTATCACTTCTCTGAGAGACCTGTGAAGCACTACGCATTAAGATTGTTGAGGGTGGTAACGGTTGCAAGTCATTTCGCACACGGCGTCTCCGGCGTGGGACTACTGGTATAAAACCAGCATCTGAGGACGGATCCTCCAATCGTGATATGAGTACATCCTCCGCTGGAGATGGAGGAAGCAAATGAATCTTTCGGACAACTTCACCCGGAACAGCCGGCAACTCCTGCTGCTGATCGTCTGCATTCATCTCTATATTTGAGGAATGACCAAGGTCACATTGATCTATATTATCCTGCTGTGGAGGGAACTCAGCATCTGCACCTAACCTATTGATTTCTTGCTCTCTGCTAGGTTCAGGCGGATCACCAGCAGGTGGCTCTTCATCTGGTGGATCCTGCTGATCGTGGAGTTCATCAGATAAAATTGCCGGTGGTTTCTTTTTAGGAGTCCACCTCTTTGCCAGTGGCGGCGGGGGCGGCACAAACGATGTAGCAGTAGTATGACATAATCACGTTGCATGACCAAGTCAATGACATGATGTACAAAATAAAGGCAAATCCTCATAAACCACAGATTGCAGAATGATTCTCTTCTTAGACTGCAAATATATTTTTTATGGCAAGTCCTGAGACACATTCACTTCAACACACGCTCTAGCCATAGACAGACGCAACCATCAGCTGTGGCAACATCCAACTTAATGGGAGTTCCAATAGGACGAACAATTTCAAAAAGAGCTTCACGTCGATGAAGATGAATCGGAAGTCCTGGGAAAGCAACCCCACACCAGAACAATCGGGACATTGGCGGCTGGGTCAAAATCTACTGTCCATTTTGTAATACGCATGTGACAGCCAGAAATATGCCATGATCTATGATAAAAGCAGCGCAAATAATCGGATTCATTGCGAAATTTCAATAGATAGTGCGTTTGATCAATGAGCGTGATCCGTAAGTAGTGATGAAATCCGATCTTTTCAAAAAGCTCACGTATAACTTTCAATGGAGGACGTCCATACCAGAATGTACCAACCAGAGAATACCTGAATGGCGCAGCAAGAACATCATCTCAGTATCCAAGAATGAAATCATGGGAATGCCCTTGTATCTCGATGCCGTCTTGGGGATATGGAAATACTCTCAGCCGAAGCAGCGCCGGAAAACCACAACCGCAAAAGACGGCGGCTGTGATGTAGCCATCGCACAATATGATGAAAAAGAAGGAACCTTGCTGTCGCGGATTGCCTGCAGAATCAGAATTGGTGCCGGTGAATACAGAAAATGAAAGGAAAACAGCGGCGGCGGCGGCCGCCGATTAGTCGCCTATGATCGCCAGAGCCATCCGCTTTTTACAAAGTATTGATCTTATATATATATATATATATATATATATATATATATATATATATATATATATATGTATGTATGTATGTATGTATGTCTGTCTGTATGTATATATATATATATATGCCGTGTATGTATCCATGATGTGTGGTGAAGAACTTTCCATTTGAGATCTGTTGAAGAATCAATATTTTCAAATATATCTCCTTAAGCACTTTATTTAATGAACTAGTTTAGTTCATCTCCTTAAGCACTTGAGGAAATGAACTAGTTTAGTTCATTTAACATGGCATCTAAAAATAGTGTAAACACAACAAATATTTTCCATATGATTTAAACCTTAACGTTTCATGACACGTTAGTCCAACAATGATATATATAAAACATGTAAAGCATATTTATCATGTACGAATGTCATGTAACATTTAAATCATGCATTTCAAAATCACATAACATTTAAATCATGCATTTTGTAATCATTCAAATCCCGATTTCTCAACAATATCTCTCTTTTGATGATTTGCAAAATATCCTCTAGTCATGATATAAATGTGTCATAATCACTCCCCCTACGGTCATACATTTATAACTTGTATTTCAAAATCATAACTCGTATTTTAAAATTTGAATTTCAAAACTCCCCCTCAAGTCGTGCTCCCCTTAAGTCAATCTCTCCCTCTTAAATCATGCTTTTCTTCCCCTTTATTTTGTAAATCATATGAAAAACGCAACTAGAAGCAAAAGTAATAAATAGAAATATCAAGAGAAATCATGCTTCGTTTAGATCGTAGATTTTCATACGTCACTTGATTAAGGGCTTTTGTGAATATGTCGTCAACTTGTTCTTCTGTACAAACATGTTCTATAATGATATCGCCATTATTTACACCCATTTCGTACCTATTATTGCTTTTTCTTGTGATCGAGGTACTAAATCCCATACATCGTTTCTTGTACATTGATTTAATTCGTCATAAATAGCATCTATCCCAGAAGAATCATTCAAAGCATCAAGCACATTCTTTGGTTCTATTTCAAAAATCACAGCATGGAATTGATTAATTTCTTCTTGATCTATTCTTCTACGTGGTCGTACACCTTGAGATATGACACCTATTATGAGGTTGTGTGGGTGATATCTATGCCATCTTGGTTGACTATTTTCTAAGTTCTCATGCGGTTCTAAGTGTTCATGCATTTCTAGTGTATCATGCTCATCATGTATGTTATTTTCTTTTATGTCATCCATCATGGGCTTTAATTCAAAATCATCATCGTATTCTTTATTTCTTTCAAGTTCACCAAATTCATTGAATTTAAAATTTATAGGTTCTAAAATTTGTCTAGTGACGAGATCATAGCATCTATATGCCTTATAATTCAAAGAATAACCAAAAACTTTATATAAATTATCTTTTGTGTTTAATACAAAACATTTACATCCAAAGACACGAAAATAATCAATTTTTGGCATGCGATAATTTAAAATCTCATATGGCATTTTGTTAATTTTCTTTCCAATTGATAAACGGTTAATTATATAACTTACCCAATTAACGGCTTCCGCCCATAAAAATCTAGGCAATCGTTTTCACAAAGCATGGTACTTGAAATTTCTTCCAACGTTCTATTCTTTCTTTCATCTATACCGTTTAATTGTGGCATTCTCGACATGCTTAATACCTTTTTCTTCACAAAACGGCAATCATATCTTTATGTTTAAATTCGCTGCCCCTATCGCTCCTAATCTTTTTCACATTCACACTGTATTCATTTTCAAGTTGCTTTATCAATTTAGCAATCTTAATGGGACTATTATATTTATTTTCCATAAATAAAGTCCATGCATAACGGGAAAAATCATCAACTATAACACATGCATAGTGTCGCCCTCCAAGGCTTCTAGTACGACTAGGACCAAAAAATTCAATATGTAATAATTCCAAAATTCTAGATGAGCTATTCTCATTCTTGGGCTTAAGTGATTCACGTGTTTGTTTGCCCTCAATACAAGATTCACACAACTTAAAGTTGCCCAAATCATGTTTAGGCATTCCTCGTACTAGATTCTTACGTTGAAGTTTTTCAAGAGTGGAGATGCCAATGTTTCCTAAACGTCTATGCCATAAATTCATATTTGGTTCATTTGACATAAAACACTTTTGCATCTAACATATCATCCATAGATAATATAGACATATTTCCTTCTCTTTTTCCTCTTAACATTGTATCTCCATTTTTACTAACAATATTGCAGTATGGGTGAGAAAAATTCATGTCAAAACCACTATGAAGAAATTGTGAACTACTAAGCAAGTTATAGGATAAGTTGCTTAACAAGAATCCATTAGAAATCTGAAAGGTGCTTGAATTTCCGATTGCTCCCTTTCCAATTATTTTGCCTTTGTGTCATCTCCAAAGGTTACGGATGTAGGATCTTCAAGGCACCACTAGAAGGGGGGTTGAATAGTGGGTGTGGAAAATGTGGTTTTTAAAATAGTTTTAGACCAAAAACCCAACTTCTAAAAACATTTTCTGTTTTCAGGACATGTTTTGAAACGTTTTGAAAACTAGGTTACAGGTCTTCAAAAATTCTGAAATTTGGAGAGATCTTAGTCTCAGATATTCTGAGTATCTCTTAAAATTTTCAGATTAAAATTAAACCTTTAACCCATTTAAAAGTCGTTTTTAGTCAGATTGCGCAAATCTGCTAGAAACGGTAGTCTGATTTGAAAATTTAATTCCAATTAACCGTGACTCCAAATGCTCTGAAAATTTAATGACTAATCCCTTATTAAGTGTATTTAATTTGTGTGAAACAGTTTTAAAAAATTCTTTTGGGAAGTTAGTCAAATACGTTCAAAGTCTCAACCATTGCAATCCTGAAAATCAGACTGCACTAGTCTCAGAACTTTTGGCGTTTGGATGACTTATACTTGTCCAAAAGGGTTGAAACTTGCGCCAAATGAACCTTAAGACGTGTGGCTATGATTACGGAAAGTTTCGTGATTTTTAAATTTCGTTTACTATTTTTAGGAACATGATGAAAATGATGTACTGTGCTGGAAACTGAAAGTAAGTGCTGAAAGTAAATAACACAAGGAATTTTATACTGGTTCAGTTAAATCAACCTACTCCAGTCTTCGAGGACACCTTCTTCGGTTATCACTAATCACAAAACACAAATAACACCTTACCACACAGGGTTGATGGAGTTACATACTAACTCCAACCCTTTACAAAACTTGTAAGTGATTACAACGATCACGAACACCACCACCTAGCAGATGCATGATTGATCACACATTGATCAATCTTTTACAAAAATAAAGAGTATATGGTGGTATAGATGAATCCTATTCAAGATGTATGAATGTGAATACAATAGGATTTAAGAGAGAAGAAAGAAAGAAGTGTAGTAGGAGAAGGAGATGAAAAACGTTTTTGATCTTTTGAATTGCAAGAATTGTCTTATATTTTTGTTTGCTCTCCTCTTTCCTTTTTATCAATAGTGGCCGCCCCTTGCTGCCTCTTTCTTCTCTTGAAAATTATCTTCTAAGTCCTTGGAAGAGTATATTGCATCATTAAGATATTTCCTTGCTTATTTGGCATCTCCTCAATGGATGATCATTAAGCCCTTGCTTACTTGGCACTCATTGATTGGATGGAAGTTGTCATCATTTGATGACTAGATAAATCTGAAAATAACCCTTAAAAACATGTGCCAATTAGTCATAAAAATGTTGCCATAAGTCACATATCAATTCCACATAATTAGCAAGACAACTCATCACCAATTCCTACCCAAAAATCGGCCATCGCTTTCTACACATGCTGAAATTTCAGCATGTGTGATATTCACACTAAATTCAAGATATTTCCATCTAGGTAGTAGATTTATTCCTTGAAAATAAAGAAGAAATCAATCATCATTTAGTACATAACGTTTCTTCTAATTTTGGAATAAAATTAGTAATCATAGAGGCCATAAAATCGGCCATATTCATTCCAACACATGGTGAAATTTTCAGCATGTGTGATATTCTAAGATACCATCACATTATTTCCATAATATTTTTAAAACATTGTCATATTATCTTTCAAAAAATCCATATAATTCAAAGTAATAAATGTGGCACTACTTAGCTTGAAAATTTTTGCCAGCCATAAACTACATTCAGCATGTGTCACAAATGTGACAAAGTTTGAAATGTTACCTTGTGTAGCCCCTTTCTTTATGTCACCAACATTGTATGCTTCATTCTTGGCCAATCAAGATGCCAACAAAGCTCCACATATGCTCTAACAAGGTTGTCTAGGCGTGTGATGATGGATTATACATGTGCTGAATTTTATTTTTGTAAACTTTGTAAAATAGTGCACAATAATTATACACATATGGTATATTCCAATCAGCCCTTAAATGATTTTTCTAGAACACTTTAAAATGTATAGAGTATGTAAAAAGTGTCTAGATACATGTTATATGTCATGGCAAAAATGTTCCATGTGTCGTGTTCGTAGAAAACCGAATTTTTGACTTTTGTCGATTACGCGATTTTTCTCCGATTGAATTCAAACTTTTTGCACATGTTATATATATTATGTTACACATAATATGAATAAATTAAACTTTAATATTCATCTCTAAAGACTGAGTAAAGTGGCGCCTACATGTGACAAAAATGTTGAATTTGAAATCTACACAATTTGGGCATAATTGGGGGTGATTTGTGTGTGTCAACATTGAATGTTTTCATGGATGAATATAGCATGTAAGCAACGAAATTTGTGGCTATTTTTGAATTGTAGGGGCTGGCCATCTATATATGCCAAGTACGTGACACGTTGACGAAGTTTCGGTATTCACCCGATACGACAATATTTGGTTTAGAACGTGTCATAATAAATTTGTCTTCACCATGACTTATATCATATGATATAAGACCTGAATATACTCATAATTATGAGGTAAATATAGTGATGTGATGTTAACGTACGTTCGTAAAATATATAACGTGTCGGTAGTACGTTGAAATATATGTGTATGTGCTTTTTTATGAAAAGTCTGAATATATATAAAAATATATGTATAAGGCGTGTATAAAGGAGAGGAGAAACTTTCCATTCTTCAATGTGTTGCCTTTGTGCCTTTTCCAAATATAGCTTCCTTTAATGAATTGCTTAGTTCATTTAACTAAGTACTTTACTTAATGAACTAGTTTAGTTCATTAATGATGGCACCTGAAAATAGTTCAAACACAACAAATGTTCGCCATTTGATGTAAGCTTTAAAGCTTCATGGCTTGTTAGTACGACAACATTATATATGAACTATATAAGGCAGGTTTCATGCAAAAACACCTCAAGCATTTCTTTAGTACACGTTATTTAAATCATGCATTTTGTAATCACTAAAACCCCTTTTTCTTTACAATCTCCCCCTTTTGATGATTTACAAAATAACCTAAGTTGATGATTTAAATTTTGTCGCTCCCCTTCACATCCTGCACAAATTCAAATTTTGAAGTTCAAATTTCAAATTTTCTCCCCCTTGATTTGTGCAATCAATCTCTCTCTCCCCCTTAAATCATGCATTCGCTCCCGTTTATTTTTGAAAGTCAATCAAAAATGCATGTAAATATGTAAAGAGACATCAAATCAAATCAGCAGAAATCATGCCTAATTTAGAATGAAGTTTTTCATACGTGGCCTGGTTAAGTGCCTTAGTGAAAATATCTGCTACTTGTGCCTCTGTGCGTACGTGATCTATGATAATATCACCATTGTTTACGTGATCACGAAGGAAGTGATAGCGGACTTCTATATGCTTTGCCTTAGAATGAAGAACAGGGTTCTTAGATAAGTTGATGGCTCTCATACTATCATAATATATAGGAATCTGATTTACCAAAATCCCAAAGTCAGAAAGTTGTTGTTTTAACCATAGTTTTTGTATACAACAACGACTAAGTGCCATGTATTCAGCTTCAGTAGTGGATAAAGCTACGCTTGCTTGCTTTTTAGAAAACCGTGAAATAAGTGAATTTCCAATAAATTGACAAGTGCCACTCGTGCTTTTCCTATCTATTTTAGATCCACCATAATCTGCGCCAGTATAGGCATGCAAGTTAAATTCACAACCTTTATCATACCAAATGCCTAAGGTGGGTGTGTGCTTAATATATCGAAATATTCTTTTCACGGCATTGTAGTGAGACACCTTTGGTTGACTTGAAAACATGCACACATACATACACTGAACATGATATCAGGTCTATTAGCAGTAAGATATAGCAAAGAGTCAATCATAGATCTATATAAGGCGTTATCAAAATCCTTACCATGTTCATCTTTATCTAATTTAGTGGTGACACTCATAGGGGTGAGGGACGGTTTTAAATTCTCAAAATTGAACTTTTTAATCATATCATTTATATACTTAACTTGGCTTATATGTATTCCTTTACCCGTTTGTTTAACCTGCAATCCAATAAAGTAATTTAATTCAGACATTTCAAATTCCGATTTCATGCAGGTTTCAAAATCTTCAACACATTTATGAGAGGTGGATCCGAAAATGATGTCATCAACATAAATTTGAATGAATAGTAGATCTGATTTATCTTGTTTTAAAAACAGAGTACTATCTATAATGCCTCTTTTAAAAACATTTTCTAATAGAAAAGTAGCAAAACGATCTAGGTGCTTGCTTTAAACCACATAGTGCCTTCTTTAGTTTGTACACGTGATCGGGGTGTTTCAAATCTTCAAAATCGTGTGGTTATTTCTCGTATACTTTTTGTATAAATCCATTTAAGAATGTACTTTTCACGTCCATTTGATAAAGTTTAAAACCTTTCATGCAAGCAATAGCAAGTAAAAGTCGTATGGCTTCTAAGCGTGCTACGGGTGAAAATGTCTCATCATAATCTATTCCTTCTTCTTGGTTATATCCTTGTGCTACAAGTCTAGCTTTGTTTCTAACAACTTTTCCTTCTTCATTCATTTTATTTCTAAACACCCACTGTGTGTCTATTATAGTCTTATCTTGTGGTCGTGGCACTAAATCCCATACATCATTTCTTACAAAGTGATTAAGTTCGTTATGCATAGCATCAATCCAAGAAGAATCACTCAAAGCATCAAACACATTTTTAGATTCAATTTTAGAGATCATGTCATGAAATTGATTTATTTCATCTGCATTTATTCTTCTACGTGGTCGCACACCGTGAGTGATATCGCCTATAATGAGATCATGTGGGTGATCTCTATGCCATCTTGGTTGATTATTTTCTATGTTCTCGTGCATTTCTAAGTGATCATGCATTTCTAGTGTATCATGCGTTTCTAGTGTATCATTTTGCCATCATCATCATTCAACACGGGTTTTAATTCAAAATCATCGTCATATTCTTTATCTTTATCAATCTCACCAAATTCAATAAACTTCACAAGAATGGATTCTAGAATTTGCCTAGTGATGGGATCATAACATCTATATGCTTTTGAATAAATAGAATATCCAACAAATATGCATTCAATTGATTTAGATTCAAACTTATCTAAATTATCTTTCGTATTTAAAACAAAACATTTGCAACCAAACACAAGAAGGTAGTCAATTTTAGACATGCGATCATTTAATATCTCACAAGGCATCTTATTTATTTTATTTCTAATGGACAATCGATTAACTATATACCATGCACAATTTACGGCTTCTGCCCACAAAAATCTAGGCAATTTATTTTCACACAACATGGTTCTAGAAATTTCTTGTAATGTCCTGTTCTTTCTTTCTACTACTACATTTAGTTGAGGAGTTCTAGGTGGCAAAAACTCGTGTTTGATTCCTTTTTCTTCGTAAAATGCAATCATGTCCTTTTTTTTAAATTCACCGCCTCTATCGCTTCTAATTTTTTCACATTGAAACCATATTGATTTTCAAGTTGTTTTATTAGTTTCACAATCTCAATGGCACTATCATCTTTATGTGCAAGAAACAAAGTCCAAGTATAACGAGAAAATCATCAACAATCACACATCTATAATGACGTCCACTGAGACTCGTAGTTCGACTAGGACCAAACAAATCAATGTGTAATAATTCTAACACTCTAGTCGTGCTTATTTCATTTTTAGGTTTAAGTGACTCGCGTGTTTGTTTGCCTTTAATGCAAGATTCACACAACTGAAAGTTGTCTAAATCAAGTTTAAGAAATCCTCGTAATAGGTTCTTTCGTTGGAGTTTTTCAAGTGTAGAAATGTCGATGTGTCCTAACCATCTATGCCACAAGTTAACGTTATGTTCATTTGACATAAAACACTTAACCTTAGCATCTAACATGTCATCTATAGAGAGTGTAAAGATGTTTCCTTCCCGTTTTCCTTTTGAAACTGTTTCTCCATTTTTATTAATTATATTGCAATATAGATGAGTAAAGCACACATCAAAACCATTGTCAATAAATTGTGAGATGCTAAGAAGATTATAGGATAAGTTGCTTACCAAAAAGACGTTGGAGATTTGAAGGGTGCTTGGGCTTTCGATTGTATCTTTTCCGATGATTCTTCCTTTATTGTTGTCTCCGAAGTTCACGGATCCGCCTTTTGTGACCTTTTTTAACTTTGTGAACAAGCTCGGGTCACCCGTCATGTGCCTCTAGCAACCACTGTCAAGGAACCATTTGATAGATGTATCTTTTGATGTGTGGGTTCCCTGCAATGTACAAAAATGATTTAGGTACCCTTTTAATTTTGGGTCCTTACGAGTTAGTTATTCACCTCTTAGTAAAAGTACATTTCGGTACCCATACTTAGGTGATCCTTCTCGGTCTAGCAAATGGTAAGAATGTAGATAAAGGAGCAATGTAGTAGACATGTGGTGAGTTGACTTTTGGCCTTTGGCCGAGAACTCCATTATATGCATCATATTGAGTGCGTTTTAGATGTGTCCTCGTGTTGGTGTGCATAGTGCGTGATCTAGATGGATGAAATGAATGTCGTGTATGCATCACTCGTTTCTTCTCATATCTATATGGCACATAATTATATTTTGCATGATATGAAGAAGAAGTATGACGAGATGAGGGGAGAGGGGGTCTTTGTGTCATCTTAGACGCCCTGTTTGCTTTAGGTGTGTCTACTTTCTTAGACAAGACGAATTTGGTTGCTTTAATCGATACATCATTTGTATCGATGTATCCTAATCCGGTTTTATCACTATCATGTTTTTGTGATAGAATAATACGATCTAGCATGTTAGATCCCGTGTCAAATTGTTTCATCATCTTCTCTACATCCGTATTTCTTGATTTCAAATTTGAAATCTTGGATTTCATTTCATTATTATGAGTGGTCAATGATGATATCTCTGTCTTTAATGCATTAATGATGCATGACGACTCTTCTTTTGAATCGTTTAATTGAGCAACAAGATTCGTGTTAGAAGATTCTAACAACTTCCTGTTTTCAATTAATCGCTTCTTTTCTTTTGCGAGAGTCTTAGTAAATTTATGCAATTCTAAATACTGACTGAAAAGATCATCATAAGAAGGCTCAGAGTCAGAAGATACCTCGTTTGATGCTTTGGATACAAAGCATACTTGTGCAGTCTCCTCTTCTGTATCTGTCCCAGAATGAGATGTGTCACTCCAAGTGGAGGCCTTGAGAGCTCTTCTCCTTTGCTTAGGTTCTGAGACGAGTCTATTTTTGGTCCGATCCTTGTCAGGGTGTTTGTTTGTTTGCTTGTCATTATTAGGACAGTCATATGATAGATGTCCAAGTCTACCGCATTCGTAACATTTAACATCCTTGTCATTTTTCTTGTTCTTATTTCTTTTAGTGGAAGTAGCCTTAGGTTTGTTTTTAAATGACTTTCTCATGAATTTTCTCAAGCCTTTAGCCAATAAAATTAAGTCATCGTTGTCTGATTCAGAATCACTATCATCTACGTGATCGGAAGAAGTAGAGATGTATTCATTTGTTTTAAAATCAATGGTTTTACCTTGTTTTGATGATGATTCCGATTTTCTTATAGTGAGTTTGTTCTCATATCCCTTAAGTGATCCAATTAGTTCCTCCATTTTAATTGATTTAGTTTCTTTGCTCTCCTCTACAGTCGTCACTTTAGGGTCCCATTCGGATGGTAGGCTTCGTAAGACCTTTTGGACCTTTTCCTGCATAGAGAAGGCTTTGCCAAGAGACTCAAGAGAATTGTAAATGTTAGTCAAGCGTAGATCCATATCAACGTTAGATTCATTTAGCAATAATTTAAATGACTCGAGTGTGGACATAAGCATGTTGATTTTGGACTCTTTTACTTGACTAGTGCGTTTGTGTTTTATTTCAAGAATTCTCCACATTTCTTGAGCACTAGAGCAATTTGACACATAGCTAGATTCACTTTTACTTAGCCCATTTAGAAGTAATTCCATGGACCTAGCATTCATGCTCAATCTCTTTTTATCATCACTAGTATACTCTTGTTTAGGCTTAATAAACTCTAGTGTGACTCCATCTACGGTGGATAACTTTGACGGAAAAAATGGACCATCTTCTAGAATGGACCATGGATCAATATCAATAGCCAAAAGAAAAAGTTTCATTCTTAACTTCCATTGAGTGAAAGACTCACCGTCAAAGAGAGGAGGCCTTTGACTGGACATACCTTCTTGCTCGGTTTTGAAGTTTGTGGTTGTCATCTCACTTAGATCGTTAGATCCTTTTGTTGTGAGTGTTCCTGCTCTCTGATACCACTTGTAGGATCTGCAAGGAACCACTAGAAGGGGGAGGTTGAATAGTGGGTGCGGGAAAATATGGTTTTTAGAATTGTTTTAGACCAAAAACCCAACTTCTGAAAACATTTTCTGTTTTCAGGACCAGTATTGAAACATTTTAAAAACTAGGTTACAGGTCTTCAAAAATTCTGAAATTTAGATAGATCTTAGTCTCCGATGTTTTGAGTATCTCCTAAATATTTCAGATTAAAATTCAACCTTTAACCCCTTTAAAAGTCGTTTTTGGTCAGATTGCGCATCTGCCAGAAACGGTAGTCTGATTTGAAAAATTAATTCCAATCAAACCGTGACTCCAAATGCTCTGAAAATTTAATGAATATTCCCTTATTAGGTTTATTTAATTGGGTTGAAACAGTTTTGAAAAACGCTTTCGGGAAGTTAGTCAAATACGTTCAAAGTCTCAACCTTTGCAAGCCTGAAAATAAGACTGCACTAGTCTCTTTTGGCGTTTGGATGACTCATACTTGTCCAAAAGGGTTGAAACTTGCGCCACATGAACCTTAAGACATGTGGCTATGATTTTAGAAAGTTTCGTGATTTTTGAAGTTTGTTTACTATTTTTAAGAACGTGATGAAAATGATGCACTGTGCTGATGGTAAAGAACACAAGGAATTTTATACTGGTTTGGTTAAATCAACCTACTCCAGTCTTCGAGGACACCTTCCTCTAATCACAAAACACAAATAACATCTTACCACACAGGGTTGATGGAGTAACACACTAACTCCAACCCTTTACAAACCTTGTAAGTGATTACAACGATCACGAACACCACCACCTAGCAGATGCAAGATTGATCACACATTGATCAATCTTTTACAAAAATAAAGAGTATATGGTGCTATAGATGAAGACTATTCAAGTTGTATGAATATAAATACAATAGGCTTTAAGAGAAGAAAGAACGAAGTGTAGTAGGAGAAGGAGATGAAAAATGTTTTTGATCTTTTGAATTGCAAGACTTGTCTTGTATTTTTGTTTGCTCTCCTCTTTCCTTTTTATCAATAGTGTCCACCCCTTGCTGCCTCTTTCTTCTCTTGAAAATTATCTTCTAAGTCCTTGGAAGAGTATATTGCATCATTGTGACATTTCCTTGCTTACTTGGCAACTCCCCATTGGATGATCATTAAGCCCTTGCTTACTTGGCACTCATTGATTGGATGGAAGTTGTCATCATTTGATGACTAGATAAAACTGAAAATAACCCTTAAAAACAGGTGCCAATTAGTCATAAAAATGTTTCCATAAGTCACATATCAATTCAACATAATTAGCAAGACAACTCATCACCGATTCCTACCCAAAAGTCGGCCATATTCTTTCTACACATGCTGAAATTTCAACATGTGTGATATTCACACTAAATTAAAGATATTTCCATGTAGGTAGTAGATTTATTCCTTGAAAATAAAGAAGAAATCAATCATCATTTAGTACATAACATTTCTACAAATTTTGGAATAAAATTAGTAATCATAGAGGCCATAAAATCGGCCATATTCATTCCAACACATGCTGAAATTTTCAGCATGTGTGATATTCCAAGATACCATCACATTATTTCAATAATATTTTTAAAACATTGCCATATTATCTTTCAAACAATCCATATAATTTAAAGTAGTAAATGTGGCACTACTTAGCTTGAAAATTTTTGCCGGCCATAAACTACACATGCTGAATTTTCAGCATTTGTCACAAATGTGACAAAGTTTGAAATGTTACCTTGTGTAGCTCCTTTCTTTATGTCACCAACATTGTATGCTTCATTATTGGCCAATGAAGATGCCAACAAAGCTCCATATAAGCTCCAACAAGGCTGTCTAGGCGTGTGATGATGGATTATACATGTGCTGAATTTTATTTTTGTAAACTTTGTAAAACAATGTACAATAATTATACACATATGGTATATTCCAATCAGCCGTTAAATGATTTTTCTAGAACACTTTAAAATGTATAGAGTATGTAAAAAGTGTCTAGATACATGTTATATGTCATGCCAAAAATGTTCCATGTGTCGTGTTCGTAGAAAACTGAAATTTCGACTTTTGTCGATTACGCGATTTTTCTCCGATTGAATTCAAACTTTTTGCACATGTTATATATATTATGTTGCACATAATATACAAAAATTAAACTTTAATATTCAGCTCTAAAGACTAAGTAAAGTGGCGCATACATTTGACAAAAATGTTGAATTTGAAATCTCCACAATTTTGCCTTAATTGGGTGTGATTTGTGTGTGTCAACATGGAATGATTTCATGGATGAATATAGCATGTAAGCCATGAAATTTGTGGCCATTTTTGAAGTGTAGGGGCTGGCCATCTATATATGGCAAGTACGTGACACGTTGGCAAAGTTTCGGTATTCACCCGATCGACAACTTTTGGTTTAGAACGTGTCATAATAAATTTTTCATCACTATGACTTATATCATATGATATAAGACCTGAATATACTCATAATTATAAGGTAAACATATTGGTGTGACATTAACGTACGTTCGTAAAATGCATAATGTATCGGTAGTACATTGAAATATATGTGTATGTGCCTTTTTATGAAAAATCTGAATATATATAAAAATGCATGTATAAGGCGTGTATAAAGGAGAGGAAAAACTTTCCATTCTTCAATTTGTTGCCTTTGTTCCTTTTCCAAATATAGCTTCCTTTAACTAAGTAGTTCATTTAACTAAGTACTTTATTTAATGAACTAGTTTAGTTCATTAATGATGACACCTGAAAATAGTTCAAACCCAATAAATGTTTGCCATTTGATGTAATCTTTAAAGCTTCATGGCTCGTTAGTACGATAACATTATATATGAACTATATCAGGCAGGTTTCATGTAAAAACATGTCAAGTTATAAAACGTGTCATGCATTTCTTTAATACACGTTATTTAAATCATGCATTTTGTAATCACTCAAACCCTTTTTTACAATCTCCCCCTTTTGACGATTTACAAAATAACCTAAGTTCATGATTTAAATTTTGTCGCTCCCCTTTCAATCGTGCACAAATTCAAATTTTGAATTTCAAATTTCAAATTTTCTCGAATTTCAAATTTTCTCCCCCTTGATTTGTGCAATCAATCTCTCTCATGCAATCAATCTCTCTCTCTCCCCCTTAAATCATGCATTCTCTTCCCTTTTATTTTTAAAAGTCAATCAAAAATGCATGTAAATATGGAAAGAGACATCAAATCAAATCAGCAGAAATCATGCCTAATTTAGAACGAAGATTTTCATACGTGGCCTGATTAAGTGCCTTAATGAAAATATCTGCTACTTTTGTCTCTGTGCGTACGTGATCTATGATAATATCACCATTGTTTACGTGATCACGAAGGAAGTGATAGCAGACTTCTATATGCTTTTCCTTAGAATGAACAACGGGGTACTTAGATAAGTTGATGGAGATCATACTATCACAATATATAGGAATCTGATTTACCGTAATCCCAAAGTCAGAAAGTTGTTGTTTTAGCCATAGTAATTGTGTGCAACAAAGATTAAGTTCCATGTATTCAGCTTCAGTAGTGGATAAAGCTACGCTTGCTTGCTTTTTAGAAAACCATGAAATAAGTGAATTTCCTGTAAATTGACAAGTGCCACTCGTGCTTTTCCTATCTATTTTACATCCACCATAATCTGCGTCAGTATAGGCATGCAAGTTAAATTCACTATCTTTGTCATGCCAAATGCCTAAGGTGGGTGTGTGCTTAATATATCGAAATATTATTTTCACGACATTATAGTGAGACATCTTTGGTTGACTTTGAAAACGTACACATATACATACACTGAACATGATATCAGGTCTACTAGTAGTAAGATATAGCAAAGAGCCAATCATAGATCTATATAAGGCATTATAAAAATCCTTACCATGTTCATCTTTATCTAATTTATTGGTGACACTCATAGGGGTGGGGGACGGTTTTAAATTCTCAAAATTGAACTTTTTAATCATATCATATCATTTATATACTTAACTTGGCTTATATGTATTCCTTTACCCGTTTGTTTAATCTGCAAGCCAAGAAAGTCATTTAATTCACCAACCATAGACATTTCAAATTCCGATTTCATGCAGGTTTCGAAATCTTTAACAAGTTTATGAGTGGTGGATCCGAAAATTATCTCATCAACATAGATTTGAATGATTAGTAGATCCGATTTATCTTGTTTTAAAAATAGACTACTATCTATAATGCCTTTTTTAAAACCATTTTGTAATAGAAAAGTAGGAAAACGGTCATACCATGCTCTAGGTGCTTGCTTTAAACCATATAGTGCCTTCTTTAGTTTGTACACGTGATCGGGGTGTTTCAAATCTTCAAAACAGGTGGTTGTTTCACATATACTTCTTCTTGTATAAATCCATGTTAGAATGCACTTTTCACATCCATTTGGTAAAGTTTAAAACCGTTCATGCAACCAATAGCAAGTAAAAGTCGTATGGCTTCTAAGCGTGCTACGGGTGCAAATATCTCATCATAATCTATTCTTTCTTCTTGGTTATATCCTTGTGCTACAAGTCAAGCTTTGTTTCTAACAACTTTTCCTTTCTTCGTTAATTTTATTTCTAAACACCTACTTTGTGCCTATTATAGTCTTATCTTGTGGTCGTGGCACTAAATCCAATACATCATTTTTTACAAATTGATTAAGTTCGTCATGCATAGCATCAATCCAAGAAGAATCACCCAAAGCATCAAACACATTTTTAGGTTCAATTTCGGAGATCATGGCATGAAATTGATTTATTTCATCCGCATTTATTCTTCTACATGGTCACACACCGTGAGTGATATCGCCTATAACGAGATCATGTGGGTGATCTCTATGCCATCTTGGTTGATTATTTTCTACGTTCTCATGCATTTCTAAGTGATCATGCATTTCTAGTGTATCATGCGTTTTTAGTGTATCATGCATGCCATCATCATCATTCAACACGGGTTGTAATTCAAAATCATGGTCATATTCTTTATCTTTATCAATCTCACCAAATTCATTAAACTTCACATGAATGGATTCTAGAATTTGCCTAGTGATGGGATCATAACATCTATACGCTTTTGAATTCACAGCATATCCAACAAATATGCATTCAATTGATTTAGATTCAAACTTATCTAAATTATCTTTCTTATTTAAAACAAAACATTTGCAACCAAACACACGAAAGTAGTCAATTTTAGGCATGCGATCATTTAATATCTCATAAGGCGTCTTATTTATTTTCTTTCTAATGGACAATCGATTAACTATATAGCATGCACAATTTATGGCTTCCGCCCACAAAAATCTAGGCAATTTATTTTCACACAATGTGGTTCTAGCGATTTCTTGTAATGTCCTATTCTTTATTTCTACTACTCCATTTAGTTGAGGAGTTCTAGGTGGCGAAAACTCGTGTTTGATTCTTTTTTCTTTGCAAAATGCAATCACGTCCTTGTTTTTAAATTCACCGCCTCTATCGCTTCAAATCGTTTTCACATTGAAACCATATTGATTTTCAAGTTGTTTTATTAGTTTCGCAATCTCAGTGGCACTATCATCTTTATGTGCAAGAAACAAAGTCCAAGTATAACGAGAAAATCATCAACAATCACACATCTATAATGACGTCCACCGAGACTCGTAGTGCGACTAGGACCAAACAAATCAATGTGTAATAATTCTAAAACTCTAGTCGTTCTTATTTCAATTTTAGGTTTAAGTGACTCGCGTGTTTGTTTGCCTTTAATGCAAGATTCACACAACTGAAAGTTGTCTAAATCAAGTTTAGGCAATCCTCGTAATAGGTTCTTTCGTTGGAGTTTTTCAAGTGTAGAAATGCCGACGTGTCCTAAACGTCTATGCCACAAGTTAACGTTAGGTTTATTTGACATAAAACACTTAACCTTAGCATCTAACATGTCATCCATAGAAAGTGTAAAGATGTTTCCTTCCCGTTTTACTAATTCTCCATTTTTATTAATTATATTGCAATATGGATGAGTAAAACACACATCAAAACCATTGTCAATAAATTGTGAGATGCTAAGAAGATTATAGGTTAAGTTGCTTACCAAAAAGACGTTGGAGATTTGAAGGTTGCTTGGGCTTTCGATTGTACCTTTTTCGATGATTCTTCCTTCAATGTTGTCTACAAAGGTCACAGATCCGCCTTTTGTGACCTTTTTCAACTTTGTGAACAATCTCGGGTCACCCGTCATGTGCCTCTAGCAACCATTGTCAAGGAACCATTTGATAGATGTATCTTTTGATGTGTGGGTTCCCTGCAATGTACAAAAATGACCTTTCGGTACCCATACTTGGGTGATCCTTCTCGGTCTTGCAAATGGTAAGAATGTAGATGAAGGAGCAATATAGAAGACATGTGGTAAGTGGACTTCAGGCCTTTGGCCGAGAACTCCATTATATGCATCATATTGAGTGCGTTTTTAATATGTCCTCGTGTTGGTGTGTATAGTGCGTGATCTAGATGGATGAAATGAATGTCGTGCAAGCATAACTTGTTTCTTCTCATATCTATATGGCACATAATTATATTTTGCATGATATGAAGAAGAAGTATGACAAGATGAGGGCAGAGGGGGTCTTTGCGTCATCTTAGATGCCACGTTTGCTTTAGGTGTGTCTACTTTCTTAGACAAGACGAATTTGGTTGGTTTAATTGATACATCATTTGTATCGATGTATCCTAATCCGGTTTTATCACTATCATGTTTTTGTGATAGAATAATATGATTTATCATGTTAGATCCCGTGTCAAATTGTTTCATCATCTTCTCTAAATCCGTATTCCTTGATTTCAAATTTGAAATCTCGGATTTCATTTCATTATTATGAGTGGTCTATGATGAGATCTCTGTCTTTAATGCATTAATGATGCATGACGACTCTTCTTTTGAATCGTTTAATTGAGAAACAAGATTCGTGTTAGAAGATTCTAACAACTTCTTGTCTTCAATTAATCGCTTCTTTTCTTTTGCGAGAGTCTTAGTAAATTTATGCAATTCTAAATACTGACTTAAAAGATCATCATAAGAAGGCTCAGAGTCAGAATCAGAGTCAGAAGATACCTCATTTGATGCTTTGGATACAAAGCATACTTGTGCAGTCTCCTCTCCTGTATCAGTCTCAGAATCAGATGTGTCACTCTAAGTGGAGGCCTTGAGAGCTCTTCTCCTTTGCTTAGGTTCTGAGACGAGTCTATTTTTGGTCCGATCCTTGTCAAGGTGTTTGTTTGTTTGGTTGTCCTTATTAGGACAGTCATATGATAGATGTCCAAGTTTACCGCATTTGTAACATTTAACATCCTTGCCTTTTGTCTTGTTCTTATTTCTTTTAGTGGAAGTAGCCTTAGGTTTGTTTTTAAATGACTTTCTCATGAATTTTCTCAAGCCTTTAGCCAATAAAATTAAGTCATCGTTGTCTGATTCAGAATCACTATCATCTACGTGATCGGAAGAAGTAGAGACGTATTCATTTGTTTTTAAAGCAATGGTCTTGCCTTGTTTTGATGATGATTCTGATTTCCTTATAGTGAGTTTGTTCTCATATACCTTAATAAACTCTAGTGTAACTCCATCTACGGTGGATAACTTTGACGGAAAAAATGGACCATCTTCTAGAATGGACCATGAATCAATATCAATAGCCAAAAGAAAAAGTTTCATTCTTAACTTCCATTGAGTGAAAGACTCACCGTCAAAGAGAGGAGGCCTTTGACTGGACATACCTTCTTGCTCGGTTTTGAAGTTTGTGGTTGTCATCTCACTTAGATCGTTAGATCCTTTTGTTGTGAGTGTTCCTGCTCTCTGATACCACTTGTAGGATCTGCAAGGAACCACTAGAAGGGGGAGGTTGAATAGTGGGTGCGGGAAAATATGGTTTTTAGAATTGTTTTAGACCAAAAACCCAACTTCTGAAAACATTTTCTGTTTTCAGGACCAGTATTGAAACATTTTAAAAACTAGGTTACAGGTCTTCAAAAATTCTGAAATTTAGATAGATCTTAGTCTCCGATGTTTTGAGTATCTCCTAAATATTTCAGATTAAAATTCAACCTTTAACCCCTTTAAAAGTCGTTTTTGGTCAGATTGCGCATCTGCCAGAAACGGTAGTCTGATTTGAAAAATTAATTCCAATCAAACCGTGACTCCAAATGCTCTGAAAATTTAATGAATATTCCCTTATTAGGTTTATTTAATTGGGTTGAAACAGTTTTGAAAAACGCTTTTGGGAAGTTAGTCAAATACGTTCAAAGTCTCAACCTTTGCAAGCCTGAAAATAAGACTGCACTAGTCTCTTTTGGCGTTTGGATGACTTATACTTGTCCAAAAGGGTTGAAACTTGCGCCACATGAACCTTAAGACATGTGGCTATGATTTTAGAAAGTTTCGTGATTTTTGAAGTTTGTTTACTATTTTTAAGAACGTGATGAAAATGATGCACTGTGCTGATGGTAAAGAACACAAGGAATTTTATACTGGTTTGGTTAAATCAACCTACTCCAGTCTTCGAGGACACCTTCCTCAGTTATCACTAATCACAAAACACAAATAACATCTTACCACACAGGGTTGATGGAGTAACACACTAACTCCAACCCTTTACAAACCTTGTAAGTGATTACAACGATCACGAACACCACCACCTAGCAGATGCAAGATTGATCACACATTGATCAATCTTTTACAAAAATAAAGAGTATATGGTGCTATAGATGAAGACTATTCAAGTTGTATGAATATAAATACAATAGGCTTTAAGAGAAGAAAGAACGAAGTGTAGTAGGAGAAGGAGATGAAAAATGTTTTTGATCTTTTGAATTGCAAGACTTGTCTTGTATTTTTGTTTGCTCTCCTCTTTCCTTTTTATCAATAGTGTCCACCCCTTGCTGCCTCTTTCTTCTCTTGAAAATTATCTTCTAAGTCCTTGGAAGAGTATATTGCATCATTGTGACATTTCCTTGCTTACTTGGCAACTCCCCATTGGATGATCATTAAGCCCTTGCTTACTTGGCACTCATTGATTGGATGGAAGTTGTCATCATTTGATGACTAGATAAAACTGAAAATAACCCTTAAAAACAGGTGCCAATTAGTCATAAAAATGTTTCCATAAGTCACATATCAATTCAACATAATTAGCAAGACAACTCATCACCGATTCCTACCCAAAAATCGGCCATATTCTTTCTACACATGCTGAAATTTCAACATGTGTGATATTCACACTAAATTAAAGATATTTCCATGGAGGTAGTAGATTTATTCCTTGAAAATAAAGAAGAAATCAATCATCATTTAGTACATAACATTTCTACAAATTTTGGAATAAAATTAGTAATCATAGAGGCCATAAAATCGGCCATATTCATTCCAACACATGCTGAAATTTTCAGCATGTGTGATATTCCAAGATACCATCACATTATTTCAATAATATTTTTAAAACATTGCCATATTATCTTTCAAACAATCCATATAATTTAAAGTAGTAAATGTGGCACTACTTAGCTTGAAAATTTTTGCCGGCCATAAACTACACATGCTGAATTTTCAGCATGTGTCACAAATGTGACAAAGTTTGAAATGTTACCTTGTGTAGCTCCTTTCTTTATGTCACCAACATTGTATGCTTCATTATTGGCCAATCAAGATGCCAAAAAAGCTCCATATATGCTCCAACAAGGCTGTCTAGGCGTGTGATGATGGATTATACATGTGCTGAATTTTATTTTTGTAAACTTTGTAAAACAATGTACAATAATTATACACATATGGTATATTCCAATCAGCCGTTAAATGATTTTTCTAGAACACTTTAAAATGTATAGAGTATGTAAAAAGTGTCTAGATACATGTTATATGTCATGCCAAAAATGTTCCATGTGTCGTGTTCGTAGAAAACTGAAATTTCGACTTTTGTCGATTACGCGATTTTTCTCCGATTGAATTCAAACTTTTTGCACATGTTATATATATTATGTTGCACATAATATACAAAAATTAAACTTTAATATTCAGCTCTAAAGACTAAGTAAAGTGGCGCATACATTTGACAAAAATGTTGAATTTGAAATCTCCACAATTTTGCCTTAATTGGGTGTGATTTGTGTGTGTCAACATGGAATGATTTCATGGATGAATATAGCATGTAAGCCATGAAATTTGTGGCCATTTTTGAAGTGTAGGGGCTGGCCATCTATATATGGCAAGTACGTGACACGTTGGCAAAGTTTCGGTATTCACCCGATCGACAACTTTTGGTTTAGAACGTGTCATAATAAATTTTTCATCACTATGACTTATATCATATGATATAAGACCTGAATATACTCATAATTATAAGGTAAACATATTGGTGTGACATTAACGTACGTTCGTAAAATGCATAATGTATCGGTAGTACATTGAAATATATGTGTATGTGCCTTTTTATGAAAAATCTGAATATATATAAAAATGTATGTATAAGGCGTGTATAAAGGAGAGGAAAAACTTTCCATTCTTCAATTTGTTGCCTTTGTTCCTTTTCCAAATATAGCTTCCTTTAACTAAGTAGTTCATTTAACTAAGTACTTTATTTAATGAACTAGTTTAGTTCATTAATGATGACACCTGAAAATAGTTCAAACCCAACAAATGTTTGCCATTTGATGTAATCTTTAAAGCTTCATGGCTCGTTAGTACGATAACATTATATATGAACTATATCAGGCAGGTTTCATATAAAAACATGTCAAGTTATAAAACGTGTCATGCATTTCTTTAATACACGTTATTTAAATCATGCATTTTGTAATCATTCAAACCCTTTTTTACAATCTCTCCCTTTTGACGATTTACAAAATAACCTAAGTTCATGATTTAAATTTTGTCGCTCCCCTTTCAATCGTGCACAAATTCAAATTATGAATTTCAAATTTCAAATTTTCTCGAATTTCAAATTTTCTCCCCCTTGATTTGTGCAATCAATCTCTCTCATGCAATCAATCTCTCTCTCTCTCCCCCTTAAATCATGCATTCTCTTCCCCTTTATTTTTAAAAGTCAATCAAAAATGCATGTAAATATGGAAAGAGACATCAAATCAAATCAGCAGAAATCATGCCTAATTTAGAACGAAGATTTTCATACGTGGCCTGATTAAGTGCCTTAATGAAAATATCTGCTACTTTTGCCTCTGTGCGTACGTGATCTATGATAATATCACCATTGTTTACGTGATCACGAAGGAAGTGATAGCAGACTTCTATATGCTTTTCCTTAGAATGAACAACGGGGTACTTAGATAAGTTGATGGAGATCATACTATCACAATATATAGGAATCTGATTTACCGTAATCCCAAAGTCAGAAAGTTGTTGTTTTAGCCATAGTAATTGTGTGCAACAAAGATTAAGTTCCATGTATTCAGCTTCAGTAGTGGATAAAGCTACGCTTGCTTGCTTTTTAGAAAACCATGAAATAAGTGAATTTCCTGTAAATTGACAAGTGCCACTCGTGCTTTTCCTATCTATTTTACATCCACCATAATCTGCGTCAGTATAGGCATGCAAGTTAAATTCACTATCTTTGTCATGCCAAATGCCTAAGGTGGGTGTGTGCTTAATATATCGAAATATTATTTTCACGACATTATAGTGAGACATCTTTGGTTGACTTTGAAAACGTACACATATACATACACTGAACATGATATCAGGTCTACTAGTAGTAAGATATAGCAAAGAGCCAATCATAGATCTATATAAGGCATTATAAAAATCCTTACCATGTTCATCTTTATCTAATTTATTGGTGACACTCATAGGGGTGGGGGACGGTTTTAAATTCTCAAAATTGAACTTTTTAATCATATCATATCATTTATATACTTAACTTGGCTTATATGTATTCCTTTACCCGTTTGTTTAATCTGCAAGCCAAGAAAGTCATTTAATTCACCAACCATAGACATTTCAAATTCCGATTTCATGCAGGTTTCGAAATCTTTAACAAGTTTATGAGTGGTGGATCCGAAAATTATCTCATCAACATAGATTTGAATGATTAGTAGATCCGATTTATCTTGTTTTAAAAATAGACTACTATCTATAATGCCTTTTTTAAAACCATTTTGTAATAGAAAAGTAGGAAAACGGTCATACCATGCTCTAGGTGCTTGCTTTAAACCATATAGTGCCTTCTTTAGTTTGTACACGTGATCGGGGTGTTTCAAATCTTCAAAACAGGTGGTTGTTTCACATATACTTCTTCTTGTATAAATCCATGTTAGAATGCACTTTTCACATCCATTTGGTAAAGTTTAAAACCGTTCATGCAACCAATAGCAAGTAAAAGTCGTATGGCTTCTAAGCGTGCTACGGGTGCAAATATCTCATCATAATCTATTCTTTCTTCTTGGTTATATCCTTGTGCTACAAGTCAAGCTTTGTTTCTAACAACTTTTCCTTTCTTCGTTAATTTTATTTCTAAACACCTACTTTGTGCCTATTATAGTCTTATCTTGTGGTCGTGGCACTAAATCCAATACATCATTTCTTACAAATTGATTAAGTTCGTCATGCATAGCATCAATCCAAGAAGAATCACCCAAAGCATCAAACACATTTTTAGGTTCAATTTCGGAGATCATGGCATGAAATTGATTTATTTCATCCGCATTTATTCTTCTACATGGTCACACACCGTGAGTGATATCGCCTATAACGAGATCATGTGGGTGATCTCTATGCCATCTTGGTTGATTATTTTCTACGTTCTCATGCATTTCTAAGTGATCATGCATTTCTAGTGTATCATGCGTTTTTAGTGTATCATGCATGCCATCATCATCATTCAACACGGGTTGTAATTCAAAATCATGGTCATATTCTTTATCTTTATCAATCTCACCAAATTCATTAAACTTCACATGAATGGATTCTAGAATTTGCCTAGTGATGGGATCATAACATCTATACGCTTTTGAATTCACAGCATATCCAACAAATATGCATTCAATTGATTTAGATTCAAACTTATCTAAATTATCTTTCTTATTTAAAACAAAACATTTGCAACCAAACACACGAAAGTAGTCAATTTTAGGCATGCGATCATTTAATATCTCATAAGGCGTCTTATTTATTTTCTTTCTAATGGACAATCGATTAACTATATAGCATGCACAATTTATGGCTTCCGCCCACAAAAATCTAGGCAATTTATTTTCACACAATGTGGTTCTAGCGATTTCTTGTAATGTCCTATTCTTTATTTCTACTACTCCATTTAGTTGAGGAGTTCTAGGTGGCGAAAACTCGTGTTTGATTCTTTTTTCTTTGCAAAATGCAATCACGTCCTTGTTTTTAAATTCACCGCCTCTATCGCTTCAAATCGTTTTCACATTGAAACCATATTGATTTTCAAGTTGTTTTATTAGTTTCGCAATCTCAGTGGCACTATCATCTTTATGTGCAAGAAACAAAGTCCAAGTATAACGAGAAAATCATCAACAATCACACATCTATAATGACGTCCACCGAGACTCGTAGTGCGACTAGGACCAAACAAATCAATGTGTAATAATTCTAAAACTCTAGTCGTTCTTATTTCAATTTTAGGTTTAAGTGACTCGCGTGTTTGTTTGCCTTTAATGCAAGATTCACACAACTGAAAGTTGTCTAAATCAAGTTTAGGCAATCCTCGTAATAGGTTCTTTCGTTGGAGTTTTTCAAGTGTAGAAATGCCGACGTGTCCTAAACGTCTATGCCACAAGTTAACGTTAGGTTTATTTGACATAAAACACTTAACCTTAGCATCTAACATGTCATCCATAGAAAGTGTAAAGATGTTTCCTTCCCGTTTTACTAATTCTCCATTTTTATTAATTATATTGCAATATGGATGAGTAAAACACACATCAAAACCATTGTCAATAAATTGTGAGATGCTAAGAAGATTATAGGTTAAGTTGCTTACCAAAAAGACGTTGGAGATTTGAAGGTTGCTTGGGCTTTCGATTGTACCTTTTTCGATGATTCTTCCTTCAATGTTGTCTACAAAGGTCACAGATCCGCCTTTTGTGACCTTTTTCAACTTTGTGAACAATCTCGGGTCACCCGTCATGTGCCTCTAGAAACCATTGTCAAGGAACCATTTGATAGATGTATCTTTTGATGTGTGGGTTCCCTGCAATGTACAAAAATGACCTTTCGGTACCCATACTTGGGTGATCCTTCTCGGTCTTGCAAATGGTAAGAATGTAGATGAAGGAGCAATATAGAAGACATGTGGTAAGTGGACTTCAGGCCTTTGGCCGAGAACTCCATTATATGCATCATATTGAGTGCGTTTTTAATATGTCCTCGTGTTGGTGTGCATAGTGCGTGATCTAGATGGATGAAATGAATGTCGTGCAAGCATAACTTGTTTCTTCTCATATCTATATGGCACATAATTATATTTTGCATGATATGAAGAAGAAGTATGACAAGATGAGGGCAGAGGGGGTCTTTGCGTCATCTTAGATGCCACGTTTGCTTTAGGTGTGTCTACTTTCTTAGACAAGACGAATTTGGTTGGTTTAATTGATACATCATTTGTATCGATGTATCCTAATCCGGTTTTATCACTATCATGTTTTTGTGATAGAATAATATGATTTATCATGTTAGATCCCGTGTCAAATTGTTTCATCATCTTCTCTAAATCCGTATTCCTTGATTTCAAATTTGAAATCTCGGATTTCATTTCATTATTATGAGTGGTCTATGATGAGATCTCTGTCTTTAATGCATTAATGATGCATGACGACTCTTTTTTTGAATCGTTTAATTGAGAAAAAAGATTCGTGTTAGAAGATTCTAACAACTTCTTGTCTTCAATTAATCGCTTCTTTTCTTTTGCGAGAGTCTTAGTAAATTTATGCAATTCTAAATACTGACTTAAAAGATCATCATAAGAAGGCTCAGAGTCAGAATCAGAGTCAGAAGATACCTCATTTGATGCTTTGGATACAAAGCATACTTGTGCAGTCTCCTCTCCTATATCAGTCTCAGAATCAGATGTGTCACTCTAAGTGGAGGCCTTGAGAGCTCTTCTCCTTTGCTTAGGTTCTGAGACGAGTCTATTTTTGGTCCGATCCTTGTCAAGGTGTTTGTTTGTTTGGTTGTCCTTATTAGGACAGTCATATGATAGATGTCCAAGTTTACCGCATTTGTAACATTTAACATCCTTGCCTTTTGTCTTGTTCTTATTTCTTTTAGTGGAAGTAGCCTTAGGTTTGTTTTTAAATGACTTTCTCATGAATTTTCTCAAGCCTTTAGCCAATAAAATTAAGTCATCGTTGTCTGATTCAGAATCACTATCATCTACGTGATCGGAAGAAGTAGAGACGTATTCATTTGTTTTTAAAGCAATGGTCTTACCTTGTTTTGATGATGATTCTGATTTCCTTATAGTGAGTTTGTTCTCATATACCTTAAGTGATCCAATTAGTTCCTCTATTTTAATTGATTTAGTTTCTTTGCTCTCCTCTATAGCCGTCATTTTAGGGTCCCATTCGGATGGTAGGCATCGTAAGACCTTTTGGACCTTTTCCTGCATAAAGAAGGCTTTGCCATGAGACTCAAGAGAACTGTAAATGTTAGTCAAGCGTAGATCCATATCAACGATAGATTCATTTGGCAATAATTTAAATGACTCGAGTGTGGACATAAGCATGTTGATTTTGGACTCTTTTACTTGACTAGTGCGTTCGTGTTTCATTTCAAGAATTCTCCACATTTCTTGAGCACTAGAGCAATTTGACACATAGCTAGATTCACTTTTACTTAGCCCAATTAGAAGTAATTGTTAGGAAATTAAACGAGATCACTGTAAAACGCGCAGCGGAAAAATAAAACTTGATCTCCGATTTCCTACCAAGGTTCCATGTTGTTCGTTTAATTCGACAAAAGAAATCAAAAATTACCTTCGTAGATTCGAAATCTGCAGATGGAAGAGGTGCGAAATCACGAACACCCTCTGTCGGTATCCACACGAACGCTTCCGCCCGGAGTGCTAGCTCTTCAAACTGCACGGCTGAAGAACTCGGTTTTTCACAAAAGCGATTCTAGGGTTTCGTTTCCTGTTGGTTTTCGTCTGTCTTTTCTATACGAGATACAAAGACATATATACACATATATGGACATCAAAATCCGAGTCCCAATCGGATTAGTTGATGCCAATCAAAATCCATATCAAATATGGATTCTATCAGGATATTCAAAATCCATATGAGATACGGATTCTCTCGTTATTATCCGATAATGCATATATATATATATATAATCACCAAAAAAAGAAAATCATAATAATAATAATAATTAATATCCAATATTAATATTATTAATATTAAAAGTGATAATAATAATAATAATAATAATGAATATCCCATATTAATATTATTAATATTATTAATCTCAGCCATACGCATTCTTGTGTGTGACCCGATAGGCCCATATTAATTGGTAGTTGATTAAATCTCTATTAAACCAACAAGTCGTAATTGGCCTCTAGCAAGGCATTACGACTACCCAATTAATATGAGTACAATCCAATTAGCCTAATAATAGCACATGCATTAATCCCTTTGTCACACGATATCTAGTTTGAACATAAGTCATGGTCAACATCATACTTATATTATTCAAACATATGATTACTCGATCTCTAAGTAGACTGATAAAACAAATGATATTGATCACACTATCAATTCATTTGAGCACGACCATGCATTTCACAGTCTCACAAATCAAGGGGCCCAAAGATATCTCTCTCAAAATAGAGGGACAAATTCTATCTTGATTGTTCAATATCCTCTACATAATTTCTATCACATTCAATCATGACCTTTATTATTATCTAGTTACGGATAACGTTTAATCATGTCAAAATATAATAGTCCTTATGTTGGAAACTATGACAATCTCAAGTCAAATGATTAAAACATGACTATCATGAGATTTACTTATGACGCTAATCCATGTAGTAATCTCATGATGGGTCTATCCAATACACTGTTCTCTAACAAGTATCTATGAAATTGATTTGTATCACCATACACATAATCATCTCATGATTATCAAATTAATACTCATACTGATTATAAATTATTTTATCTCTATAACAATAATAAAGCAGAGACATATATCAAAATTGTGTAACATACTAACCAACAATAATGATAATAAAACCTCTTTTATTAATAATAAATGTATAACATAAATATCCAAATCATGGCATAGGGAACATACACTAACAATCTCCCACTTGCACTAGGCCTACAAATATCTGAGACCCATAGATTTAGTGTGCTGATCATGCTTGACCCGTGAGAGAGGCTTAGTCAATGGATCCGCTATGTTATCGTATGTGTCAACTTTGCATATATTGACATCTCCTCTATCGATGATGTCTCGAATGAGATGGTACCACCTGAGTATATGTTTAGATCTCTGATGAGACCTAGGCTCTTTTGCTTGTGCTATGGCACCATTGTTGTCACAATAAATGTCCACAGGATTTGCAATGCTAGGTACTACTCCTAGCTCAGTGATGAACTTCTTCAACCAAACTGCTTCTTTAGCTGCAACTGATGCTGCTATATACTCAGCATCTGTTGTAGAATCAGCCACAGTGCTTTGTTTTGAACTCTTCCAACTAACAGCTCCACCATTCAATGTGAATACAAAACCAGACTGCGATCTGAAATCATCTATGTCGGTTTGGAAACTAGCATCTGTGTAACCATTTACAACTAACTCGTCATCCAAACCTCCATAAACCAAGAATACATCTTTAGTCCTTCTGAGGTACTTAAGAATATTCTTGACAGCTGTCCAATGACCTTCACCGGGGTCAGCTTGATATCTACTTGTTGTGCTCAATGGATATGAGACATCTGGTCTAGTAGATAACATGGCATACATGATTGATCCTATAGCAGAAGCATAAGAAATTTTATTCATTTGATCTTGCTCATCAGATGTCTGAGGACATTGATTCTTGCTAAGATGAATGCCATGAGACATAGACAGGAATCCTTTCTTGGACTCTTGCGTGTTGAACCTCTTCAACATTTTATCTATGTATGTACTTTGACTCAAGCCTATTATCCTTTTAGATCTATCTCTATAGATCTTGATACCAAGGATATAGGTAGCCTCACCCAAGTCTTTCATTGAGAATGAATTCCCTAACCAAGCCTCAACGTTTTGCAAGGTGGGGATATCATTCCCAATAAGCAATATGTCATCCACATATAAGACCAGAAACACTATTGCACTCCCACTAACCATCTTGTAAACACAAGGTTCATCTTCATTCTTGATGAAACCAAAGTTCTTAACTGTTTCATCAAAACGAAGATTCCAGCTTCGAGATGCTTGCTTCGATCCATAGATGGACCTTTGAAGCTTGCAAACCTTCTTTGAATTCTCAGGATTTACAAAACCCTCAGGTTGTGTCATGTACACATCCTCAAGTAAATTTCCATTAAGGAAATCAGTTTTGACATCCATTTGCCATATCTCATAATCATAGTATGCTGCAATGGCAAGAAGAATTCTAATAGACTTAAGCATAGCAACTGGTGAAAAGTTTTCATCATAGTCTATACTATGAGTTTGTTTGAAACCTTTAGCAACAATTCTTGCTTTGTAGGTTTGCACATTTCCATCCATGTCAGTTTTCTTCTTGAAAACCCATTTGCAACCAATAGTCTTAATACATCTAGAGGATCAATTAAAGACCAAACTTGGTTATCAAACATGGATTGCATCTCAGAATTCATGGCTCCAAGCCATTTATCTGAATCTGGACCTGACACAGCTTCCTGATAGGTAGTAGGCTCATCTTGATCTATGAGCATAACTTCACTATCATCAGTCACAAGAAATCCATATCTTTCTGGCTGACGATGTATCCTATTAGATCTGCGTTGGACTTGTGTTACATTTTCAGGCTCCACAACTGTTTGTGGTTCTGAAATTGCCTCTAAAGATGGTTCAATGATATCTTGTGGAACTTGAGTTTCCTCAAGTTGTACTATACTCCCACTAGTTCTCTTAGATAGAAACTCTTTTTCCAAAAAGACTCCATTTCGAGCAACAAACACTTTGTTATCTGAGAGAATATAGAAACAGTACCCTTTAGTTTCCTTAGGGTACCCCACAAAATACATTTGATAGACTTTGGAGCTAGCTTATCTGACACTAATCTTTTCACATAAGCTTCACAACCCCAAATCTTAAGAAAAGACAAACTGGGTCTCTTACCAGTCCATATCTCATATGGTGTCTTTTCAATGGGTTTAGATGGTACATGGTTCAAAATGAATGCAGCTGTCTCCAAGGCATAACCCCAAAAAGATAAAGGAAGATCTACTCGACCCATCATAGATCGAACCATATCTAATAAAGTTCGATTTCTCCTTTCAGAAACACCATTCCATTGTGGAGTTCTTGGAGGTGTCAACTGTGAAACGATTCTACAATTTCTTAGATGTTGGTCAAATTATTGGCTCAAATATTCACCACCTCGATCTGATCGAAGCGTTTTAATTATCTTACCAAGTTGATTTTGTACTTCATTTTGAAAAGTTCTAAACATTTCAAAAGACTCATACTTATTTTTCATTAGGTAGACATAGACATGCCTACTGAAATCATCAGTAAAAGTAATGAAATACTGAAATCCTCCTCTGGCACTAATGCTGATTGGGCCACATACATCTATATGTACCAAGCCTAATAAGTCATTAGCCCTTTCACTATGTCCAGTAAAAGGAGTCTTTGTCATCTTTCCAAGCAAACAAGACTCGCAATTTTCAAATGATTCAAAATCAAATGAATCTAATAATCCATCTTGATGGAGTTTAGATACGCGCTTCTCATTTATATGGCTAAGGCGACAATGCCATAAATATGCAGGGTTTAATTCATTTGGCTTAGTTTTCTTTGAAGATATGTTATAAATATTACCGTCATTTGAATCATCAAGGTTAAGGACATAAATGCCATTATAACTACTTGCAATACAATAAAGCAAGTCATTTTTATCAAAAATAGAACACTTCTTATTTTTAATTAAAAATGAATAACCTTCCTCATCCAAAACAGACACTGAAATAAGATTCCTACTCATAGTAGGAACATAAAAGCAATTGTTTAAAACTAACAAAAGCCCATTGGGCAAGACAAGCCCATAGGTCCCTACAGCTATAGCAGCAACTCTTGCTCTATTGCCAACACGTAAGTCCACTTCGCCCTTCTTCAGCATCCTACTCCTTTTGAGCCCCTGCATATTTGTACAAATATGGGATCCAAATCCAGTATCTAATACCCAGGAAGAAGAAGTAGATAAATTAATTTCTATAACATAAATACCTGAAGATGTAGTCGTACTACCCTTCAGCTTCTTCAACTCTTCCAAATAAACGTCACAATTTCTTTTCCAATGCCCAGGCTTGTTGCAATGGAAACAAGTTCCTTCCTTAAGAACTTTTGCCTTAGGACCAGGTTTCAGTTTAGCTTGACCCTTGGACCCTTTTGCGCCCTTCGCACCTTTAGGCTTACCCTTGCCTTTACCTTTCCTTTTCAAAGGCTTGATATTGACACTCAATACTTGGGTAGGCCTTTTGATATTCCCTTCAGCAGTTTTGAGCATACCGTGTAGCTCAGGAATGGACTTTTCCATATTATTCATATTGTAGTTCATAACAAACTGAGAAAAACTGCTAGGCAAAGAGTGTAGGATCAAATCCGTGGCGAGTTCCAAACTCAAGGGATATCCAAGTCTTGCAAGGTGATCTATATAGCCTTTCATCTTTAAAACATGAGCGCTAACAGATTCACCTTCAGACATCTTACAGTCAAAAAGTGCAACAGCGGTGTCAAACCTATCCTGCCTTGACTACTGTTGGAATGCTTGTTTGAGATGCACACTCATCTCATAAGCCTCTAGGTGTTCCAGGTCTTTCTGAAATCCTAGACACATAGTTGCCAACATTAGACATCCTATGTCATTAGAATCTTCCACATGCTTCTTATACTTGTTCTTAACAGCAACAGAAGCATCAGCAGGAGGGGGTTCAGGGACAGGGTCATCGAGCACGTAGGACTTCTTTTCTTGTTTGGGAACGATTCTCAAATTTCAAAACCAATCAACAAAATTAGTCCCACATTCTTTTAATTTTTCCTTCTCAAGGATTGATCGCAGCGATAAGGTGGAATTGTTATTAGCAGCCATTTATGATCTACAAAACATGCAAAGTAACACTTTATTAATAATAAGGTTAAAATTTATAAAACTCCCGCTAAAACATAACCCTCAAAAGAAATATTTTAGTGAGCTAAGATCCATATTTGACTTAATTCTAAACTCAGTTTTGGCATGACGCTTAAAATTAAGTTATTTAGGTAGATACCTTCTTTACCAATTACATCTCATGTAACTCTTAGATTTTATGGAATAATGACATCATATATGATTGTATGTTAGATTCCATCTAATGCCTTGGGCCTAAAACCGTTTTGATAGCCCAATTAAGTCGAACCAATTTTAAACATATGAGTAGCACTATTACTCATCCTACGTAGCTAGGAATGTTTAAAGCACATTGCTTTGGCAATACCTACTTTAATACAATCCCAGTTTTAATAGGTGTTTAAGACATGGATGGCATCAAGACTTAAATTATTAATGACGGTTTAATTTAGTTTATGTCTTGTATTGCATATTATAATAGCATCCTATCTGCATATATATAATCTATCATCCACGCATCTCATACAAAATGATAAATATGTAAACGTGACATAGCATGACCAAACTAAATATGATCTTCATGAGACCAAATGAAGATCTAAAGGAAACCCTATGTGAAAGACTTCCTATTACAACATTTGCAATGATACATATCTTCTACTCTTGAGCTCGTGCCTCCATCTCCATAGAATCCACTCGTCCTTGGTATGTGTCGCCATCACCACTTTTGTAGCTTGATTCTTCATTTATTACAATAATAAAGAAAAACCTAACTACTTGTATAATTAAATACAACAAAAACTACAGCAGCACGCAGGCCATAATAACCCAAAACAGAAATACGACTAAGTCAATCACATAGGTCCTGAGGCCATGCTATGCACCATGCAAAGACATCAACAATTATGATATATTTTACACAAACATATTATAACAAATAAATATATATTGACATTCTTAATGTCACGGTAACGCACTATAGGGCGTACGCATACGGCCAAACAGAAAGTATCAATCGCATTGATAATTTTCTTTTCGAAACCCTAACACAGACGCGTCAATCATATTAACGATCTTACTGTTTTGATTACGTGTAAACCCTTATAGAAGCATCGATCGAATCAATTGCTGTCATTCGCAAAACTTAAAACAGAATATCAATCAAATTGATAATCTTCATCCGAAACCAGAAATCAGAATCATCATCGAATTGATAATCTATCTTTCGAAACACGAAAACAGAACCATCAATCGGTTGTTCATATCGATATAAACATAATCTTTTTTGATCATCTCATGAAAAATGAAAACTTTATATCACATATAACAATCTCGAATTATAACATCTGATGAAAACAAATTGAAAACATCAATCCGCTATCACCAGATGAGATTCGAATAAGGTTTTACACATATCGTGTGATTATATCTAATATAAACAAAATCGGTTTTGATCATCATATGACAAAAGATTACAGCCGTATACAAATCATCTCATGAAAACGAATTGAAAAACATCATTCTTCTCTCATCATATGAAATCCAAATTACTGTTTTATACATATCATGCCATACGGAAAACAGTAAACACATAAGCATGATATAGTCGATTTAAACGAGACAACAAGTGTCTCTGATACCACTGTTAGGAAATCAAACGAGATCACTGCAAAACGCGCAGCGAAAAAACAAAACTTGATCTCCGATTTCCTACCAAGGATCCATGTTATTCGTTTAATTCGACAAAAGAAATCAAAAATTACCTCCGTAGATTCGAAATCTGCAGATGGAAGAGGTGCGAAATCACGAACACCCTCTGTCGGTATCCACACGAACGCTTCCGCCCAGAGTGCTAGCTCATCAAACTGCGCGGCTGAAGAACTCGGTTTTTCACAAAAACGATTCTAGGGTTTCGTTTTCTGTTGGTTTTCGTCTGTCTTCTCTATACGAGATACAAAGATATATATACACATATATGGACATCAAAATCCGAGTCCCAATCGGATTAGTTGATGCAAATCAAAATCCATATCAAATATGGATTCTATCAGGATATTCAAAATCCATATCAGATACAGATTCTGTCGTTATTATCCGATAATGCATATATATATATATATATATATATATATATATATATATATATAATCACAAAAAACGAAAATCATAATAATAATAATTAATATCCAATATTAATATTATTAATATTAAAAGTTATAATAATAATAATAATAATAATAATAATAATAATAATAATTAATATCCCATATTAATATTATTAATATTATTAATCTCAGCCATACGCATTCTTGTGTGTGACCCGATAGGCCCATATTAATTGGTAGTTGATTAAATCTCTATTAAACCAACAAGTCGTAATTGGCCTCTAGCAAGGCATTACGACTATCCAATTAATACGAGTACAATCCAATTAGCCTAATAATAGCACATGCGTTAATCCCTTTGTCACACGATATCTAGTTTGAACATAAGTCATGGTCAGCGTCATACATATATTGTTCAAACATATGATTACTCGATCTCTAAGTAGACTGATAAAACAAATGATATTGATCACACTATCAATTCATTTGAGCACGGCCATGCATTTCACAGTCTCACTAATCGAGGGGCCCAAAGATATCTCTCTCAAAAGAGAGGGACAAATTCCATCTTGATTGTTCAATATTCTTTTCATAATTTCTATCACATTCAATCATGACCTTTATTATTATCCAGTTACGGATAACGTTTAATCATGTCAAAATATAATAGTCCTTATGTCGGAAACTATGACAATCTCAAGTCAAAGGATTAAAACATGACTATCATGAGATTTACTTATGACGCTAATCCATGTAGTAATCTCATGATGGGTCTATCCAATACACTGTTCTCTAACAAGTATCTATGAAATTGATTTGTATCACCATACATATAATCATCTCATGATTATCAAGTCAATACTCATACTGATTATAAATTATTTTATCTCTATAACAATAATAAATCAGGGACATATATCAAAATTGTGTAACATACTAACCAACAATAATGATAATAAAACCTCTTTTATTAATAATAAATGTATAACATAAATGTCCAAAACATGGCCTAGGGCACATACACTAATAGTAATTGCATGGCCCTAGCATTCGTGCTCAATCTCTTTTCATCATCACTAGTATACTCTTATTTTATGCTTAACAACCTCTAGTGTGACTTCATCTATGGTGGATAACTTTGACGGAACAAATGGACCATCTTCTATAATGAACCATAGATCAATATCAATAGCCATAAGAAATAGTTTCATTCTTAACTTCCATTGAATGAAAGACATCGTCAAACAGAGGAGGCCTTTGACTGGACATACCTTCTTGCTCGGTTTTGAGTTTGTGGTTGTCATCTCACTTAGATCGTTGGATCCTTTTGATGTGAGTGTTCCTGCTCTCTGATACCACTTGTAGGATCTGCAAGGCACCACTAGAAGGAGGGTTGAATAGTGGGTGCGGAAAATTTGGGTTTTAAAATAGTTTTAGACCAAAACCCCAACTTCTGAAAAAGGTTTCTATTTTCAGGACCTGTTTTGAAACTTTTTGAAAACTAGGTTACAGATCTTCAAAAATTCTGAAATTTGTAGAGATCTTAGTCTCAGATGTTCTGAGTATCTCCTAAAAATTTCAGATTAAAATTCAACCTTTAACCCCTTTAAAAGTCGTTTTTGGTCAGATTGCGCAAATCTACCAGAAACGGTAGTCTGATTTGAAAAATTAATTTCAGTTAAACCGTGACTCCAAATGCTCTGAAAATTTAATGAATAACCCCTTATTAGTTTATTTAATTGGGTTGAAACAAGTTTGAAAAATTCTTTTCGAAAGTTAGTCAAATACGTTCAAAGTCTCAACCTTTGGAAGTCGGAAAATCAAACTACACTAGTCTCAGAACTTTTGGCGTTTGGATGACTTATACTTGTCCAAAAGGGTTTCAATTTGCACCCTATGATTCTGGAAAGTTTCGTAATTTTTGAAGTTTGTTTACTATTTTTAAGAACGTGATGAAAATGATGCACTGTGCTGAAAGTAAAGAACACAAGGAATTTTATACTGGTTCGGTTAAATCAACCTACTCCAGTCTTCGAGGACACCTTCCTCGGTTATCACTAATCACAAAACACAAATAACACCTTAACATATAGGGTTGATGGAGTTACACACTAACTCCAACTCTTTACAAAACTTGTAAGTGATTACAACGATCACGAACACCACCACCTAGCAGATGCAAGATGGATCACACATTGATCAATATTTTACAAAAATAAAGAGTATATGGTGGTATAGATGAAGCCTATTCAAGATGTATGAATATAAATACAATAGGCTTTAAGAGAAGAAAGAACGAAGTGTAGTAGGAGAAGGAGATGAAAAACGTTTTTGATCTTTTGAATTGCAATACTTGTCTTGTATTTTTGTTTGCTCTCCTCTTTCCTTTTTATCAATAGTGGCCACCCCTTGCTGCCTCTTTCTTCTCTTGAAAATTATCTTCTAAGTCCTTGGAAGAGTATATTGCATCATTGTGACATTTCCTTGCTTACTTGGCAACTCCTCATTGGATGATCATTAAGCCCTTGCTTACTTGGCACTCATTGATTGGATGGAAGTTGTCATCATTTGATGACTAGATAAAACTGAAAATAACCTTAAAAAACATGTGCCAATTAGTCATAAAAATGTTTCCATAAGTCACATATCAATTCCACATAATTAGAAAGACAACTCATCACCGATTCCTACCCAAAAATTGGCCATATGCTTTCTACACATGCTGAAATTTCAACATGTGTGATATTCACACTAAATTCAAGATATTGCCATGTAGGTAGTAGATTTATTCCTTGAAAATAAAAAATAAATCAATCATCATTTAGTACATAACATTTCTACTAATTTTGGAATAAAATTAGTAATCATAGAGGCCATAAAATCGGCCATATTCATTCCAAGACATCGCTAAAATTTTCAGCATGTGTGATATTCCAAGATACCATCACATTATTTCCATAATATTTTTAAAACATTGCCATATTATCTTTCAAACATTCCATATAATTCAAATTAGTAAATGTGGCACTACTTAGCTTGAAAATTTTGGGCCAGCCATAAACTACACATGCTGAATTTTCAGCATGTGTCACAAATGTGACAAAGTTTGAAATGTTACTTTGTGTAGCTCATTTCTTTATGTCATCAACATTGTATGCTTCATTCTTGGCCAATCAAGATGCCAACATTATCTTTCAAACATTCCATATAATTCAAAGTAGTAAATGTGGCACTACTTAGCTTGAAAATTTTGGGCCAGCCATAAACTACACATGCTGAATTTTCAGCATGTGTCACAAATGTGACAAAGTTTGAAATGTTACCTTGTGTAGCTCCTTTCTTTATGTCATCAACATTGTATGCTTCATTCTTGGCCAATCAACATGCCAACAAAGCTCCACATATGCTCCAACAAGGTTGTCTAGGCGTGTGATGATGGATTATACATGTGCTGAATTTTATTTTTGTAAACTTTGTAAAACAATGTACAATAATTATACACATATGGTATATTCCAATCAGCCGTTAAATGATTTTTCTAGAACACTTTAAAATGTATAGAGTATGTAAAAAGTGTCAAGATACATGTTTTATGTCATGCCAAAAATGTTCCATGTGTCGTGTTCGTAGAAAACCGAAATTTTGAATTTTGTCGATTACGCGATTTTTCTCCGATTGAATTCAAACTTTTTGCACATGTTATATATATTATGTTACACATAATATACATAAATTAAACTTTAATATTCAGCTTTAAAGACTGAGTAAAGTGGCGCATACATGTGACAAAAATGTTGAATTTGAAATATCCACAATTTGGCCTTAATTGGGGGTGATTTGTGTGTGTCAACATAGAATGATTTCATGGATGAATATACCATGTAAGCCACGAATTTGATGGCCATTTTTGAAGTGTAGGAGCTAGCCATCTATATATGGCAAGTACGTGACACGTTGGCGAAGTTTCGGTATTCACCCGATACGACAATTTTTGGTTTAGAACGTGTCATAATAAATTTGTCATCTCCATGACTTATATCATATGATATAAGACCTGAATATACTCATAATTATGAGGTAAATATAGTGGTGTGACGTTAACGTACGTTCGTAAAATATATAACGTGTCGGTAGTACGTTGAAATATATGTGTATGTGCCTTTTTATAAAAAATCTAAATATATATAAAAATATATGTATAAGGCGTGTATAAAGGAGAGGAGAAACTTTTCATTCTTCAATTTGTTGCCTTTGTGCCTTTTCCAAATATAGCTTTCTTTAATGAACTACTTAGTTCATTTAACTAAGTACTTTACTTAATGAACTAGTTTAGTTCATTAATGATGACACCTGAAAATAGTTCAAACACAACAAATGTTCGTCATTTGATGTAAGCTTTAAAGCTTCATGGCTCGTTAGTACGACAACATTATATGTGAACTATATAAGGCAGGTTTCATGCAAAAACGTGTCAAGTCATAAAACGTTCATGCATTTCTTTAGTATACGTTATTTAAATCATGTATTTTGTAATCACTCAAACCCCTTTTTTTTTACAATGGATCCTCCTTTTGTAACCTTCTTTAGTTTTGAGAATAGAGTTGGATCTTCCGTAATGTGTCTTGAACAACCACTGTCAAGAAACTATTTGTGTGCTACATCTATTGTTTTATATGATCCTTGCAAAATGTAACGATCTTCTAGGTACCCTTCATTTAAGGTCCTCAAGGGTTAGTGAATCAACCTATTGCAAGAGTACCTTTAGGTACCCAAACTTGGGTGACCTGTTTTGGTCTTACAAAAGATGAGAAGAAGGATAAAGAAGGAATATAGAATATGTCATGATTACTTCTCATTGGCCTATAATGGCCGAACCTATCATTGTAGAAATAAGATTAATCTTGACTTTGATATGCATTTCGGTTTGCATGCAAGGTCTAACAATTTCTTGTGTTCAATTAAGCGTTTCTTTTCTTTTGCAAGAGCCTTAGCAAACTTATGTAGCTCAAGATATTGAACTGGTTCAGAATCAGAATCACTATCAGAATTTACCTCACTATCAAAAAACGGAGGCATTTGGCTTGATATACCTTCTTGCTCAGTTTTGTGGCTAGTTGATGCCATCTCACAAAGATTGTTAGATCTTCTTGTTGTGAGTGAACCTCGCTCTGATACCACTTTTCGGACCTGTGTAGCACCACTAGAAGAGGGGTCGAATAGTGAGAGCGAAAATTTTGGTTTTCAAAAATTATTTAGTGACCAATACTCACTTCTGAAAACAGAATCTGTTTTCAGACCCCATTTGTAATTAACTAAACAAATAGGTTTTTGACCTTTAAAATTCGTGAAATTTTGTGAAAATGTACTTTAAGATGATATCTATATGTCATAAAAATTTCATATCAAAATTCAAAGTCTAAGGATCTAAAAAAACGTTTTTCATTAAACTCTATCAATTTGTGAAAAATTTTTCCTTATAATAAAAAATTAATTCCTAATTAATGACAACTCCGAATGATCTGAAATTTTGATGAGATGTCCCTTCTAGTTTAATGGGTTGAAAAAGTTCCAAAATTCCTTTGGAAATTATATCAACTACGTTGATGTTCTCAACCTTTGTAACTCTGAGAATCAGATTGCACTAGTCTCAAAACTTTGAACATTTGGATGACTTATACTTGTCCACATTCGATGAAACTTGTGTTAAATTAAACCTAAGAATAGTATATCTATATTTGTAAAATTTGATGATTTTAAAAATTGTTTGCTATTTTTCTTAGTTGCGTTGAAAACGTTGCAAAAACAGAAACTAAAAGCAAAAGTGTAGAATGTAAGAACACCAACATTTTTATATACGTTCGGTCAATGTGACCTACTCCAATCTTCGAAGACACCTTCCTCGGTATTCACTAATCACCAAAGTCATCTTAGAACAAGGATTGTTGTAGTTATGCACTAACTGCTTTAATGTCTAACCATTTTACAATGAATCACAACAACAATCAACAAAATCACCACCATCTCACTAATGAAGGTTTTTTCACACTTTGATCAACCTTTTACAAGTAAAACATGTATGGGTGGTATATGAAGCCTTTACAGATTATAGAATGTATGTTTGATAGGCTTAAGGCTTTGAGCAAGAGAGGAAGATAAAAGATGAAGAGAATTCTTGCTTTGCACTTGATAGAATGTAGAAAATGAGTCTTGTCTTGTGTTTGATCACCTTGCTCCCTTTTCTAACATAGTTCATGCCTTAGGGCTGAGAAACGTTTTAATGAAATGTCTTGAATGCCCCTGGAAGATGTCTCGCAAAGCCTTGTGACAAACCTTTGCTTATTTGGACAAAATATGATTGGACAAGTGATGTCTTCGCCTTGCTGTCACTCTATGATAGGGTCATCATTTAGCCACCTTGGTACTTAATATATGGCATGGAAATTACCCAAAAAAATCTGAAAACAATTTGAATTTCAAACCTCTTGATTTCCTATCAATCATAAGTGTGACAGCTTCTCATTTTTGGAACGATTTTGAACCTTGAAATGCCACTCCAAAGAAAACGCCCACATGCTGAAAATCTCAAAATTTCTTTTGAATTATGAAATATCATCTTGTGTGTCTTGATCTCCATCAATACTTGCATTCTTTTGTGGATCATTCTCCACCAATCATAGTGCAAGATGAGCTCTACCTAGGCTCCAAATCAGCTCAATTCAACCTCGCACCTCAGAATTCATGTGGTGAAAACAATTTTTGAATTTTGAATGATAATAATGTAGTATCTTCATAAACATGGTAAATTTCAATGGCCATTTAACTTTGCCTTCTAGTATACTTCAAGATATGTCTTGGATGTATAAGACATGTTTAGATACATGTCTTAACATGTAAGAAACGGCACATTATAAATGATGTAGAAAAATGAATTTTCGACTTCCGTCGATTGCGGGTTTCTTCTCCAATTAATCACGGAATGGTCCCTGCGGCTTTAGCGCCGCCGACGCTGATTGCTGCCCATCCATTGCAGCCTGCTGCTTTCTCTGTCTGATTCCACCGGAAGCTATTCATCATTCACGTCGAAGCGAAATAAATCTACACAACCTTCATCCGCGGGGAAGGTAATTTTATTGCTCACGGCGGCGCTGTTCGCTGACCGACGCGATCCCCTCCTTCCGTCGCATGTCTCTCGCACATTACTATTCCTACTGGTTGTCGTTTATTTTTACCATCGGTCTGAATTTTCTTGATTATGGCGACGGCACCAACCTTTGCTGCCGTTGTCTCCGGTGCATCACCAATCGTCAATATCTCCATTACACCGAAACCGGTTTCTCGTCACAAGGGCATTCCGCTGGTTTCGTTTCTTGATGAGGAAATTGATGCGCTGGCCGAACCCTACAGGTATTCTTTAGTCGGCACTTTTTGGTATGGCAGGCCACCATTGAAAGTTATACGTGAGGTGTTTGAAAAATTGGTTTTCACCAAGATTTACGTGTCACTTTGCTTGATAAGACGCATATTCTTCTCAATTTCCGCAATGAAGCGGACTATTTGCGTTGTTTCTATCGTCGATCATGGCAGATTTCTGGTTGCCATATGCGAATTACAAAGTGGACAGTAGATTTTGATCCCAGTGTAGATGTTCCTATTGTGCCGATCTGGGTAGCACTGCCGGCTTTGCCTATATATTTCCATCATCGATCCGCATTATTTGAGGTGGTTAAACCTATTGGTACACCGTTGAAGTTAGATGTTGCCACTAAGGATGGCTTGCGTCCTTCAGTGGCTCGCGTTTGTGTTGAGGTTGATGTTTCCCAAGACTTACCACAGAAGATTTATCTGCAGGCAAAAGGTCGAATGATCCTGCAAACAATAGTGTATGAGGACCTTCCTCTCTTTTGCACCTCTTGCCGTCGGCTAGGTCATGCCACAGCGGCATGCCCGTCTAAATCCACTGATACTGCGGATCCACCGCCTCCTCCTCCGCCTCCTCCGCCACCTCCGCCGAAATTGCATCGTCCTCCTCGTCAACGATGGACCCCAATCAAAAAGAGTGTGACGTCATCCGGTGTGCCTGAGTCAACTGCTCCGACGACACCTACTGCTGCCCCTACACCGATGGCCCCGCAAGAATTGCCCCCTGCCATGCAGACTGACACTACCGTTCCACCATTGCCTTCCCGCACCAACATGTTGCGATGGTCAATACTGAAGAAGAATTTTGCTATGCAGCAGATTATCACCTCCCTGTCGAGCCCCCACATGCGGACATAGGTCACTCTTCTGATACTGATTTGCCGCTAGAAGGAACAATTGAGGATGTTTTGGATGTTACGGAAGACATTGCCCGTAAAATGCAATCTATGCCGACTTCGCCGGCTGAAGATGTTCTGATCTCGCGCTTAACTGAGGCTCCGTCGGCGACAGATTTTATCCCAGTAGTCCCAAGACGTAAGCGCCGTCCCCGTAAGACCTGCCTCCTCTCCCACCTTCTACGATCTTAACTCGGAGCGCGTCTCATGTTGTTCAGGGAAGTTCCTCTCTTACTCAATGAATCTCTTAGTTTGGAATATTCGGGGCATGAGTGCCTCTTTGCCTAGGTTAAAAACATTTAATTACAGAACATCGGTTGCATTTACTAGCTTTATTAGAGCCTAAACACGCTCCTTCAAGCATTTGTCGTTTCATGTTGCAGCTTGGTTTTACGCACTCTTATGCTTCTGATTCACAACGCATTTTGGTTTTTTTGGCGGGATACTGAGTTTAACTTACTTGCTACTCAGGATCAGGGTCAAGTGGTGCATTTTACACTTCAGTCTCTCTCGTTACAATGGAAATCTGTGTTTTCGGTGGTTTATGCCAGCACGACGCCTCTTCAGCGCCGCTCTCTCTGGCAAGCCTTGGGTGATTTTGCTTGTTCGTGTACATTACCTTGGCTTGTGGGGTGGTGACTTTAACACATTCCGTGCTTTAGAAGATCATCGTGGTCGCTCGACTCCATCATTATCCATCGTACAGGATTTAATGATTGTCTTGAACAGTGCTCGCTTATGGACCTTCCTTATCAGGGATCTAGATTTACTTGGGCAGATGGCAGGGGATTGGGTCGCATCTGTCGCAGATTAGATTGGTTATTTGTTAATTCATCATTTCAGGATAGTTTCACCACGCTCCCGTTGTCTCATCTACCAAGAGTTGCCTCTGATCACATGCCACTATTACTTTTATGTCGCCGCCAGAGCGCCCCTTCTCGGCGCCAGTTCAGATTTTTGGACCCATGGCTGCCATTCACTCAGATTTCCATCATTATATGCAGCAGGCATGGAGATCTTATCCGACTACGGGTGGTATGTTTGGTTTTTTATAACAAGCTATGCTCTTTTAAAAAAGATATCCAACGGTGGAATGTTGACATTTTTGGAAATATTTTTCAAAACCTTAAGTATGCGGAGACCCAATTAAATCTGGCTTGAAGCAGCTTTAGATGCGCAACCTACAGAGGAGACTCGAGGCCAACTATCATAAGACTAAGGCTGAATATCTGCAAGCCTCTGCTGCTGAATTGAGATTCTGGAGGCAAAAGGCTAGAGTAAAATGGCTTCAAGAGGGGGATGCTAATGCACAATATTTTCACTCTATTGCTAAGGGGAAACGGACGAAATTACGTATTCAGCAAATAAAGGATGCTGAGGGCCACCTGCTAACGGAACCCTCAGACATCATGACAGCTGCTGTTTTCCTTTTACAAAGATTTGTTTGCACCACATCCAACACAAAACCATGCGGCCATATTATCATACATTCCTCGGCTGGTCACGAATGAGGACAATACGCGGTTGTCCATGCTCCCTACTGAGTCAGAAATTAAAGAGGCGGTATGGCATCTGGATCCTCACAGTGCGGCTGGTCCAGATGGTTTTCATGGTATGTTTTTATCGTTCCTGTTGGTCGGTCATACATTTCTGATGTGGAAAAAGCTGTGCAGGAATTCTTCTTAGGTATTCCGCAGCCTGGCCATTATGGCGAGTGCAGGTTATTACTTTGATACCCAAACATCCTCTCCACAGTCTTTCAGCGATTTCCGCCAATTTGTTTGACGAATTTTCTAAGTAAGGTATGCACCCGGATTATCGCAACGCATTTTGGGACTCCTTCTTCTAAGTTGATTTCTCCGGAACAAACAGGTTTTCTTCCAGGGTATGATATCTCCACACAAGTTTTATTGGCCCGAGAAATGGTTCACATGTTGGATAATGGTACCTCACATTTATGTTTAAAATTGGATATGATGAAAGCTTTTGATCGAGTCAGTTGGGATTATTTGGAGAAATTATTGTTGACCTTTGGTTTCTCAGGATTTTTCACCAGGTTAATTCTTAATCATCTCCGAGCTACCACACTATCAGTTTTGATCAATGGTGAACCATCTCCATCTTTTCGTCCATCTCGAGGGGTAAAACAGGGGGACCCTTTATCTCCTTTGCTTTTCATTCTGTCTTCTGAGGGATTCAGCCGTGGCTTATCGGCTTTAGTCGCAGCGGGCAATATTTCACTCATTCAGACTTGGTCGTATTCCATTTGCCATTTCTCATTTAGCTTATGCAGATGATCTCCTTGTTTTCCTACAAGGTACACAACGCAATATCAGTCGCTTTAAAAATTTTCTAACAGACTATGAAACTGCTTCTGGACAAAAGGTTAACTCCACAAGAGTAGTATGATTCCATCGGCTCGACTATCTGTGCGTCGTGTTCGTGATTTACAGGAGGTTCTGGGAATGAGACTTTCGTCACTTCCTTTTCGTTATTTGGGTTCTTATCTCACAAGGGTATTACACGCTCTCGCTATTGTGCTACTCTGTTACAACATTTCGATGATAAATTACAGGATGGCACTCCAAACTTCTTCTTTCAGCAGGCCCGTTTAGTGTTACTACGTTCTGTGATCTCTGCGCTCCCCTCTACATGTCATGGCAGCAGGAGGTCTGCCAAAGTCAGTCATTAAAATGATACACAGGAAAATGGCGTCCTTTATTGGGAAATCGCCATCATTGGGTAGCATGGTCCACTATCACATTGCCTATAGCGGAGGGTGGATTGGGGCTGCGAGATCTCCATTCCTTGCAGCAGGCATATCATTGCAGAATCTGGTGGCAATATCATAAGCACGATACACTATGGAGTCGGTATATGCACGCTAAATATGGACGTCGGGGAGATTTTCGGCCACGCCTGCCAGATTCACCAGTTTGGAAGCTTATTTGTCGCATTCATAATATTTGTGCATCACATACCACTGGGGGCTAATAATTTCCTCGCTTGGCAGCCCTCGACATCAGGGGAATTTGCGCTTAAATCTCCATACAATATTTGTCGCACATCCCGACCCACATTGATTTCCGCAAAGTTCATTGGTTCAAATACCATTCGCCATCCATCAGATTATTCCTATGGCGTTTATTCCATGCGGCTTTGCCATTTGAAGACTATATAGGTTCTTATCTGACAGCTCGTCCCACGCAGTGTCCATTCTGCAAGCGCCATTCTTCCTCTGTGGATCATATTTTCCTCTATTGCTCGACAATTCAGCCTGTGTGGATGTTCTTTGCCTCAGAACTGCAGGGTGTACCTCCAACAACTCTATCGCTAAGACAATACTTATTAGCTTGGTGGTACAGGTCATCCACTTCTTCTTAGATGGGGGTGCTTAAGATTGTGGTCCCGGCCATTATAACTTATAATATATGGCGTGCCTATGCCAATCTGGTATATGGGGATCAGATCTCCTTTTCTATATCTGCATTTTCGGCGCACAATTCACTTTGATCTTCATATGTGGGGTCATACGATTCAAGGAACTAAATTGGCAGCCGGTCCATTTACGCCATTTATCATGGCTTCAACGCCCCCGCCCTCCGCGTCTTCAAGTGATTAAGTGGCTTACTCCACCATCAGGCCGATTTAAACTCAATGTGGATGCAGCGGTTGGACGATTCAATGCGGCAGGAGGCGCCATTCTGCGCGACTCTAGTGGCGCATGTGTGCGTGCCATCGCATTCCGCCCTCCCATTCTGTACACCGCTGCAAGGCTGAATCCAGACAGCACTGTTTGGCTTGTTTATTTCCTACCATTATATAGATCCCTCATTATGGAAACTGATTGTGCACAACTGCTACAACGTTTAGGGCAACATCAATCGATCTTTGGAAACTTCCATCTGAAATTACTACATTTGTTGATCACACGCCATCATTTGGAAAATAATCACGTGTTCAGGGAGGCAAATATGCCAGCGCATTACTTGGCTCAGCATGCAATGATGTTGCCATGCAACTCATTTTCACAGCCTCTAGCCCTGCCATCGATTGTGCCGGGCAGCAGTCTCACTGGACCTCACGTCAGTCACTGTGCGTAGACAGTCAACATAACGTCTTCCAATGGATTGGCATACATAATTTTTATCTGCCTGTACTTGTTGGAGTACAGGCAGGCCGGGAATGTTGGCTGTTCTTTTCTACTATTTGGCATACACATTCTTCCATGCTTACACACATATTATTTTTCCATGTACATATAATCTCTTTGATGAGGATGCTCGACCGTCTTGGTACAATGCTGCGATACGTAATATCATGGGCGTTTGCAATGAATGGCAACGGGCGAACTGTTGCTGCCTGCGCTATTCTAGTGCAGGCAGCCTTGGTTTTCGGGAGCCTTCACACTTGCTGGATATTCATCTTGCGCAACTGACTATACGTGGATGGGAATGCATTTGGGGCATGAGCTTTGCGTTGGCTCACTATCTATGTCTTCCACCAGGATTGGCGAACTCTGACACATCCTGCCTGTTTCCCTCAGGGATCCAGGCAGGCTCGGTATGTCTGCTATCTATCGGCCTATATTCATATTCTCCACTGCTGTTTTATACTACCGCTTGGTGTTTTTCTATTTCATGTCTTGCGATTACGTCTGGCGCTGCCAACCTGCTGGTTTTTCCTTCTTGGCGAACTTAACAATCATTGACAAGCCTAACCCTTGGATTGATATGACGGGGCTACTGGAGGTGCACTGCCGCATCGTACTTTCAGCTTTATCCGATACTGGCGCCATTTTCACGGATATCACCATTTGTACTCATATTTACATTCTACACATTTCAATGATAGTCATATAAATATGTACGCTTTTTCCTTCGCTAGGGTTTTATCCACAAGGGTGGTTTTACCTAGCAAGGTTTTAATGCGGCATATCGTATATGACTGGAGATATGTAATTCTTAGTTCGTTATTTCATTTGTTCACATACTCTGAACTGATGTAATATGGTTTTCCTCCCCGCATAAGTGAGGCTTTATTCTAATCAAATAAATTTTTCTCAAAAAAAAAAATAAAAAAAAAATAAAAAAAAAATATATGCCGTGTATGTATCCATGCTTTGTGGTGAAGAACTTTCCATTTGAGATTTGTTGAAGAATAGACATTTTCAAATATATCTCCTTAAGCACTTCATTTAATGAACTAGTTTAGTTCATCTCCTTAAGCACTTCATGAATGAACTAGTTTAGTTCATGTAACATGGCACCTGAAAATAGTGTAAACACAACAAGTGTTTTCCATATGATTTAAGCCTTAACGCTTCATGGCACGTTTAGTCCAACAACAATATATATATAAAACATATAAAGCATATTTACCATGTA
>AP025061.1:18634624-18657688 GCA_036186865.1 Eustoma russellianum
TAGTCCAACAACAATATATATATAAAACATATAAAGCATATTTACCATGTACGCATGTCATGTAAGATTTAAATCATGCATTTCAAAATCACATAACTTTTAAATCATTCATTTTGAAATCATTCAAATCTCGATTTCTCAACAATATCTCCCTTTTAATGTTTTGCAAAATAACCTCTAATCGTGATTTAAATGTGTCATAATCACTCCCCCTACAATCATGTATTTGTAACTTGCATTTCAAAATCATAACTCGTATTTTAAAATTTGAATTTTAAAACTCCCCTCAAGTCATGCTCCTCTTAAGTCAATCTCTCCCCCTTAAATCATGTTTCTCCCCCTTTATTTTGTTAATCACATAAAAACGCAATTAGAAGCAAAAGCAATAAATAGCAATTTATACCATATCAACAAATTATGTCTAATTTAGATCGTAGATTTTCATACGTGACTTGATTAAGGATTTTTGTGAATATGTCGGGTACTTATTCTTCAGTATGAACATGTTCTATAATAATGTCGCCATTATTTACACCCATTTCGTACCTATTATTGTTTTGTCTTGTGGTCGAGGTACTAAATCCCATACAACGTTTTTTGTAAATTGATTTAATTTGTCATGCATAGTATCAATCCAAGAAGAATCATTCAAAGCATCAAGCACATTCGCTGGATCTATTTCAGAAATCATAGCATGGAATTGAATAATTTCTTCTTGATCTATTCTTCTATGTGGTCATACACCTTGAGATATGTTGCGTATTATGTGGTCTTGTGGATGATCTCTATGCCATCATGGTTGATTATTTTCTAAGTTGTCATGCGGTTCTAAGTGTTCATGCATTTCTAGAGTACCATGATCATGATGTATGCTGTTTTCCTCTATGTCATCCATCACAGGTTTCAATTCAAAATCATCATATTCTTTATTTATTTCAAGTTCACCAAATTCATTGAATTTCACTTGTATAGATTCTTAAATTTGTCTAATGACGGGATCATAGCATCTATATGCCTTACAATTTACAGAATATCCAACAAAAATACATTCAATAGATTTAGACTCAAATTTATCTAAATTATCTTTTGTGTTTAATACAAAACATTTACGGTCGAAGACACGAAAATAATCAATCTTTTGCATGCGATCGTTTAAAATCTCATATGGCGTTTTGTTAATTTTCTTTCTAAATGATAAACGGTTAATTATATAACATGCACAATTAATGTCTTTCGCCCACATAAATTTGGGCAAGTGATTTTCACTAAGTATGGTTCTTGAAATTTCTTACAATGTCCTATTCTTTCTTTCAACTACACTGTTTAATTCTAGCGTTATATGTGGTGAAAATTCATGCTTAATACCTTTTTCTCCACAAAAAGCAATCATATCTTTATTTTTAAATTCGCCGTTTCTATCGCTCGTAATCTTTTACATCCACATCGTATTCATTTCAAGTTGTCTTATCAATTTAGCAATATCATGGCACTATCATCTTTATTTGCAAGAAAAAAATCTATCTATGAAACAATAACGCATGCATAGTGTCGTCCTCCAAGGCTTCTAGTACGACTAGGACCAAACAAATCAATATAGAATAATTCCAAAATTCTAGATGTCCCAATGACATTCCAATCTTTCATAAACCCTTAATTTATTCATAAGGAGTAAACAGACGAGATTTACATACTTTTATATCGTCTAAATCTCCTCTAGGGGACGGTTCTAAAACTTCGAATGGATTACAAACGGAGTTACAATTGGGGAGACTGTTGTGACTGGAGATTGAGAGCTTTTCGGTGTTTTTTCTTCCGTTATGCGATTCGGATGTTACGTTCGGAAATGGCTGGATGTTTTAAAAGAAATGTTATTTACGCCTATACATTATTTTAGATATTACCATTTTACCCATCTGATTATAATTATTTTTAGGATACTGCAGTCTAACTTGTGTTTTCATTAAGAGGTGAGATTCATCTTTGACATGCATGACATGTTATGAAAGATGACATATGCATGGGTGTTGTGTGTGGTTTTAAAGAAGTGCATGCATCATGATACACTAAGCATAAGATTTGATGTGCAAGAAACGTGACTAGCTGATGACTTGCTTATGTGATATGTTGTTTTAATACATGTTTGTTCTCGTATCCGTGTATCATTTATGTATTTTATCTGTTTTGAGGAATTCTTATAAAGATGCTATTTGCTAACCCGAGCACCTTATTTTGGGCAATGACTTATACACTGGTGACTCGTCGTGTGTGATCCCATAAGGTGTATAGACGGGTTACTTGCTGGCGATAATTTCGCTAAGAACAGATGCTCTATTCCTTTTCAGGTGAGCAGAAATATGAAATGATATTTATCGAAGACGATGGCGAGTGGGCTCAGTGGCATGATGGACATGGAAGTAGATAGATGTTTGCTTCCTTTTTTTATTTTGGAAAACTTGATGTTTATTATGTGTACTGGAGGATAAGTTAGACAGTTGTCTGAACACCCTTTTATTTTCGCTGTACTTTCTGGTTGTATTAATGATGATGAAGTTTTAAATTTGATGACGTTTCCGCTGATTTATCTTACGTCATGAATGATGTACGCTTGATTCTTTGACGCTTCGTAGTTCTCATAGTAGACTACGGCGGGTGCACTGGTTCCGATGACAGTATCGGGCCGGGGCGCTACAGGTGGTATCACAGCCTAGGCTTCAGATCTATCTCGGAAACTTAGGTTCATGATCTTTTAGCAATTTAAGATGCGATTTTCCCTTAAGTTTGATCCTTAGCTATAAGTGCTGAATTCTTTAGAGTTTAAGTATGATCAGGGTTGGGTGTGTGCGAGCGCGTTTAGCATCTAATTTTCGTATTAATATTTTATTTCATGTCCCACCCATTCTTGCGCATTCAAGCTTTCAGTAACATCTTGTATTTACTGAATGCTAATGCAATGTTGACCTTTCAGAGAAATGCCTCCAAGAAGAGAGAACACAGGGAACACTAACAACGAACAGGAGAACCAGCCACCACAAATTGTTTTACCCCAGGTGCTCACTGATGCACTAACGGTGATCGCACAAGGGTATGCGCAACAGCATCAGCCTCCGCCTCCTCCACCGCCACAACATAACATCCGGTTCTTTTATAGAGAGATGAGAAAGATGAGGGTGCCGGAGTTTGGAGGATGTACTGATCCTGAGGAGGCTCAACACTGGTTGGCTGAGGTGGAGAAATGTTTTCGGCTAGTGCAAGTACCAAATGAGATAAAGGTTGAGGTGGCCACACCCCTTCTAAGTGGCAAGGCTGGCGAATGGTGGGACGGAATGGTGTTGAGAATGATGTTAGATTATAAAATGTTTTGATGATACAAAAAGATGTTTTAAAAGGACTAAGATAAAATTTCATATCTTTAGTTCAAAGCAAAATTGATGTAAACATGTGCGAGACGAAAAATCTCTCATGAATCGGATGAAGGTTACATCAGCCCTTCAAGAGATCCATGTGAAGCTTGGTAAAAATTTAAGCACTCAGATCCACGTCATACTCTCAGCCAAGAGACGTAGATCGATTGACGTATATCTGAGAGACGTCGATCTCTCAGTTAAGCATACGTCGATCGATCGACGTATAACTGAGAGATGTCGATCTCTCAGCTTCAGGTATGTCGATCGATCGACATACATCTGAGAGGCGTCGATCTCTCAGCCTAATGACGTCGATCGATCGACGTCATTCTGAGAGACGTCGATCTCTCAGTCAGGCTGACGTCGATCGATCGACGTCTGACCGAGAGACGTCGATTTCTCAGCCCTGGCACGTAGATCGATCGACGTCTCCAGGATTCAAAAATTTTCGAACGTTGGAACAAAATCCAAGGGAGATCTATGATATTTTCTCTCTCCAATCTTGCTCAAATTTCTTGTGGACTTTAACCCAACATATTACATGCTTCCTTGACTATTTTAAACATGTCTAAGATTCTCTAGGGTGGCTATCCAAGATCAAATCACTACATAGGGTGGCTAAAGACTATTTGGGCACTATCTTGACATTTTTGAAGATGAAGACTTGGTGGAGAGCCTCAAAAACGTGGTCAAATTTATTTATAAATAGAAGAGGCTTGGATGAAGCAATTACACACTTTCAATATCATCTAGCTTCATTTTCCATTGTTGTATATTTCTCTCATACTTGTAAATTTGTTTAAAGCTTGTCTAGCTTTTCTTTGATCTTCATTATTGTATATTGAGAGAAAGAGAGTCAAGCACAAGAGGAACCATAAATATTTGATCTCTTGCTTGTGCTTAGACTTGTGAGAAAGTGTGAACCTTACTATATTTCTTCAACCCACTGTGAGAAGTTCTTGAGGGAACTTTTGTTGAAGTAGTGAGGAAGCAAGAAGTTGTTCTTGCTAAGAGCTGTAGTTGCTGTAGTTGCACAAGTGTGTTTTGTGCAAGAAGTTGCTGTTGTTGTCGCTTCACTAAAGTGTTAGTGTAAGTGTTGCTGTGGTTGTTCTTATTGTTCATAATAAGAAGAGTAGTTGTTGAAAATCCACTTTGGAAACAAAGTGGTAGTGGAGTAGAATCATTTACGATTCGAACCACTATATATCCGTGTACTTATTCATTATCTCTCATCTCCAATTCTTGCTCTAATTTTGAATATCCTTTTTGAGTTGAGACAAACGAGAAATTCCGAAAAAGAGCCAAACACTCTATTCACCCCCCTCTAGAGTGTATTTCGGACCTAACAATTGGTATCAGAGCATAACCTTGATTGCTTGGCCTATCTTTGCAAGTAGCGAGGTTAAAGATCATGGCAACCTCAACCTCAACTTCAACCTCTTCATTTCCTAAGCGTACTGCACTATTTTTTGATCAAACACTAAAGCACCTATGTTTGATGCCCAAAATTATTCCTTGTGGAAATTTCGAATGATCAATCACTTGAAAGGCTGTGGATTCGATATATGGAGAGCCGTTGTCAAAGGAATTGAAGTTCCTATGATTACCAACTCAAAAGGAGAATCAATATTCAAAGATGAGGATGACTACACCGATGAAGAAAAGATAAGATTTGCCATTAATGGCAAAGCATTTGATATTCTCTCAAGTGCTCTCACCACCACCGAGCTTATAAGACTTCAAGGTCTTGAAACAGCTCATGAGGCATGGAAAAGGCTTGAAATGATACATGAAGGAACTGAGCAAGTAAGAATGGCCAAACGACTTATGCTCATGAAGGAGTATGAGATGTTCGGAATGAAAAGCGGTGAGAAGATTGAGGAGACAATCGATCGATTCACACGAATAGTGAATCAACTCTCCATGGTTGACAAGAAAATCTCAAATGAAGACCTTGTCTCAAAACTCCTCAACTCTTTGCCAAGAGAATGGACACCCAAAGTCACCGCCATCACCGAATCAAAGAATCTCAAGACTCTTACCCTTGATGAGCTATCCGGTAATCTTCTTACTCATGAAATTCTTATTGATGAACAAAATAGGATGAATCCCATCAAGCCTACACAAACATCACACAAAGGATTGGTAGTAGAGTCCGATGAATCGGAGGAAGTTGCCCTTCTAGTAAGAAAATTTAGAAGAATGGCAACTAGAAACAAAGCTCAGGCAAGAAAGTTTTTCAAGAAACCATCTAAAGAAAAGGAAGCAAGTGAAAATTGCTATAGATGTGGTCGACCCGGTCACTTCATTGCCGATTGCCACGTAAAAGAACCGCAAAAGCAAGAGAAGAAGGTCTTTCCTCAAAAGAAGAAAGCCCTCAATGCAGAGGTAACCACGTGGGATGATCTCCTTTCGGAATCGGAAGGAGAAGAGAGTGAAGATCAAGGTGTTGGACTTGTGGCAATGGTTGACAATCCAAAGTTTCAACATACTTGTCTTATGGCGATTGAAGATGACCTTGAGGTAAATTCTAACCCTTCAAATTTACATGATGAAATAGGAGATTTGCAAGATGACTTTGAGAAATTAAATTTGAAATATAAGCATTTAAAGAAAGAATTCAAGAAATGCATTTTAGAAAATAAGAGCTTGCATGACAAAAATATTTTGATGTTTCAAGAGCATGATATCATACTTACCATGCATAAAACCGTAGCTCTTGAAAATGAAGAAATTAGAAAAGAATGTGAGAAACTAAAGTTAGACTTACAAAGACTAACAAATGGTAAAAACAACTTAGACATACTACTTGGAAATCAAAGAATTGGAAATGATAAATCCGGTTTAGGATTTAACTCATCATCTTCTTCTATTAAACCTAAGTCCTTAAAGAAAAAGGCAAACAATAGAAAAACACAACAAAATTCATCATCTTCTAAACCAAAGCATGTACCCACTTGTTTTTATTGCAACAAACTAGGACATGTAAAGAAAGCATGTAAAGCTCGATTTGAAAGCACATATGTTTGGAAGCCTAAGGGTCGAAAAACTAACCCTAAAGGACCCAACCATCAAAGGGTACCAATGCATACATCTTTTGGTTTTGTAGGCTCTCAAGATAAATGGAGTAGCCAAAGAAGAAGGAACCAAATGGCTTATGGACAGCGGATGTTCAACTCACATGACCGGAGACAAGACGTTGTTCACCAAGCTCAAGCTCCAAGATGGTGGAACGGTGCATTTTGGCAATGGGAGAGCCAAAATCCTTGGACATGGAGAAATTGGTAATTCTTCCTTTACTATTAATAATGTACTATATGTAGAAGGGCTTAAGTATAATTTGATAAGTGTTAGCCAACTATGTGATGCTAATTTTCAAATAGAGTTTGTGAAAAGAAAATGTGTTGTGAAAAAGAACGATAAGATTGTTTTTGAAGCTATTCGTAAAAATGATGTTTACAAATTTAGCACACATGATTTGATATCACAAAATGTTTCTTGCCTAGTTGCCAAAAATGATTTGACTCAACTATGGCACAGACGACTTGGACATATTAGCTTTAAAAACTTCAAAGAGATTTGCAAAAATGAAAAGGTCCAAGGTCTTCCAAAATTAAATTTCGAAAACCATGGCTTATGTGACACTTGTCAAAAGGCAAAGCTTGTTAAAACAAGCTTCAAACCCAAAAGTGAAATCTCCACCACCAAACCCCTACAATTGCTTCATATGGATTTGTATGGGGATATTGGTACAGCAAGTCTAAGTGGAAAACATTACACCTTTGTGGTGGTAGATGACTTCTCTAGGTACACTTGGGTAATGTTCTTAGCTAAAAAGAATGATGCATGCCAAGAATTTATAAAGCTTTGTAAAAGATTAGAAAATCAAAGAGAGGACACAATTAAGGAAATTAGAAGTGATAGAGGTGGTGAGTTTGATGGAGAATTTCAAGAATTTTGTGTATCCAAGGGGTATGGACACAATTTCTCAGCTCCAAGAACTCCTCAACAAAATGGTGTTGCGGAAAGGAAGAATAGAACACTTCAAGAAATGAGTAGAGCCATGCTAAACGAATTTGAGTTACCCAAATATTTTTGGGCCGAAGCGGTAAATACCGCTTGTCATGTGATCAATAGAGTTTATTTGAGACCATTTCTCAAAAAGACTCCTTATGAGCTTTGGAAAGGTAGAGTACCAAATATTGGTTATTTCAAGGTTTTTGGTTGTAAGTGCTTTATACTTAACACCAAAGATAACTTGGATAAACTCGACTTCAAAGCGGATGAAGGAATCTTTATGGGCTATGCTCAAAATAGCAAGGCATTTAGAGTATATAATAAAAGAAGCATGAAAGTTGAAGAATCAATTCATGTCAAATTTAGTGAACTCAATGAGGACAAATCAAACATTAATGATGATGATGATGATGAAATAATTGAAGTAAGCCATATAGAGAAATTTGAGAATCCAAAAGGTAATATTGTTATTGACCTTAGGATTGATCCACTTGAACCTAAGGTTGAAAATGAAGAAGTAGGAGGAGATACCTCAAATTTACCGGATTCATACAAGTATAGGAAAGATCACCCTAAAGAGTTGATATTAGGTGAAACTAGCCAAGGCATAATGACTAGGAGAAAATTCAATGAAAATGCCTTCATTTCACAAGTTGAGCCTAAAAACATAAAGGAGGCAATAAATGATGAAGATTGGGTATTGGCTATGCAAGAAGAATTAAATCAATTTGAAAGAAGTGATGTTTGGGAATTAGTTGCTAAACCTAGTGATCATCCCGTAATTGGTACTAAATGGGTATTTAGAAATAAAATGGATGATAAAGGAAACATCACTAGAAACAAAGCTAGGTTAGTAGCACAAGGTTATAGGCAAGAGGAAGGCATAGACTATGATGAAACGTTTGCCCCCGTAGCTAGGTTAGAAGCTATTAGGATGCTATTAGCATATGCATGCTATAAGGATTTCAAACTATATCAAATGGATGTGAAATCCGCATTCTTGAATGGAATAATTCAAGAAGAGGTCTATGTAGCTCAACCTCCGGGGTTTGAAAATCATGATTATCCAAATCATGTTTTTAAACTCAAAAAGGCCCTTTATGGACTTAAACAAGCTCCTAGGGCTTGGTATGATAGGTTAAGTAACTTCCTACTTGAGAACGAGTTTTCAAGAGGAAAAGTCGACACTACTTTTTATTAAAGAACAAGGAAACCATCAATTGCTTGTTCAAATTTATGTGGATGATATTATATTTGGTGCTACTAACGATTCTCTTTGTGAGCATTTTGCAAAATTGATGGAAGGAGAATTTGAAATGAGCATGATGGGTGAACTCAACTACTTCCTTGGTCTACAAATCAAGCAAACTCAAGATGGAGTGTACATATCTCAAACAAAGTACACAAAGGATTTGCTCAAGAAGTACAAATTCGAGGATGGAAGAAGTGTGAGCACTCCGATGAGCACAAGTACAAAGCTTGACAAAGACGAAAAAGGAAAGCCGGTTGAGGTAACCAAATATAGGGGTATGATTGGTAGTTTACTTTATTTAACAGCTAGTAGACCGGATATTTTGCATGCTGTGTGCTTATGTGCTAGATTTCAAAGTATGCCTAAGGAATCACATTTAGTTGCTGTTAAACGTATCTTTAGGTATTTAAAAGGAACTTTGAATTTTGGATTGTTTTATCCCAAAAATGGATGTTTTGATTTAAGAGGGTATAGTGACTCCGACTATGCCGGAAATCTTGTTGATAGGAAAAGCACCTCCGGGACGTGTCAATTCCTTGGAGATTGCTTGGTTTCTTGGTTCTCTAAGAAACAAAATAGTGTGTCACTTTCAACGGCGGAATCCGAATATATATCGGCCGCTTCATGTTGTGCACAACTACTTTGGATGACAAACACATTGAATGATTACAATGTTAAGTTTGATAAAGTTCCCATCCTATGTGACAATACCTCAGCCATAAGTATAGCACAAAACCCGGTTCATCATAGTAGAACAAAACACATTGAAGTGAGACATCACTTCATAAGAGATTGCATTCAAAAAGGATTGGTATGCATTGAGTTTGTTCCAACAAATGACCAACTGGCGGACATCTTTACCAAATCTCTCCCCACTGAGACATTCGAATCAATTAGAACGAGACTGGGAATGATAAACATCAGTTAAAGGGATGAAAATTGAAAATTTCAAAATCAGGGACACGTCGATCGATCGACGTATCAAAACAAGAGATCGACGTACGTCGATCTCTGACATCGATCGATCGATGACGTACGTCGAACTCAGACGTCGATCGATCGACATAGACGAATTTCAGCAGGTAAATACTCTGCAAAACGCGAATTCCTCTTCACTTTCCAACATTTCATCGGCTAAAACCCTACAAAAACGCCGCCCCTTTCCTTCCCAAGCCATTCATCTTTCAATTTCATCTCCAAAACAAAACTTTTCTTTACACTTGATTTTCATCTTCTTCATTCATTCCTCTCTAGAAATCCCTAAATTTCAAATCCAAATTCCTCTCAAAATGTCTTCAAGGAGCAAAAATACCACAAAAAGGCCAAGATCCTCTAGGGGTGGAGGAGAAGGTTCAAGCTCCTCTCAAGGACAATCTTCTCAACCTAGGATGAAACAATCAATGGACATGAGTCAAGGGCGCGTACTTGCTGGGATTAGAAGTGAGCTCACCCTCTCAAACCCTTGGATTAAAGCAAAAGATGCCAAGGAGGCCTTGACGGAACCCTTGCCCCCGGGGCAAATAAGGTATATAACTAGACATTCTCAGATTTTATATGATAAATGGGATGATGATGAAAGAGCAACCATCCCACTCAAGTTGCTTAGAATAAATGATATTCTAAGCAAAATGAACTAAGCCCAATCATTGAATGGTTAGATGTTCAAGAGTGGAGGAGTATATGGAATGAGAATGAGATGTCAAAAATGTCCACTAGGTATACTCGACTATTTTATGCAAATTTGTGATTGAATACATAAATAACCTTCCTTTAGCCCTACACTGTGTTATTGATGGCCACCATATCAAATGGAAAGTTGAAAAGATTTGTGACTTGATTGGTGTACCCAACGAAGGGTATTTTGAGTTTGATGCCTGGAAATGGGATGCTGCTAGGTGGAAGATCTCTGAAGATGAAGTAAAATCTTTCTTAGGTTTCCATCCTAGTAAAAACACAAATGACATGCCTTTAGTTTATCGTACTCTTCTGGCCATTGTTACATTTTGTATCAATGGTAAATCCGCAAAATTGCCAAGTAACCTTGACTTCTACATAGCATACCGAATAGCTAACCGTGAAAAGGTTAACTTTGGGGAGCTTTTCATGACGAATGTTATCGAAGCCGCAACCAAGCAAAACAAGGCCCTACCCTATAAACCTTATTTATAGGATGCTTGTGAAGTCGGGTATTCAGGTAGATGACACGGATGTTGACAACATTACGCACAAGGACTTCTATGATAAAGTCAACATCCAACAAATACTGAAGTCTAGAAAAGAGGCAATGAGGAGAGAACAAGAGGAGGAAGAAAGAGAGAGACGAAGACCTTCCGGATGAGGCACCCATTCCCGAACCAGAGACTCATGAAGAACCAAGTAGCTTGAGCTCAAATGTCCCAGAACTTCAAGCTCAAGTTGCTAGTCTTCAACACGAGGTTGGGGAGCTTCGTAGCAAGGTATCCGTCCATGAGTCGAGGTTTGCAAAGCTCAAGGCAAAGATGAAAGCTTGCATTCTGGCATAACATTCTCTTCAGACGAAGACTAGGGTGGTTGTTTTAGCTTGCATCTTGTTTTAACTTAGAATTTGTTGTTGGTTGTAAAACTTGGATGTGTCTTTGAATTTAATGAAGTATTATTGCTTATTTTTTGATGCTTTCAAAAAGGGGGAGAAAATGGTATTGCTCTAGTGGCTTATTTGTGCTTATTGGCTTATTTGTTAAAATGGTTTATTGCATGATGAGATTGTTGGATAGCTGGCAAAATGATGGCTTAGTTAAAATGGTTTATTGCATGATGAGATTGTTGGATAGCTGGCAAATGAGGTAAGCTTGAAAATTGAAATCCTTGTTAATTGATGATGAGCATGAACAGTTATTTGGCTGAGGGGGAGCAAATTTCAAAGAAAAGTATTTTGGTTCAAATTGCAAAATCTTGTTCACATTGACCACTACGGAAGTTATAAAGCGCACATACTTAGGGGGAGATTGATATTTTTCAAGTTTGAAACATTCAAACAGTTAAAACAAAGAAAAAACATCTTTTAGAATCTCGGTTTTTGAAATCATCAAAAAGGGGGAGATTGTTGGTTTATAAAATGTTTTGATGATACAAAAAGATGTTTTAAAAGGACTAAGATAAAATTTCATCTTTAATTCAAAGCAAAATTGATGTAAACATGTGCGAGACGAAAAATCTCTCATGAATCGGATGAAGGTTACATCAGCCCTTCAAGAGATCCATGTGAAGCTTGGTAAAAATTTAAGCACTCAGATCCACGTCATACTCTCAGCCAAGAGACGTAGATCGATTGACGTATATCTGAGAGACGTCGATCTCTCAGTTAAGCATACGTCGATCGATCGACGTATATAACTGAGAGATGTCGATCTCTCAGCTTCAAGTATGTCGATCGATCGACATACATCTGAGAGACGTCGATCTCTCAGCCTAATGACGTCGATCGATCGACGTCATTCTGAGACGTCGATCTCTCAGTCAGGCTGACGTCGATTGATTGACGTCTGACCGAGAGACGTCGATCTCTCAGCCCTGGCACGTAGATCGATCGACGTCTCCAGGATTCAAAAATTTTCAAATGTTGGAACAAAATCCAAGGGAGATCTATGATATTTTCTCTCTCCAATCTTGCTCAAATTTCCTGTGGACTTTAACCCAACATACTACATGCTTCTTGACTATTTTAAACATGTCTAAGATTCTCAGGGTGGCTATCCAAGATCAAATCACTCCATAGGGTGGCTAAAGACTATTTGGGCACTATTGACATTTTTGAAGATGAAGACTGGTGGAGAGCCTCAAAAACGTGGTCAACTTTATTTATAAATAGAAGAGGTTTGGATGAAGCAATTACACACTTTCAATATCATCTAGCTTCATTTCCATTGTTGTATATTTCTCTCATACTTGTAAATTTGTTAAAGCTTGTCTAGCTTTTCTTTGATCTTCATTATTGTATATTGAGAGAAAGAGAGTCAAGCACAAGAGGAACCATAAATATTTGATCTCTTGCTTGTGCTTAGACTTGTGAGAAAGTGTGAACCTTACTATTTCTTCAACCACTGTGAGAAGTTCTTGAGGGAACTTTTGTTAGTAGTGAGGAAGCAAGAAGTTGTTCTTGCTAAGAGTTGTAGTGCTGTAGTTGCTGTAGTACAAGTGTGTTTTGTGCAAGAAGTTGCTGTTGTTGTTGCTTACACTAAAGTGTTAGTGTAAGTGTTGCTGTGGTTGTTCTTATTGTTCATAATAAGAAGAGTAGTGTTGAAAATCCACTTTGGAAACAAAGTGGTAGTGGAGTAGAATCATTTACAATTCGAACCACTCTAATCCGGTGTACTTATTATTATCTCTCATCTCCAATTCTTGTTCTAATTTTGAATATCCTTTTTGAGTTCAGACAAACGAGGAAAATTCCGAAAAAAAAAGAACCAAACACTCTATTCACCCCCCTCTAGAGTGTATTTTGGACCTAACAAATGACCCCACCAATCTCTTGGGCACAGTTTTGTGATGTTTTCCTGAAGTACTACGTACCGGAGACTGCGATATTGGACAAGACAAGAGCGTTTGACAGATTGGAGCAAGGAAGGATGACGGTGTCGGAGTATGCGGATCGTTTTCATGCCTTGGGTAAGTTTGCCCGTGCGATTATGTCTGATAATCATCTTAAGATGACAAAGTTCGAGAGGGGTTTGGACTCGAGGATACAGTCGGCGATAGTGAATGCGGGAATGAAAAAAATTATGAGGATATGCTAGATGCGTGTTTCCGTGTCGAGAGTGATTTTCACCGAGTAGCGGCAAGAGCAGCTAGTGCAGGAGGGTCTGATAGAGGCAAAAGGCCAATAGATGATGTGAGAGTTGGTGGAAGACCCAGACGTTGGGTCAAGTTTCCGAAGAGAGGACCAGTTGGAAATTTCCAGAGACTTCCACCTTAGAATCCAGTAGTTCAGCAGGGTATAGGAGTTTGCCCTCATTGCAACAAGAACCACGTCGGAGAGTGTAGGAAAGTGGCTGGAGCATGTTTTGATGCGGTCAAGTGGGTCACATGATTAGAGACTGTCCGGAGATGAAGAAAAATATCCGGGAGAAGCGGCTCAGCAGCCGAGAGCAAAGCCACGAGCAAATGCTAGTGTCTTATGACGGACACTGAGGTGCAGGAGGCTACGATGTAGTAGCAGGTGCGATTTTAGTAAATAAGATGCATGCCAATGTACTTTCGATAGCGGCGCAAGCCACAACTTTGTAGCGAAGAGATTCATTAAGCACCTTGGTAGTTTGCCTGAATGGTTAGAAACTCCGTATCGTTTAAGCGGCCGAAGATCAGGTTATGGTTTCGTATCAGCAGATCGAGATTGCGAGTTAGAGTTTGAAGGCCAAACGTTCTCCGCCACACTGATCCCTATTCAGATGTACGACTTTGATGTTATATTGGGAATGGACTGGATGGCCAAGCATCATGCCAATATTGATTGTCGATTGAAACAAGTGACAATCAAGAACGCTAAGATGGAAGAGGAACGTTTCAAGGGGAACCGGAACGAAAGAAAGTTCCCAAGAAGGTGTACGTGTCGGTTGCACAAGCGTGCAAAGCCTTAAGGAAAGGTGCTGAGGGATTCCTAGTGTATGCAATGGATGTTACTCGGGAGGTACCGTCCATTGAGCAAATTCTAGTGGTCAATGAATTTCTTGATGTGTTTCCAGAAGATTTACCAGGAGTACCACCCCCGAGAGAAATTGAGTTCGAGATCAACTTGATTCTCGGAACAGAACCTATTTCTAAAGCTCCTTATAGAATGGCTCCGGAGAATTGAGAGAGTTGAAGGAACAACTGCAGGAGTTATTAGACAAAAAGTTCATCCGCCCTAGTGTATCGCCCTGGGAGCGGGGAGCACCTGTTTTATTTGTAAAGAAGAAAAGATGGTAGCATGAGACTTTGTATTGATTATAGAGAGTTGAATAAAGTTACCACAAGAATAAGTATCCCCTTCCACGAATTGAGGATTTATTTGACCAGCTCAAAGGTGCTAAAATCTTCTCTAAAATTGATCTCCGATCAAGATATCATCAGTTGCGGAGTGAAGGCCGAGGACATCGCAAAACAAAGACAGCTTTCCGCACAAGATATGGACACTATGAATTTTTGGTGATGCCGTTTGGATTGACAAATGCCCCTGCAGCTTTTATGGATCTTATGAATACCGTCTTCGAGAACAGTAGGACAAGTTTGTTGTGGTATCATAGATGATATTCTGGTATATTCTCCTGATGAACAAACTCAGCGAGCATTTGAGAACCGTTCTAGGCATTTTGTGGAAGAAAAAAACTATACGCTAAGTTTAGCAAGTGTGAGTTTTGGTTAAGAAGTGTGGCTTTTCTGAGACACGTGATGTCAGAGGAGGGGATTGCTTTTGACCCGAAGAAGGTGGAAGCTATAACCGAATGGCCTAGACCTACAAATGTCACCGAAGTACGAAGTTCTTGGGTCTAGCGGGTTATTACAGAAAGTTTGTTGAGGGATTTTCAAGAATAGCTGTACCTCTCAGTCGCCTTACTCAAAAGAAGTCCAAGTTCGAGTGGAGGGCGGAATGCGAACAAAGCTTCACGGAGCTTAAGAAGAGGTTAACGACAACTCCAGTATTGGCTCAACCCTCCGGTACTGATGGGTTTGTGATATGTAGTGATGTGTCGAAAAATAGTCTAGGTACGTAAAATGTAGCGTAAGTTATGACTTTCCATCCAAATTGAGTTTAGTTGATACTTCACTTGTAGACTGTGTTTTGATGCACTACGAACAAGTTATCGCGTATGCCTCAGGACAGCTAAATATGAGACAGCTAAGAGGGTTGGAACTACAAAAGGACTACGGCATAACCATTAAGTACCATCCAGGAAAAGCTAATAAAGTGGCCAATGTATTAAACGGAAAATCTAACCATGCGCGACAGTCACCACTTGAGAGAGAAATAGAAGAATTTAACTTGGTTTCTGTTGACTCTATAGTAATGTTTTCGCATCATTGACTGTCACCCCGAGTTTGATTGATTGGTTGAAAGAAGCTCAAAAAGAAGAATAGGACTGTGGGTGATATTGTTGGGAAACGGAGGTATAGTCAGATTGATGGATTTCAGACCAAGGTGAACGAGAACTTATATTAAAGGAAAAATGTGTGTTCATGATTTAGATGAGCTAAGAAAAGAAATTTTGCAAGGGGGCTTACAGCTCAAGGTTATCAATCAATCATGGTAGCACCAGAATGTACAAGGATCGCTAACAATATTATTGGTGGTGTAAGATGAAGAGACATATTGCGGAGTTCATTGGGAGATGTCTGGTGTGTCAGTAAGTTAAGACTGAACACCAACAGCCTCGTGGATTAGTGATACCGTTGGAGCTTCCAGGGTAGAGATAGGAACTTATTACTATGGACTTAGTGGTTGATTACCGAAAACAAGAAGTAGACATAACATGATGTTGGTGATTGTGGATCGATCGACCAAGCTGCACATTTTCTATTGGTCTCAAGGGAAGTATCTCTTGGAAGTTGTTAAATTTAAATATAGACAACATTGTCAGCCTAGACGGCGTTCCAATAAGTATGTGACTGAGACCAACGGTTCACTTCCAAGCTCTGGATAGTATTCTAGAGAGTCCTGGGTAAGGAGTTAAGGATGATTACATCCTATCACCCTCAGACATGGACAGTCTGAACGGACTACGCATACCCTAAAAGACATGTTAAAAGCTGGTGTCCTAGATTTCATAAGGAGTTGGGGATGTAATGGTGAAGTTAATGGAGTCCTATCATAATAACAGTCACCACAGTGCAATTGATATGGCTCATTTTGAAGCTTTGTATGGAAGAAAGTGTAGCTCCCCGGTTTATTGGGATGAATTCGGTGGGAGGACCATCACCGAACATGAACAACTCGAGAAGACATTAGGAAGCACGAGAATCACTCGAGAGAAACTCAAGTCGGCTCAGGACCGTAACAAAAGTTAGACGGATTCTAAACGATGACCTTTGGAGTTTAATGTAGGTGGAAAGGTTTATTTGAGAATATCACCTAAAAAAAGGGATACTATGATATTGGAGTGAAGGGCAATTTAAGTCCCCGTTCTATTGGTCCGTATGAGATACTTGAGAAGGTGGGAGTTTTGACATATGAGTTGGCGTTACCTCCGGTATTTGTGCAAGTCCAAAAGGTATTTCATATATCTCAGTTAAGGAAGTATGTGACGGATCCGATCAGTGTGCTCGAAGCACAATCTTTGGAACTCAATAGTGAGGTTATATATGAAGAGATACCTGTGAGGATCGTGGAACGAAAGGACCAAGTGTTGAGGAAACGGGTGATCTTTTATGTGAAGGTCCGGTGGAGCAATCACATGAAACGGAAAGCTACTTGGAAACTTGAAGAGCGGATGCAGGAGAAGTATCCTCAATTCTTCAATTAAGGTACGCAAGTTTCGAGGACGAAACTTTCTATAAGGGGGGTAGAATGTCATACCCCGTAACTTTTAAGCACGACTTCCAATACTTAGAAGTCAACCTTAAACACAATTTAATTAATTGTATAGGTTATGAGACTTAGTTAAATAAAACATGGAAAATAAAAGAAAGGGTTAAAAGTGAGAATTAAGGAAATTAGGTAAATTACCAAAATTACTCCTACTAAATGATAGGGGAGTTACACCACACTTTGGTATAACTCCCCATTAGCATAAAGGGGGCGGTTGAAAGGCAAAGAAAGAGGGGGAAGAAAACGCCTAGAGGGGAAGAGAGGAAGAGAGGAGAAAGAAAAGAAGAAAGAGGAAGAGGAAGAAAGAACGGTCAGTCCTAGGTTTAATCATTACCGAAATTCTGCAGTACACTCGTAAGATTAGCTAGAAGCAAAGGCAAGTAATCTTTCTATACGCTTTATGCAAATTTGATACTTTAGGCCCTATGTTCTTACAAGGAGAAACTTGGATCACACATTAGTAATCTTGACTTGTCTATGTTAAATGCTTTACTATATGTAATTGTTGTTGCTAGTTGCGTAAAGTCTTGTTCTTTGGGCCATATTTCTGAAAATAGTTATGTGGTGCTTTGTTATTGTCAAGCATGCCCATGAAAGTGTATTCTTGATTTGTTTATTGTCTTGTTCTATTCTTGTGTTGGTTGTCTACACCTAGATGTTTGAGAGTAAGTGCAGGGAATTGAAGGATGAATGATGGCATTGTTATAGACTTGTTGTGTTGGGAATGTTGATGGTATCTTTGAAGGGTGGTGAAGGATAGAAGGTTAAGAGTGGATATTATTAGACATAACTAAGCATCAATTCATGTTAGTTTTGTGTTAAGTATGATGAATCTAGATGGTAAGATGGATCTTGAGAGGTTTAACATGAAAGGGTTGAAGGAGGAAGGGGATGGGAGGAAGTTACAGTAGAAAAACTGCAGTTTAGAACCGTCAGAACACTTCGAACACCTACATTAGGCGCTTCAAGTCACATTAGGCGCCTAATGTAGGCGTTCAATGTGTTTCAGAGCATCCCCGTACACTTCGAACACCTACATTAGGCGCTCGATGTCACATTAGGCGCTTATGTAGGCGTTTGATGTATACGGCACATTCCCGAACACTTCGAACGCCTAGTATAGGCGCTCCATGTCCACATTAGGCGCTCCAAGTAGCGTTCAAAGTATACTGGAAGTCTTTTTGACCTTTAGGCGCTCTATGTATGTGTAGTAACTTTATACACTTCTTTTGAACATAAAATGCAAGGGTATTTGAGGTGTAATTGAGGTGTAGATGGTAAGTTTGATCAAGTAAGAATAAGATTGAATCCCCAAGTGAATTAGTGAGACGAACAGACTTAGAAAGATACGAACATGGAGTGTTTTGAGGTGCAAGACCGTATCCTTGATATGTAAGATGTGTGTGCGTGCGTTACATGTTCGATACGAAGTCACATGTGCATCCTGTATCATGACATGGGCACTTGCATTTGATTTGAGAATTGCTTTGCGAAAGAACATGTGTGTACAAGAGAAGTTTAAAGTTTTCGAAAGACAAAATGGCTGCTGGTTGATCATAGGGTACAAAAGTCACGCCTGCGAAAGCATGGTATAAAAGCGTGACCTGTGAATCAACAACAGGGTATAAAATATGTTATGGGGCCGTGGACCTATCAACACGGAAGATAAAGTATTTTATGGGGCCGTGGACCTTTCAGCACGGGGTATAAAGTTATATGTTATGGGGCCGTGGACCTTTCAGCACGGGGTATAAAGTTCCGTTTGCTGTGGACTGATCACCCACAGGGTATAAAGTTCTGTTACGCGAAGAATATGATAAGAAGAGTTATGAAGTGTTTAGTGAAATGACACGCATGACATGTTTATGAAAGATGACATATGCATGGGTGTTGTGTGTGGTTTAAAGAAGTGCATGCATCATGATACAATGAGCACAAGATTTGATGTGCAAGAAACGTGACTAGCTGATGACTTGCTTATGTGATATGTTGTTTTAATACATGTTTGTTCTCGTATCCGTGTATCATTTATGTGTTTTATCTGTTTTGAGGAATTCTTATAAAGATGCTATTTGCTAACTCGAGCACCTTATTTTGGGCAATGACTTATACACTGGTGACTCGTCGTGTGTGATCCCGTAAGGTGTATAGACGGGTTATTTGTTGGCGATAATTTCGCTAAGAACAGATACTCTATTCCTTTTCAGGTGAGCCGGAATATGAAATGATATTTATCGAAGACGATGGCGAGTGGGCTCAGTGGGATGATGGACATGGAAGTAGATAGATGTTTGCTTACTTTTTTATGTTGGAAAACTTGATGTTTATTATGTTGTACTGGAGGATAAGTTAGACAGTTGTCTGAACACCCTTTTATTTTCGCTGTGCTTTGTGGTTGTATTAATGATGATGAAGTTTTAAATTTGATGACGTTTCCGCGGATTTATCTTACGTCATGAATGATGTGCGCTTGATCTGCTTTGACGCTTCGTAGTTCTCATATTGCTTCCGATGACAGTATCGGGCCGGGGCGCTACAATCTTCATTTCAGAAACCAATATATCTAAGCTGAAATAGAAAGGTTTTAAACTCCTTTTGCAGTAGTAGTGGTACATAGAGTCCTCAGCTCTTGCTGTAATTGCTAGAATTTGTTGAGGTAGTTGAAAGGCATATACAACAATAACATTACCCCATTGTCTTAGAGACTCCTCTCTATGACGAGATATAGGAGGATCTGATGTACGCAACCATGCTCATGTGTTTAAAAACACACAGTTTATTTCTTGATAACCCTTAATAAAAAATGCGTCAAACTGTGTCGATGAAATGCTATTTCACAATATAAGAAGCACTAAGTAGTGAGTCATTTTCTTTTATTCGATGTCATTTGCTTAAAGTGTTGTAGTGGCGGTAGAAAAATTTTTGGACGCTCTTACAGTTCTAGTTGTACAATTTGTGATGCTATAGTAGTTGTAATTGTTGTTCTCGTTATTTTTTCCTTTTTGAGATAATAAGGAAAGATATTTTTGTCCAACACCACTTTAACAACAAAGTGGGAGTGGATGTGGGGTTAAAAGGAAGATTTAACCTACAATAGATCTTTCTACAATATCTATATCTTCAACTTTCTTTTACATATATTTTACATATATTGTATCATTATATTTAGGATTTGTAACTCAAAAGATTACCAATATTTGTAGGAATATACTCAACCTTTTTTAGACTCTTATATCATTGAGACTTCAGAATAAACATAGACAAGTTTGCCAACTTATTAGAAGTTTTCAGTTCAACCAATCACCTAAGCATTTGTAAATAAAGTTTAATTATGGGAATGCTCCTGTCTGTTTAAATAATGAAAAAGCATGTGGCGAGATTGTCAACGATATAAATGAATCTCCCTGCTTAGGAATATTATAAAGACTTGACAAGATTGTAAATGGTTTCTTTCACGATTTAGCGGTAAGAGATCTGCAGCGTTTTCAATATTACATTTAACTACTTGCAACTTGCTTGGCAAAGTTTTGCCTAGTACGAGACAGAATGTAAATGGTGGAGGCTCTATTTTGTGTACTTGTTGATTTAATGTGCGACTTAATTAGTCTACTTTTTCTTTATAGAACTAGTACGAGACAAAATGTAAATGGGCTCTATATTGTGTACTTGTTTATTAAATTTGCAACTTAATCTACTTTTTCTTTATACAACAGAGTTATGAAATTCGTATCAAAGTGTCATCCAATATGTACATCATAAAACTAATAAAAGAAGAGAAATAAACAAAATACAAACATCAATCTAACAAACTCATCAGATCAATACAGATTCGGTAAATTCGAATCAGGTTTGATAAATCTAGGTATACATATCTAGTTTTGATATATCTAGACCAATATATCTAGTTTTGGCTACGTATCCTGTAGGTACCACATTGTTCTTTGTATTGAATATATTCATTAGATAGGGACAAAAACTCATACGAGATAAATGCCATTTCTTTTAATCAAAGAACTAGTGTAAATATCCAAAGGATCCCAACAAAAAATGGTGACACAATATAAAATTATAGCCTAAGCGTTGAATGTTAACTATGATAAATCATTTTGGAGACAACGAGAACGAGAAACCCATTTAAGTTGGCATTCAGTAGTTCGTGTTAGGTCCTTAGAACACACTAGAAGGGGGGTTGAATAGTGTGTTCACCAAGTATGGATATTTTTTCAGATATTTTCGTGTATGAGAATAAATCTATATTTGTGTGTGTTCTTTAAAAATGAATAAACTTGCGGAAGCGTAAAGAAACGATATGTACAGAGGTACAAGTCAAATGACTCTACTCCTCTACCTTCTTGGTTTTTCACAAGAAGGATTTTGAATGGGCGATTGTTATTTCTTTTGGGAGAAACAACAATCAAAGAAAACTTAAGGTAAGCAACTAGGCCACACGCTTAGACCATAACCAAGAAATGCCAACCCCTTGAAGTCTGACCTCTAAAGCACTTCCTTGCTCCTCAAAGAATTCTTGTTGGGAGTATGATGTGCTACAACACCATCAACTAACCCTTCAAGGTCTGGATTTCTTCAAACAAGAAACATCCTTACTTCTTGACTAACAATCTATACTTAGCTCCTCACAATCTTCACTCAAAAAGAAGACTCTTCTTCTTTACAATTCACACTCTCACAAATAAAGTAAAATCCACAACAATACAACTATTTTGAGAGTAAAAGTTTGAGAGAAACTTGAGAGCTCTTAGTAGAAAGTATCTAATGAAAATGATGAAAACCCTTGTTTTATCATCCTTGTAGCCATTGACAAGGTTGCAGGAAACAATAATGAGCTTTGTTTCTTTGTGATGACATGTCTTCATCTTTGGAGATCTTCTCCTGGGTGGATGAAAACTTCTTGAGGAAGCTTCTTGTTGAGAGCTCAAAGAGGAAAGAGACCATTCTCCAAAGTGAGAGAAAAACCTGTGATATTACACTAAAAAGGATGGTACAAATGTCAACTAAACATTAGAAAGTGCAGCGCAAAACATTTGTAATGTTGGATCACATGAAGCGCTTTATGTGTTCTATGAACAGGCGTTCAATGTGACACGGAGCGCCTAAAGTGTGTTTGAACCAGGCGTTCAATATGACATGAGGTGCCTTAAGTGAATATGTAGCACTTTTTCAATTTCATATGAAGCGCCTAATATGGGCAACAGAACTCTTTCGAAGTCACATGAAGCGCCTGATCTCAGTCTTCATGTTTGTTCAAAGTGATTCTGAGATCTATTAAAAGTAACTTATATGTTTGTGCCCATTTTTGAGGGAAATCGGTCATATTTGACTTTTACAATACACATGAAGCGCCTGTAGTGGCATTCAAAGTGTATTTTTCACTGCTTGACACATAAAGTGCCTAAAGTAGGCGTTCGAAGTGTACTGGACTTTAAATACTTCACATGAAGCGCCTTGTATAGGCGTTCAAAGTATACTGGTCTCCAGACAATTCATATTAGGCGCCTTATGTAGGTGTTCGAAGTATATTGACCTTCGAACACTTCACATTAGGCGCCTTATCCAAGCGTTCTAAGTGTCAATTGTGCAAATCATCAAAGCTTAACATATTCTGACATTCTCCCTCTTTTTTATGATTTCATAGTTAGTATTGTTGAGAAATATGTTTGGATAATTTTCAAAGATATGATTTTAAGTGGTGAATTCTTAAAAATGTCACATATGGTGTTATAAGTGATTAAAAGTTGAAATAAAGTTGAAAGAAATGAAAAAGTGACATCGATCTCTACATAGATCTCTCAGCCAGAGATCGATGTATACATAGATCTCTACATAGATCTCTCAGT
>AP025061.1:18657698-18828270 GCA_036186865.1 Eustoma russellianum
ACATGAAGCGCCTTGTATAGGCGTTCAAAGTATACTGGTCTCCAGACAATTCATATTAGGCGCCTTATGTAGGTGTTCGAAGTATATTGACCTTCGAACACTTCACATTAGGCGCCTTATCCAAGCGTTCTAAGTGTCAATTGTGCAAATCATCAAAGCTTAACATATTCTGACATTCTCCCTCTTTTTTATGATTTCATAGTTAGTATTGTTGAGAAATATGTTTGGATAATTTTCAAAGATATGATTTTAAGTGGTGAATTCTTAAAAATGTCACATATGGTGTTATAAGTGATTAAAAGTTGAAATAAAGTTGAAAGAAATGAAAAAGTGACATCGATCTCTACATAGATCTCTCAGCCAGAGATCGATGTATACATAGATCTCTACATAGATCTCTCAGCCAGAGATCGATGTACATCGATCGATCGATGTCACAAGAGGAAAAAGTTAAGACTCACTGTGAGACATAGATCTCTCAACCAGATGTACATCGATCGATCGATGTATACATCAATCTCTAAATTTGAGACACAGATCGATCAATGTCCAGCGTTTTTGGTGAATTTTTTCTAAAAAGTGATAAAATGATTGGTTTCATTTATATATGTTTCATATATTTAATTATGTGATTATTATGTGTTTTTGGCGATTATAAATATCTTATGACTAACGTACCTTGGAAGTTTCTACAACTTACCAAAAAGGGAAAAATTGGAATTTAAGTTTCGTAGGAACATCACATGGTGAAAATATTTCAAGGATGTATTCTTATACTATTTATCATGACAAAGGTGATATCATGATTATTTCTGACAATCCGGGTCATTTCTGGAGTTTTCACATGTCATGGGCATTTTGATCATTTCACCCCCGAGGGTATTTTTGATATTTTCACTCAAGGAATCTCTTGAGCATATTATTATCTTCATTCTGTAGCTGAGTTATTGTTAATTTGAAGATAATATGGTGATTCTTTATTTTATTCTCTCATATGATGATGTTATTGACTATAGCTGGATATGTGACGATTTGAGATGTCACATTCTATTTTTTCTTGAAGACACTCTTATATATGTTATGGGAGCATATTTATCATAATTATTCAGAGATATCAAAGGTGGTAAAGGTGTGGAAATGATCACGGCATATAAGAAGAAATATTAGGAATTTCGGTGTTACACGTTGACATAATCTTGTCAACTATTATCTATTGATTTCTTCTTCGAAAATTTGAGTTGCTACACATATATGTATGATCAAAAACGTGTATTAGCAGCTGTGTATGAGGTGTTATTCATTTTATAAGTTGATGACAAGTGAACCAATCAAAAAGGAGCTAGTTGGCAAAATTTGTCAACTAGGAAATTTTCAAATGTAGCCAACGGCTACAAGGTATTTTCAACAGATTTTTTGAAGTGAAATGAAGACTTCACATGTCCTATTCTTGTGCTTGGAGTTGATGATATTTTAGTGGTATTATCCTCTCTTATTATTTATATTTTGGTAAAAGATCATTTTTGGAAAAACAAAAAGGTAGCCAACGGCTACTATGAAGGTCCTGGAGCATATTTTTTTAATTTGAAAATGTCAATGCCCACATGCCTATTCTCAAGCTAAGGAGTTGAGGTAATAGTGGAGTATTACCCCTCTAATTATCTTAATTTATGGCAAAGGATAATCAAGATAATTTTAGTAAAACAATTCGGCCAAATGGAGTTGCCAAGGTGGACCAATTATGTTGTCTTATTTTGCCAAGTGTACAAGGCCAACCAATGATGTGAAGACACATGGAATTGATGATGAAGATGGTGACACATGTGAATTCTTATCTCTATGACTCAAATCACACTATAAATAGAGGCAATGGTGAAGAAGATGAAACACACTTGAAGCTCACAAGCATTTGTTGAATTGTGTAGCTATCATCTTCTTGTTGTTGTTGTTCTTGTTCCATTCTTTGTAGCAAAGGCGTTCTTGTTGTTTTTGTTGAGCTACAATCCTCATGATCTTCATTTGTAACATTGATTAGCCATTTCTATAAGGCTATATCAATAGGTTGTCGAGGTGTTGCAACTAAGTGTTGCATAGAAGGTGATTATCCAAGTCTTGAGTAGGGTTGGTGTGTAATCCAAGGATCAAGCTTGGTTCTTGTTGTAAGCTGATTCATTTCATAGTGAAATCCAAGAAATGTTGTTCTTTGGAACTGGAGTAGGTCAAATTGACCGAACCAGGATAAGTCCTCGATGTCCTTGTCTTGTTTCTACGTTTTTGTTCTATGCCCGTTTTTACTGCAGTTTTTATATAACTTCTCACATTTTGAACAAATAGCTAAACATTTTAAAAATTCGTGATTTTTGGTGGAGTTATACTTCAGACTATTAGCTTTCATTTTCAACAAGAATCACTTGATTTGAGCAAGGGAAAGTTAGTCTTTCATTCTTTTCAAGATAACTGCTCCAATCTTGCTACAATCTGACCAGTTTTGAGAAAACTTGAATTTTGTATTTATCAAGAATTGTTTAAGGTCAGAGCCTTTTGAAAACATCATCTACACATCCTAAGGAGTGTCTTGATATAAATATCAACCTTTTTGGTTGAGTATTCAAAGAGAAACACGTTTTGCAACATCAACAGCATTCTATCCAATTCTTTCCAGATTGACCATCTGAATCTTTTTATTTGTTTGAAAGGTCAAATAATCTTATTTTTGTCTGAATTTTAGATAGAGTCTTGTTAACACATTGAAGTTAAATGCTGGAAAGTTTCATAATTTTTGGAGTTGTGTACAATTATTTTTGAATTTTTCAAATACGGGTTCTGAGTTTGAGGTGGTCTCAGATTCTGTTTTCAAAGGGGTTTTTAACTAAGGGTAGTAGTGTAATTTCCGCTAAGCACTATTCATCCCCCCTCTAGTGGTGTTAATTGCAGGTTCGTGGTACAACTATTGGTATCAGAGCGAGGCCAACACCACTCAAAAGAAGCAAGACTCAACACCATACGAACAATACAAGGCCAAGAAATAACAAGTCATTATATACTGCTTGTCTCAAATCTAAGGTATAAACAATGGCTATTGTTTCTCACAAAGGTGAGTTGGAAGGTATGTCTACACAACGCCCTCCTCTTTTTGATGGCAATAATTTTATTCATCGGAAACTAAGAATGAGGCTATTCTTAATGGCTATAGACACCGACTTATGGTCTATAGTTGAAGATGGGTCGTACATTCCAATGAAGATTGTACAAGTTAGTGGGGTCACACAGGAAGTAGAAAAATATAAAAGTGAATGGTCTTCTGAAGATAAAAAGAAAATGTCTATGAATGCTAAAGCCATGCAATTGCTTTTAAATGGACTTACAAATTCAGAAGTAGGATATGTATCAAACTGCACAAGTGCATGACATGTGGAAGTCATTAGAATTAAAGCATTAAGGTACAAGCAGTGTAAAAGAATAAAAAATAAACATGCTTATGACTGAGTTAGAATCTTTCAAAATATTACCAAACGAATCCATAACATCTATGGATTTGAGAATTACTAACATTTTCAATGATCTTGAAGCTTTAGGCAAATCGTTCACAAATAATGGAAAGGTTCAAAAGATGCTGCGAAGCCTTCCTGCTGAATGGGATCCAAAGGTCACGGCAATTGAAGAGACGAAATCTATCACAAAAATTGACGAATGGATAGGCTCACTCAGAGTATACGAGGTTAAATTAAACCAACAAAAGTCTGAATCGTCTAAGTCATCCGGTAAGTAAATAGCTTTCAAAACAACTGAAACACATGCTAGTAATGATGATAGTATTAGTGATACTGAATTAAACGATGACTTGATATTGATAGCTATAAAACTTAGAAAGTTTTTCAAACATCCAAATAGGAATAGACAACGTACTTCTTCTTCTTCTTATTTTTTTTTTCAATCTAAGAAAAATAACACTAACAACAAAAAATGGTATAATAAAGAGTTAAAGTGCTATGAATGTAGTAAAAAGGGACATATCTCATATGATTGCCCAACAAAGAAAAATAATGAAAATAACAATAATAAACAAGCCAAGGACAAAGAGGCACAAGCAACTAAGGCAAAGGAGTCCAAGTCAAAGAAAGGCAAACGAGCAATGAAGGTGAGCACATGGAGCGACTCATCCGATTCAGAATCTGACACAGAGGAAGCTCAAATCTGCTTCGTATCAATTGAGGTAAGTTCTTCGTCTGATAGTGATTCTGAAAATGAAATGACATTTGATGAAATGTATGAATAATTTTTAAAAATACATGCTCACTGTAAGAGGATCTCTAAAGAAAAGAAGAAACTAATTGAAGAAAAAGACAAGTTGAAGGCGTCCAACTTGGAATTTTCCGATCAATTAGGATCTTTTAAACAAGAGTCTACTAATACTCTTGATTCTTTAGAGAATAAAATTGAATCACTTAGGAAAAATGAACAAAAGTTAAGAACAAAAAATAGTATGTTACAGTCAAAGTTAGAAAGTTGTTACAATGAGATAGTGCAACTTAAGTCTTCTAAACTTACCTTAGAAAAAATGTTAGAACAATTTAAATTTGGTGCAAATATGTTAGATACACTTATATCATCGTAAAAATATGAAAATGATAAAACTGGATTAGGATATAAAGAAGAAAATGACAAAGTTGATAAAAAGACTAAGTTTGTACCATCAACTACTAAACAACCTTATAAAGCAATAAAAACGACTTTGCCTGCTAAATCTTCTTCTACTCCTTCTTCTACTTATTCTAAGGCAAACATACAACACACATCCACAAAAGCACATACATATCAACGTGCAACAAGGACTAATTTTGCATCTAGACAACCTAAAAATTATGCCTACATGTATACAAATGCAACTAGACCGAATAAAATGCATCCAAATTACTATGAACCTAGGTATAGGCAACACTCATACAAGTCTTATAGAAATGCATATGAACATACATATAGAGCACCATATAAGAAGCAAAGTCACATGCCTTATACACATTATAAAATTCGCCCATCCTATAACAATTATCAACCATGGCACAACATGTATAACAATGCATCTTCACTTATATAGAATGATCATCTATATGCTAATCCTTCTTATTTTCCAAATTATAACAATGCTAAAAATGTGCCTATTTGAAGTTGTATATGGTTTCAATCATTTGTCTCCACTTGATCTTGTGCCTATTCATGTTCATGAACATGCAAGTATTGATGGTAAAAAAAGGCTGAACTGATTAAGAAATTGCATGCTAAGGTTAAGCTACAACTTGAGAAGAAAAATAAACATTATGCAAAACAAGCTCACAAATGACGCAAGGAAGTTTTATTTGAACCAGGTGATCTTGTTTGGCTGCATTTAAGGAAAGAAAGGTTTCCCAGAGAAAGGAAATCTAAACTCATGCCAAGAGGAGATGGCCCTTTCAAAGTACTTCAAAAGGTTGGAGATAATGCTTACATTCTTGACCTCCCAGAGAGTAAGTATGGTTCAATTTCTCATACTTTTAACGTTGTTGCTCTTACTCCTCTTGGTGATGATTTAGATTCAAGGTCGAATCCTTTTGAAGAAGGGGGGAATGATGAGGTCTATAACCCTCATACATGCCAAGATAATGAGAATGCACATAATTTTACAAAAATGCAAGATCAAGGACCCTTAACAAGAAGTAAAACTAAGAAACTAATGCATGAAGTGGGGGCCTTCCTATTTAAACATATGCAAGATGAACCAAGTGAACTTATACATTGGGTTCACCTTATTGAACCTACAACATGATTTGTAAGAAATTTTAGAACCATTGTAAAGTATCATTAGTATAGAATGTGTTCTTTATTTTTTTTTAAAATGTTTATGTTGTATTAGTTTAGGCCCATCTCGGATTGTGAGTTTCTGCAGGACCCGTCTTGGTAGAATTGATGTATCTCTCCAACCACAAGGCCAAATTAAGAGTTTCAGGATGAATTCGAAAGATAAGACAAAGATATACAACTTTTATGTTTTGTACTTGTCCAAAATCGGTCTTCTTGGTATTAAAAAAGAGCATGCAAATGGAAGTACTGTTTCCGCCAAATTCTGTGACATACCTTCAGTAATTTGGATGTATCTCCTCAATGGTTGGGCCAAATGCAAAGAACTTTATATACTTATTTTCTACACTCAATTGGATACAATTCTCTGAAAAAGAGCAAGGCCTAATTCGGATTACAAGATTTCCCAAAATCAGTCACAATCCAGAAATGATTTCAAGATGAAGACAAATGCTTAAAGTCTTCCATGAATATTACTTGAGGGACCTATTTTGAAAATCATCATTCAAGACTTGCAAGACTAGTTTTTATGGAGCCTACATGAATATTTTTTAGAAGTGTGTAGTCTTTTAAACCATTATTTCAATTTGTAAGATAGTTTGTTGTCTTGTGATATTTTTTGCCTATAAAAGGCACATAAGAGAAGCTTTGTAATCACACACCTTCAATGAAAATTTCTTCTTCTTCAAGAGTAATTCTTGTGTGTTTTCTTGGTTCATATTCAAAATCAAGGCTAGAATCTTTCAAGGCTTGAGCATCCTTGTGAGAGTTGTCCAATTCCGGGGAGGGAAACATCCAAGAGGGAAGTATCTTGCTTGGGTTATGTAGAACTCATTGGAGGACTTATGTTCAAAAGGTTTTCTTCAACTTATTTGGAAGCAAGGTGAAGCTATCTTCATTGTGCCTAAACCATATTTGGAGGAGGAGCTTTAGAGTTAAAGAAAGGTACATTCTTGCACATATCACTACATGCATCATTTTTCTTTGCAAGAAACATCACATATGTGTAACGAGTATAGTCATCTACTACCACAAAGGTATAATGTTTATAGCCCAAACTTTTTGTACCAACATCTCCATACAAATCCATATTTAGTAATTGTAGGGGTTTGAGGTAGATATATTTGTTTTTGGTTTAAAGATTGTTTTCACAAGTTCTGACTTTTGACTAGTGTCACATAAGTCTTGGTTTTTGAAACTCATTTTTGGAAGGCCTTGGACCTTATTGTTTTCACCAATAATTTTAAATATTTTGAAACATACGTGTTCGAGACGTCTATGCCATAGTTGTGTTAAGTCATTCTTGGAAACTATGCAAGATACATTTTGTGAAACCAAATCCTTGATACTAAGTTTGTAAATGTTTTTGAATCTCAAATCTTCAAACAAAATAACGTTGTACTTTTTCACAATGTACTTTGTTTTCAAAAATGTAACCTCATAATTAGCATCACATAATTGACTGACACTTATCAAGTTAAACTTTAGTCTACTAACATATAAAACGTCACTAAGAGAAAAGGAATTGTTATCCAGAATACCATGTCATTTGATTTGGCCTTTGCTACCTCCAAAGTGGACAACTCCTCCATCTTGCATAGTGAGTCTATGGAATAGACTTTTGTCTCTCGTCATATGGTTGGAGCACCCACTGTCTATGACCCATTTGACCTTCTTGTCTTTGCTTTCTCCATTTAGATATTCGTACCCTTTTTATATTGGGTCCTTGATGGTTAGTTACCTTCACTTCACCTTAAGGCACTCACACAAGATTCTTATTATTCTTAGCTCTACACACTCTTTCTACATGATCCTTTTTATTACAATAAAAACCTGTAGAAATGTGTTTGTGTGGGTAAGAGTGTTTATCATGCTTGTGTAATGGCACATTCCGTGGTTCCCATTTTGGGATGACATTCCTTGGAATCAAGGATGAATCGTTTTTCATGGATTCAACACGAGGTTTTGACACCTTGGTTGACTTTGCCTTTTCCTTAAGCATGTACCTTTTTCTTCTTCAATGAGGTTTTCGACTCTTGAAGTATGATGCTTGTTCATTCGTTTATTCCTTCTTGGACGCATACATGACACTAGATTTAATCTTAGGTTTCATGCTTTGTATGGATGCGTCTTTGACTACCATAATTTTATTAGCACTTTCCTTTTGAACATTTTTCTTTTTCAAAAGGTTTTGAGGAGGAATGCTTAATTTTACTAAATCATGCTTCTCCTTTAGTGCTATCACATGCGTGGTCAATAAAATGTTATGCTCAAGTTATAATGCAATGTGATTTTCTAACGTGTCATATTCATTTATGCATGCCTTGAAATCCTTTTTGACATGTTTATATTTAATTTCTAATAAATCAATTTCTTGCACTAAGTCATCTATTTCATCTTGTAATCTATAGCGTGAGGATGTAGTACATACCTCTATGTCATCTTTGATGGCCATGAGAGAATAGAACTCCTTGTCAAGATCATCATTGATGAACCCCATGAGAGCTAGATTCTCGTTGTCATCGCTGTCGCTCTCGGACCTGGATAAGAGACTCTTCGAATAGGCTGCTTCTGCTTATAAAGCCTTCTTCCATTGGTAGATGGCTTTCTTGTCTTTTGGATGCGGATCATTCACCCGAGACTCCTTCATGAAGTGACCAAACTTTTCGCATTTATAACATTTGTTCTTTTGGTCCTTCACATTCTCCTTATCCTTGGAGAATTTCTCCTTGATGAACCTTTTGGCTTCATCTTCATTTTTCTTTTCGAATCTTCAAAATATTCGAACAAGAAGTCCGACTTCTTATCGGATCATTTTTCTGTTGAGCTTCAAGATGAATCTCATAAGTGATAAGATCACCGTAAAGCTCATCCAATGTAATGGTTTCAAGATCCTTCAACTCCTCAATGGCCGTGACTTTTGCATTCCACTCTCTTCCTAAACTATTTAGGAAGCAATGGTTGAGATCCTCTTGCTCTATTTTCTTTCCAACCGTCGTGAGTAGGTTGACAAGCTTGGTGAACCGTTGGATGGACTCTTCGATCTTTTAACCTTTGGGGACATTAAAATTGTAGAATTGTTTGATCAACTGTCTCCTCTTTGCCTTCCTCGCTTGAGATGTTCCTTCATGGATCATCTCCAACTTTGTCCATGCTTCATGTACGGATTGGACACCTTGTATTTGAGCTCTCTCATTTGGTGATAGAGAGCTATTCAAACTAGCAAGAGCTTCGCTATTTATTGCAAATTGTAACTCCTCTTTCGAAGTAGGATCATCAACATCAAAATGAATGGTGCAAGCTTTTGAGACCTCTTTCCATATACGATACCCACAAGAACGAAGGTATGTTTCCATATTTGATTTCTATAGTGGGTAGTCTAGAGGGTCAAACATAGGTACCTTGATATGTGCACTTGAAATAGAAGGGAGTAGTGATTCTTGTATTCTTCTTCTAGAAGCGTCACCACTTGGAGAACTTGCATCTTCAAAACTAATGGGATCCATATTTCATTAGTTCAAATCTTGCTATTTGAACTCAAATACTCAAGATTTTGCACACACTAGAAGGGAGTTGAATAGTGTGTTCACCAAGTATGGATATTTTTTCGGATATTTTCGTGTATGAGAACAAATCTATATTTGGGTGTGTTCTTTAAAAATGAATAAACTTGCGGAGCATAAAGAACACGATATATATAGAGGTTCAAGTCAAATAATTCTACTCCTCTACCTTCTTGGTTTTTCACAAGAAAGATTTTGAATGAGGGATTGTTATTTCTTTTGGGGAAACAACAATCAAAGAAAACTTACAAGTTAAGCAACTAGGCCGCATGCCTAGACCACAACCAAGAAATGCCAGCCCCTTGAAGTCTAGCCTCCAAAGAACTTCCTTACTCCTCAAAGAATTCTTGTTGGGAGTATGGTGCACCACAACACCATCAACTAACCCTTCAAGGTCAGGATTTCTTCAAACAAGAAGCACCCTTGCTTCTTGACCAACAATCTATACTTAGCTCCTCACAATCTTAACTCAAGAAGATGTCTCTTCTTCTTTATAATTCACACTCTCACAAAGAAAGTAAAATCTACAATAATACAACTATTTTGAGAGTAAAAGCTTGAGAGAAACTTGAGAGCTCTTAGTAGAAAGTTGATGATGAAAATGATGAAAACCCTTGTTTAATCATCCTTGTAGCCGTTGACAAGGTTGCAGGAAACAATAATGAGCTTTGTCTCTTTGTGATGACATGTCTTCATCTTTGGAGATTTCTCTAGGATGGATGAAAATTTCTTAAGGAAGATTCTTGCTGAAAGCTCAAAGAGGAAAGAGAGCATTCTCTAATGTGAGAGAAGAACCTCTGATATACACTAAAAAGGAGGGGACAAATGTCAACTAAACATTAGAAAGTGCAGGATAAAACATTTGTAACGTTGGGTCACATGAAGTGCCTTATGTGTTCTATGAAAAGGCGTTCAATGTGACATGGAACGCCTAAAGTGTGTTTAAACCAGACATTTAATGTGATATGAGGCGCCTTAAGTGGACAAGGAGCACTTGATCAATGTCTCATGAAGCGCCTAATGTGGACAACAGAACTCGTTCGAAGTCACATAAAGCGGCTGATCTCAGCCTTCATGTTTGTTCAAAGTGATTCTTAGTTCTGTCAAAAGTAACTTGATATTTGTGTCCATTTTGGAAGGAAATCAGTCATATTTGACTTTTACAATACACATGAAGCGCCTGTAGTGGCGTTCATAGTGTACTTTTCACTGCTTGACACATAAAGCACCTAAAGTATGCGTTCTAAGTGCACTGGACTCCAGACACTTCACATGAAGCGCCTTGTAGGCGTTCGAAGTATACTGGTCTCCAGACACTTCACATTAGGTGTCTTATGTAGGCGTTCGAAGTATACTGACCTTCGAACACTTCACACTAAACGTCTTGGGCATTCTAAGTGTCAATTGGGCAAATCATCAAAACTTAACATATTCTAACAGTTCATGTCCATGTCAACGATATCGTCAGGCCTGAACAGGTTCCAAGCCTAGAATTGACTGGGCAAATCAAAGTCATTATAATTATGGTATCAGAGCCAACTAGCAAAAGGACGAACCCAAGAAGTTAGAGGGGTCATGATCCCTTAGTGAGATCTAGCGAGGACGCTGACCCATTAAGCATATTGATATGTAAAGACCCAAAAATATCATACGTTGGAATTAAAGAAGATGGTAGCCATGATATAAGTATGACTAAATGCTAAATGTCAACAAAGATTGATCACTTTTGGGTCAGCAAAGACGAAAAATCTATTTTAGTTGTCATTTAGTGTTTGTCCATAGTGAATGACCGAGACTAAAAAGATGTCAGACCTAAAATCGGTGTACCAAATCCGAGTCGTTACAACTATATTTTTTTATATACAAAAGAACTATATAATCAACAAAGAAAACGAGTATTCTCGTATCTTTTTCATGAGACATAAACATGGCCTGAAACAGATTACATTGGGTTAACAATCCTGTAGTTCCACAAAGCCGGTTTAACTAAATTTCATTGGTGCAAAGCAAATACGAATCATGTTACATTTTTTAGGGGATCCAGTACTTGTATTCACCAACGAAGCCAAGATTATCATATTATCTTATATAATTTGGAGGTCATAAGTCTATAGTACATACTAAACATATTTAGGCCTCTTCTAAAGCTCAATAAGTCGCAATTAGATTTTCATGCGTCCTATGCCGATATACTCTTCGAGGATTTTTTAAGCTTAAAATTTCAACTTCAAAAAACCTAAGAAAGAAATAAATGTAGGATAATATGGAGTTGATAGTGTATTTTTCTTACTCCTTTTTTGTTTTAGACTTCTGAAGTTCAAACTCAAACTAAAAAAAAAAAAACTCCGGGTTTTACTTACCGACTTGGGGTTTGAACAAAAGAAGCGAAAAAGTGGAAGACGCAGCATTTACATTGAGAAGCATGACACTATAGTACTTATAGTTAAGAATGACCATATACTACTATTGTTCCGTCTTAAAAATAAGTCTATACTTATTTTTTTAATACAGTGTAATTTACGTTACGTTAAAAAATTAAAATAGAATCGAAGTACTGGTAAAGATAATGACCACGGCTTATTTCAAACGACAAAAGAAAATCACATTCTTGACAATTGCATGTTGGACTTGTAAATAGGACTCTGGACCACTTGACCTTACTAGTAAACTCTCGTCCACTTGACCTAGAAACTTGGAGTAAAAGATAAAATTCTTCACTCCGAGCTCTGAGGAGCATGTATAGAGGATGTAAATCAGGAGCTTAGTGGCTTTCTAGATTGGTTGAGATCTTACGCAGTTACCCATACAAGGCGTCCCCTCACAAAATGAGGATGTAAATCAGAGTCCAATGGCCTTCTAGATTGGTTGAGATCTTACGCAGTTACCTACACAAGGTGTCCCCTCACAAACCAGGCATTCGGCCTAGCAGCAGAGTAACACCCACAGTGTGCGCGTCCTTGGAATCAAACTCTTGACCTCTTAGAGAAATCACAACCTGAATACCAACTGGACTATGCTCTATGGACCACTTCACTTACAAACTTAAGGCGACATATTTATGAGTAAGAAGCCACATTTACGAATCTTTTGTAGAAATTTAAAAAAAGAGAAAAAGGGTAAAGGGTAGCATGCGGCATTTGTAAATTAAATGCTAAAAAACGAACGTCTAGCATAGGTTTTGTTCTTGCAGCACCCGTGAAGCCAAAAATTTGTATAAATAGTACACATATAGAGTTCTTCATTGGTATCATCTCCTATGTTTGGCACGTTAGAAGAAACAACCTAACATAGAGCTATGCAGAAACCAACTTCTTTCACAATACTTCAATTCTCTCTTCTCCTCTTCCTCTTCCACGTCAAATTTGTTTCCTCAGATGATAAAACAAGCAGCCTTGTACAATGCCTTCTACAAAATTCTAATGACACAGCATCTATGACCAAAATAATCTTCACCCCTGACAAACCATCTTACTCAACAGTCTTGTACGAGTTTGCTCAGAACTTAAGATACGAAACTACACAAACCCCTAAACCTCTACTGATTCTCACACCATTTTCTTACTCACATGTCACGGCAGCCATATTATGCTCCAACCAAACTGGGGTTGTAATGCGAATCCGAAGTGGGGGACATGATTTTGAGGGCAGTTCATATGTGGCTAATGTCCCATTCTTCGTTTTAAACACATACGGCTTTAAATGGATATCGGTGTATGCCCCTGGCAAGATTGCCTGGGTAGGAGCAGGTGCAAGTCTCGGAGAATTGTACGATGCTATCAATCAAAAAGATAGCACCCTTGCATTCCCTGGGGGATATTGGCCCACAATCTGTGCGGGTGGTCACATCAGTGGTGGTGGATATGGCCCCCTGGTGAGAAAATACGGTTTGGCAGCAGACAATGTCCTTGACGCTTTGGTGATGGATGCCAAAGGCAATCTTTTAGACAGGAAAGGGATGGGAGAGGACTTCTTTTGGGCTATTCGGGGTGGTGGTGGTGCTAGTTTTGGTGTTATTTTGGCTTATAAGCTAAGCTTGGTTGATATTCCTGAGACTGTTACAGCTTTCAAAGTGGTAAAAACTCTAGAAAATGGCGCCATGCCACTGGTCTACAAATGGCAACAAATTGCCCACACATTGACCAAAGAAATCACTCTTACCGTTCGATTTACAAATGTTTTAGCAAGCGAATCAGGGAAGCAGACAATCAAAGTTACTTTCATCGCTCTCTTTCTTGGAATGACCGATGATCTTCTTTCGTTAATGACCCAAAAGTTTCCCGAACTCAATGTCACAGAAAAGGACTGCACTAGCCTCAGCTGGCTAGAATACTACCCATACCATTTTAATCTTCCAGTTGCAAACTCAAGTTCATTTTTACTAGATAGGATGCCTGCAATTCCAAATTCATATTTCAAAGCCAAGTCTGATTTTGTTCAGCAACCAATCCCATTAAAGGGGCTCCAGAAAATGTGGGATTTCACTAAACTGGTGCCACCAGGCACGTTTCATATGGAGTGGAATCCATTGGGAGGAAAAAACGATGAAATTGCAGAATCATCGATTCCATTCCCACACAGGGCAGGCAACTCATTCATTGTCAAGAAAAGTATTGTGTGGGACACATCAGATCTTACGGTTTCTCAACAGAGAATAGATTGGATGAAAAAATTTCACAAGATTATGGGACACTATGTGGCTAAGAAGCCAAGAAGGGCATACGCAAATTATAGGGACTATGACTTGGGAGTTAACAATCCCATTGGCAAGACTAGCATTAGTAGAGCTGGAAAATGGGGTTCTCCCTATTTCATGAATAATTTTGATCGATTGGTCAAAGTTAAAACCATGGTTGATCCTGGAAATTTCTTTAACTACCAGCAGAGTATTCCTATTGCTAAGCGTCGAGGGTAGTCTCATTTTGATTCGTAACTGAATAAATTTGCAGATCAATGTCCTGCATACAAGTCATCTTCTTCTTTAAGCATCATGTAATATCTGTTCCTAGTCTCTCAGGGTTCTATGATTTTCCTTACATAGAACGTTCTCTTTAAGCATTTCTGGACGTCTTTCAATTTTACTCTTTGTTCTATTACTTAATTACTACTGATGACTTATCCTTTTTATTTTTTGTTACCAACAATATTTTATTTTTAAACTTAGAATGATGGTTATAAAAAATTAAATATGATTCGAAATTTCTTGCCTTACTCTGGATTTCTCAGATATATCCCATGCAAATCTAAAATTGTTCATCTGAACACTTCTTATATCAAATCCTAATACATTTCCTGCGTTTGTTCAACCGCTATAAATTTGAGCCAGACGTTTAACCACTAAATCAAACTAGACAAGGCCGAACATCGACAGGAATAATTTCAAAGCTCTCTACGATTCTTCTTACGAACCAAACGGTGGAGTAGAACTGATGGTTCTTACCTTTATATTTTTAGATGCTGTTTTAGCATAACGGAGAACTCTCCAAGTTTCTGCTTATGAATCAGAACTTTCGGGTCCTGGGAGAATGTTACGGATGTGTTTTAATACATAGCCGCCAGACACAATTTTCTGAACTCTATGTCACGTAACTTTCTCACAATCAATTCAACTCACATGATACTTATTACTTAACATCATTTTCTTGAGTTAAACACCTTCACCATGTTTGAAGGTTCCTTGCAAACCAACGAAAGAAATCAATCAGAGGAAAATCAGCAATTAAGATAGACACAATCATTGTAATTATATTATAATCATTTCCATAGTTACCACATTCCATGTATCATATTAGGACCAAGATTTTACCAGAAAAAATGAATAAAAAAATATTTTTTCTTCCATTTCACGTGGTATCGAACATGGTCCTCAAATGTTTTTTTTGCTTGTAGTATCACCTTTCACTTCTTCCTCTTCTTCTATCTTAGGTCTACTTTCTAATGAGTCAATTCTAAGATCAACAAAAATGTCTTTTTTTGGATTTTCGACTTCAATTTCATCACTTTCTTTATCGTCATTAAGACTTGGTTCATCATCAAAGAATTCACTGAACTTAACCTTAATTGACTCTTCAACTTTCATATGCTTTATATTATACACTCTAAATGCCTTGAAACTTTTAAGAAATCTTATAAAAATTCCCTCACCCTCTTTGAAACCGAGTTTATCCAAGTTATCTTTGCTTTTAAGTATCACACACTTACAAAAAATAACCTTGAAGCATCCAATGTTGGGTGCTCTTCATTTCCGAAGTTCATTAGGAGTCTTTCTGACATATATTGTTAAGTAAACTCTATTTATCACATGACAAACGGTACTCGCCGATTCGGCCTATAAATAATTTAGGTAGCTCAATTTTATTTAGTATGGCTCTACTCATTTCTTGAAAAGTTCTATTCTTCCTTTCCATAACACCATTTTATTGAGGAGTTTTAGGAGCAAAGAAGTTGTGTCAATATCCTTTGGATACACAAAATTCTTGAAACTCACCACCTGCGTCATTTTTAATTTCGTTGATAATGTATTCTCTTAGGTTTTCTAATCTCCTACAAAGCTTTATAAACTATTGGCATGCATCATTCTTTTTAGCTAAGAACATAACCAAGTAAAACCTAGGAAAGTCATCTACCACCACAATGATGTAATGCCTTCCACTTAGACTTGCCACAACAATATCCCCATACAAATCCATATGAAGCAACTGTATAGGTTAGGTGGTGGAGATTTCACTTTTGGGCTTGAAAATTATTTTAACAATCTTTGCCTTTTGACAAGTGTCACATAAACCATGGTTTTCGAAATTCAATTTCGAAAGACCTTGGACTTTTCATTTTTACAAATTTCTTTGAAGTTCTTGAAAGTAATATGTCTAAGTCGTCTAGTCATAGTTGTGTCAAACCATTTTTAGCAACTAGACATGGAACATTTTGGGAAATCAGATTATGTGTGCTAAGTTTATAAACATTATTTTTCTTTAAAGCCTCAAAAACAATTTCACCATTCTTTTTCATAATGCATTTTCTCTTTGCAAATTCAACTTGAAAATTAGCATCACATAGTTAGCTAACACTTATCAAATTGTACTTAAGCCCTTCAACATATAATACATTACTAATAGTGAAAGAGGAGTTACCAATTTCGCTATGTCCAAGGATTTTGGCTCTCTCATTTCCAAAATGAACCGTTCCACCATCTTGGATTTTGAGCTTGGCGTACACGGTTTTTGTCTTCGGTCATATGTGAGGAACCTCCACTGTGTGTAAGCTGTTTGGTTTCATTTTCTTTTGCTACTCCATTTATCTTGAATACCTACAACACCAAGTAGCTTATATGTTGGTATCCTTTAATGGTTGGGTTTTTTCGGTTTAGCTTGTCGACCCTTAGGCTTCTAAACATGCATATTACAATATCTACCCTTACACACAATTTTCTTGTCCTTTTTTGTTACAATAGAAATAGGCAGGTACGTGTTTTGGTTGTGTGTTTTTTGTACTTATAAGATAATGAGTCATTTTGAGCCATTTTAATATTTGATCGTTTCTTTTGAGTTAATGGCCTAGGTTCAACAGTAGCTTTAATATTGGAATGTGAAATCTCAAGTCCTAAGCCGGATTTATCATTTCCAATTCTTCGATTTCTAAATAATTTATCAAGATTATTTTTACAATTTTTTAATCTTTGCAAATATTATCTTAACTTATTGCATTCCTTCCTAATCTCTATATTTTCTAGTGCTATGAACTTATATATATAAGTTTGATATCATGTTCTTAATAAATCAAACTATTCTTTTCATACAAGTTTTTGATTTGTAATATACATTTCTTAAACTCTTTCTTCAAGTCTTTATACTTCAAGTTAAGTTTTTCAAAACCATCTTGTAAGTCTCCTATTTCATCTTGTAAATCAAACTTGGAAGATGTAGAATTTACCTCAAGGTCACCCTCAATTACCATGAGACAAGTGTGTTGTTCCTTTTGATTGTCAATTGGTGCAATGAGTCCAACGTCCCTGCCTTCATTATCTTCACCTTCCAATTCGGAAAGAATATCATCCCATGTGGTTACTTCTGCGTTTAAGGCTTTCTTCTTTTGAGATAAGACTTTCTTATCTTGATTTTATGTCTCCTTGACATGGCAATCAGCAATAAAGTGACCGGGTCGACCATACGTATGGCAATTTTCATCCGATTCTTTGTCTTTGAGTGAACTTTTGAAAAACCTCCTTGTGTGAGATTTATTTCTTGTTGCTACCCTTTTAACTTCCGAACTAAAAGTGCAACCTCTTCATACAAATCATCAGACTCTACTACCAATCCTTTGTGTGAAGCATGTGAGGCCTTGATAGGATCCATACTATTTTGCTCGTAGATTAAAATTTAATGAGACAATAGATTTCTGGATAGTCCATCAAGATAACAGCCTTGAGATTTTCAGACTCAGTGTCACTTTAGATGTCCATTCTCTTGCAAAAGAGTTATAGAAGTTTTGAGACAAGGTCTTCATTTGATAAGTTCTTCTCAACCATGAAAAGTTTATTAAAAATCTGGGTGGATCGGTTAATAGTCTCATCAATATTTTCGCCACTCTTCATACCAAATATTTTATATTCCTTCATGAGCGTAAGTCTTTTGCCCATTCTCACTTGCTCGGTTCCTTCATGCATCATTTCTAATCTTTTCCATGACTCATGGCTATTTCAAGTCTTTGAAGTCTCACAAGCTCGGTGGTGGTTAGAGCACTTTAAAGATATCAAATGCCTTTCCATTTATAGCAAACTCTATCTTTTCTTCATCGTTACTTCAATTCTTTTAACAACAGCTCTCCATATGTCAAATCTGTAACCTTTCAAATGATTCATCATTCTAAACTTCCACAACATATAGTTTTGCACATCAAACATAGGAGCTTTAATGTTTAAGACTGAGAATAAAGTTGTTGGTTTGGGATTGAGCTATAAGATCAAGAAGTTGTCATTTTGTCATGATCTTTAACCTTGCAACTTGCAAGAATTGGACAAGAAATCAAGTTTAAGCTCTTATACCAATTGTTAGGTCCGTCATAATCACTCTAAAGGAGGGAGGGTGAATGAAGTGTTGGAAACTTTTCAGGTTTCTTTTGATTTTATTCATGCACACTAAAATGTTTACCAAAATGATAAAGAAGGAGATGATAAATAGTTGATGAAGCCACACGATATAGAGTGGTTAGATCCATTTTGATTCTACTCCACTGCCACTTTGTTTCAAAAGTGGATTTTCAACAGCAACTTTTCTTATTACCTTTAATAAGGAACAAGAACACCTGCAACAGTACTCTTTGCTTCAAAAGGGGATTTTCAACATCAACTTTTCTTATTACCTTTAATAAGGAACAAGAACACCAACAACAATACTCACACTAATAACTAGTGTAAGCAACAAGCATAGCAACATCAACTTAGCAAAAAACAAATCTTTGCTTCTTCAAAACTTCAACAAATTTCTATCGAAGAACTTTCACTTTGTGGGTTTTGGAGAAATAGTGAGAAGACACTTTCTAATAAGTTTAAATCAAAAGCAAGAGATCAAATATGTATAGTTCCTCTTGTGTTAGACTTTTACTATCACAGTACAACATTGAAGACAAGCAACAAGAGCTTTATAAGCTTTAAACACTTTTGCTCATTTGAGACTTTTTACAACAATGAGAGATAAAGCTTGAAGTGGTTAAAGAATGTGAATGCCGTATATGTGCTTCTTTAATATATAGATGGTGTGGGCGATGTTTTTGCAGCTTCCATAAGGTCTTTAACTTAATCAATTGTCTTGAAGATGCCCAAATAGTCTTTAGTCACCTTATAGTTAGATTTGATGCTCCATAGCCAACCTAGAATATCTTAGACATGTTTACAATATTGAGAAAAAGGGACTTGAGTGATTACAAAATGCATGATTTAAATAACGTTTATTAAAGAAATGCATGACACGTTTTATGACTTGGCACGTTTTTGCATGAAACTTGCCTTATATAGTTCATATATATTTTTGCCGTACTAACGATCCATGAAGCTTCAAAGCTTACATCAAATGGCGAACATTTGTTGTGTTTGAACTATTTTCAGGTGCGACCATTAATGAACTAAACTAGTTCACTAAGTGAAGTACTTAGTTAAATGAACTAAGTAGTTCATTAAATGGTGATATATTTGGAGAAGGCACAAAGGCAACAAATTGAAGAATGGAAAGTTTTCTCCTCTCCTTTATAAACGCCTTTTAAAACATATATATATATATATATATATATATATATATTTTATGTATAAAGCAATTTTTTTTGAAAATCCTCACTTATGGTGGAGGAAACCATATTACATCCAATGAAGTGTCATCGTAAGAAAAAAGCGAATGAAGAGATTCAGTTATGTGCAACCTCCAGTCATATATGATATGCCGCATTAAAACCTTGTCAAGTAAAACCACCCTTGTGGATAAAACCTTGACGAAGGAAAAAGCGTACATATTTATATGACTAAATTGTTGATGCAAAAGCGAGTACAAAATCGAATGTTAAGAAATAAATGAAAGCAACAACACAGCCTTAAACATTTAAGCCACCTTGATGCAGATATACTCGAAAGCAGCTACAATCAGCTGTATGCACTGGCAGATATCTTCCTTCGCCCTCCATCGCAGTTCCAAGTCAGCACCTCGTGCACAAATTACAATATACCATTTAACACAGCTACCATTGTTGTCCACAAGGAAAACATTACGAGTAGAAGAAAACCATACCCAAGTTGCCCACATCCAAACGACCACAGGCAACCTCCAACTGATATTGCCATATTGACGAGTCCAAATTGACAGCAACATGCGTTTTGGCCATTCCTCAGAGAACGTGAAAACGAAAAGATGTGACCCACAGACACATGGAAAATAGTAACGAAAGTAATGTATGCACACATAAGGCATAAAGAAAAGAAGACATACCAAGGCTGCCTACACCAACCGCTAGCATAGGCAACCCCCAAAAATGAATGCCATTCCATCATAGTCGAAAATTGGGTAGAGATGCATCCAGAATCAAGGAGCCTCGCACATCGCAAGGCAAAGAAGCTTCTGATGAATAGAGTTTGACTCCTACAGCGCGCATCCCATAACGTGCTAATGCATGCGCAACAGTGTTTGCCTCACGTGGGCAATAGCAAAGAGTAGAAGCATTGAGGCGCAGCATCATTGTAGTTCTTTGTATATCCTATAGACCGGAACCCGTGTATTGTGTATGATGACTCATGAAGTGAAGTAACTGACGACAATCAGTTTCAATATACAGTCCATCATAAGTCATGGCATAATAGAGGAGGGAGAATAACAAAGCCATCAATTCAGCTCAAACCGGAGAAACATATGGTAATAAATAACAAACAGCCGAGATAAAATTTTCAAATTCATCACGCCGAACAGCACCCGCAGCAGCTTTGTTGCGGCCTACGGCAGCATCCACATTCAATTTCATTCTGCCGGAAGGTGGCAACATCCACTTAACTAATCTGTGTCGGCGTACTCTTAACTGTGGTGAAAATCCCTGAGCAACTAGATGAGGAAGAGACTGAACAAATTTACGTCCTTGCACAGATGCACACCACGTATATACATTGGCACATACCTGATCAAATAAATGCCTATACGAAAAGGTGCTATCTCCAAACCTGATGGAGGTATACTCTTTCCAAATAACCCAAACAACTATTGCCGGTACCACTGCATATAAATTACCCTGCATTTTAGCCACGGAAGCTTGACGCCACCAGCAAGATAGATAGGATTGAATAGTAGTAGACGAGGCATAGGGCCCGAGAATAAAATTTCAATTTGAGTCCACATAGACTTGACTGCCGGGCAATGCAAAAATATATGATCTCTAGTATCCGATTGTTGTAAGCAGAAAACACATTGTGATGGGTAAATTGTCTGCCAGGCACGAAGATTATTAGTCAAAGGGAGAACATGACACCATAATCGCCACAAAAACACTTTAACCACCGGGGGAGATGTAGACCACCAAATATACTTCGAGTAAACAAATAAGGGGGATTGCGAATGAAATAATGAATAAGCAGATTTGATAGTATATTGACCAGTAGGTTCAGCAACCCAATTAATGCCATCCTGGGAATAATCTACATTATCCTGCATGTAAGAATGACAATCACAAATTCGTTTCCAGACAGCTGAATCATAAATATTTGCATAAATCCCGCTCCTTCGGCCATATTTAGCTCGACTAAAAGTGGCCCATAACGAATCAGAGTTATGATATTTCCACCATAAATTCCCGTCATAGACTCTTTGGATGAAGTCTAAATTGCGTATACCTAAACCTCCATGTTTAATGGGATGACAAACTTGGGTCCAGGACATCCACTCATGCCTACCATTCCACAAAAAAGAGGACATTTTCCTATTCAAGACATTAATGACACTTTTAGGAAATCTTGAACTCGCAATAATGTGTATTGGTATAGTAGCCAAAACATGCTTGATTAGTACCATCCGACCTGCCATGGATAACAACTTCGACGACCAAGCAGTAAGACGCCTGTCAAAATGTTCTAATAAAGTAGTACAATATGCAGATCTTTTAACACCCTTATGTAAGAAAGAACCAAGATACTTAATTGGCAGAGTCGCCAAACGCATGCCAAGCTCTCGCGCCACCCGTGGACCAGCTATAGTTTTCCCTACCACTAATTGACTCTTGTGAAAATTAACTAATTTTCCTGAAGCAGACTGATAGATATCCAAAAATTGACGAAACTTTTGCATATTCGATATATTGCCATTTAGAAAGACCACTAAATCATCTACAAATCCCAAATGAGATACCTGTGGTACGCAGCCCACTTGAAAGCCAAGTAATTCACCCGAACTTATCAAGGCATTAATGCCACGAGAAAAACCCTCTGAGGCTAAAATAAATGATAATGGTGATAACGGATCTCCCTGTCTTACCCCTCGTGTGACCGGAAAAAATCCCACAGGCTTACCATTGATGAGTACTGAACATCGAGTGGCAGATAAGTTATTTAATATAATCCGCACAAGCTTGGCATCAAAACCAAATTTGAGCATAAGCTGACGAAGATATGTCCAATCCACCCTGTCAAAAGCCTTTTCCATGTCTAGTTTAACTATAACATGACCTCCATGGACATGCTTATCTAACGTATGGACCATTTCTTGAGCTAGCAAAATATGGTCAGTTATACCACGGCCCTTTAAAAAACCTGCCTGCTCCGAAGATATGAGCCGTGGGAGAAAATCTGATAAACGTGTTGCCAACAGACGTGTGATAACTTTGGCCAAAAAATTTGTCAAGCAAATGGGAACGGTTGAGGATTCGGTACCTTTGGAATGAGGGTAATAAGAGATGCCGCAAGTTGATTAGGTGGTCTAACTCCAAGAAAGAATTCATGAACAACTTTATGTACATCAGATTTAATTATAGTCCAGAATCTGCGATAGAATGAACCAGGGAATCCATCTGGACCAGCTGCACTAGTAGGACTTAATCCCAAACTACGCACTGTACTTCTTGGAGATCCGGCAAGGCAAGCAACGTTTCATTATCTGCCTGCGTTAAGATATCGGGAATATATCGAAGCAAAGAAGATAGATCCAACAGTGTTTCCGCAGTGAATAACGAGTGATAGTAACTAACTGCCTGCTGTTCAATGTCCGTACTACTTTGGTATTCCACACCAATTGAATCAACAATTCTACGAATTGTCTGACGACGCTGTTTATCCTTGACAATTTGGTGATAATAGCGTGTGTTTGCATCACCCTCTTTCATCCACTTCACATTTTCTTTTTTGCTTCTAGAATAATGTAGCTCGATGTTGCAGTTTCAGTAAAGAGGCCATACTGCGATGGTACAACTCTCGGGACTCATCAGTGGGACGAATATCATATTCCCTCTCGTAGCGAAGAGTCTCTGATTCTGCATGTGCAATAGCATTAAAAATATTGCCAAACACATCCTTATTCCATTGCTTCAAATGTTGCTTAAGCTGCCGAAGTTTGGCGTAGAACCCTTGCATACCACCAATCGTGTCATAAGACTGCCAGTTATAAGAAACAAAATGATGAAAATCTGAATGTGAGGTCTATACATCCAGATAACGAAAAGAAGTAGAATGACCAGATCTTTCGGCTAAGCATTCAAGATAAATAGGACAATGATCCGATGTTGTTTGACTAAGATGCTGATATGAGACTGCAGTAAACAAATCAAAGAAACTAGACGTGCAAAGGTCTCTATCCAATCTCCTCCAAACACAGCCAAGGCCTCTTCCATCACTCCAAGTAAATGTCGAACCTTGATAATTAAAAGCCTGAAGCGAACAGGAAGATACGGAATCACAAAAATCCTGCAATGTTCGAAGAGGAGGAGAAGATCGTCCTTTATGCTCTTCTAATGATAAAAATGTATTAAAATCTCCCCCTAGTAGCCAAGGGACATCAATCTCAGAATGTATGGCCACAATATCTTCTTAAAGAGGATGATGTGATGCAACAGTATGCAATCCATAAACAAAAGTACTGCAGAAACGATCTCCTGTGGGGATCCACTGAAAATGAATTGAATGATTTTGAACTCCCAAACGTTCCCTTTCCAAACATAAAAAAGCTGCACTCCATAAAATCCATATTTTATCCTGACAAACAGAAACTGCTTGCGCGAAACCAAGTTTTAGACGATAAAACACCAACGAGGATGGCCTTGATTTAGGTTCAATAAGAACTAAGATATGCAAATTATAACAACACAACAACGATAAGAGACATTGAAGTGAGGTGCGAATACCCGAACATTCCAAATCATAATCTTCATTGAGTTGATAAACAATCAAAAGAATTAGAGAGTGCTGCCCTTGATCGGGTGAATGGTGGGGAAGATGGCTCTAAAATACGCCGTTGACGACGAAGAAGACGTGGTGGCGCTTGGAACGGAGTATCTGAGTTTCTATCTGTGGGTGTATCTGTCTGATCACCAGCATTGGGGCTATGATCAGAAGAGATAACTGCCTGATAAATGTCATTAAGGACTTCTGTGAAAACTGCTGCACCCGAATGATCTTCAATCTGCAATCAAGTTGATCTGGATTAATTTCACTATCAGGGACAGAAAATGACTGTGGGCGATGAGAGATATCCGCAATGAAGCTGTCATCAACTCCCCGAAGATGGGCGATATCCTGAACATACGAAACCATATGTGTCGTAGTCAAGTCTGGCGAAGCTGACAATGGTATAGCTACATTTTCCTGCTGCTGAATCGAAGATTGTGGTTTCTTAGGTGTCCATCGCTGCTCATTGGATGGACCAGATACAACATCCTTAGATTTCTGCTTTTCAATATCCTTGGGTTGCTGTATATCTGTATTTCCTGCCTGACGATTTTCACATGTTGTAACCTTATGACCCAATCTGAAACACTTCGTACAATATGAGGGCAAGTCCTCATATACCACCTTCTGTTGAAGCACCCTATTTAACGCGTGAATAATAACTCTCGTCGGAAGTTCCTGCGAAACATCAATTTCAACACATAAACGAGCGACTGAGGGGCAGAGAGATTCCGCTGTAGCAGTATCTAACTTCATTGGAGTGCCCAACATCTGGCCAATCTGCATCAACGCTGACTTTTGATGATAATGTACTGGAAGCCCTGGAAATGACACCCAAACCGGCACAATTGGGACATCTACAGTAGGATCATATATCGGCGTCTATTTAGTGACCCTCATGTACTTCCCTGCTATCATCCAACTCTGCCTTGCAAAACATCTCAAATATTCTTGCTCATGCTTAAAATGCAGGATCACATGTGTAGAGTCTAAGAGACCCACGTGCACTGGACCGGTGAAGCCTATCCTGTCCATAGTAGAACGAATTGTGGCGATCGGCGGCTTGCAATACCAAAAAGTTCCAACCAATGAGAATTTGTATGGTTCCGCTAAAGAAGCGATTTCATCATCTGTGAATGATATCATTGGACTCCCTTTATACTTTTGAATTGATTTTGGTGGAATAAAAGGGTTGAAGTCAACGTATGTAATAGCGAAGCAAAACTTTTTTTCTGCGCCAACCCAGTAGGGTTTACTGTAGTTTCCGCATCCGCCATTATTTACTTAAAAAGGTTTGATTTTTGCAAAGAAGAAAGGAAGAGGGTGGGTAGAAAAGGATGAAAAGTCAAGTAGAATAGTAGAAGATGCAATGTCAACCGGGGCTACCGCCGCCGGCTGACCCATTCGCCATGATCTCCAGAGCTCGTCATTTTTTATTATATACATATATATTATTGACATATATATATACATATATATATTCAGATTTGTTTTAAAAAAGCACTATACACATATTCCAACGTACTACCGACACGTTATATATTTTACGAACGTACGTTAACATCACATACTATATTTACCTCATATTTATGAGTATATTTAGGTCTTATATCATATGATATATGTCATGGTGATGAAAAAATTATTACGACACGTTACAAGGTTCTAAACAAAAAATTGTCGTATTGGATGAATACCGAAACTTCACCAACGTGTCACGTACTTGCCATATATAGATGGCCAGCCCCTACACTTCAAAAATGACCAGAAATTTCGTGGTCTACATTCTATATTCATCCATGAAATCATTCCATGTTGGCATACACAAATCACCCCCAATTAAGGCCAAATTGTGGAGATTTCAAATTCAACATTTTTGTCACATAGGGGCGCCACTTACTTCAGCCATTAGAGCTGAATTTTCAAGTTATTCTATGTATATTATGTGTGACATAATATATATATATAACATGTTCAAAAAGTTTGAATTCAATCAGAGAAAAATCGCGTAATCGACAAAAGTCGAAAATTCGGTTTTCTATGAACACGACACATGGAACATTTTTGGAATGACATATAACATGTATATAGACAATTTTTACATATTCTATACATTCTAAAGTATTCTAGAAAAATCAATTAAGGGCTGATTGGAATGTACTATATGTGTATAATTATTGTGCACTATTTTACAAAGTTTGCAAAAATAAATTCAGCACATGTTCAAGCTCAAAGTTACACGTCTATCTCAGCTTGATGGAGCCTATGGGGAGCTTAATTGGCATCTTGATTGGCCAAGAATGAAGTATACAAGGTTGGTGACATAAAGAAGAGAGCTACACAAGGTAATGTTTCAAACTATGTCACATATATGACACATGCTGAAAATTCAGCATGCTATACTTAAGGTTGTGGCGATTTTATGGTCTCTATGATGATCAATTTGATTCCCAAATTAGTAGAGATTTTTATGTACTAAATGATGATTGATTTCTTCTTTATTTTCAAGGGATAAATCTACTACCTACATGGCAATATTTTGAATATAGTGTGAATATCACACATGCTGAAATTTCAGCATGTGTAGAAGTTATGATGGCCGATTTTATGGATGAAAATGGAGATGAATTATCTTGCAAATTTTATGGAATTTATTATGTGACTTATGACAACATTTTTATGACTAATTGACACATGTTTTTAAGTGTTATTTTTCAATTTATCTAGTCATCAAATGATGACAACTTTAATCTAATCAATGAGTGCCAAGTAAGCAAGGCTATAATGATCATCCAATGAGGAGTTGTCAAGTAAGCAAGTGGATGTCACAATGATGCAAGATATTCTTCCAACGACTTAAAAGATAATTTTCAAGAGGAAGAAAATGTATAGGAGGCGGCCACAACTTGATAAAAAGAGGAGAAGAAGAGCAAACAAAAGACAAGACAAGTCTCACAAATCTTATAGTGCAAAACATCTTCACCCTCTTCTTTTACACTTCTTTCTTTCTTCTCTCTTAAAGCCTATTGTATTCATATTCATACATCTTTAATAGGCTTCATCTATACCACCATACACTCTATATTGTTGTAAAATATTGATCAAGGTGTGATCAATCTTGCATCCGCTAGGCGGTGGTGTTCGTGATCGTTGTAATCACTTACAAGGTTTGTAAAGGGTTGGAGGTTGTGTGTAACTCCATCAACCCTTTGTGGTAAGGTGTTGTTTGTTGTTTTGTGATTAGTGATAACTGAGGAAGGTGTCCTCGAAGACTGGAGTAGGTTGATTTAACTGAACCAGTATAAAATTCCTTGTGTTCTTTACTTTTCAGCACTTACTTTCAGTTTCCAGCACAGTGCATCATTTTTATCACGTTCTGAAAAATAGTAAACGAACTTCAAAAATCACAAAACTTTCCATAAGCATAGCCACACGTCTTCAGGTTCATTTGGCGCAAGTTTCAATCCTTTTCGACAAGTATAAGTCATCCAAACATCAAATGTTTTGAGACTAGTGCAGTCTGCTTTTCAGGCTTGCAAAGGTTGAGACTTTGAACGTATTTGACTAATTTCCCAAAAGCATTTTTCAAAAATGTTTCAACATAATTAAATACACATAATAAGGGGTGTGTCATTAAATTTACAGAACATTTGGAGTCACGGTTTAATTGGAATTAATTTTTCAAATCAGACTACTGTTTCTGGCAGATTTGCGCAATCTGACCACCAACGATTTTTAAAGGGGTTAAAGGTTGAATTTTAATCTGAAATTTTTAGGAGATACTCATAACTGTTGAGACTAAAATATCTCCAAATTTCAGAATTTTTGAAGACCTTTAACCTAGTTTTCAAAACGTTTCAAAACAGTTCTTGAAAACAGAAAATGTTTTCAGAAGTTGGGTTTTTGGTCTAAAACAATTTTAAAAACCAAATTTTCCGCACCCACTATCGAAACCCCCTTCTAGTGGTGCCTTGCAGATCCTACATACAATAGTGAAAAAACACTATAGATGTTGGGGGGAAGTCCACATAGAGATTTGAGTAAGATTGGATAGTCAATATAAAAATTTGAATTGTGGGCAGATGGACCGATCAATGTCTTATATTTTAGAGACTGATGTAACATCAATCGATCGATTCTATAGGTTGAGAGATCGATGTCTTACAGTGTGGTTTCAAGCTTTGCATCTTACCTGCATCAATTGGTCGATGTTTCTTCTTTTAGAAACCGACGTGACATCGATCCGTAGATGTCTTTAGGTTGAGAGATCGATGTCTTACAGTAGTTTCAAGTTCTGCAACTTACCCAAATCGACCGATCCATGTCTCTTATCTGAGAGACTGATGTACAAATCGAACGATCGATGTCTTCATCCTGAGAGATTGATGTTGTATAGTGTGGTTTTAATTTTTAACCTTAACCACAAAGATCGATCGATGTCTCTTATATTAAAGACTTATGTCACATCGATCAATCAATATGCTTAAACATGAGGGATTATGTTGGACAGTGTGGTTTCTTTTTTGTACAGTTCTTACATAGATCGATCTATATCTTCTTTTACAGATTGAAGTATGCATAGGTCGATCTATGTGAGAGATATATGTCTCACAGTGTGTTTTTCTTATTTTGTTTCATTTCCAAAGTATAAAATGCCTTTTTAACTCTTTTTCAAACATCTTTTAACTTCATCAAAATATTTTATTTTCCAGCAATGGATGAACTGAAAGCGTGACCATTGTTCAGAAACCACCGAAAAGGATCGGAATTCATCAACACAAGAGGACAAATCGAAGCTTTATTACACCAGTTTTAAGATACACAAATGCACAAATGCACAGTCTTTCAAGATCGTAGTGCATCTAGACTAATGAACAGAGAACCGAATCAAAAGGAGATGAATAGCACATACTATTGGCAACCTAGGGGATGCACTAGGTAGCGGCTGTGGTGAAGAGCATAGAGACGATTGCAGAAACGATAGCAGAGAACCTAAGAATCATGAGTTTATCGCCCTCATCCGAGGGAGAAACAACACCCGAATAGAGGGTAAGAAGGAAGAGAAAAGGGCGGGTTTTTAAATCCCTAAAGGCCCTTTAGACCAAGGAATTGGGTTATAAACCCACTCAAACCAGCCCATATAAAATGCAGCAATGGATCTTTGATTGTGGGGTGATTGTTGCAATGGCCGAAGATTTGTCTTATATCTTTAATCTGATACAGTCTTTTGAAGCTCATATTCAAACAGGAAATGAGAGTTTGACCTCAGTTAAAGGATTGGGTCTATTACGATTTCTTGGAAATCAAAATTAAATAAATGTCTTTATGTTTTCTCATTGTCATGCAAACACTTATCTTTAAGCCATGTCTGTAGCGCCCCGTACTCTGCTACCCCTCGTACGGTGCACCCGCCGTACTTTCCCTTTCAGAAAAGTACAAAGCGTCGATACTTAACTCGTAAAACCCATGAATAAACATGGATTACAAAGTCATGATCTTAACAGGTAGATAAAAATACGGCAGAATTTGAACCTTAATCCGAAAGCGTCAAATCACGAATACATAGCAAAATTATACAAACTGAACCGATGGCAAACTACACCGCGAAATTATACAAATATTATCCGAAAAGAATCCGAAAATAGCTAAGTCCCAAAATGTCCCAAAGGTTCATCAAAAGCTTCCATCATCATTCTCTTAACAGCGACTTCAATAACCTATGGTTATGACACACTTGGCTCATCATCAATCCACTCGACTTCATTACCTGGCTCTGGGGGGAAAAATAAATGGGTGAGCGACAAAGTCGCCAGCAAGTATACAATAACACCGTTCAATAAAGAGAAAACGGCATACAAGAATCAAACCCCAATTCCTTAAGTTAAAACATACCTGTAAATACCTTTCCGAAGCATCATACTTAAAGTCATATCAACACTTAGCTAAGATCTAAATGTCATCACTTAGTTAGATTCTACGTGCTATAGCCAACCCTTTACTTCTATAAATAGTATCATGCGTAATGCGTATGAAAATGCGAATGCAATGCAAATGCAACGGAAAACATTCTTTCTTTCTTTTAGACATGCCCATAAAGATACTTGAACTTTCTTTCTTTCTTTTAAATCATGCTCATCATAAAACAAGAGAGTGTGTCAGCCTATTATACCGGGCATGACTCGGTTCTTATAACATGATCACCTTCAGGTCTATTATACCGGACCTGGCTCGGTTCTTACACTCTTCAAACCTATTATACCAGGCCTGGATCGGTTCTTATATCTCATCAGACATATTATACCGGGCCTGGATCGGTTCTTATACTTCTTCAGATCAATTCACCCCGGATCTGTAGCGGGTTAAGCTGGCCAGAAGGGACGGAATTCTTTCGAAACAGAAACTCTATATAAAACATCAATAAAATCATGAGCATGGAACATATGAGCATGTCAATGCAATTGCATGGGATGCAACATGGTAAAATGCACTTATAACGTCATAAACAACTTTCTTCATGGGCTGGAAAACGATCCAGCAGCATTTCCTGTATTGCCCGGCCTCAAAATCAATCTTTTGAGCCTATTTCCCAGAAACTAAAAATATGGACATGCATCACATGATCTTAACTGCATTCTGTACAAATTTCATGCGATTCCGACAAGCGTAGGTACCTCAATAAAAATAATTCCCAACAAGGGTACAACAGGAATTCTGCTGCACTCTCAACTCCATTCCTTACCTTGTCTCCATCCATAAACTCATTATGGGGCTCGTTTAGCACCTGGAAATCTTTTCTATTTCCTTTATGAACAATATCCAAATGCCCATTCACCAAAACAAGTCAAAATAAATATGATACAAGTCATACAAACACAAAGGGTCAATCTGTCCTGTTTTCCAGAATGTTACACCAACTTTACCTCAATGGTTTACCATCAAGATCAATAGATAAGATCAATTTCTTTACATGGATACTTAGCTCTATGTCTTAAGTACTTCTTGTAAACATTTCAGGTCAATCCAAGGTGTTTAAGGTACTTAAATAATTTTTCTCCCTAAGGTGGTACAACCAGAAACTATTTTGACCGATACTAAAAATTCATTTCTGACCAATCCACAAACGATTTTCCAGAAATTCCAACTCCACAATAAACTAGACATAATAAGCTACGACCACAACAAAAATAAGCTCAATCCAACGTTTAGAAGGTCCTTAACTAAGTCCACCAATTTGGCATAAAATCTGTCCAGAACTCTGGTTTCAACCATCATGCCTAGAAATATCCTTTCCTTCCTAACTTTTTTCTTTAGCCTATAATCCAAGTTAATGGTCATTTAATAGACATAATAAGGCTTCCCTATACTAATTCTAGTCTCTTTTTAGCATGCAAAAGTCGTTCATATGGGCTGTTCATTCCTTCTAAACAAAACAGTCCTCTAGTCCAACAATTTCACATATTAAAATCACTAAAAATGCTAGGTTCCATACCAATCATGTCTCATTCAATATCAAACATAGGGCAGTCCCTAATCCATCACTTTTAACTCTTATTTCAAGTTTAAACATGCTTTATATTACAACATAACAGAGGTCTATTATCAATCCTTTCAAAGCCTAAGAAAAGGTAACAACTTAAGCATATTTTCACTAAAATCATGTCTTAAGCTTCTAGACATTCAAGTATGCACATAATCACATATAATGTAAGGGGTTAAAGTATACTTGCCTCTTCAAGCTAAAGCTCTTGTCTTTGCTTGGTTATGAAGTGAGATGTGATGAAATCCTTCACCTTCTTCACCTTAAGCATACGGTTTTAAGGAAATGAAATGAAAAGATTAGTCTTTATTCAATAGAGGAAATATGATAGGTTTGAGGCTAGAGCATCTTACCAAAATGAGCTTGGAATGGAGATTCAAGCACCACAATATGTCACCACCTAAGAAAGTTGATGGCTTTCACCTATTTACACCATAAAACCCACGGTTTTGGGTATGAAGAAAAAGGGAGTTCATATGAGCTTTATTCTTTACCAAAATGAGAATTCTCTTAAGGAAACTTGGAACAAGACTTACTTAGAGGTCTTCTTGAGTCTTGAAAGTGAAGTTGAACTTCTATCCTCCAAGATGAAAGGGGCGAAATCTTGGTGAGGGGGATGGAGATTGTCCAAGTGTTTTGCTCTTGCATGATGAGAAGGTAGATGTTTCTAGAATGGTTTGATTTAAAACATGTTAGGGACTTAGGAGAGGGGGACGGTTTTGGAGGGATTTTTGTGAGGGTTAGGGCTTTCTTGAATGTTAATCAAGGTTAGGTTAGTATAACCTTGGTTACTTTATTCCAACTAGGATTACTTTAGTGCTAACCCAAGTTACTTTATCAAATCATGGTTATCTTAACCTTGGTTTAAGGAAAAGTAACCATGGTAGGATTTAAAATCCTCCATGTCTAGACACTTAAGGGGGCGGTTGGGTTGGGGTCTTTATGACCTCAACTATACTACTTCCTTCTTTAATGAGTTGTCTTAACTTGTTCCTTAAATGCATGTCTATTTTATTTCCTATTTATTCTTTGCATAATAACTTCTTGTCTTAAAAGGTGTAGTAGACTTTAAGTAATTACTTTTAACTAATAACATTGGCTAGAGAATTCTAGAATTCTCATTCATGCCTTGGCCGAATTTTAGGCTTCTAGGCAACTTGATATTTCTTGTAATTCATGCACTATATTGTTTTTCTTTAGTTTATCATATTCTAAAATTAACATATGTATGTATACATATATATATATATATATACACGCCTAGGTGTACCATGTGTTATACATTCCATACGCATATATCATATACACGCACATACATACCTAGTGATGTGTATGGTTTATATATATCCCTATATTTCATGTACCGCTTCAATAGTATTTAAGTAAAAGAGTTGAGTGGACTTAAGTAACATGTTCTTAGGAAATCATTGCTTTCATTCCGTCTCATATTCATAGTTTTCATGTACATGATCATTGGGGTACAACATCCTTCCCCCCTTCAATAAAGTTTCGTCCCCGAAACTTATGAAATGTCAAAGAGATAGGGGTACTTTTGCTTCATGCCTTCCTCTAACTCCCAAGTGGCCTCATCAACTGAATGGTTCTTCCATTGCACTTTGACCAGGGGAATAGACTTATTTCTTAATGCTTTCACTTCCCTATCAATTATCCTTTCGGGCTCCTCAACATATGATATATCAGCTTCAATCCTCAAAGGTTGCTCATCCATAATATGGCTCGAATCATGCACATACTTATGCAATTGAGATATATGAAACATATTGTGTAATTGAGACAACGATGGTGGTAGTGCAAGTCTATAAGCAACTTTTCCAATCCTTTCCAAGATCTCGAATGGTCCAATGAATCTAGGACTAAGTTTCCCTTTAATTCCGAACCGCTTTACTCCTTTCGATGGGGATACCTTCAAGAATACCTTATCTCCTACTTGAAACTCAAGTGGTCAACGCCTCACATCGGCCCACGCCTTGCTTCTATCCTGAGCAGCCTTCAATCTTTGTCTTACAATCATAACCTTTCCTTTGGTTTGCTCCACTAAGTCAGGTTCTGTGAAAATCTTATCTCCAATCTCATCCCAATACAATGGCGATCGACATTTTCTTCCATAAAGAGCTTCATAAGGAGCCATTCCAATAGATCGGTGATAGCTGTTATTGTATGAAAACTCAACCAACTTCAAACTCTTATCCCAGCTACCTCCAAAGTCCAACACACAAGCACGCAACATGTCCTCCAATGTTTGAATTGTTCTCTCTGATTGACCGTCAGTCTGGGGGTGAAAAGCTGAACTCATGCGAACTTCCGTACCCATCGCTTTCTGAAATGCCGTCCAAAACCTTGATGTGAAGCGGGGGTCTCGGTCACAAACTATGCTCATAGGAACTCCATGCCAACATACAATCTGATCAACATACATAGAAGCCAACTTTTTCATGGGTGCTTTAATCGACATTGCCATGAAATGAGCACTCTTCGTCAGACGATCCACAATAACCCAAATAGTGTCATATCCACTTCTTGTCTTAGGTAAATCGGTCACAAAATCCATAGCGATGTGATCCCATTTCCACTCAGGCACCTCAAGTGGTTGCAATAATCCAGCTGGCCTCTGATGTTCTGCTTTGACTTTCTGACATACAAGACATTTCTCAACAAAGTCTGCTATCTGATTCTTCATTCCTAGCCACCAAAACTTTTGCTTCAACTCATGATACATCTTATTTGCTCCTGGGTGAATAGACAAGCGAGAATTGTGGGCTTCCTGAAGCACTTCACTTCTTATCGCGTCATCATTAGGCACACACAATCGACCTCTAAACCATAAACTGCCGTCACTACGGACTTCAAAATCGTCAGATGGCTTCTCCTTCAGCTTGCTCTTAACTTTCATCAATGCATCATCCTTATCTTGAGTCTCCTTAATCCTATCGATCAAAGAAGGAACCACTACTAACTTTGCAAGCACGTCGGAAATCGAATTCACTTCTTCCAGTCCAAACTCTTCCATATCACGCTGTAAAGGTGGTTGACGAGGATGACTCATCTTACGACTCAAAGCATCAGCAACTCTATTAGCTTTACCTGGATGATACTGAATAGAGATGTCATAATCCTTGATCAACTCAAGCCATCACCTTTGGCGCATATTCAGCTCCTTTTGAGTGAAGAGGTATTTCAAACTCTTATGATCCGTGAAGATCTCACACTTCTCTCCACACAGATAATGACGCCAAATCTTCAGAGCAAATACAACTGCTGCAAGCTCGAGGTCATGTACTGGATAATTCTGCTCAAACGGCTTAAGCTGGCGAGATGCATACGCGATCACACGCCCATTCTGCATAAGAACACAACCCAATCCATTCTTGGAAGCATCACTATAGATCACAAACTGTTCTCCTGAAATGGGTTGAGCCAAAACTGGTGCAGACGTCAACCTTGCCTTCAGTTCAGAAAAGCTACTTTCACAATCCTCATTCCATACAAATTTTGTCTTCTTCTGAGTCAATCTAGTGAGTGGCATAGCTATCCTTGAAAATCCTTCAACAAACTTGCGGTAGTAACTGGCCAGTCCGAGAAAACTCCTTACTTCAGTGACATTGGTCGGCCTCGGCCACTAGTAATTGCCTCAATCTTCCTGGGATCAATCGAAATCCCATTTTCAGTAATAATATGGCCCAGAAATGACACACTATGCAACCAAAACTCACATTTACTGAATTTTGCATAGAGCTGATGCTTCCTTAAAATACCAAGTATTGTCCTCAGATGGGCTGTATGAGTTTCCTCACCAGGCGAATAAATCAGGATATCGTCAATAAAGACGACCACATACTTATCCAACTGGTCCCGAAACACCTGATTCATAAGATCCATAAACGCTGCAGGGGCGTTGGTGTCATACCCCGTAACTTTTAAGCATGACTTTCAATATGTTAGGTCAACCTTAAACGCAATTTAATTAATGATGTAGGATGTGCGACTTAGTTACTTAAAGTATAGGAAAAATAAGAAGAGGGGTTAAAAGTAGAATTAAAGGTAATTAAAGAAAATTACCTAAAAGGTCCCTAATAGGAGATAGGGGAGTTATCAAAATTTAGTATAACTCCCCATCTCAGCCTAATAGGACGGTTATACCATCAAAAAGAAGAGGGGAAAACCGCAGGAAAAGAGAAAGAAGAGAAAAGGAGAGGAAGAAGAAGAAGAAGAAGAGAAGAAGGAAAAGGAAGGAAAAGGCCAATCTAGATTCAATCCTTATCAAGATTCTGCAGTAAATTCGTAAGGCTAACTAGAAACAAAGGCAAGTAATCTTTCTATACGCTTTACGTAAATTTTGATACTTTAGGCCCTATGTTCTTACAAAGAGAAAACTTGAATCACACATTAGTAATCTTGTCTTGTCTATGTTAAATGCTTTATTATATGTAAGTTTTGTTGCTAGTTGCGTAAAGTCTTGTTCTTTGGGCCATATTTCTGAAAATAGTTGTGTGGTGCTTTGTTGTTTATCAAGCATGCCCACGAAAGTGTACATTTTGATGTGCTTATTGTCTTGTTCTATTCTTATGTTGATTGTCTACACTTAGACGTTTGAGAGTAAGTGCAGGGAATTGAAGGATGAGTGATGGCATTGTTGTAGACTTGTTGTGTTGGGAGTGTTGATGATAACTTTTGAAGGTTGTGAATGATTGAAGGTTAAGAGTGGATATTGTTAGACATAACTAAGCATCAATTCATGATTAGATGTGAGTTAAGAATGATCAATCTAGATGGTAAGATGGATCTTGAGAGGTTTAACATGAAAGGGTTGAAGGAGGAAGATGATGGGAGGAAGTTACTGCAGAGAAACTGCAGTTTAGCATCGTCAGAACACTTCGAACGCCTACATTAGGCGCTTCAAGTCACATTAGGCGCCTAATGTAGCGTTCAATGTGTACTGAAGCTTTCCCGTACAGAAAAACTGCAGTTTAGAACCGTCAGAACACTTCGAACACCTACATTAGGCGCTCTATGTCATATGAGGCGCCTAATGTAGCGTTCAATGTGACCTGAATCATCCCCGAACACTTCGAACACCTACATAAGGCGCTCTATGTCACATTAGGCGCTTCATGTAGGCGTTCAATGTCTACGGAACATCCCCGAACACTTCGAACGCCTAGTATAGGCGCTCTATGTCACTTTAGGCGCCTCATGTGGCGTTCCAAGTATACTGGAAGTCTTTTTGACCCTTTAGGCGCCCTATGTAAGTGTAGCAACTTTATACACTTCCTTTGAACATAAAATGCAAGGGTATTTGAGGGGTAATTGAGGAATAGATGGTAAGATTGACTAAGTAAGAATAAGATTGAATCCCAAGTGAATTAGTAAGACGAACGGACTTGGAAAGATACAAACAGAGAGTGTTTGAGGTGCAAGACCGTATACTTGATATGTAAGATGTGTGTGTGAGATACCTTTATTATCTTCCACTGCTCATAAATTACAAAGTGTTTTGAAAGTGTGCTAGAGTTGTAAACATTAAGTGTGAATGAGTATGGTTAAGTATGAATTCGAAGTGGATTCGTGATACGAAAGGGCATGAAGTGGTATGAATGAGGTGTATTTGAGTAGTAAACGTTAAGTGTGAATGAGTAAAGTTAGGTATGAATCCAAAGTGAGTTAGCAATATGAAAGAGCATAAATGGTACGAAAAGGGTGTGTTTGAGGAAGTATGAACGAGCAAGGTTAAGTGTGAACTCGAGATGATTTCGTAATACGAAGGGACATGAAATGATACGAGCAGAATGTGATAGGGGTTCAGGACTTTGTACTTGATATGTAAAGTGTGTGTGCATGTTTACACGTTTGATATGATATTACATGAGCATTCTGCATCATGACATGGGCACTTGCATTTGATTTGAGAATTGCTTTGCGAAAGAACATGTGTTTACAAGAAAAGTTTGAAGTTTTCGAAAGACAAGATGGCTGCTGGTTGATCGCAGGGTATAAAGTCACGCCTGCGAAAGCAGGGTATAAAAGCATGATCTGTGAATCAACAGCAGGGTATAAAGTATTTTATGGGGCCGTGGACCTGTCAGCACGGAAAATAAAGTTATTTTATGGGGCCGTGGACCTATCAGCACGGAAAATAAAGTTATTTTATGGGGCCGTGGACCATTCAGCACGGATATATGATATATGTAATGGGGCCGTGGACCTTTCAGCACGGATATATGATATATGTAATGGGGCCGTGGACCTTTCAGCACGGGGTATAAAGTTATATGTTATGGGGCCGTGGACCTTTCAGCACGGGGTATAAAGTTCTGTTTGCTGTGGACTGATCACCCACAGGGTATAAAGTTCTGCTACGCGAAGAATATGATAAGAAGTATTATGAAAAGTTTGTGAAATGACATGCATGACATGTTTATGAAAGAAGACTTATGCATGGGTGTTGTGTGTGGTTTTAAAGAAGTTCATGCATCATGTTACACGAAGCATAAGATTTGACATGTTAGAAATGTGACTAGCTTATGACTTGCTTATGTGATATGTTGTTTTAGTACATGTTTGTTCTCGTATCCGTGTATCATTTATGTGTTTTATCTGTTTGAGGAATTCTTATGAAGATGCTATTTGCGAACCCGAGCATCTTATTTTGGGCAATGACTTATACACTGATGGCTCGTCATGTGTGGTCCCGTAAGGTATATAGACGGGTTACTTGCTGGCGATAATTTCGCTAAGAACAGATACTCTATTCCTTTTCAGGTGAGCTAGAATATGAGATGATATTTATCGAAGACGATGGCGAGTGGGCTCAATGGGATGACGGACATGGGAATAGATAGATGCTGGACTACTTTCTTTAAGTTTTGGAAACTCAATGTTATTATGTTGTTCTGGAACTTATGTTAGCTAGATGACCAAACACCTTTTATTTCCGCTGCATTTTCTGGTTGTATTATTGACGATGAAGGTTTAGATTTTATGACGTTTCCGCTGATTTATCTTACGTCATGAATGATGTACGCTTGATCTGCTTTGACGCTTCGTAGTTCTCATAGTAGGCTACGGCGGGTGCACTGGTTCCGATAACAGTGTTGGGCCGGGGCGCTACAGGTGGTATCAGAGCCTAGGCTTCAGATCTATCTCGGAAACTTAGGTTCATGATCTTATAGCAAATTAAGATGTGATTTTCCCTTAAGTTTGACCCTTAGGTATAAGTGATGATTTCCTAGAGTATAAGTATGATCTGGGTTGGGTGTGTGCGAGCGCGTATATTATTTAAATTTCTATAATAATTTAAATTTCAGACCCCATTGATCTCTGGGACACAATTCTGCGATATGCCTCTCTGCAGTATTACGTGCCCGAGATAGCAAGCTTAGACAAGATAAGGGCGTCCGACAGGCTGAAATAGGGTCGGATGACAGTGTCGGAGTATGCCGACTGTTTCCATGCGTTGGGTTAATTCGCTCCTACGATTATGTAAGATAATCGCTTAGAGGTGATGAAGTTCGAGCGAGATTTGTTCTCAAGAATCCAGTTCGCAATTGTAAGTGCTGGGATGAGAACCAAAGAGGACATGATGGACACGTGCTTTCACGTCGAGAGTGATTTCCGCAGAGTGGCGGCAGGAGATGGCCGATGCAGGATACTCTGACAAAGGTTAGAGATCAAAAGAGGAGAGTGGAGTTGGTGACAGGCCATAGGAGTTGCTGCATTGCAATAAGAGTCATGATGGGAATGTGGGAAGTTGGCAAGAGTATGTTACCAACACAGACCGGTGGGTTGTCTCATTAGAGATTTTCAGAGATGAGGAAGAATGCTCGGGAAGAGGCGACTCAGTAGCCGAGAACGAATACAGCGTCCATGTTATGACTGATGTGGATAACTAAGAAGCTATCGACGAGTATGAGGTACAATTTTAGTGAATAAGATATTGGCCAATGTACTTTGCAATAGCGGAGTGAACCACTCTTTCATGGCAAACGGATGCGTTAAGCGCCTTTATGGTTCACCGGAATAGTTAGAAACTCAGTACCATGTCCAAGCACCCAAGAACAAATTATGATTTTACACAACACTTACTATCGATTGAAGCAAGTGTCAGGAAAGAATCATGAGATGGAAGATGTAATCTTTGAAGGGGTTTGGCGTTGCCGTTGAATCAAAGAAAGTTGAAGTTACCACCGATTGGTCTAGACCATGGATGTCATCGATATGCGGAGTTTCTTGGGTCTAGCTAGTAACTACATGAGGTTTGTCAAGGGATTTTTGATAGTAGCAATGCCTCTCAGTCGTCGTACTCAAAAGAAGTTCAAGCTTAAGTGGACGGCGGAATGTGAGAAAAGCTTCACGGAGTTTAATAAGAGATTAACCACATCCCCAGTATTGGCTCAACCCTCTGGAACTGAAGGGTTTGTGACCTATAGTGATGCGCCAAAAAAAAGGGGGCTTAGGTACGTAAACTGTAACATAGGTTATTATTTTCCATCCAAATCAAGTTTAGTTTGATACTTCACTTGTAGGTTGTGTTTTGGTACAACACAAATGAGTTATCACGCATGCTTCGAGATAGCTAAACATGAGGCAGCGAAGATTATGGGAACAACTAAAGGACTACAACATGACCATTAATTACCATCCTGGAAAAGTTATTAAAGTGGTAGATGTATTAAGCAGAGAATCTAACCATGCGCGACACTCATCACTTGAGAGAGAAATAGAAGAATTTGGCTTGAATTTGGTTGACTCTATGGTTAATGTTTTCGCATTATAGACCGTCATCTCAAGATTGATGAATTAGGTGAAAGAAGCTCAAAAGGAGAATAAGACTGTGGGTGATATTGCTTGGAAATTGAGGCATAGTCAGGTTGATGGATTTCAGACCAATGAGGACGGGCGCTTATGTTTAGAAAAAAAATGTGTGTATGCCTGATTTAGATGAGCTAAGGAAAGAAATATTGCAAGGGGCTCACAACTCAAGGTTATCGATATATTCTAGTAGCACCAAAATGTACAGGGATCTATGACAATACTATTGGTGGTGTAAGATGAAGAGGCATATTGTGGAGATTTGTGGGATGTCTAGTGCGTCAGTAAGTGGAGATAAACACCAACGACCTGGTGGATTATCGATGCTGTCGGAGATTCCAGAGTAGAAATGTGAATGTGTCACGATGGACTTTGTGACTGGTTTACCGAGAACAATAAGTGGATATAACATGATTTTGGTGATTGTGGATCGGTTGACCAAGTCTACACATATTCTACCTGTCTCGAGGGAAGCATCTCTCGATAAGTTGGTAAATTTGGATATGGTCAACATTTGTCAGCCTGCATGGTGTTCTCATGAGCATAACGCCTAACTGAGACCAATGGTTTACTGCCAAGCTCTGGTCAATATTTTAGAGAGCCATGGGGACGGAATTAAGGTTAAGTACAGTGTATCATCTCCGAACCAATAGACAATCTGAGCGGACTATTCAGACCCTAGAAGACATGTTAGGGACTTGTGTCCTATACTTCAAAGGAAGTTGGGATGGAATGATTAAATTAATGGAGTTCTCGTATAATAGAAGTCACCACCATGCAAGTGACGTGGCTCTTTTCGAAGCGTTGTATAGAGGGAAATGTAGGTCTCTGGTCTATTGGGACGAAGTGGGCGTGAGGACCATCACCGGACCGGAGCTATTGGAGAAGACGCTAGAGAAGGTGAAAGTCATCCGGGGAAGACTCAAGATGGCTCAAGATCGCAATAAGAGTTGGGCAGATTCCAAGCGACGACCGTTGGAATTTGATGTGGGTGAAAAAGTTTATTTGAGAGTATCACCCACGAAGGGCGTCATGAGGTTTGGAGTAAAAGGCAAGCTAAGCCCTCGCTTTATTGGTCCTTACGAAATACTTGAGAAGGTGGGAACCTTGGCATATAGGTTAGCATTACCTCCGGTGTTGGCGCAAGTTCACAACGTATTCCATGTCTCACAACTGAGGAAATACGTGACGGATCCAAGTCATGTACTTGAGGCACAATCCTTGGAACTCAAAAATGATGTTACTTATGAAGAGATACCGGTGAAAATAGTAGATCGGAAGGATCAAGTTTTGAGGAATCGAGTGATCCCTTATGTGAAAGTCCAGTGGAGCAACCACACGGAACGTGAGGCCACTTGGGAACTCGAGGAACAAATGCGGGAGAAGTATCCTCAACTCTTTGACTAAGGTACGTAAGTTTCGAGGACGAAACGTTTTGTAAGGGGGGTGGAATGTCATACCCCGTAACTTTTAAGCATGACTTTCAATATGTTAGGTCAACCTTAAACGCAATTTAATTAATGATGTAGGATGTGCGACTTAGTTACTTAAAATATAGGAAAAATAAGAAGAGGGGTTAAAAGTAGAATTAAAGGTAATTAAAGAAAATTACCTAAAAGGTCCCTAATAGGAGATAGGGGAGTTATCAAAATTTAGTATAACTCCCCATCTCAGCCTAATAGGACGGTTATACCATCAAAAAGAAGAGGGGAAAACCGCAGGAAAAGAGAAAGAAGAGAAAAGGAGAGGAAGAAGAAGAAGAAGAGAAGAAGGAAAAGGAAGGAAAAGGCCAATCTAGATTCAATCCTTATCAAGATTCTGCAGTAAATTCGTAAGGCTAACTAGAAACAAAGGCAAGTAATCTTTCTATACGCTTTACGTAAATTTTGATACTTTAGGCCCTATGTTCTTACAAAGAGAAAACTTGAATCACACATTAGTAATTGTAATCTTGTCTTGTCTATGTTAAATGCTTTATTATATGTAAGTTTTGTTGCTAGTTGCGTAAAGTCTTGTTCTTTGGGCCATATTTCTGAAAATAGTTGTGTGGTGCTTTGTTGTTTGTCAAGCATGCCCACGAAAGTGTACATTTTGATGTGCTTATTGTCTTGTTCTATTCTTATGTTGATTGTCTACACTTAGACGTTTGAGATTAAGTGCAGGGAATTGAAGGATGAGTGATGGCATTGTTGTAGACTTGTTGTGTTGGGAGTGTTGATGATAACTTTTGAAGGTTGTGAATGATTGAAGGTTAAGAGTGGATATTGTTAGACATAACTAAGCATCAATTCATGATTAGATGTGAGTTAAGAATGATCAATCTAGATGGTAAGATGGATCTTGAGAGGTTTAACATGAAAGGGTTGAAGGAGGAAGATGATGGGAGGAAGTTACTGCAGAGAAACTGCAGTTTAGCATCGTCAGAACACTTCGAACGCCTACATTAGGCGCTTCAAGTCACATTAGGCGCCTAATGTAGCGTTTAATGTGTCCTGAAGCTTTCCCGTACAGAAAAACTGCAGTATAGAACCGTCAGAACACTTCGAACACCTACATTAGGCGCTCTATGTCACATGAGGCGCCTAATGTAGCGTTCAATGTGACCTGAATCATCCCCGAACACTTCGAACACCTACATAAGGCGCTCTATGTCACATTAGGCGCTTCATGTAGGCGTTCAATGTCTACGGAACATCTCCGAACACTTCGAACGCCTAGTATAGGCGCTCTATGTCACTTTAGGCGCCTCATGTGGTGTTCCAAGTATACTGGAAGTCTTTTTGACCCTTTAGGCGCCCTATGTAAGTGTAGCAACTTTATACACTTCCTTTGAACATAAAATGCAAGGGTATTTGAGGGGTAATTGAGGAATAGATGGTAAGATTGACTAAGTAAGAATAAGATTGAATCCCAAGTGAATTAGTGAGACGAACGGACTTGGAAAGATACAAACAGAGAGTGTTTGAGGTGCAAGACCGTATACTTGATATGTAAGATGTGTGTGTGAGATACCTTTATTATCTTCCACTGCTCATAAATTACAAAGTGTTTTGAAAGTGTGCTAGAGTTGTAAACATTAAGTGTGAATGAGTATGGTTAAGTATGAATTCGAAGTGGATTCGTGATACAAAAGGGCATGAAGTGGTATGAATGAGGTGTATTTGAGTAGTAAACGTTAAGTGTGAATGAGTAAAGTTAGGTATGAATCCAAAGTGAGTTAGCAATATGAAAGAGCATAAATGGTACGAAAAGGGTGTGTTTGAGGAAGTATGAACGAGCAAGGTTAAGTGTGAACTCGAGATGATTTCGTAATACGAAGGGACATGAAATGATACGAGCAGAATGTGATAGGGGTTCAGGACTTTGTACTTGATATGTAAAGTGTGTGTGCATGTTTACATGTTTGATATGATATTACATGAGTATTCTGCATCATAACATGGGCACTTACATTTGATTTGAGAATTGCTTTGTGAAAGAACATGTGTTTACAAGAAAAGTTTGAAGTTTTCGAAAGACAAGATGGCTGCTGGTTGATCGCAGGGTATAAAAGTCACGCCTGCGAAAGCAGGGTATAAAAGCATGATCTGTGAATCAACAGCAGGGTATAAAGTATTTTATGGGGCCGTGGACCTATCAGCACAGAAAATAAAGTTATTTTATGGGGCCGTGGACCTATCAGCACGGAAAATAAAGTTATTTTATGGGGCCGTGGACCTTTCAGCACAGATATATGATATATGTAATGGGGCCGTGGACCTTTCAGCACGGATATATGATATATGTAATGGGGCCGTGGACCTTTCAGCACGGGGTATAAAGTTATATGTTATGGGGCCGTGGACCTTTCAGCACGGGGTATAAAGTTCTGTTTGCTGTGGACTGATCACCCACATGGTATAAAGTTCTGCTACGCGAAGAATATGATAAGAAGTATTATGAAAAGTTTGTGAAATGACATGCATGACATGTTTATGAAAGAAGACTTATGCATGGGTGTTGTGTGTGGTTTTAAAGAAGTTCATGCATCATGTTACACGAAGCATAAGATTTGACATGTAAGAAATGTGACTAGCTTATGACTTGCTTATGTGATATGTTGTTTTAGTACATGTTTGTTCTAGTATCCGTGTATCATTTATGTGTTTTATCTGTTTGAGGAATTCTTATGAAGATGCTATTTGCGAACCCGAGCATCTTATTTTGGGCAATGACTTATACACTGATGGCTCGTCATATGTGGTCCCGTAAAGTATATAGACGGGTTACTTGCTGGCGATAATTTCGCTAAGAACAGATACTCTATTCCTTTTCAGGTGAGCTAGAATATGAGATGATATTTATCGAAGACAATGGCGAGTGGGCTCAATGGGATGACGGATATGGGAATAGATAGATGCTGGACTACTTTCTTTAAGTTTTGGAAACTCAATGTTATTATGTTGTTCTGGAACTTATGTTAGCTAGATGACCAAACACCTTTTATTTCCGCTGCATTTTCTGGTTGTATTATTGACGGTGAAGGTTTAGATTTTATGACGTTTCCGCTGATTTATCTTACGTCATGAATGATGTACGCTTGATCTGCTTTGACGCTTCGTAGTTCTCATAGTAGGCTACAGCGGGTGCACTGGTTCCGATGACAGTGTCGGGCCGGGGCGCTACAGTTGGTCAGTCCAAAAGGCATCACGAGAAATTCATAATGTCCATATCTCGTCCTGAATGTTGTCTTAGGAATATCCTCAGCTCTTATCTTCAATTGAAAATATCCAGATCTTAGGTCCACTTTGCTAAACACCCGAGCTCCCTGCATTAGGATACTTTAGATATTATTCATGATTATTATATTGAAATAAGACTTGGTAATTACTGACCCGAAGCTGGTCGAACAGAGCGTCGATCCGAGGCAACGGATACTTATTCTTCACGGTGATCTTGTTGAGTTCCCGATAATCAATACACAGCCGCATACCTCCATCCTTCTTCTTTACAAATAAAACTGGGGCACCCCGTGACACACTTGGACGAATCAACTTCTTTTCCAATAACTCATGCAATTGCTCTTTTAGTTCCTTCAGCTCAGCGGGTGCCATGCGGCAAGGAGCTTTAGAAATGGGCTCAGCTCCGGGGAGGAGATTTATCTCAAAGGAAATTTCTCGATCAGGGGGGAGTCCTGGTAGTTCCTCTGGAAAGACATCAAGAAACTCTTGAACTACTGGAACTTGCGAAATGTCCACTGCTGCCTGCTCAGCACTAAGAGCATAAACAAGATAGCCTTGACATCCCTTTCGCAACGCTCGACGGGCACGAGCTGTATTCACAAAAATATTCTTTGACTTCTTCAACTTGGGACCTCCTTGAAATGATACTTCCTCTTGCTCCAGGGCTCTGAAAGTGACTTTCTTTTGATTGCAGTCAATATGGGCATGGTTCTTAGACAACCAGTCCATACCAAGAATAATGTCAAAGTCATTCATAGCAATCGGGATCAGATCAGCCACGAACCGATGGTCCTCGAGCTCGACCGTGCAATTCTTATACAGATAATGAGACGTAAGTACTTGATCACCCGCGGCTTGGATTCGATAGGGTGATTTCAGCCGGATAGGATCATGGTCCAATCCCTTTGCAAATTTCTTAGATGTAAAGGAGCGGCTGGTGCCACTATCAAACAACACGTTTGCGGGCATACAACATACAAGAATAGCGCCTGAATTATGCAAAGCTTTAACTACGCAGCAATATAATATTTATTGAATTAGCATTACATAATTTAAATCATACCAGCCACGACGTCTCCAGCTTCCTCAACTGCAGCATCGGTCATCACATGCACACGCGCATTCGAGCACTGATGTTGGTTCCTCTGCTGATTTTGAGGCGCTTGTTGATGCATGTTATCGGATCGAGAAGGATATCATTCGTCGCGATGCGACGGTGGGTCAGAAAAGAGGAAGGGACACTTCTAGTGATAAAGGAGCAAGGAAAATGACTAGACAAAATTTTCATGGGAGGCAAGGTAGACAGCAGAATCAGAACAAAAGAGGAAATCAGAATCGTGGACAGCGTCGTGGGCAGAATCAGAATAATCAGAGAAATAATCAAGGAAATCAAGGACAGCAGCAGCAGGCCATTCCCATGTGTCCCCATTGTCAGAAGAATCATTTGGGCGAGTGCTATGTACAAGCTGGTAAGTGTTTTGGTTGCGGCAAGACTGGTCATATAATTAGGGATTGTCCTGATAAGGGAGCTGCTTGTGCTGGATGTGGAAAGACTGGACATATTCTGAGAGATTGTCGAGAGCTTAACTCGTAAAACCCATGAATAAACATGGATTACAAAGTCACGATCTTAACAGGTAGATAAAAATACGGCAGAATTTGAACCTTAATCCGAAAGCATCAAATCACGAATACATAGAAAAATTATACAAACTGAACCGATGGCAAACTACACCGCGAAATTATACAAACATTATCCGAAAAGAATCCGAAAATAGCTAAGTCTCAAAATGTCCCAAAGGTTCATCAAAAGCTTCCATCATCATTCTCTTAACAGCGACTTCAATAACCTATGGGTATGGCACCCTTGGCTCATCATCAATCCACTCGACTTCATTACCTGGCTCTGGGGGGAAAATAAATGGGTGAGCGACAAAGTCGCCAGCAAGTATACAATAACACCGTACAATAAAGAGAAAACGGCATACAAGAATCAAACCCCAATTCCTTAAGTTAAAACATACCTGCCAATACCTTTCCGAAGCATCATACTTAAAGTCATATCAACATTTCGCTAAGATCTAAATGTCAGCACTTAGTTAGATTCTACGTGCTATAACCAACCCTTACTGCTATGAAAAGGTATCATGCATAATGTGTATGAAAATGTGAATGCGATGCAATGCGATGCAACGGAAAATATTCTTTCTTTCTTTTAGACATGCTCATAAAAATACTTGAACTTTCTTTCTTTCTTTTAAATCATGCTCATCATAAAACAAGAGAGTGTGTCAGCCTATTATACCGGGCATGACTCGGTTCTTATAACATGATCACCTTCAGGTCTATTATACCGGACCTGGCTCGGTTCTTACACTCTTCAGACCTATTATACCGGGCCTGGATCGGTTCTTATATCTCATCAGACCTATTATACCGGGCCTGGATCGGTTCTTATACTTCTTCAGATCAATTCACCCCGGATCTGTAGCGGGTTAAGCTGGCCAGAAGGGACGGAATTCTTTCGAAACAGAAACTCTATATAAAACATCAATAAAATCATGAGCATGGAACATATGAGCATGTCAATGCAATTGCATGGGATGCAACATGGTAAAATGCACTTATAACATCATAAACAACTTTCTTCATGGGCTGGAAAACGATCCAGCAGCATTTCCTGTATTGCCCGGCCTCAAAATCAATCTTTTGAGCCTATTTCCCAGAAACTAAAAATATGGACATGCACCACATGATCTTAACTGCATTCTGTACAAATTTCATGCGATTCCGACAAGCGTAGGTACCTCAATAAAAATAATTCCCAACAAGGGTACAACAGGAATTCTGCTGCACTCTCAACTCCATTCCTTACCTTGTCTCCATCCATAAACTCATTATGGGGCTCATTTAGCACCTGGAAATCTTTTCTATTTCCTTTATGAACAATATCCAAATGCCCATTCACCAAAACAAGTCAAAATAAATATGATACAAGTCATACAAACACAAAGGGTCAATCTGTCCTGTTTTCCAGAATGTTACACCAACTTTACCTCAATGGTTTACCATCAAGATCAATAGATAAGATCAATTTCTTTACATGGATACTTAGCTCTATGTCTTAAGTACTTCTTGTAAATATTTCAGGTCAATCCAAGGTGTTTAAGGTACTTAAATAATTTTTCTCCCTAAGGTGGTACGACCAGAAACTGTTTTGACCCCTTGATACTAAAAATTCATTTCTGACCAATCCACAAACGATTTTCAAGAAATTCCAACTCCACAATAAACTAGACATAATAAGCTACGACCACACCAAAAATAAGCTCAATCCAACGTTTAGAAGGTCCTTAACTAAGTCCATCAATTTGGCATAAAATCTGTCCAGAACTCTGGTTTCAACCATCATGCCTAGAAATATCCTTTCCTTCCTAACTTTGTTCTTTAGCCTATAATCCAAGTTAATGGTCATTTAATAGACATAATAAGGCTTCCCTATACTAATTCTAGTCTCTTTTTAGCATGCAAAAGTCGTTCATATGGGCTGTTCATTCCTTCTAAACAAAACAGTCCTCTAGTCCAACAATTTCACATATTAAAATCACTAAAAATGCTAGGTTCCATACCAATCATGTCTCATTCAATATCAAACATAGGGCAGTCCCCAATCCATCACTTTTAACTCTTATTTCAAGTTTAAACATGCTTTATATTACAACATAAGAGAGGTCTATTATCCATCCTTTCAAAACCTAAGAAAAGGTAACAACTTAAGCATATTTTCACTAAAATCATGTCTTAAGCTTCTAGACATTCAAGTATGCACATAATCACATATATTGTAAGGGGTTAAAGTATACTTGCTGGCGACTTTGTCGCTCACCCATTTATTTTTCCCCCCAGAGCCAGGTAATGAAGTCAAGTGGATTGATGATGAGCCAAGGGTGCCGTACCCATAGGTTATTGAAGTCGCTGTTAAGAGAATGATGATGGAAGCTTTTGATGAACCTTTGGGACATTTTGGGACTTAGCTATTTTTGGATTCTTTTCGGATAATGTTTGTATAATTTTGCGGTGTAATTTGCCATCGGTTCAGTTTGTATAATTTTGCTATGTCTTCGTGATTTGACGCTTTCGAATTAAGGTTCAAATTCTGCCGTATTTTTATCTACCTGTTAAGATCGTGACTTTGTAATCCATGTTTATTCATGGGTTTTACGAGTTAAGTATCGACGCTTTGTACTTTTCTGAAAGGGAAAGTACAGCGGGTGCACCGTACGAGGGGTAGCCGAGTACGGGGCGCTACAGGTGGTATCAAGCCATATTATTACTGAAAATGGGATTTTAGTTGATCCCAGGAAGATTGAGGCAATTACTGAGTGGCCGAGGCCGACCAATGTCACTGAAGTAAGGAGTTTTCTCGGACTGGCCGGTTACTACCGCAAGTTTGTTGAAGGATTTTCAAGGATAGCTATGCCACTCACTAGATTGACTCAGAAGAAGACAAAATTTGTATGGAATGAGGATTGTGAAAGTAGCTTTTCTGAACTGAAGGCAAGGTTGACGTTTGCACCAGTTTTGGCTCAACCCATTTTAGGAGAGCAGTTTGTGATCTATAGTGATGCTTCCAAGAATGGATTGGGTTGTGTTCTTATGCAGAATGGGCGTGTGATCGCGTATGCATCTCGCCAGCTTAAGCCGTTTGAGCAGAATTATCCAGTACATGACCTCGAGCTTGCAGCAGTTGTATTTGCTCTGGAGATTTGGCGTCATTATCTGTATGGAGAGAAGTGTGAGATCTTCACGGATCATAAGAGTTTGAAATACCTCTTCACTCAAAAGGAGCTGAATATGCGCCAAAGGCGATGGCTTGAGTTGATCAAGGATTATGACATCTCTATTCAGTATCATCCAGGTAAAGCTAATAGAGTTGCTGATGCTTTGAGTCGTAAGACGAGTCATCCTCGTCAACCACCTTTACAGCGTGATATGGAAGAGTTTGGACTGGAAGAAGTGAATTCGATTTCCGACGTGCTTGCAAAGTTAGTAGTGGTTCCTTCTTTGATCGATAGGATTAAGGAGACTCAAGATAAGGATGATGCATTGATGAAAGTTAAGAGCAAGCTGAAGGAGAAGCCATCTGACGATTTTGAAGTCTGTGGTGACGGCAGTTTATGGTTTAGAGGTCGATTGTGTGTGCCTAATGATGATGCAATAAAGAGTGAAGTGCTTCAGGAAGCCCATAATTCTCGATTGTCTATTCACCCAGGAGCAAATAAGATGTATCATGACTTGAAACAAAAGTTTTGGTGGCCAGGAATGAAGAATCAGATAGCAGAGTTTGTTGAAAAATGTCTTGTATGTCAGAAAGTCAAAGCAGAACATCAGAGGCCAGCTGGATTATTGCAACCACTTGAGGTGCCTGAGTGGAAGTGGGATCACATCGCTATGGATTTTGTGACCGATTTACCTAAGACAAGAAGTGGATATGACACTATTTGGGCTGTTGTGGATCGTCTGACGAAGAGTGCTCATTTCATGGCGATGTCGATTAAAGCACCCATGGAAAAGTTGGCTTCTATGTATGTTGATCAGATTGTATATTTGCATGGAGTTCCTATGAGCATAGTTTGTGACCGAGACCCCCGCTTCACATCAAGGTTTTGGACGGCATTTCAGAAAGCGATGGGTACGGAAGTTCGCATGAGTTCAGCTTTTCATCCCCAGACTGACGGTCAATCAGAGAGAACAATTCAAACATTGGAGGACATGTTGCGTGCTTGTGTGTTGGACTTTGAAGGTAGCTGGGATAAGAGTTTGAAGTTGGTTGAGTTTTCATACAATAACAGCTATCACAGATCCATTGGAATGGCTCCTTATGAAGCTCTTTATGGAAGAAAATGCCGATCGCCATTGTATTGGGATGAGATTGGAGATAAGATTTTCACAGGACCTGACTTAGTAGAGCAAACCAAGGAAAAGGTTATGATTGTAAGACAAAGATTGAAGGCTGCTCAGGATAGAAGCAAGGCGTGGGCCGACGTAAGACGTCAACCACTTGAGTTTCAAGTAGGAGATAAGGTGTTCTTGAAGGTATCCCCATCAAAAGGAGTAAAGCGGTTCGGAATTAAAGGTAAACTTAGTCCTAGATTCATTGGACCATTTGAGATCTTGGAAAGGATTGGTGAAGTTGCTTATAGACTTGTACTACCACCATCGTTGTCTCAATTACACAATGTGTTTCATATATCTCAATTGCGTAAGTATGTGCATGATTCGAGCCATATTATGGATGAGCAACCTTTGAGGATTGAGGCTGATATATCATATGTTGAGGAGCCCGAAAGGATAATTGACAGGGAAGTGAAAGCATTAAGAAATAAGTCTATTTCCCTGGTCAAGGTGCAATGGAAGAACCATTCAGTTGATGAGGCCACTTGGGAGTTAGAGGAGGGCATGAAGCAAAAGTACCCCTATCTCTTTGACAGTTCATAAGTTTCGGGGACGAAACTTTGTTGAAGGGGGGAAGGATGTTGTACCCCAATGATCATGTACATGAAAACTATGAATATGAGATGGAATGAAAGCAATGATTTCCTAAGCACATGTTACTTAAGTCCACTCAACTCTTTTTACTTAAATACTATTGAAGCGGTGCATGAAATATAGGGATATATGAACCATACACATCACTAGGTATGTATGTGCGTGTATATGATATATACGTATGGAATGTATAACACATAGTACACCTAGGCGTGTATATATATATGTATACATACATATGCTAATCTTAGAATTACAATAAAATATAGGAAACAATATAGTATATGAATTAAAGTTACAAGAAATATCAAATGGCCCAAGAAGCCTAAAAAATTCGGCCTATACATCGAGATGTTCTAGAAATCTCTAGCCAATTTTATTAGTTAAAATAATAAGACAAGAAGTTATTATGCAAAGAATAAATAGGAAATAAAATAGACATGCATTTAAGAAACAAGTTAAGACAACTCATTAAAGAAGGAAGTAGTATAGTTGAGGTCATAAAGACCCCAACCCAACCGCCCCCTTAAGTGTCTAGACATGGAGGATTTTAAATCCTACCATGGTTACTTTTTCCTTAAACAAAGGTTAAGATAACCATGATTTGATAAAGTAACTTGGGTTAGCACTAAAGTAACCCTAGTTGGAATAAAGTAACCAAGGTTATACTAACCTAACCTTGATTAACATTCAAGAAAGCCCTAACCCTCATAAAAATCCTTCCAAAACCGTCCCCCTCTCCTAAGTCCCTAACATGTTTTAAATCAAACCATTCTAGAAACATCTACCTTCTCATCATGCAAGAGCAAAACACTTAGACAATCTCCATCACCCTCACCAAGATTTCGCCCCTTTCATCTTGGAGGATAGAAGTTCAACTTTACTTTCAAGACTCAAGAAGACCTCTAGGTAAGTCTGGTTCCAAGTTTCCTTAATAGAATTCTCATTTTGGTAAAGAATAAAGCTCACATGAACTCCCTGTTTCTTCATACCCAAAACCGTGGGTTTTATGGTGTAAATAGGTGAAAGCCATCAACTTTCTTAGGTGGTGACATATTGTGGTGCTTGAATCTCCATTCCAAGCTCATTTTGGTAAGATGCTCTAGCCCTCAAACCTATCCTATTTCCTCTATTGAATAAAGACTAATCTTTTCATTTCATTTCCTTAAAACCGTATGCTTAAGGTGAAGAAGGTGAAGGATTTCATCACATCCCACTTCATAACCAAGCAAAGACAAAAGCTTTAGCTTGAAGAGGCAAGTATACTTTAACCCCTTACAATATATGTGATTATGTGCATACTTGAATGTCTAGAAGCTTAAGACATGATTTTAGTGAAAATATGCTCAAGTTGTTACCTTTTCTTAGGTTTTGAAAGGATGGATAATAGACCTCTCTTATGTTGTAATATAAAGCATGTTTAAACTTGAAATAAGAGTTAAAAGTGATGGATTGGGGACTGCCCTATGTTTGATATTGAATGAGACATGATTGGTATGGAACCTAGCATTTTTAGTGATTTTAATATGTGAAATTGTTGGACTAGAGGACTATTTTGTTTAGAAAGAATGAACAGCCCATATGAACGACTTTTGCATGCTAAAAAGAGACTAGAATTACTATAGGGAAGCCTTATTATGTCTATTAAATGACCATTAACTTGGATTATAGGCTAAAGAACAAAGTTAGGAAGGAAAGGATATTTCTATGCATGATGGTTGAAACCAGAGTTCTGGACACATTTTATGCCAAATTGATGGACTTAGTTAAGGACCTTCTAAACGTTGGATTGAGCTTATTTTTGTTGTGGTCGTAGCTGATTATGTCTAGTTTATTGTGGAGTTGGAATTTCTGGAAAATCGTTTGTGGATTGGTCAGAAATGAATTTTTAGTATCAAGGGGTCAAAACAGTTTCTGGTCGTACCACCTTAGGGAGAAAAATTATTTAAGTACCTTAAACACCTTGGATTGACCTGAAATATTTACAAGAAGTACTTAAGACATAGAGCTAAGTATCCATGTAAAGAAATTGATCTTAGCTATTGATCTTGATGGTAAACCATTGAGGTAAAGTTGGTGTAACATTCTGGAAAACAGGACAGATTGACCCTTTGTGTTTGTATGACTTGTATCATATTTATTTTGACTTGTTTTGGTGAATGGGCATTTGGATATTGTTCATAAAGGAAATAGAAAAGATTTCCAGGTGCTAAAGGAGCCCCATAATGAGTTTATGGATGGAGACAAGGTAAGGAATGGAGTTGAGAGTGCGGTAGAATTCCTGTTGTACCCTTGTTGGGAATTATTTTTATTGAGGTACCTACGCTTGTCGGAATCGCATGAACTTTGTACAGAATGCAGTTAAGATCATGTGGTGCATGTCCATATTTTTAGTTTCTGGGAAATAGGCTCAAAAGATTGATTTTGAGGCCGGGGAATACATGACATGCTGCTGGATCGTTTTCCAGCCCATGAAGAAAGTTGTTTATGATGTTATAAGTGCATTTTACCATGTTGCATCCCATGCACTTGCATTGACATGCTCATATGTTCCATGATCATGATTTTATTGATGTTTTATATAGAGTTTCTGTTTCGAAAGAATTCCGTCCCTTCTGGCCAGCTTAACCCGCTATAGATCCGGGGTGAATTGATCTGAAGAAGTATAAGAACCGATCCAGGCCTGGTACAATAGGTCTGATGAGATATAAGAACCGATCCATGCCCGGTATAATAGGTCTGAAGAGTGTAAGAACCGAGCCAGGTCCGGTATAATAGACCTGAAGGTGATCATGTTATAAGAACCGAGTCATGCCCGGTATAATAGGCTGACACACTCTCTTGTTTTATGATGAGCATGATTTTAAAGAAAGAAAGAAAGTTCAAGTATCTTTATGGGCATGTCTAAAAGAAAGAAAGAATGTTTCCGTTGCATTTGCATTGCATTCGCATTTTCATACGCATTACGCATGATACTATTTATAGAAGTAAAGGGTTGGCGATAGCACGTAGAATCTAACTAAGTGATGACATTTAGATCTTAGCTAAGTGGTGATATGACTTTAAGTATGATGCTTCGGAAAAGTATTGGCAGGTATATTTTAACTAAAGGAATTGGGGTTTGATTCTTGTATGCCGTCTTCTCTTTATTGTACGGTGTTATTGTATACTTGCTGGCGACTTTGTCGCTCACCCATTTATTTTTCCCCCCAGAGCCAGGTAATGAAGTCGATTGGATTGATGATGAGCCAAGGGTGCCATACCCATAGGTTATTGAAGTCGCTGTTAAGAGAATGATGATGGAAGCTTTTGATTAACCTTTGGGACATTTTGGGACTTAGCTATTTTCGGATTCTTTTCGGATAATGTTTGTATAATTTCGCGGTGTAGTTTGCTATCAGTTCAGTTTGTATAATTTTGCTATGTATTCGCGATTTGACGCTTTCGGATTAAGGTTCAAATTCGGCCGTATTTTTATCTACCTGTTAAGATCGTGACTTTGTAATCCATGTTATCCATGGGTTTTTATAAGTTAAGTATCGACGCTTTGTATTTTTCCGAAAGGGAAAGTACGGCGGGTGCACCGTACGAGGGGTAGCCGAGTACGGGGCGCTACAGGAACCTAGCATTTTTAGTGATTTTAATATGTGAAATTGTTGGACTAGAGGACTGTTTTGTTTAGAAGGAATGAACAGCCCATATGAACGACTTTTGCATGCTAAAAAGAGACTAGAATTAGTATAGGGAAGCCTTATTATGTCTATTAAATGACCATTAACTTGGATTATAGGCTAAAGAACAAAGTTAAGAAGGAAAGGATATTTCTAGAATGGTTTGATTTAAGTCCACTCAACTCTTTTACTTAAATACTATTGAAGCGGTACATGAAATATAGGGATATATATAAACCATACACATCACTAGGTATGTATGCGCGTGTATATGATATATGCGTATGGAATGTATAACACATGGTACAGCTAGGCGTGTATATATATATATATATGTATACATACATATGTTAATTTTAGAATATGATAAACTAAAGAAAAACAATATAGTGCATGAATTACAAGAAATATCAAGTTGCCTAGAAGCCTAAAATTCGGCCAAGGCATGAATGAGAATTCTAGAATTCTCTAGCCAATGTTATTAGTTAAAAGTAATTACTTAAAATCTACTACACCATTTAAGACAAGAAGTTATTATGCAAAGAATAAATAGGAAATAAAATAGACATGCATTTAAGGAACAAGTTAAGACAACTCATTAAAGAAGGAAGTAGTATAGTTGAGGTCATAAAGACCCCAACCCAACCGCCCCCTTAAGTGTCTAGACATGGAGGATTTTAAATCCTACCATGGTTACTTTTTCCTTAAACCAAGGTTAAGATAACCATGATTTGATAAAGTAACTTGGGTTAGCACTAAAGTAACCCTAGTTGGAATAAAGTAACCAAGGTTATACTAACCTAACCTTGATTAACATTCAAGAAAGCCCTAACCCTCACAAAAATCCCTCCAAAACCGTCCCCCTCTCCTAAGTCCCTAACATGTTTTAAATCAAACCATTCTAGAAACATCTACCTTCTCATCATGCAAGAGCAAAACACTTAGACAATCTCCATCACCCTCACCAAGATTTCGCCCCTTTCATCTTGGAGGATAGAAGTTCAACTTCACTTTCAAGACTCAAGAAGACCTCTAGGTAAGTCTGGATCCAAGTTTCCTTAAGAGAATTCTCATTTTGGTAAAGAATAAAGCTCACATGAACTCCCTTTTTCTTCATACCCAAAACCGTGGGTTTTATGGTGTAAATAGGTGAAAGCCATCAACTTTCTTAGGTGGTGACATATTGTGGTTCTTGAATCTCCATTCCAAGCTCATTTTGGTAAGATGCTCTAGCCTCAAACCTATCCTATTTCCTCTATTGAATAAAGACTAATCTTTTCATTTCATTTCCTTAAAACCGTATGCTTAAGGTGAAGAAGGTGAAGGATTTCATCACATCTCACTTCATAACCAAGGAAAGACAAGAGCTTTAGCTTGAAGAGGCAAGTATACTTTAACCCCTTACAATATATGTGATTATGTGCATACTTGAATGTCTAGAAGCTTAAGACATGATTTTAGTGAAAATATGCTTAAGTTGTTACCTTTTCTTAGGTTTTGAAAGGATGGATAATAGACCTCTCTTATGTTGTAATATAAAGCATGTTTAAACTTGAAATAAGAGTTAAAAGTGATGGATTAGGGACTGCCCTATGTTTGATATTGAATGAGACATGATTGGTATGGAACCTAGCATTTTTAGTGATTTTAATATGTGAAATTGTTGGACTAGAGGACTGTTTCGTTTAGAAGGAATGAACAGCCCATATGAACGACTTTTGAATGCTAAAAAGAGACTAGAATTAGTATAGGGAAGCCTTGTTATGTCTATTAAATGACCATTAACTTGGATTATAGGCTAAAGAACAAAGTTAGGAAGGAAAGGATATTTCTAGGCATGATGGTTGAAACCAGAGTTCTGGACAGATTTTATGCCAAATTGATGGACTTAGTTAAGGACCTTCTAAACGTTGGATTGAGCTTATTTTTGGTGTGGTCGTAGCTTATTATGTCTAGTTTATTGTGGAGTCGGAATTTCTTGAAAATCGTTTGTGGATTGGTCAGAAATGAATTTGTAGTATCAAGGGGTCAAAACAGTTTCTGGTCGTACCACCTTAGGGAGAAAAATTATTTAAGTACCTTAAACACCTTGGATTGACCTGAAATATTTACAAGAAGTACTTAAGTCATAGAGCTAAGTATCCATGTAAAGAAATTGATCTTATCTATTGATCTTGATGGTAAACCATTGAGGTAAAGTTGGTGTAACATTCTGGAAAACAGGACAGATTGACCCTTTGTGTTTGTATGACTTGTATCATATTTATTTTGACTTGTTTTGGTGAATGGGCATTTGGATATTGTTCATAAAGGAAATAGAAAAGATTTCCAGGTGCTAAAGGAGCCCCATAATGAGTTTATGGATGGAGACAAGGTAAGGAATGGAGTTGAGAGTGCGGTAGAATTCCTGTTGTACCCTTGTTGGGAATTATTTTTATTGAGGTACCTACGCTTGTCGGAATCGCATGAACTTTGTACAGAATGCAGTTAAGATCATGTGGTGCATGTCCATATTTTTAGTTTCTGGGAAATAGGCTCAAAAGATTGATTTTGAGGCCGGGGAATACATGACATGCTGCTGGATCGTTTTCCAGCCCATGAAGAAAGTTGTTTATGATGTTATAAGTGCATTTTACCATGTTGCATCCCATGCACTTGCATTGACATGCTCATATGTTCCATGATCATGATTTTATTGATGTTTTATATAGAGTTTCTGTTTCGAAAGAATTCCGTCCCTTCTGGCCAGCTTAACCCGCTATAGATCCGGGGTGAATTGATCTGAAGAAGTATAAGAACCGATCCAGGCCTGGTACAATAGGTCTGATGAGATATAAGAACCGATCCATGCCCGGTATAATAGGTCTGAAGAGTGTAAGAACCGAGCTAGGTCCGGTATAATAGACCTGAAGGTGATCATGTTATAAGAACCGAGTCATGCCCGGTATAATAGGCTGACACACTCTCTTGTTTTATGATGAGCACGATTTAAAAGAAAGAAAGAAAGTTCAAGTATCTTTATGGGCATGTCTAAAAGAAAGAAAGAATGTTTTCCGTTGCATTTGCATTGCATTCGCATTTTCATACGCATTACGCATGATACTATTTATAGAAGTAAAGGGTTGGCTATAGCACGTAGAATCTAACTAAGTGATGACATTTAGATCTTAGCTAAGTGGTGATATGACTTTAAGTATGATGCTTCGGAAAAGTATTGGCGGGTATATTCTAACTAAAGGAATTGGGGTTTGATTCTTGTATGCCGTCTTCTCTTTATTGTACGGTGTTATTGTATACTTGCTGGCGACTTTGTCGCTCACCCATTTATTTTTCCATCAGAGCCAGGTAATGAAGTCGATTGGATTGATGATGAGCCAAGGGTGCCATACCCATAGGTTATTGAAGTCGCTGTTAAGAGAATGATGATGGAAGCTTTTGATTAACCTTTGGGACATTTTGGGACTTAGCTATTTTCGGATTCTTTTCGGATAATGTTTGTATAATTTCGCGGTGTAGTTTGCTATCAGTTCAGTTTGTATAATTTTGCTATGTATTCGCGATTTGACGCTTTCGGATTAAGGTTCAAATTCGGCCGTATTTTTATCTACCTGTTAAGATCGTGACTTTGTAATCCATGTTATCCATGGGTTTTTATAAGTTAAGTATCGACGCTTTGTATTTTTCCGAAAGGGAAAGTACGGCGGGTGCACCGTACGAGGGGTAGCCGAGTACGGGGCGCTACAGGAACCTAGCATTTTTAGTGATTTTAATATGTGAAATTGTTGGACTAGAGGACTGTTTTGTTTAGAAGGAATGAACAGCCCATATGAACGACTTTTGCATGCTAAAAAGAGACTAGAATTAGTATAGGGAAGCCTTATTATGTCTATTAAATGACCATTAACTTGGATTATAGGCTAAAGAACAAAGTTAAGAAGGAAAGGATATTTCTAGAATGGTTTGATTTAAGTCCACTCAACTCTTTTACTTAAATACTATTGAAGCGGTACATGAAATATAGGGATATATATAAACCATACACATCACTAGGTATGTATGCGCGTGTATATGATATATGCGTATGGAATGTATAACACATGGTACAGCTAGGCGTGTATATATATATATATATATGTATACATACATATGTTAATTTTAGAATATGATAAACTAAAGAAAAACAATATAGTGCATGAATTACAAGAAATATCAAGTTGCCTAGAAGCCTAAAATTCGGCCAAGGCATGAATGAGAATTCTAGAATTCTCTAGCCAATGTTATTAGTTAAAAGTAATTACTTAAAATCTACTACACCATTTAAGACAAGAAGTTATTATGCAAAGAATAAATAGGAAATAAAATAGACATGCATTTAAGGAACAAGTTAAGACAACTCATTAAAGAAGGAAGTAGTATAGTTGAGGTCATAAAGACCCCAACCCAACCGCCCCCTTAAGTGTCTAGACATGGAGGATTTTAAATCCTACCATGGTTACTTTTTCCTTAAACCAAGGTTAAGATAACCATGATTTGATAAAGTAACTTGGGTTAGCACTAAAGTAACCCTAGTTGGAATAAAGTAACCAAGGTTATACTAACCTAACCTTGATTAACATTCAAGAAAGCCCTAACCCTCACAAAAATCCCTCCAAAACCGTCCCCCTCTCCTAAGTCCCTAACATGTTTTAAATCAAACCATTCTAGAAACATCTACCTTCTCATCATGCAAGAGCAAAACACTTAGACAATCTCCATCACCCTCACCAAGATTTCGCCCCTTTCATCTTGGAGGATAGAAGTTCAACTTCACTTTCAAGACTCAAGAAGACCTCTAGGTAAGTCTGGTTCCAAGTTTCCTTAAGAGAATTCTCATTTTGGTAAAGAATAAAGCTCACATGAACTCCCTTTTTCTTCATACCCAAAACCGTGGGTTTTATGGTGTAAATAGGTGAAAGCCATCAACTTTCTTAGGTGGTGACATATTGTGGTTCTTGAATCTCCATTCCAAGCTCATTTTGGTAAGATGCTCTAGCCTCAAACCTATCCTATTTCCTCTATTGAATAAAGACTAATCTTTTCATTTCATTTCCTTAAAACCGTATGCTTAAGGTGAAGAAGGTGAAGGATTTCATCACATCTCACTTCATAACCAAGGAAAGACAAGAGCTTTAGCTTGAAGAGGCAAGTATACTTTAACCCCTTACAATATATGTGATTATGTGCATACTTGAATGTCTAGAATCTTAAGACATGATTTTAGTGAAAATATGCTTAAGTTGTTACCTTTTCTTAGGTTTTGAAAGGATGGATAATAGACCTCTCTTATGTTGTAATATAAAGCATGTTTAAACTTGAAATAAGAGTTAAAAGTGATGGATTAGGGACTGCCCTATGTTTGATATTGAATGAGACATGATTGGTATGGAACCTAGCATTTTTAGTGATTTTAATATGTGAAATTGTTGGACTAGAGGACTGTTTTGTTTAGAAGGAATGAACAGCCCATATGAACGACTTTTGCATGCTAAAAGAGACTAGAATTAGTATAGGGAAGCCTTATTATGTCAATTAAATGACCATTAACTTGGATTATAGGCTAAAGAACAAAGTTAGGAAGGAAAGGATATTTCTAGGCATGATGGTTGAAACCAGAGTTCTGGACAGATTTTATGCCAAATTGATGGACTTAGTTAAGGACCTTCTAAACATTGGATTGAGCTTATTTTTGGTGTGGTCGTAGCTTATTATGTCTAGTTTATTGTGGAGTTGGAATTTCTGGAAAATCGATTGTGGATTGGTCAGAAATGAATTTTTAGTATCAAGGGGTCAAAACAGTTTCTGGTCGTACCACCTTAGGGAGAAAAATTATTTAAGTACCTTAAACACCTTGGATTGACCTGAAATTTTTACAAGAAGTACTTAAGACATAGAGCTAAGTATCCATGCAAAGAAATTGATCTTATCTATTGATCTTGATGGTAAACCATTGAGGTAAATTTGGTGTAACATTCTGGAAAACAGGACAGATTGACCCTTTGTGTTTGTATGACTTGTATCATATTTATTTTGACTTGTTTTGGTGAATGGGCATTTGGATATTGTTCATAAAGGAAATAGAAAAGATTTCCAGGTGCTAAATGAGCCCCATAATGAGTTTATGGATGGAGACAAGGTAAGGAATGGAGTTGAGAGTGCAGCAGAAGTCCTGTTGTACCCTTGTTGGGAATTATTTTTATTGAGGTACCTACGCTTGTCGGAATCGCATGAAATTTGTACAGAATGCAGTTAAGATCATGTGGTGCATGTCCATATTTTTAGTTTCTGGGAAATAGGCTCAAAAGATTGATTTTGAGGCCGGGCAATACAAGACATGCTGCTGGATCTTTTTCCAGCCCATGAAGAAAGTTGTTTATGATGTTATAAGTGCATTTTACCATGTTGCATCCCATGCACTTGCATTGACATGCTCATATATTCCATGCTCATGATTTTATTGATGTTTTATATAGAGTTTCTGTTTCGAAAGAATTCCGTCCCTTCTGGCCAGCTTAACCCGCTACAGATCCGGAGTGAATTGATCTGAAGAAGTATAAGAACCGATCCAGGCCCGGTATAATAGGTCTGATGAGATATAAGAACCGATCCAGGCCCGGTATAATAGGTCTGAAGAGTGTAAGAACCGAGCCAGGTCCGGTATAATAGACCTGAAGGTGATCATGTTATGAGAACCGAGTCATGCCCGATATAATAGGCTGACACACTCTCTTGTTTTATGATGAGCATGATTTAAAAGAAAGAAAGAAAGTTCAAGTATTTTTATGAGCATGTCTAAAAGAAAGAAAGAATATTTTCCGTTGCATCGCATTGCATCGCATTCACATTTTCATACACATTATGCATGATACCTTTTCATAGCAGTAAGGGTTGGTTATAGCACGTAGAATCTAACTAAGTGCTGACATTTAGATCTTAGCGAAGTGTTGATATGACTTTAAGTATGATGCTTCGGAAAGGTATTGGCAGGTATGTTTTAACTTAAGGAATTGGGGTTTGATTCTTGTATGCCGTTTTCTCTTTATTGTATGGTGTTATTGTATACTTGCTGGCGACTTTGTCGCTCACCCATTTATTTTTCCCCCCAGAGCCAGGTAATGAAGTCGAGTGGATTGATGATGAGCCAAGGGTGCCATACCCATAAGTTATTGAAGTCGCTGTTAAGAGAATGATGATGGAAGCTTTTGATGAACCTTTGGGACATTTTGGGACTTAGCTATTTTCGGATTCTTTTCGGATAATGTTTGTATAATTTCGCGATGTAGTTTGCCATCGGTTCAGTTTGTATAATTTTGCTATGTATTCGTGATTTGACGCTTTCGGATTAAGGTTCAAATTCTGCCGTATTTTTATCTACCTGTTAAGATCGTGACTTTGTAATCCATGTTTATTCATGGGTTTTACGAGTTAAGTATCGACGCTTTGTACTTTTCTGAAATGGAAAGTACGGCGGGTGCACCGTACGAGGGGTAGCCGAGTACGGGGCGCTATAGGTGGTATCAGAGCCCAGGCTCTAGATTCGGGCAGAACGTAGAAGCTAAATTATTATCTTAGAAATCTAAGAATTGATCTTAGACTTAAGTCATGATCTTAGAAAAAGAGATGGCATTAGCTTAGACAACATAGATTGGAAATAGGGTCCCCTGGTTGATCTGCTAGCCTGATATGTTGCCTATTAACTCTTTTTCCTGCTTTAAATTCCTTTTTTTCCAAGCATGTCTAAATTCAGTCAGTCATATACATATATATATCTTTCTGCTCCGTATACAGATGGTTCGGACTCGTGGTAGACCTCGCAGAGATGCTGCCCATGCACCCGAACCGAACCCTCCACAACCTCAAGATCAAGTCCCTCCACCTCTTCCTCAGAATCAGAATCCACCGCCTCCTCCTCCACCACAGAATGAAAATCCCCCACCAGCTCAAGGAAACCCTCTTCCGCAAGTGCCACTTCTTATTCCAGATTTCCAAGCATTCTGTCAGACCGTAACTCAGATTGGCCAGGGAATGATTCAGCAAGTTGCCCCTCCTCCTCCTTATGAACCGATAAGAGATACGCAGTATTATTTTGAGAAGCTCAAGCGAGCAAATGTGCCGCCTTTTGAAGGCAAGTCTGACCCTGATATGGCTGAAAAATGGCTAGATGAAGTGGAGAACTGTTTTGAACTGAATGGAGCCCCTGATAATATGAAAACCCAAGCTGTGAGGCCTTTCCTCCTTGGTGAGGCGAACCAGTGGTGGAAGGCTAAGCTGCAACCTTTGCCCCGACCTATTCCATGGGAGAGATTCATCCAAGAGTTCAACAAGTTTTATTTTCCCCCGTCAGTAAAGATGCAAAAGAGGCATGATTTTGAAATGTTGAAGCAAGAACCTGGTATGACTGTGTCTGAATATGTGAGCAAGTTTCTGGCTTTGGGTAGATTTTCTCCGGCTACGATGAATGATGAGGAATCTAAGATGGTGAAGTTTGAGAGTGGGCTGAACCCAAGGGTTCGTACTTGGTTGGTAAATGTTATCTCTGCCGTATTTTTATCTACCTGTTAAGATCGTGACTTTGTAATCCATGTTTATTCATGGGTTTTACGAGTTAAGTATCGACGCTTTGTACTTTTCTAAAAGGGAAAGTACGGCGGGTGCACCGTACGAGGGGTAGCCGAGTACGGGGCGCTACAATGTCACACATGAGTTAAACTACGTAGTGCTAATATATCCTTATTTTTGTCTCTTGTAGAAAATATATACAAATTAGATCATTGGGCGTGATAATGAGGGTGGCGGTCTCTATTATGTGGATGAAGTGACACAATATAGTACGACATTTCTCTCTTATGGGACACCGAATCGGCAAATCTGGCTTTGCGTCGGCGACTAGGCATCCATCAATAAGTTATTTGTATCGTTTTTCCGTCTTTATTTCAAATTCAATATCAATATCAATCGAACCTAGTATTTTCCAACGACAGCAAAAGCTATCGCTAGGGTCTGGGGAGAGTAGATGGCAGGCAAACAATACCTCTATCCCAAGGGATAGAGAGTTTGCTCCTAGTGAGACCCCCTTCTTTATTTCAAAGTAATGATGCTAAATTATCATATGAAACGTGTATAGCAAAAAAGACATTGAATTACCTTCAGCTCAAATGATGCCTGAGTTAATTTTATGTTCTAATTGATACACTCAGATGTGTAAGGACCCTTCTCCTTCCGTAGTGGTAATGGATTTCAGTATTTTGTGTCATTTATTGATCATTAGTCTCTTATGACTTGGGCGTATTTTCTTAAACATAAGAATGAAACACATGCCAAATTGATTTTTCTAAATGATTCAGACCAAGTTCAATAAAACGATCCAAATTCTTTGATCTGATACTGCAGGTGAATACATCAACCATGAAATGAGAACCTTTTTCAAGGAAAATAGCCTTATACGTCAAACCTCTTACCCGAACACGTCCCAGGAAAATGGTGTTACAAAACAAAAAAATTGTATTTTTCTAGAAACGACTAGATCTATCATGTTTTAATCACTTATTCAAAAATATTTTTGACATGAAGCCATTGTCACACTCGCTTATCTTTTGAACCATCTAACTAGAAAAATACTTGACACCGAAACCCTTTTCATGTCCTGGACCCCAAACACATATCCCACCTGTATTTACCTTTCCACCATGATTTTTTGGCTGCACTCTCTTTGTTCATGTTTCAAAACACGCTTGGGTTTAAGCTTGACCCGCATGCTATTAAATGTGTCTTTGTGGGTTACGCACTTCATCAACAGGGGTATTGATGTAACAACCGAAATAATTGTCACATCTGTGTTACTATGGACCCGAATTTCTCAAAAAAGAGTTTTACTATTATACCCAACCTCGCGCTAAGGGGGAGAACACTAGTGACTCACTTTATTGGCTAGATAAATTGCTCCTTTCAGAAAACACCTCTACTTTTGGTCTCTAACAAGGATCTATCTTCATATGATGTTCGGCAATAGGTAAGTGAAACAACTCTTAGCTCAAATATCTCAGTTCATAATGATGATGTTGATGTTACAAATGCAGAAGTGCTTGTAGAAAACACCTATCTTCTTACTTGCAGGAGCAATCGAGGTGTTCCACCAAAACGGTTTTTGCGAGAACGTATATCTCAATACAACAAATATCCTATAAGCAATTTGGTCAAGGGAAATATGTCAGATGCAGTGAAAGTGTTTACTGCAACATTCTATAAGAAAAAGGTTCCAAAGATTGTACAAGAAGCAAAGCAAGCAAAAGAATAAAGGTTGGCCATGAATTAATAAATGGAAGCACTTGGAAAAAAGTTGTACATGGAAGCGACCAGTTGAGTGAAGATGATTTTTCATGATTAGACATAATATTGATGGATCCGTAAAACGATATAAAGCCCAACTGTAGCAAAAGGACACTCACAGACTAGCGCAGTTGATTATGCTGAGACATTCTCTCTAGTAACAACGATAGACACAATTCAAGTGTTATTCTCTATACTAGCAAACAACGACTAGCCATTAATAAGTTGGATGTGAAGAAAAATATTTCTTTATGGAGACTTGAAAGAAATGGTATACATAAAAGCTCGTCTAGGCTTCTCTGATGGGTTTCAAAGAGGAGAAGTATGTTGGCTCAGAAAGGCACTTTACGAGCTAAAGCAGTCAACTCGGGCGTGGTTGGGAGATTTACTATAGCAATGAAGTGATTTGGCTATAGAAAAAGTACCTCAGATCATACTCTATTTACAATAAAGAGAGTTGACCCGGTGACTTGCTCAAAACTGAAGTCTTACAGTCTAAGCAAGGAATATTTATGGCTCAACAAAAGTACATTTTGGACTTGCTTGTAGAACCAGAATGATTGAGAAAGGAGATGTTCCTTAAGAAAAGGGAGGGTATTAGCGACTGGTAAAAAAACTGATTTACGTAGCGCATACAAGAACAAACATACCATACAACATTGGAGTGATCAACTAATTTATGCACCAATCACAGATGGATCATACGAATGCAATCATGAGAACAGTCCGATACTTGAAAGGTACAGTGGGGAAGGAACTTATGTTCAAGAAGAATAGACATCTTTATATTGAGGCATATACAAATGCAGACTGGCCCGACAATCCAAATGATCGAAAGTCCACAGCAGGTTTTGCACTAGTAGAAGGAAATCCACTAACCTGGAGGAGTAAGAAACATAAAGCCGTAGCACTTTCTAATTCTGAAGCAGAATCCAGAAAAATTACCAAATGCGTAGCAGGAATCTTATGGTTGAAAAAAGATACTGACTGGGTTTGGATTTCCACCAAGAGTTCTAAGCCAGCTATGTTGTGATAATAAAGCTATGATAACTATTCCAAAAATTTCTATACAACATAACAGAACCAAGTACGTGGATGCAGATCGACACTTCATTAAAAAGAATTGAGTATAGCACGATTGAACTAGGTTTTGCAAATTTTTACAATAAATTAATAGACATTCTTACTAAGGCTGTGACAGACAGAATTTTCAACAAACTACTAGGTAAGTTGAGTATTTGAAACCTCACTGCTCTACTTGATGGGTGGTGTTAGAAGTTTGCCTACAAAACAAGGAAAGAAATCAATCACAGAAAAATCAGCAATCAATCCATAGCGCAGAAAATCAGCAATCAATATAGACACAATCATTGTAATTATATTATAATCATTTTCATATTTATCAAACTTTATGCATTATATTAGGACCAAGATAATCATTTTCATATTTATCAACTCCATGCATTATATTAGGACCAAGATTGTACAAGAAAGAGTGAATGAAACATAATATTTTTCCTTCCATTTGAAACATCAAATGAAGGAATTCAGATGTTGGAAAAGGAGGGAAAAAATCTGAAATTGGAAAAAATAATAGATGATTCTAAACTTAAAAATGAAATAAGCTATTTAGAGATATTAGATCAACATTGAAGACGTGTAAACTATTAATAGTTCTATCTACTCTCATCTTTGTGAGTATAGTTATTGCAAAAAGTGCATAGGTCTTGCATTAGACCATTGAATTCATTGGGAGCTCGCAACAATCACAACTGAAACATATTTTTGCAAACCATAATACATTTTTTGTTTATTTTAAGAGATGTGGTCCATCTTACTCTCAAAATTCAAATATATTTGGTTGAGCACTTAATTTGGTAGACCTTTTTGAGGACATGTTAACAGTCAAGTAAAACGGGTTTAAGCTTTTGCATGCAGCAGTTAAAGTTGATAGTTACTTGAGCTATGATAGCGATTGGTACAATTTATTATTGGCGTACCTCCTTTTCATACAGTAGTAGTAGAAGTGGTTGATGTTGAAAGTTGAAAATGAAAAATCAATTAAAAATCAAATGCCAAAGTTTTGAACGCTTCTTTGTAGTTCTAGTTGTAAATCTATAGAAGTAGTGAAACTTTAACAATAGTGGCTTTTGTTCCATTTCATTTTTAAGATAATAAATGAAGTTGTTGTTTTTATTCAATGTCACTAAAGAAAAAAAAAGAGAGTGGATGTAGAATTAATTAATGTTTATCTCATCATAAACCCTTGAAATTTCCAAAAAGTTTTTAATATTTATTGTGTTCAGCATTTTAAAAATATGTAAAGAAATAATTTATAAATGACTATCCGCCTCTTTAGGTGCTTATCTTTTTAGACCTACCAGAGACATCATCTTCGCCTATATTTTTGCAAGTTTTCAGTTCGGCCACATAGAATCTATCACCTAAGTTTTTGTAAATAAGTTTCAGAAATAGCCTTCATCTTGTCAGTTTATAAATAATAATAAAGCATGTGGCAAGATTGTCAACGGTACAAATGAATTCGTGAAGTCAGTAATATAAAGATTGTGAATAGTTTCATTTACGATTTTGCTCTGAGAGATCTGCACTCTTCTCGGTATAGCCATTTTATTACCTACCACTTGCGTGGCCATGTTTTTGCTCGTAAAGATAGAGAAAATTAAGTTTTAATTACAAGGACATAAAAGCAAAGTGCAACTTTTTTTTTTGGAAGAAGAAACCAACTTCTTCCAATATATGCAGTAAGTTCCAACTCATATTATGATAAACTAGAATTAATCGTCTGTTAGTCAACAACAGTCAACGGCATAACTTCTACAGTTTAGCATTCGTGCTTTACTGTTCAACCTTGATTACACTTCGGCTGTGCCCCATGGCATCCTTTTTATTATCGAAGAATATACTTCAAGGGTTGCACCTCGGCATCCAACTTCAACCTTAGCTTCAGCCTAAGTGTTACGCTTCAGACCACTTCGGCCAGATTCAACATTGCACTTCAGCAAGGCTTGGTTAGGCACTTCGGCGAAGGGGTCAAGCACAGCATTATACTAAGTGTGGGATCATCGGGCAGAAGTGCAGTTCTAATAGAGAGTACACATCGGGCTGTTCAGCCTATACACGCTAAGGTCACATCAGCCGACCTAATAGTCACATCCGCAGACCTACTAGTCATATCAGCAGACCTACGGCGTCATAGGTTTTTTGCCCCAAGCAAACGTCTCATCCACTATCAGAGGAAGAGGGCGGGAAAAACCTAATAAAAGCAAGCTAATGCCGACCAGACGGGGGATGGGAACATTTTCATAACTCCTGGAGCTAATACATCGAATTTTCTCCTCAGCCAAGAACTGTGTGAACTTTCTAACTCCACATATCAGATTATATTCCAGTGAGAAATGACCCAAACTGACTTGAGCATCGGAGGGTTTTACCTGGGGTCACACCTCCGGGACCTCTGATTTGTGCTTCCTTGTGCAGGACTTCCAGGAAGCTATTCCAGCTACTCTCTTCAAGTCAATTGACGACGTTTATTTGAGGTCACCTTAGACCCTTGGTGAAGATCCGGCTTCATCATTTGGCGCTAGAAGGAGGGCCTTCAATTCCTTAAAACAGCTTCTCAAGGCTTTCATAACTTTGATCCTACTCGGCTATTGGGAGAAAGATGGAGAAAAAGGATGGAAAATGGTCCAAGCAACATATGACATCCAAGAGAAGTCAGAGATTTTCTCAGCAACAAACGGAACAGTGTTCCTCAGAGCGGGGAGAGTCCTCAACTCCCACCGTTGTCTTCACATATGAAGAGCATATGCGATCCATACGTTATGTGGCTCAAAATCCGGGTGTGTTCCAAGCTGTAGTGAGAGAGATTTAGGGGAAAGCTTCCACAACGGGGCCCAGTGGGTCTCACTCCAGTAACTCTCACCCACAAGAACACATGGAATACTATCCAACTCAGCCTGATTATCATCCTAAGCGTCAGGCCAAATTTATGACTGAGGCTAGGCGTTCAGAACAAGGGTCTAGCCACCAGAACTTAAAACGCACAGAAAAGGCGTTGCTGCCATTCAAACACGGCAGAGAAGTTGACAATAAAGGCAAAGCCCTACTGCAAGAAAAATGCTCTGTCAAGATTTGGTTGGGAGGTCGAAGAAAAGAAAGGAACTCCCTACTAGCTTCGAAGGCCCACATTCCCTCCTACATGAGGAGGAAGACCTTAGCAAGGGAGCCTCAGCCCCTAGCAGGACCAATCCAAAAAAGAGATTACCGATTGTATTGCCTTTATCATCATGATGTTGGGCATGATACAAAAGATTGTAGGCAGCTCGGACAGGAAATTGGGCGTCTGATCGAGCTCGGTCACCTACAGCGGTTTTACAATCCGAGGTCAAGGCTACACAACAGGCTGGACTTTGGCAAGCCCCCTCCAAATGAAAATTGCAAACTTGAACATCAGCACAAGTCGCCAAGAGATGAGGATTCAGATTTAGAAGAAAAGAGGCTGCGGGTTCCTGCGCATACAAGGCTGACCTAACGGCAAAAGTCCATAATTCAAGTGAATTAGGATTTAATCCCTCTTGCGCGCATCCGACATTTTTTAGCCCAGCCTTGCATTATTTAAGGATCAGTCTTTTACTAAACTCTCGCTCGGCTCTGTTCAGCATTCAGCCAAGAAAGTTAAGTAACCTTATGGTGTATGAAGAGGCTCATCTAGACAAGAAGAACAATTTATGCCTACCTAACATCCATTTTATAACCCGTAACGGTAGTAGGGGCATAATTACACTCCAAAAGGGACAGGTTTCCCTATATTTCACCTCAGCAGGTCTCAACACATTAGAACAGGTTTCTAATAAATTCCTTACCTCAGCAGGACTGAGTGGGTTGAGCAGGACGCAATATTAGGAACATGTTTCCCTATATTTCACCTCAGCAGGTCTGAGTAGGTTGAGCAGGCCTCAACACATTGGAACAGGTTTCCAATAAATTCCTACTTCAGCAGGACTGAGTGGGTTGAGCAGGACTCAACATTAGGGACAGGTTTCCCTATATTTCACTTCAGCAGGTCTGAGTAGGTTGAGCAGGTCTCAACACATTGGAACAGGTTTCCAATAAATTCCTTACCTCAGCAGGACTGAATGGGTTAAGCAGGACTCAACTTTAGGGACAGGTTTTCCTATATTTCACCTCAGCAGGTCTGAGTAGGTTGAGCAGGTCTCAACACATTGGAACAAGTTTCCAATAAATTCCTTACCTCAGCAGCACTGAGTGGGTTGAGCAGGACTCAACATTAGGGACATGTTTTCCTATATTTCACCTCAGCAGGTCTGAGTAGGTTGAACAGGTCTCAACGCATTGGAACAGTTTTCCAATAAATTCTTTATCTCAGCAAGACTCAGTGGGTTGAGCAGGACTCAACATTAGGGACAAGTTTCCCTATATTTCACCTCAGCAGGTCTGAGTAGGTTGAGCAGGCCTATATTTCACCTCAGCAGGTCTGAGTAGGTTGAGCAGGCCTCAACACATTGGAACAAGTTTTCGATAAATTCCCTACCTCAGCAGGACTTAGTGGGTTGAGCAGGACTCAACATTAGGTACATGTTTCCCTATATTTCACCTCAGCAGGTCTGGGTAGGTTGAGCAGGCCTCAACAATTCGAACAGGTTTCCAATAAATTCCTTACCTCAGCACGACTGAGTGGGCTGAGCAGGTCTCAACGCATTGGGACAGGTTTCCCTATATTTCACCTCAGCAGGTGTGAGTAGGTTGAGCAGGTCTCAACGCATTGGAACAGGTTTCCAATAAATTCCTTACCTCAGCAGGACTGAGTGGGCTGAGCAGGTCTCAACGCAATGGGACAGGTTTCCCTGTATTTCACCTCAGCAGGTTTGAGTAGGTTGAGCATGTCTCAACGCATTGGAACAGGTTTCCAATAAATTCCTTACCTCAGCAGGACTGAGTGGGTCGAGCAGGTGTAAACGCATTGGGACAGGTTTCCCTATATTTCACCTAAGCAGGTCTGAGTAGGTTGAGCAGGTCTCAACACATTGGAACAGGTTTCCAATAAATTCCTTACCTCAGCAGGACTGAGTGGGTTGAGCAGGACTCAACATTTGGGACAGGTTTCCCTATATTTCACCTCAGCAGGTCTGAGTAGGTTGAGCATGTCTCAACACATTGGAATAGGTTTCCAACAAATTCCTTACCTCAGCAGGACTGAGTGGGTTGAGCAGGACTCAACAGGTGGGACAGGTTTCCCTTTATTCCACTTCAGCAGGACTGAGTGGGTTGAGCAGGACTCAACATTTGGGACAGATTCCCTATCAAATATTTTACCTCAACAGGACTGAGTTAACAAAGCAGGTCTCGATTTAAAAAGACCTCAGTAGGTCTGAGGAAAATGCCCATTAAGGGTCAAGTTCAGTGAACAGGGTTTCACAATCACCCTGATAAAGGGGTGTCGAGGTGAATCATGAGAGTACATGAACCTCATTAACTACTAGCAAGTCAGGAAACATTAATGCATATGTGTGATTATTAGCAGTGCTAAGGTCCAAATAAAACAGTGTTTTATGGCAGAGCCGACGTGCGAATTCATTTATTATTCAACCGAGCTAAAGTTCGAAGTTGAGGTCCGACACATGCGGAAAAATCCAATGCGAAGGATAATTTAAAGAATTTTGGCAGAGCTAAAGTCACAAGCAGAAGACAAATACTTGCACAAATCATGAAAATAAAGCAAGTAAAGTCTCACAAGCAGAAGACAAAATCAGGAAAATAATAGCAAGCCGAAGAGCACAAGTTGAAAAAAGTGAAATTTTCATTAGGAAAATTGTCTATTACAACTATGAGAAAATGAAAAAAGTAAAGAAGACCCTATTCTACTCTTCATTATCTCCATAATCTCTGAGATCGGCTCCACTCTTAAAAAGCTCTAGCTGGTTCTCAAGTAAGCTTTCAGCCTCAGGGTTATGGAGTTCGGCAATTTGAGGATGATTTTTATCCAAGTTTGGGTAAACTTCAGAGCAGGTATCAATTGCCCAAGTCTGTCCAACGGCTATCGCTGAACCCTGTATCTTCAAGAAGTTGCCTGTGAAGAACTCAGACTGCCTGAACTCAGCAACGACAGTTTTCTTAATCTCCTCAGCCTGAAGTTCAGATTGAAGGAAGAGATCAGCTTTGCTTTTCCTTTCTGCTTCCAATTGCTGGTTCAGTTTAGCTTTGCTGTTGGACAACTCTTGTTCGCAAGTATTGAGCTCTCTCTGGTAAAACTTCAGTTCAGCCTAGGTTTTGGATGACACTAATTCAGTGCTGGCTACCATCTCCTTCAGCTCAATCACTTGGGAATTGGCAGTGGCCAGCTTGATGTCTGAATCTTGTTTCCCTTCTCGAAGTCTGGAGTTTTCTTCAGTAAGAACAGCCACCTCAGACTTCAGACTGTTCACTTGAGCTTCCAGTTGATCCAATCTTGCATTGTTGGGTCTTGCTACCTCTGCCAACTTATCATAAGCATTTCTAAGGTTGGCATTTATTTCAGAGAGTTGATTAAATTTTGCATACAACTCCTCAGCCCGTTTGAGTATATTGTACTCTTGAACCCGATACTGCAGAGATCAGGCTGATTAGAGAAAACATAAGTGATCAAGCTGAAAAAGATAGAGAACAACGGGAAGTCTTACCATGGACATGTTTCTTGCAAATGAATTCATGGCAGTGTCCCAGTCTAGACTGCCATAAAGACGCCAATCCCTGGGTAACACTGAAAGCTCAGTTACTTTCCTAGCTACGCTAGGATTTATAGTAGTATCAGCACAAGAGAACTCCATTGTTCTTGTGCCTCGGCGGTTTCGTTGGGAAGATTCTCCCTCCAATACATCATTTCCCTTGGAAGTTTCTCCTATAAACTCAGCAGGGGGAACAGCCTCAGAGGAAGCCGGCCTTGGATGAGGCTCAATTTCTTCTTCGGCAAATGGAGGGGGAAGAGTCAAGATGGGGGCGTCAAATTCCCTAATTTCATCGTCTGGCTGAGCTGCAACTGGGGCAAGAACTCGAGATGAAATTCGGATGGGATTATCGGAAGTTCCAGCTACAAAAAACAAAAGGTCAATTGGTTAAATGGAAACATGGTATGTTCAAGACCAACGTAAGGAAAGAATCTTACCTAGGACTTCAGTCGCGGCTGAAGGCAATTCAGTAGGAATCACCTGCATTTCAGAGGCTGATCTGGCAGAGACCTGACCTGAAGAGGAAGGCTGCTCTTCAGTCCTTTTCCACTTCTTGGGGACTAACCTCTTTAGCCTTACAAGGGTCTCAGACACCATGACTCCTGCAGGATTCAATGAACAAATAAGTCAAAACACAGACGCAACATCAAAACAAGCCAAAGATGTTCAAAAAGATTGCTGCGTACCCTGAACTATTTTCAAAGCAAGTGGGATGAGGGGCCGAAAGTTATGTTCTGGCCACAAGTGTTCCAGGTCGGAAACCTTCACAACCGGCCTGTCCACTTTCCTCCAATCCACGACCATGGGCAAGTTTAACGATTGGGAGGCTTCATCGCAAGATTTCTCGCTTGGCCTCGTGTTATTTTTGCTGCTGGATTTCCATAGGGTCCTCTCGGGTAACCCTATAGTTTTTACAAAAAAGAAATGTCTCTCCCAATTTTTGGTAAAAGAGGGAATGTTTATGGCATGGTTGGCTTCACTACTCGGGTATCTCCTATTAAAATAGTACCAACTATCTTTGTGGTTGCACACAAATGTTCCCCTAAAAATAGCAAGGGAAAAGGCTTTCTCAGCAGCTCTCAGGTAGAGCAGGTAACTGAGGATAACTTTAAGGCCCTTAGGCATTATTTGAGGAAATCTAAGTTTGAAAAAATCCAGTTGGAACAAAGGGGCTGGAATGGGAAGATTAAAGGCAGATTTAAAATATTCCTCATAGACTACCTCGTACCCTACTGGAGGATCATAAGCAGTCTGATGTGGCAAAGGAAGAATGGGGCAAAGGTGCTCTTATCAACATTATAATATTGACATAATTCGGAGAGTTCAGTGGCTATCAAGATGCACACTGAGTTATGCACCACTGGAGATGGTACACCTCTGTCAATGGACGTTGAGGGCATCATGGGTTGTAGGGCAACCGAAGAAGGTTCCCCAGCGCGGTGCAACCTCCGTAGAGGGCAATTGTCCTCACTAGAATCTGACCTTGAATGGCGAGATTGAACTTCTCGATCACCCTCCAGATCAGCGGGGTAAGAGTGAGCTGATCTGTTTTGTGAGTCAGAAGAAGAAGATGATATAACGAAAGCCATAGATAAGGAAGAGAAGCTTTCGGAGATGTGGAAAGAAGTTCTGGAACTGGAATTAGGCTGCAGTAGAGCTGGAAGCAAAAAGAAGTAGGCAGAACAGCGTGGACAGAGCGAAGAAGAAGAAAACGAGGGCATGAACCTCTATTTAAAAGGAAGAAGATGAAAAGTTACAGCTTTTCAATTGAAAGTTCAAAAGGGGTGACGGTTCATCTTTTCCCCCTTCCTCGATTATCGAAACCGCCAAAAAGCAATCATGGGGCGTTGGAACTGATGTTGACATTAAAAAGGCGGATAATAACTGGGTTATGAGGAATAAATACGCAGTTAGTGGGAATTACGACGCAGATAAGAGGATAACTGCCCAATTGATGAAGACACGTCAAGGATTCTTCAGAATAGATTTGTCTGCCCTCAAAGGTCAGCTCGTCCACACAAAATCTAGGGGCAAATGATAAACCAGAATTAATCGTCTGTTAGTCAACAACTGTCAACGGCATAACTTCTACAGTTTAGCATTTGTGCTTTGCTGTTCAGCCTTGACTACACTTCGGCTGTGCCCCATAGCATCCTTTTTATTATCGAAGAATATACTACAAGGGTTGCACCTCGGCATCCAACTTCAATCTTAGCTTCAGCCTAAGTGTTACGCTTCAGACCACTTCGGCCAGATTCAACATTGCACTTCGCAAGGCTTGGTTAGGCACTTCGGCGAAGGGGTCAAGCACAACATTATACTAAGCGTGGGACTATCGGACAGAAGTGCAGTTCAAATAGAGAGTACACATCGGGCTGTTTAGCCTATACACGCTAAGGTCACGTCAGCCGACCTAATAGTCACATCCGCAGACCTACCAGTCATATCAGCAGACCTACAGGGTCATAGGTTTTCTACCCCAAGCAAACATCTCATCCACTATCAGAGGCAGAGGGCGGGAAAAACTAATAAAAGCAAGCTAACGCCGACCAGATAGGGGATGGGAACATTTTCATAACTCCTGGAGCTAATACATCGAATTTTCTCCTCTGTCAAGAACTGTGAGAACTTTCTACCTCCACATATCAGATTATATTCTCAGTGAGAAATGACCAAACTGAGTTGAGCGTCGGAGGGTTTTACCCGGGGTCACACCCCCGGGACCTCTGATTTGTGCTTTCTTGTGCAGGACTTCCAGGAAGCTATTCCAGCTACTCTCTTCAAGTCAACTGACGACGTTTATTTGAGGTCATCTTAGACCCTTGGTGAAGATCCAGCTTCATCATGTTAGAAAAAGCAAGTCAAAAAGAAACAAGACAGCAAAAAAATGAATAGGGAAAGAGAAGATGATGGACAGTAGGGGGACACGAAAAAGTTAAAAACAAAGAGAACAAAAATGTATGCAAGTGAAGGAAAAGGGGAAGAGTAGAGAAAACTGCCAAAGAAGAGAAAGGGAGAAAAAGAAACAAAAGAAAAGAGAAGAAATCAAAAAAAAGAATAAGAAATCAAATTTGGTGCTTTATGGTTTAGAATCATATTTATGACAAGTTTATAATATTTAGTGGAGTATTTATTGTTAGGAGCAACAATCTTGTACAAAGACGTAGTAATGGTGTATGCGTAGAACAGACAGTAAAAAGTAGATCAAACCCGGGCAGTTGAGGATTCTGTCTTTAATACTTATTGCTCCGGTGTAGTGTGTCCAACCGGCATTAGCAATCGTCTCCGAGGATACAACGGATACCTATTAAGTCGAGCGGCACGGCTACAACTTGAACCTCAGTAAACTTCCAAACGTCCCGACTCTCACGGACTTGATGTACAATGAAGAAAGGAGAAGAGTGCAGAAGATGATTTTGTGTGTTCTGAGAGCACCCAAAGGCCGATTTATATAGAGGAGTTGGTTGGAGAATCGGTTGAGCAGATTAAGTTGTAACCATCAGATCAAAACCGCAGATCAATCCAGAGCCGTCGGATTATAACCGAAGAAGTGTTTGTTAGACGGTTTCTGGATGGTTAATCTACATTCATTGGATAAAAACCACATTGCAAGATCAATCCTGAGACATCGGATGATATCCACATATTGTCTGATAGTTAGGTCAGTTTGAACTCTATCCGGTGGATCAAAATCGACACCTAACCGACATTGTTAGATCAAAACAGACGAACCATTTGATCTTATCCATGTGCAGTTTGGTCAGTTCAAACTGCAACTGCTAGATCAAAACCAACACTTTAATCGACACTGTTAGATCAAAACGGACGAAGGGAAAGGCCTGTGGATCGAGCTCGAAGACTTTTCGTTTAGGCCGCTTCGCAGCTAGGCCTGGAGCCTTTTACAAATAATTAATCCAAAGCATAAAGAAATTTTCTCAAAAAAAGGAACCAACCTACAACCCGAGCTCGAGCACGAGCCTAGTCGGATGGACTGGCGGGCGATGCACGCGTACGTGTGGCAATGTTGTAGGTCTTCCCTCCAATCAAAATTTATCATGCCCTAAGGGCATATCTAAAGAGACCATTCTTGCACCATATATGGCGGATAACTCACTTCATTTGCCCAATGTGGCATTTCCTCAAAGTTATGATATGTCTCTACCCTAAGCAGGCCACACCATCAGTTTTGCCAATTTCTAATCGATTTTACTCCTACTTTGAGCATTAATTTCTCATTCACCTGGTATCGTAATTGAGTGATTCCAAAGCCTAAAATCATCTACTCATTACATAGACAATTAAAGGTTCATTAGTTTCTATTTGTCATTAATGAAAACTAGTTATAGTTAAGCTCAGAATATGTTGATAACCAAGGTTTGCAACTTGGGCAAACCCGTTTCCTTCAATTTTCTCTAACAATCCTTCACATGAATGGAAATTAATGCAAATGCAAATGCAAATGCAGACTCTAAAGAGAAGTCAGACAAGAAAATATTGCATTAGAAGAGATAGCTTCTGGCTTTGAACCTTCTATAGTGATGTACTGTTGGATCCATTTGGCTACTTAGTGACTTGACTTCTTGAACCAGTCAGCCTTTACTATGAATCTAGACAACAGTACTCACACAACATTTCCTTTAACACCCTTTTGGTTTTCATTGTTGTGTTTGGTTTGGCCATGAACAACCTAGTTTCAGAAAATGTTTTAGAGAATTCTTGCCCCAAAGAACTCTCATAGAAGCGACCCCACTTCACACTTACATAAGTGTTTCCTAAAGAGAGTATTCCCCTATACTCCACTTGATGTACCAAGATATAGGAAATATTAAAAGCCTTAGCTTATCGTGATTCTTTCTACAAAAAACACTTTTATTCAACAGAATGGGTATGTGCTCTATTGAAACTTCATAACTTACTTGTCCTATTGAACCAGGATTCTGGGATCTCCAGTCAATAAAGTCGGGTTACCATTACAAAAGTTCTCCCATTTTAGGATTTAGTCCCATTCTGTTTGTCAATTTTGACAACTGATCTGTAGGCTAACCTTTTGTAAGCGGATCCGCAAGATTTTCCTTTGATTTTATATAATCAATGGAAATAACGCCATTAGATATCAACTGTTTAATGGTGTTATGTATCTGATGAATGTGTCGAGAATTACCATTGTATATGCTGCTTTGAGCTCATCTTATATCTAACTGACTATCACAGTGCATGCTGATAGGAGCAATTGGCTTAAGCCAACATAGAACATCCTCCAAGAAATTTCGAAGCCATTCAGCCTCTTCCCCAGCTTTATCTAGTGCTATAAACTCATCTTCCATCGTGGAATGCGCTATGCACCTTTGTTTGTGGATTTCAATGACACAACAGTACTACCAATTGTGAATGATATCCACTAGTGGACTTAAGGTCTTTACTATCAGATATCCAGTTGGCATCACAGTATGCTTCTAACACTGATGGATATCTTGTGTAATGTAGTCTAAGGTTCATTGTATATTTCAGGTACCTCATCACTTTATTTAGAGATTTTTAGTGATCATCGCTTAGATTACTGGCAAACCTGCGCAGTTTGTTTACTTAGCATGCTAAGTCTAGCCTTCTACAGTTTGTTATGTACATCAGACTTCCAATCACTTGTGAGTACTTCAATTGAGTTACTGTCTCGTCTAGGTTCTTCCTTAAGTGTATACTTAAGTCAAGTGGAGTCTTTACTAGTTTCGTATCAAACATATCGAATTGTTTTAGAATAAATTCAATATAGTGAGTTTGTAAACAGAACGAGTCCTTCGGCAACCCTAGAAATTTTAATTCCTAGAATGACATTGGCAACTCCTATATCGTTCATGTCGAAGTTTCGTGACAACATCTTCTTTGTGATTATGATGACATCATGAGCACTGCCCATAATTAGCATGTCGTCCACATAGAGACATAATATTACATAGGCATTTGACATGTTCTTGATGTAGACACACTTGTCACACTCTTTGATCTTGAAACCGTTAGACAGCATCGCTTGATCAAACTTCAAGTGCCATTGTTTAGGTGCTTGATTAAGTCTGTATAAGGACTTAACAAGTCTACAGACTTTTTTTCTTGTCCTGGGACAATAAATCCTTCGGGTTGTTCCATATAAATTTCTTCCTCTGACTCACCATTCAAAAAGGCAGTCTTCACATCCATCTGATGGATTTCTAAGTTGTAGACTGCAGCAATAGCAACTAGCACCCTTATAGAAGTGATTCTAGTTACTAGTGAGTAGGTATCAAAAACGTCAAAGCCTTCCTTATGTCGATAGCCTTTAGCTACAAACCAAGCCTTGTACTCGCCAATAGACCCATCCTCTTTTAGTTTTTCTTGAAGATCCACTTGCATCCGAGTGGTTTATTTAATGGTGGAAGGTCAACCAGCTCCCAAGTGTGATTTTGAAGAATAGAATCTACCTCATGGTTTATTGTCTCTTTCCAGAATGGAGCTTCTGGAATTGAAATTGCCTCAGAGAAAGTTCTTGGCTCATTTTCTACCATATAAGATAGAAAATCTGGTCCAAAGGATGTTGGTATTCTGGCTCGCTTGCTTTGACGAAGTTACTCAGTTTCTTGAGGGGTCGTCTCACGCATTCTCTTACCAATACTTGCCTCTTCATTGTCCTTCTTGGAAAGACATATTCAAAGAATACTACATTCCTTGACTCCATGACAGCATTTTCATGTATGACATGAATGATCAATTTGTGCACCAGGAACAGATATGCACTACTCATAGTCACATATTCTATGAATATGCAATCAATCGTTCTAGGTCCAATCCTTACTTGTCTTGGTTTAGGTGAAACAACCTTTTCCAGACACCCCCACATTTTCAAGTATTTGTAGCTATGCATATGGCCTCTTCAAGGTCGTATGGGGTTTTATCCATTTTTTTAAACGGAATCTTATTTTAAATGATATTGGCGGAGAGAATTTCTCCCTCCACAAGTTCTGAGGTCAACCCGAACTTATCAACATAACGTTCATCATCTCCTTTAAGGTACGGTTTTTACGTTCTACAACACCATTAGATTGAGTTGAATATGGTCAGTCGTTTGATGAATGATGCCAAGTTCTCAACAAAATTCATTAGACGATGCTTCATATTCCCCGCTGTTACCACTCCAAATTGTTTTAATTCATTCGCTAAGTTGATTCTCAACTTCATTTTTATAGTCTTTAAAAGCATCAATGGCCTCATTTCCTACTTAGCAAATAAATATAACAGTATATAGTGCAATAGTCGATAAAAGTTATAAAATACTTTTTACCACCTTTCGTGTGCACAAACTTTAAATCGCACACATCTGTATGAATTAAGTCCAAGATTCTTTGTTTATTTTTAATGGCGCCTTTACTATTTTTGCTTCAACACAAATTTGTCATTTTCCTTATTAAAATTCAATTTGGGTAATAAATCAATATTAATCATTCTTTGTATTGACTAGTAATTTACGTATCCCAAACAAAAATGTCATAAACAAGACGATTCAAGCATGTAAGAAGAAGAGAAAGCATTATTATTATCAACTGCATGCAATTCTTTCTTGGGTACAATCTTAATGACATTGAACTTGAACATCGTATCTGTAGTGCCCCGCCCGGAACTAGGGTCTCGGCACGGTGCACCCACCGTACTCTACTACGAGAAGTACAAGGCATCGATGGCATACATGTACAAATCATAATAACATATATCGATAAGTAGAAACGAAATAACATAAGCAGAAATAAGCGTCAACCGAAGTACATCCTAATACATCCGCATGAGTGTCATAGATACATCTATAGTACAAAATATCAAAACACAGAGCTGAATGTCCAAAATACAAAAGAGGTCATTGCCAACTACTAGTTAGCTCCATACGTCTAGTCTCGGGACTCGTCTTTAATGAACTTTGGTTCAGGGTCCTGTGGATCTGTGTGGTGAAATAAAGGGGTGAGCGATAACGAATCGCTCAGCAAGTAGTTCCATCTAGGTTCGTCAAGTGGATCATACATGGGGACTAGGGTGATGGGTGATATAGAATGTTGTAACACAGGTGTCATATTGTCCAATGTAAACAGGAATAAATAAACACAGAGTGAGTGCGGAATAATAAAGCATAGTGTAAGTGTAGAAACAGTAAAGCAGAATCTATATCATGAATAACTATCATAGATAGAGACATCATAAAAGAAACATACATTCTTTGTTAAGCATCCTTGTCTTAATCCTTAATTACTTCGTTTTTGTGAACAATCTTCTTTGGTTTGTTCTAGTCGTTCATTAATCATACTTGGTTTTGTTTTTATAGATTCGTGAATTAGAGTTATTAAGGGTGCATGAGACATGAACGTGACATATGCATTGTAAAATTCTTGAAAAACATTTCTTTTATACGTATATAAATATGACATGACATGACTGGCTATAGCACTTTGCATAACATAACAATGGTACCCACGACATATCGAATGATTCCCTGAGTAGCCACAAGTACCGTATATGAATCCCGATGGTCCAACCACGGTGTTACATCGTACGTACATAATACTAACGGTGACACCTTATGGCAAAGAACTCGAGTCCCGGACACGATGTTACATTCTGCAATAACGTATTTGCCCCTGATATCCTCCCTAAGGACTAGACATCAGGCAGCGCTCCACACTGAACGTCATAGACGTAACAAAAGACAGAGATCCCTTACCCCAGGCAAGGTGTTACACTCAGCCTGCATATCATGCGTATATAGATAGGTAGAGCCCTTGTCCCAGACAAGGTGTTACACTCACCCATGGATACAAGCATAAGTCGTATGGAATCATTCGTCTCGCGGTACAACACATGTAGACTTAAAACATTTCATGCAGGACTCTTGTTCGTAAAAATACTTTGTTGTGTAGAAAACATAAGGACAATATGCATGATGCAGACCTCTTTTGGTAAGTATCTTTATGGTTATTTATTGATTAGGTCGGGTTCTTATTTGTGCATAAGTGTACATGCATAATATTAATTCAATTAGATGGTGTAACTTGGCTAATTTGCTCTTCTTGTGCCCTGTAATATTATATATATGTAATTAGTTCTCTTGATTTAAATATTTAGTCGTTTGTGAGAATTGCATAATTACATTATCCATATAATAATTAAGAGGGTACAAATGGTTATATTAATCATATTGAATTGAGCATTCTTTGGACCAAAAATTGGTGTTTTCTTTTCTTAAATTTTTCTTCCATAATAAAACATTTATGATTGTCTTTTACTGACAATTATGTTCTAACACATATCTTACATACATTTACATGTCTAGGCTTGTCAAAGATAAATTCATGATATGACACTCGTATTTGACCTAGGATCGAAAAGTACCTTTATCTCACCATTTAATTTTCTCAATTTTGTTTTAGTGATTTATTGTGCACAATTTTCCATACTTATGACTTGTAATAATTTTGTAGTCACAAGGAAATTGTTACATATTGGAACTACATGGGTTTATGTACTAAAATGGTCATTGGGCCAAGGCTAGCCAAATTCCATTCTTGAAACTTCTAGATTATGTAATTGTGATACTTATGGCCTTTTTCTTTTTAATTCCATGTCATAGTTATAGCATATACTTCAATAGTAATTTGTACATCAAAGATACCTATTATGCCCTTAGCTGAAGTGGGGAAAATATTTCAAGTGATATTTTTCAACATAAATAATCAAGCTTGATGCTAATGATGGTTATAATATATATTAACATACTAAATGATGGCATGCTCAAGTCATAACATACATATATGTTTATGATCACAAAATGAAATGTATGATGATGATCATACTAAAAATGACATACAAGTACATAAAGTGTAACATCTTATGAGGATGATCATGCTACTCATGGCATGCAGCATATGAAGCTAAATGGAGAACATCTATGTCATTTCACCTTTCTAAGACCATGATCATCAAGATACACATCATGATAATGGTGATGAATTGATGGCTAATGTGGGAGGCTCTTGGCCATCGTGACTTACTTTTTAATGGTTCCTCCACCAATTTCATCCTTAAAACGAGTAACGAGGATTTTCTGACGGAATGTCTTGACTTTTCAACATGTTTCTCTAAAAACATGACTTTTAGTTTTGGCTTGAAATCAATAATTTCCACCATTAGGATACGTAATTTGTGGTTAAAGCCGTGGTATAACTTATTCTGATTTGGGTGCTCTAGTAATTAGCTCTTCCGATATAAATACTAAACTACCGTTACGCCATCAGTGCTAACATTTTGAATATTTTGATCGTAGCTAAGTTACGTATTTTGTCATACTTGATGCTATGTCTGATATCCAAAATCCCAGATTGGCTTTCTTAAATATGATGGTCCATTTGTGAGGGTCATTCTCGCTGTTGTATTTGTACCTGTGGAATCCTTCTCCTTCTGGGACATTCTCTTATCCTATGCCCTGTCTCACCACACACGAAGCGGGCATCAGTCCCTAAACGGCATTTGCATGTGTGCTGCTTCCAACATCGTGGGCATCTCGAGATTGCTGCCTACTGGAAATATGGACTCCATCTTTCTATCCTATCTCTTCTGTTTCTATGCTCACGATCTAAAGACGAGATAGCTTGTTCCACTCTGTAGCAATTATCCAATAGCTTCTCAAAAGTGTCAGATTGTACCCCAACCATCCAATTCCCATCACTCATAATTTCCGAAAGATACCTTCTCAAATTGACAAACCGTTGGAAATATTCGAAGACTGAGACACCTGCTTGTTGCTTCAAATTATTAAATTATTCCACCCTTTGTTCCAACAAGGCTGGGGAGAGGTAGAATATACATAAATCCTCTATAAAGTCAGGCCACGACACTGGCTGAGGCAATGTTTGTATGTGTGTTCTCCACCATTGTCTATCTCACCCTGTCAGAAATTGTCATATGATCCGCACTTTTACTTCTTCAAGTATGTATATCAAGAAAAAACTATCCTCTACCTTATCCAACCACTGTTCTGCTTCTTTTGGGTCAGGTTCTCCATGGAAATTTGGTACCCGGGTCTTGATCAATAGTCCGTAATAATACCCACGACTCCTCTGTGTCTGAGATTGAGATGGAGGAGGTGTAGGAACTAAAACCCAAGCTGTCTGAGTCTGCGATAATTCGGCTATCTAACTCAATCTCTAAATAGCCTCTGTGACAATAAGAACAGCCTTAACTGGTGTCAGTGGGGTCACCATCGACCTAGAAACTGGAACCAACCCTGATGAAGGCGGTGAGGGGGTGCGGCTTCCTGATCGTGATGCCATCTTGCAGAAATCATCGCGTCATTATTATGAGTCTCTATTATTTAAAATCTTATTATTTGTCTATTATATTCATTATCATACCCTTCGAACTTCTCTAGGTAACTCTTACTAAACTATCTCACTTCCTAAATCAATCTTAAGTTCTAAAATCATAGCTTATATACTCGTTGTTGTTTAGCTTATGTTGTCCGCTATGGATCTGGAGCCTTGGGCTCTGATACCACCTGTAGCATCTCGCCCGGGACTAGGGTCTCGATGCGGTGCACCCACCATACTCTACTACGACAAGTATAAGGCGTCGGTGACATATATGTACAAATCGTATTAACATGTATCGATAAGCGAAAATGAAATAACATAAGCAGAAATAAGCGTCAACCGAAGTACATCCTAATACATCTACATTGTTGACAAAAAGTGTTTGAATCATTTACAAATGCATGATTTAAATGCTACGAGTTTATGAAATGCATAAATAAATCATTACTTGACACGTTTATGTGATATACATGCTTCATATGCTTATATATATTGTTGCCGTGCTAACAAGCCATGAAGTGTTAAAGTTTACACCATAAGGCAAACATTTGTTGTCTTTGTACTATTTTCAAGTGCCACAATTAATGAACTAAACTAGTTCAATAAGTGGAGTGCTTAAGTTGATGAACTAACTAGTTCACTAAAGGAAGACATATTTGGAGAAAGCTTGATGGCAAAAAAAATTTGAGAATGGAAAGTCTTCTCCTTATTCAATTCACATGCCCATTATATATATATTTGATATATATATATATATATATTCATATTGTTTTAAAAAATGCACAACACACATATATTCCGATGTACCACTGACACGTTACATATATTACAAACGTACATCGACGTCACACCACTATATACACCTCATATTTATGAGTATATTCAGGTCTTATGTCATATGATATAAGTCATAGTGACGTCAAAATTATAACAACATGTTACAACATCATAAACTGAAAATTGTCGTCGGGTGACTACCGAAATTTCACTAACATGTCACGTACTTTCCATATAAAGACAGCCAGCCTTATACTTCAAAAATGGCCAACACTTTCGTGGCTCACATCTTACAAACAGCCACTAAGTCGTTCCATATTGGCACACACAAATCACCAACAATTTAGGCTAGATTTGTGGAGAATTCAAATTCAATCTTCTCTACTACACATGGGCGTTTTCATCTCAGCCATTTGAGCTAGATATACACTTTATTTTACGCATATTATGTGTGACATAATATATATTACATGTGCAAGAATGTTGATTTTAATCAGAGAAAAATCGCGTAATCGACGAAAGTCCAAAATTCGGTTTTCTACACACCTATAACATGAAACATTTTTTTGGCATAAGATGTCACATGTATCTAGACACTTTTTACACATTTAAGACATGTTAAAGTGTTCTAGAAAATTCAAAACAGGTCTGATTATTATTTACCATATATGTGTAAATATTGTGCATTATTTGACAAAGCTTACTAAAATAAACTTTCAACACGTGCAGCTCTATACACACGCCTGCTACATCTTGTTTGAGCTAAGGTAGAGCTTATTTGGCATTTACATTGGTGGAGGACATGCCACACAAGATTGGTGACATTGAAAAGGGCACCACACAAGGAAATATTTAAAAATACAACACCTGCTGAAAATTCAGCACATGTTGCAATAGTGGGCGATTCCTACACCCTGAATGGCCTCAATTTGTTTTTCAAAATTCAAGAGATTAAATGTGATGTTATGGTAATTGTTTGAATTGAATTTAAGCACATTTTTTGAGAGTTTTTTTTTGTAGAATTTACAGCTCACTAAAGGGTGCCAAGATAGACCAATCAACAAGTGACAAGTAAGCAAGGTCAAGTCATCCTTCCAATCATATTGTGCCAAGTAAGCAAGATTGTGTCATCTTCTACACAAGGTAATCTTCCAAGGATATTAAATAAAATTCTCAAGAAGGGAGAAAACCTAAAGGGAGCGGCCAAATATAAATAAAAGGGAGAAGTTAGTGCAAAATAAGGCCAAGCTACAACTCACATTCTCTCAAGTGAAAAAGCTACACTACTTTCTTCTTCTCCTTTTCTTTCTTCTTCTTCTTCTCTCAAGCATATTGTTTATATATTCTAAATATTGTATAGGATTTGAATATACCACCCATACACGTTCATTGTAAAAGGTTGATCAAAATGTGATCAAATCTTTATCCGATTGGTGGTGGTGTCTTTGATTCATTTGCTCGATTGTATTGATTGTAAAAGGGTGAAGTTAGTGTTTAACTGCAGCTGCCCTTGTGGTATTGGTTTATTGTATTTAGTTATAACCGAGAAAGGTGTCCTCGAAGACTGGAGTAGGTTGTTTTAAATGAACCAGTATAAAATCCTTGGTGTTCTTACTTTACTGCACTTTACTTTTAGTTTTCAGTTTTCCGTATTGAGTTCATTGTAACGGTAAAAATAGTAAACAATTTTCCAAAATTATAAAATTTTTCAAAAACATAGCCATACATTCTAGATTTCATTTGTCGTAAGTTTCAACTCATTTGGATAAGTATAAGTCGGCCAAACATGAATAGTTCTGAAACTAGTGCAATCTGATTTTCAGATTTGCAAAGGTTGAGAACATAAACGTGGTTGACATATTTCCCAAAGGATTTTTCAAAAACTGTTTCAATCGACTAAAATAAATATCTTGAAGGTATTGTTATAAAAGTTTCAGACCATTTGGAGTCACCAATTAATAGGAATAATTTTTCAATTCGGAGTACAATTTCTTGCAGATTTGCGGAATCTGACCAAAAACGTATTTTCAAGGGGTTAGGAGTGAAGTGTTAATTTGAAATTTTTGTGAGTCTCTCATAACCTCTGAGAGTACATTCTCAATACATTTCATAATTTTTGGAGGTCTACAACTAGGCCTTTAAAATATTTCAAATCAGGATATGAAAACAGAAATTGTTTTCAAAAGTGAGGTTTTTTGTCCAAAAGTTTTAAAAAAACAAATTTTCCGCACTCGCTATTCAACCACCTCCCCTTCTAGTGGTGCTATATAGGTCCTACAAGTGATATCAGAGTGCAGGTACACTCACTACAAGAGGATCCAACGATCTTTGTGAGATGACATCTACTAGTCACAAGACCGAACAAGAAGGTATGTTGAGTTAAAGGCCTCCTCTTTTGACGGTGAGTCCTTCATACAATGGAAACTTAGAATGAAACTTTTTCTCATAGCCATTGATATAGACTTGTGGTCCATTATAGAAGATGATCCTTTTATTCCATCTAAGTTATCTACTGTTGATGGTGTCACACTAGAGGTTGTAAAACCGAAACAATAATATACTAGTGATGACAAAAAGAAATTAAGTATGAATGCTAAAGCCATGCAACTTCTTTAAACGAGTTGAGTAAAAGTGAACCGATTTATGTATCTAATTGCTCTAGTGCCCAAGAGATGTGGAGAATTCTTGAAATGAAACATGAAGGGACTAGTCAAGTTAAAGAGTCTAAAATAAATATGCTTATGTCTACTCTTGAGTCTTTCAAGTTATTACCAAATGAATCTATTGTTGATATGGACCTACGCTTGACTAACATATACAATTCTCTTGAGTCTTTTGGAAAAGCTTTTTCTACACAGGAAAAGGCTCAAAAGGTGCTAAGAAGTCTCTCATCCGAATGGGACCCCAAAGTCACAGGAAAGTAAAGAAACGAGATCAATAAAAATGGAGGAACTAATCGGATCTTTAAAGGTATATGAAAACAAACTTAAACTAAGGAAATCGGAATCAACGTCAAAACAAGGTAAGACTATTGTTTTTAAATCAAATGAATATGTCTCTACCTCTTCCGATCACGTAGATGACAGTGATACTGAATCGGACAACAAAGATCCAATACTATTGGCTAAAGCTTTGAGAAAATTTATGAGAAAATGATTCAAGAAAAACCTAAGGCTTTTCCGACTAAGAGAAATAAAAATTAAAATAATGATAAAGACATAAAGTGCTATGAATGTGGAAAACTTGGACATTTATCATATGACTTTCCGTACAAGGACAAACAAATAAACAAGAACCGTGACAAGGATTGGAACAAAAATAAACCCATCTCAGAACCTAAACAAAGGAATTCAAGAAGAGCTCTAAAGGCCTCCACTTGGAGTGATTCATCTGACTCTAAGACTGATGATACCGAAGAAGAAACGGCACAGGTATGCTTTGCATCCAAAGCATCAAACGAGGTATCTTCTGATTCTGATTCCAAACCTTCTTATGATGATTTGTTTAGACAATATCTTAAATTGCATAAATTCACAAAGACTCTTGCAAAAGAAAAGAAACGGTTAATTGAAGACAAGAAGTTATTAGAATCATCTAACACGAACCTTGTTTCTCATAAACGATTCAAAAGAAGAGTCGCCTTGCACAATTAATGCATTAAAATCAGAGGTCTCATCATTAACAGCAAAAAATAATGAAATGAAATCCGAAATTTCAAAATTGAAATTAAGAAATGCATATTTAGAAGGAATGGTAAAACATTTTGATACGGGTACAAACATGCTTGATCGCATCATCTCATCACAAAAGCATTGAAACCAAATTAGGATACGTCGAGAAAAACAAAACACAAAATAAATCAATCAAATTCATTCTATCTTCATCTAAGAAAACACATGCATTTAAGACAAATGTAGCACCTAAAAGGACTCCTAGATCACCCCTTACTTCATCTCATCGTGCTTCTTCTTCATATTATACAAGATATAATTATGTGCCGTATAAATATGAAAAGAAACCATTGTTGCATACATGACATTAATTTAGCATAAATGCATCTAGATCATGCACCATGCACACTAACACAAAGGCATATCAAAAATGAAAATCATACCATGTGCATGATGGGATTCTCGGCCAAAAGCCAAACGTATTCCCACCTAATGTGTATTATATTGCTTCTTCATCTATATTCTCGTCATTTGTAAGACTGAGAAAGGTCACCTAAGTTTGGGTACCAAAAGGTACTCTTACAAAGGGGTGAAGAACTAACTCGTAAGGACAAAGGGTACCTAAATCGTTGTTACACATTGCAGAGAACACATACATCTAAAGGTACATCAATCAAGTATTTCCTTGACAGTGGTTGCTCGAGGCACATGACAAGTGACCCGAGCTTGTTTTCAAAGTTGAAGAAGGTTACAAAAGGTGGATCGGTGACCTTTGGAGACAACAAATGAAGAATCATCGGAAAAGGTACATCAAACACAAGCACTCTTCAAATCTCCAATGTCTTTTTGGTAAGTAATCTATCCTACAATTTGCTTAGCATCTCACAGTTTCTTGACAACGGTTTTGCTGTGTGTTTCACTCACCCGTATTGCAATATAATAAATAAAAACAGAGAAACAATGTTAAAAAGAAAAAGAGAAGGAAATATTTTTACATTTTTTATGGATGATATGTTAGATACTAAAGTAAAATGTTTTATGTCAAATGAACCTAATGTGAATTTGTGGCATATGTAGTTAGGACACATTGGCATCTCAACCCTTGAAAAACTTCAACGAAAGAATATAGTATGAGGATTGCCTAAACTTGATTTAAACAACTTTAAGTTGCGTGAATATTGTATTGAAGACAAACAAACACGTGTGTCACTCAAATCTAAAAATGAAATTAGCACATCTAGAGTCTTAGATTTATTACACACTGACTTGTTTGATCCTAGCCGTACTAGGAGTCTTGGTGGGTGACATTATGCATGTGTCATCGTTGACGATTTTTGTCGCTATACATGGACTTTATTTCTTGCGAATAAAGATGATAATGCCATTGAGATTGCTAAATTAATAAAACAACTTGAAAATGAGTATGGTTTTAATGTGAAAAAGATTAGGGGAGATAGAGGCGGCGAATTTAGAAATAAGGACATCATTGCATTTTGCAAAGAAAAAGATATTAAACACGAGTTTTTGCACCTAGAACACCACAATTAAATGGAGTAGTAAAAAGAAAGAACAGGACACTACAAGAAATTGCAAGAACCATGCGATGTGAAAATAAGTTGCCTAGATTTTTTTAGATGGAAGCCGTAAATTGTGCATGCTATATAGTCAACCTCTTATCTTTTAGAAAGAAAATAAACAAAACTCCTTATGAAATTTTGAATGATCGCATGCCTAAAATTGATTATTTTCGTGTGTTTGGTTGTAAATGCTTTGTTTGAATACAAAAGATAATCTATATATATTTGAGTCTAAATCCATTGAATGCATCTTTGTTGGATATTTTGTGAATTCTAAGCCATATAAATGTTTTGATCCTATCACTAGACAAATTTTCGAATCTATTCATGTGAAATTTAATGAATTCAGTCAATATGACATAAATAAAGAATATGACGACGATTTCGAACTAAAGCCAGTGTTAGATGATATAGAAGAAATATCGCACATGATGAACACGACACACTAGTTTTGCATGATCACTTAGAAATGCATGAGAACTTAGAAAATAATCAATCAAGATTGCATAGAGATCACCCACATGATCTTATCATAGGCGACATAACACAAGATGTCCGACCACGTAGAAGAATAAATCAGGATGAAATAAATCAATTCCATCCTATGATATATGAAATTGAACCCAAGAATGTATTTGATGCTTTGAATGATTCTTCTTGTATTGATGTTATGCATGATGAATTGAATCAATTCACAAGGAATGATGTATGGGATTTAGTGTCACGACCACAAGATAAAACGATAATAGGCACAAACTGGGTCTTTAGAAACAAAATGAATGAAGAAGGTAAAGTCGTTAGAAACAAAGCAAGGCTTGTAGAATAAGGCTATAATCAAGAAGAGAGAATAGACTACACAGAAACACTCGCACCCGTAGAACGCTTGGAAGCCATACAATTATTACTTGCTATAACTTGCATAAAGGATTTTAAAATTTATCAACTAGACGTAAGAAGTGCATTCTTAAACGGCTTTATACAATAAGAAGTATATGTAAAACAACCACCCGGCATTGAAGATTTAAAATATCCTAATCATGTGTACAAATTAAAGAAGGTACTATATAGTTTAAAACAAGCACCTAGGGCTTGGTATGATCGTTTTGCTAGCTTTCTTTTAGAAATTGGATTTAAAAAAGGCACCATAGATATTACTTTATTCTTGAAACAAGAAAAATCAGCTTTACTTATTATTCAAATTTATGTTGATGACATTGTCTTTGGATCTACATTTCATAAACTAGTTGAAGAATTTGAAATATGCATGAAATCCGAATTTGAAATGTCTTTGGTTGGTGAGTTGAATTATTTTCTTGGCTTGCAAATTAAACAAACTAGTAACGGCATCCATATAAATGTAACCACTAAACTTGATAAAGATGAGAATGGAAAAGACTTTAATAATGGTTTGTATAAGTCTATGATTGGTTCTTTGCTTTATCTTATCGCAAGTAGACCCGATATTATGTTTGGTGTTTGTATGTGTGCTTGATTTCAAAGCAACCATAAAGTGTCACACTATAATGCTGTAAAAAGGATAGTTCGATACATTAAGCATACTCCCACTTTAGGAATTTGGTATGATAAGAACTATGAATTTGATTTGCATGCTTATATTGATGCGGATTATGGCGAATGCAAAATAGATAGAAAAAACACAAGTGGTGCATTTCAATTTATTGGAAATTCATTGATATCTTGGTTTTCAAAAAAGCAATCAAGTGTAGCATTATCTACCACTGAAGCAGAATACATGGAACTGAGTCTTTGTTGCACACAACTTTTATGGCTAAAATAGCAACTATCTGATTTTGGAATGACGGTAAATCGCGTCCCTATTTATTGTAATAGTATAATGCTATCAATTTGTCTAAGAATTCCGTATTACACTGTAAGGCAAAGCACATAGAGGTACGATATCACTTTCTTCGTGATCATGTAAACAGTGGTGATATCGTTATAGAACATATTTGTACTGAAGTATAAGTAGCCGACATATTCATCAAAGCACTTAATCAAGTCACGTATGAAAATCTACGCTCAGAATTTGGCATGATTTTGGTTAATTTGCTATAGATTGATATTTCTTTCTATCATTTCATGTACTTTTGATACCATATACAAAATAAAGAGGGAGAGAGAGCATGATTGCATAATTTAAGGGAGAGCAAACGATTATATAAAATTCAAAATTCAAATTTGTGCATAATTGGAGGAGAACGATCATGTTTAAATCATGAACCAATTCTATTTTGTAAATCATCAAGAGGGAGAGATTGTTGAGAAAAAGTGTTTAAATGATTTACAAAGGCATGATTTAAATGCTGCGAGTTTACGAAGTGCATAAATAAATTATTACTTGACATGTTTATGTGATATACATGTTTCATATGCTTATATATATTGTTGCCGTACTAACAAGCCATGAAGTGTTAAAGCTTACATCATATGGCAAACATTTGTTGTCTTTATACTATTTTCAAGTACAACAATTAATGAACTAAATAAGTTCATTAAGTGGAGTGCTTAAGTTAGTGAACTAACTAGTTCATTAAATGAAGACATATTTTGTCGCGACTTCTCCCGAGCCCTAGTACTCGAAATGACTCACCAGCCGTATCTCACTAAGCAGAATACAAGGCGTCGATATATTCAACTACATGTCATCATAATAACGTAAATCGATATCCGCAGAAGTCATAAACTAAAAAAATATCATTATTAATACAAATGTTTAGGAAATCTAAATCGATACACTTGTTAAATGTAGATAACACCAATCGCCAAAATACATAAACCTCGAATATCGAAATAACTGCCTCAATTAAATCCTCGATAGTCTCATCCGAATATCCTCAGTCTCGAGATCTCCAGTCTCGATCTTCCACGATATACTAACCCTTTACCTATCTACCTGCAAAACTGATTCATAGGGAGTGAGCGACATACATCGTCCAGCAAGTAGGCCGATGATATTTACTATGGGATCATACATGGAGAAGCAAGTGTGAATAAAATAAATAAATAACGAAATATATAAAATAGCATGCTTCTCTTCGTAAATAGAGTTTATCTCTTTTTACCTTTCTAACCAGTCAAGCAAGTAATAATACATAAACACATAAAAAAAACAACCATAACTAGAAACTAATAACTGAATCGCAGGACAAACACACATTTACCCAATCAAATGTAATGCGCGACTTCATGATGCATGCCTTTTCACACTACCGTGTCACACACCCGATCACATCATATCACACGTTATGCTCTTTCTATCCATGTCATGCAATGCATGTTTCGGGGTCCTATCACACGCTCCGTAACATGGAGTCAACGCACACACACTTCGTAACATGGAGTCATTTGCCCCGAAGGGATGCACGTGCCATGAATGCTGCACATTTCACACTTCCGTTTCTCGTTGCATGCTCCATTCTATATTTCGTATTACCTATGTTGCGTAGTTATCCTATATTGCATGGGGTTCATTACTGTATTTTATCTTACAACTTTATTTTATCTTTCTAGATTTTATACACTTTATTTTACTTTTCTTAGGCTTTCAAGCACTTTATTCTTTTATTTAATTATTTTTATCTTCCCCTACTATTCTTATCTCTTGCTTTAATTTTCTTTTCTTCTCTCCCCTTTTCTCCTTTTTTTCCTTTTATTTTAATTTATTTTATTTTGTTTAATGTGTTTCTAAATTTCTTATTTATTAAATAATATGAATTAATTTTTTTCCTGCACACTGCCCCCTCACCAACACTCTAATTTCCGTTTAATTTGTTTTGTTCTGATTCAATTCATAATTTCCCATCATAATTCATCATTTAACATCACCTCTCACCAACTTCATAACACATGAGCATATGTATGTTAGTTTATCGCACAAACTCCGAAAATCATCAAATTATCGATATAACATCACATATACTAATTTATGCCTTAATATAATTACACCTTTAATCTATGCACAGGGCAGCGGCAATTTCCCTAAAACAATTCACTCACAGCATGTATATATGCACACAAATTCTACCCACATGCAATACACACACTTAATTCTTCACTTCTCTGTCATGCATAATAATCAATTCCATCATGGCCCTAACCCCTCCAAGTTATACGATCTTTACATATATATATATATATATATATATATATATATATATATATATATATATATATATATATATAACGCCGTCATGCCGCCCGCTCCTGCGCTGCGATGGCGATCGGCGTAACCGTCGCCATTCTCCGCCATCTTCTGCTGATAACCCTCCCTGATTCCGCACCTCCTCCGTCCCTTCGATCCTCCTATGACGGCTTCTTCTCCATCCGCCACAAATCCGCCAGATACAACACGCCCTTAGGCGATCCCAGTGTCCACTCCCAGCCGCTCTTTCGCTTCACTTTTCAAAGACACCGCTCAATCCATTAAAGCGAAGGATGTCCAAAAATACAAGGGCAGCCCCTTAATCACGTTCACTGATGAAGAGATCCACTCACTAGCCGCGCCATACAGGTTTATATTGGTGGGAACTTTTTGGTATGGTCGACCACCATTGGCTACCATTCGTGCAGCCATTGATCGCATCGGATTCATTGGAGCAGTAAAGGTTGGTCTTTTAGATGCATCACATATCATACTGCATTTCGACCTAGAACAGGATTATATTCGCTGTTTTGCTAGAAGAGGATGGATAATTTCAGGAAAACAAATGAGAATCACAAAATGGACACCAGATTATGATCCTGCAGTAAAGGTGCCGATTTTTCCCATCTGGGTTTCTTTTCCAAGTCTCCCAATACACATGCATCGTAATGATGCTCTTTTTCAGGTGGCGGCAATGCTTGGGGAACCACTGAGACTGGATTCCGCCACCACTACAATGAACCGCCCTTCTGTTGCGCGTGTATGCGTTGAGTTAGATGTTTCCAAAGAGCTTCCTGATCAGGTGTTTATACAAACGTCCTCAAGGGTAATCATGCAGGCAGTGGAGTATGAGGATTTACCAAAATATTGTGACCACTATTTTCGCCTGGGTCATATCGTCGTTGATTGCAGCGGCCAACCGGAACGCTCACAAGCTATAGGTGACAAACCCACCAACAAACAAACATCCAATCCTAACCAACCAAGGGACAAAAGCAAAAATCAACGTTGGACGCCAAAAAAAATAATGCCGGCACAGGATTCACTTACTGCTGCAGTTGTCGAGCCAAATATAGGGCACACTGTTCCTCATCGATCATCCTGCACGCCACAGGAATTCATTCCACCATCTCCAGATATGGTTGCGCCCCAAGCCATTTCTGATGTTCAAGATATATCTCGCCTTCAAGGTGTTGATGACTGTATAGTCAGGGATGTTCAGGACAAATCTCTGCCTACTTCTCATTCAGACAATGAAATCGATCCTCCCCAACATGATGTTAGCATGGCGGAGCTTGATCAATGTTGCGCCGATCATATTGCTCATCTTGTGGAAGCAGCGCATGTTGATGCTCAAATGAATAGCAATCCAACGATTCCTACATCTGATCCAGCGCCTTCGCAAGGGCCAAAAATATTACGCAGGTCACATGACAATCCTGTCTCTTCAAGATTGACCAGGTTACGTGCTTCCCACCTCTCAAACTCTTTTGACACATTATCACAATGAAGACTTTGTTATGGAACATTCGAGGGATTCGTACATCATTCACACGTTTAATATCCCTCACGCGAAAACACAAAGTACATGCATTAGTTGTGATTGAGCCTAAGCTACGGCCCAACCATTTAATTTATTATCAACTGCAATTGGGTTTCACTAAATCTGTATATGTTTGTAACGATCAAATTTGGATGTTTTGGAAGGACTCGATATTGACTTGGGTGGAGGAGATTTCTGGTCAGCAGCATCACTCTATTAAATTTCGCTGGCTTGCCTCTGGCGATTTTTTCTGGTTAATAGCAGTATATGGGCGCCATTCTACGGTAGAACGCAAAATATTGTGGGAACAGTTGGAATAGTTTCATACCTGGAATACATCTCCTTGGTTAATAGGCAGAGATTTTAACACATTTAGAACTTTGGATGAGCACAATGGACGATCCCGTCCATCTCTACGTTCTCTTTAGGATTTTAATGATTTCATACAGCATTCCCAATTGCAGGAGCTTCCTTATCAGGGTTCGAAATTTACTTGGAGTGATGGACGTGGCTTAGGACGTGTCAGTCGCCGCCTTGATCGTTTTCTTGCGTCCACAACTTTCTCTGATCTATTTCCCATTCGGCATGTTCAACACCTATCTAGGGCAACTTCTGACCATGCTCCATTATTCTTATCATGTGACATTGAGGGCCCCAAGCCTCCAGCTGTCTTCCGTTATCTAAGCGCTTGGGAAACACATGCAGACTTTTATGACTTTGTTGTACACAGATGGCAATCATACCCAACAATTGGGGGTATGTGGGGATTACATCGCAAATTGTCTCTTCTGAGGAGTGATCTCAGGCAGTGGAATAAAGACACCTTTGGAAATATCTTTGATGCAATAGCCTATGCAGAGACGTTGGTGAAAACAGCCGAACGTCAATATGATGACAACCCTACGGAGGATACACGCCTTACATATCATCAGCGCGTGGCGGAGCTTAAGTTGGCACAACATCGAGCCTTTCTTTTTTGGAAACAAAAAGCCAATGTAAAGTGGTTAAATGAAGGGGATGAAAACACATCTTTTTATCATCAAACAGTTAAGGACAAACGCTGCAGACAGCACATAAGTCGCATATTTTCTCCTGACGGGAGCGAATACACACAATCAGCGGCCATTGCTGCTGAGGCTATATGATATTTTTCGACATTATATGCACCTGAGCCCGTTGATAATTGCGATGGCATACTGCAATATTTGCCTCAGTTGATAGATTTAGATGACAATCAAATGTTACAAGCAATCCCAACACTAGATGAAGTTAAAACAATGGTTTGGGATTTAAGCCCCTCAAGTGCAGCGGGTCCTGATGGGTATCCTGGATCATTTTATAGAACATTCTGGCCTGTTATTCAAGATGATGTTCATAAAGCAGTGCAGGAGTTCTATTTGGGCATTTGTATGCCAAAGCCTGTCGCGGCTGCAACAATAGTCCTAATCCCGAAAATTGCTAATCCTTATACATTTGCAGATTTCAGGCCCATCTGTCTTACCAATTTCATTTCAAAGGTGATTACACGTTTACTAGCCACTCGGCTATCCGTCCTTCTGCCTAAATTAATCTCACCAGAGCAGGCGGGCTTTATGAAGGGACGGGGAATCACAGAGCAAGTCCTTCTTGTGCAGGAAATGGTCCATGTTTTGGATAAACGTACACGAGGAGGGCACATTCTAGTTAAATTGGATATGGCAAAGGCATTTGACCGAGTAAGTTGGCAGTATTTAAGGTTGCTTTTATGTAAGTTCGGTATGCATGAACGCCTGGTACGAATCATCATCAATAATGTAGGCATGACTACATGCTCTATTCTACTAAATGGGGGGCTGACTACTCCATTCTCTCTTGGCCGTGGGGTCAAACAAGGCGACCCCTTATCCCCGTTGTTATTCATTCTGTCATCAGAAGGTTTCTCTAGAGGTCTGAAGCATTATTTTCAGGAGGGCTATATTCTTGGATTTAATACAGGCCGTGTGAAGGGCGTGTCTCACTTGGGGTTTGCCGATGACCTCCTTATCTTCTTGAATGGGGCTATGCGTAATGTGGATCGCTTCCGCAAATTTCTTGAAACCTATCAGCAGGCGTCGGGTCAATTAGTGAACTATAACAAAAGTCAACTTGTTCTAGGCCACGGAGCCCCAGCTCACAATTCTCTGCAGGCAATGGGTATGAGATCTATAGCCTTACCTATTAAATATCTTGGCTCTTATTTATATAAGGGCTGTAATAAGGCCAGATACTGTCTTTCTCTCCTTAATCACTTTGACTCTAAGCTCACATATTGGTCATCAAAATTTCTATCTATGGCGGGTCGGCTAGTACTCATTAAATATGTCCTCAATACCATACCAACCCACCTTATAGCCAGTTCCAAGCTGCCCAAGGGGGTCCTAAATACATTATCTCGGAAAATGGTTGTCTTTCTCTGGAATGGTCGTCATCATTGGCAATCTTGGTCTTCTGTCTGTCACGATGTGGATGTAGGCGGACTTGGAATTCGTAGCCTCACTTATGTGCAACAATCTTATGAGTGCCAGCTTTGGTGGAAGTACTATCATTCTAGCACGTTATGGGCTGAATTTAGCAGGATAAAATATGGTCACCGCACCTCACTTTATTCTCATATTTATGACTCAGCTACATGGAAGCGTATTTGTCGAGTTAATGCTTATATGGAGCTACATACTTCTCGATCTCATAGCACGATCCATTGGACCCCGGATTCAAATGGCAGTTTTCTATACGTTTGGCTTATTCACATATTGCAGCTCACGGACAGTCACAAAGGGAGTATACTTATGTTTGGTGGACTACCTTGCCTCCAGGGCAACAGATATTCATATGGAGATTATGGAACAAATCTCTTCCGATTGCGCATAACTTGTGCCGACGGCTCGCAGCGCTGCCTTCCCAATACATCTTTTGTCGTCAGGAGCATGAAACTCAAGACCATATCTTCTTGCATTGTTCAGCTATTCGCCCTATATGGATAGATATTTCGATCTTGTTTTTCGGTCCTTTGCCCCACTCCAATACGATTAAGGCACATCTTTTACGGTGGTGGCGAAGATCTTCGAAAACTTCGATGACGGGTCAACTTCGTGCCGTAGTACCATCTTTAGTATCTTAGGAGATATGGAAGTCATATACATCATGTCGATTTGGTTCTGAGTCCTTTAACTCAGAACTACTACGCATGAAGATCAAAACAACAATTTACACATGGTGTGCGTCTGTGAATAACAAAAAGTTTGCCCAGCACTTGCCACACCTAGTCCAGCAACATTACTCACCACCAATTCGATCTAAGCGACTATCTATCATTCGGTTGCAACTTCCCCCATCAGGAAAGCTAAAATTGAATATTGATGCCTCAGTGGGTCGAAAGATGGTGGCAGATGGAGCAATATTACGTACCTCAGATGGCCGACTCCTCTCAGCTCTATGTTTTGCATTGCCCTTGATGCCACCGCTTCGAGCTGAGCTACAAGCTATGCTCTATGCTTTGATTTTCTACGCGTCGCAGTATGCTAATATTATTATTGAAACTGATTGCCAACGGATGGTGTCATTGTTTGCGGAGCCGAGTTTCACCAGAGCCTTAGCCATGGACATCCAGCGTGCCACAATATTCCTTAGCCTCAGTAAGTCAGTTCTTCAATATTGTCCGCGAGAGGCAAACACTGCAGCACACAGGTTAGCACGATATGGCTTCCGCACCGTAGGACATCGCAGTTATCTTATGTCTCAATCACTGCCATGCGAAGTACGTGGTGCCTTGCAAGTGGATCTCCAGCTGCCTGCCCTTCGTTAGCTACACATGCAGCCCTTGTCTACATACAAATGTCGTTGCCTATGTTTAGGTACACAGGCAACGTTGGTGCGTTATCCTTCAGTGTCTCTTGTCACTTTGTCTATGTTGCTTCATGTTCACACTAACTCTTCATGTTGTTGTCTGTTACATGTGTTAATCACGCTTGGGTGTGCGATATTGTCATGTACATGGGGGAGGAGGCATTTCCAACTTTGGTGTCCAGCAGTCATTTTGGGTGCGCTAATGAGACTTTTCAAGTGGTCGTCGTCCTGGCAATTTCATTGCCAGAACGGCTTGGGTATGCGTTTGTTCCATCGCTCTATATTATGCTATCTCATAACTATCCTGATGATAACAACTGCATCTCCTTGTCTCGAGGTACATTTGACTTGCGATCATGCTGCTCCAACGGTTTGGTCTTCCAAGTGGAATATCATCAACTCCTGTCGAACAGCAATGGATATATCCTTCTACGACTCCATTTTTGGTATCGATGACAATTGTATAAATATGTACGCTTTTTCCTTCGCCAAGGTTTTATCCACAAGGGTGGTTTTACTTGGCAAGGTTTTAATGCGGCATATCATATACGATTGGAGATATAGCATTATATGTATTCTCTTTCACTTATTTTCTTATGCTGACGATTATACATTATGTAATATGGTTTTCCTCCGCCACAAGTGAGGGTTCTTAATAAACATATAATTCTTTCAATATATATATATATATATATTTAATAAAGGCGGGATTTTATTGAAATAATAATTCCTCACTTGTGGTGGAGGCAAACCATATTACAAAAATGTATATCATACGAAAAACGGAAGTTTAAATTAGCGATGATATGCAGTCTCCAATCATATATGATATGCCGCATTAAAACCTTTCCAAGTAAAACCACCCTTGTGGATAAAACCTTAGCGAAGGAAAAAGTGTACATATTTATATCATTGGAGTGGTATTGTCTAACTGCTAACGCTAAGTAATTGAATATGATACATAACAAATCTGTATTGGTATCTCCTTTTTGGTAATGATTGTGATGAAGGACGTTGCAAAGCCATCGGAGAAGGAAGGCAGTATTTGAAGTTGATAATGCTGCAGCATATTCTGCCCAGCCATTGATTCTCCGCAGAAAGAAATTCCAGTATTGCAGAATAAATAACCTTGAGTATGTTCCTCGCAAGAAAGCAACACAAGACTCATTAGTGGTAGCCAATGTAATGTGGATGTGCCAAATAATCGTATAAGAAGTCCAGCAACATACCAATGTTTTCCGAAGTCCAAAGACTACGGGCAACAAAGTAAATAAATCGCTATGATGGAATGAATTTTTAGTAACTGTACGTACCAGAGTTGCCTGTACCAGAAGAGTACAGGCAACAAAATAAATTGGAAGGCCATAGAATCTAGGTGCGTAACAGATGTAGAACACCATCTGTATGATAGAATCCACGCGCCGTGTTGGGCAACTGATTTGAGGACGTAAAGAGATTTGTGGCAGGCGATGTTCGTGCAAATTGGCTCAAATAATGGGCAACCATGTTGATCTCTCTGGGAATGTAAGTAAGCTGACTATTCGTAAGACTGAGAAATAACTGCAAACGCTTGTATTCAGGCAATGCCGTCATGTGAGTATTCGGCTGTGTGACTTGAAGGCAATATGTTTCAATGATGAGGTTGCGATGTAGTTGTCCAAAGAACATGATACTATATAGAAGGGCCTGTATTTCCGCTCTGAGGGGTGATATACTAGGTAGTCTGAATGAAAGAGCTGCTATCATGCGTCCTTGTGAATCACGCAAAATTGATCCAGCTGAAGCATAAGAATTGGTAGCTGATGCATCCACATTTAGCTTTAATTTACCAGATGGGGGAAGCCTCCATTTGAGCGGCATTATTATTTTTGGCCGCAGCTTTGTAGAGAAACCAGCATCAATGAGGGAGGGTGCATATTGCGCTAACGGTGTACCATGCAAGGTGGTAGTCCAGTCGTAGCCAGATTGACTAGTAAGTTTGAAAATGTTTGTGAGTGGTAAGTCTGCATCTCCGTATATATGATTAGTATAGACCTGCCAAATAGACCAACACAACATTATAGGACCAACAATGAGAAGATTACCTTTAAGTGTTCTAGTAGAGGATGAGAGCCACCATTGCAGCAACATAGATCGAGGAGTGGATGAAATAGACAGTGGTCCGTCAAGAAGAATCGACAATTGTAGCCATGCAGTATTGAATATATTACATGTAATGAATAAGTGTTCAAGAGTAGCTGAAGCGCTGCGGCAAAATGGACAAATAGTGGGACAAATGACTGAAAGTTGTCGCAGATTGTCTTCAATAGGGAGTGCATAGTGCAATAATCTCCAGGTAAAGATACTTATGGATTTTGATATTCCACGCCACCATACAAATTTGTGCGATAAAAGTTTTGCACAAGTTGGTCAAACACCATCATATGCTTGTCGAATGGAGAAAAGTCCAGAGGCACTTGTTTGCCATATAGGGTTTGGCAAGCCGATTGTTAACTGAATGCATAGTGAGTGTATCGAGCAAATCCTCTTCCATCCAGGGGAGTGGTAGATGCGGGGTGTATATTCTTCGTGAGTGCCATAACGCTGGTGCATGTAAGTCGTCCAGAGTGTCGTGGTCGTATGATAAGACCACCATAGTTTGCAATCATATGTTGTCTGGATGTGTAGCAAGTTTTGGACTCCTAGTCCTCCTTCATTTTTCGGATAACAAATAGCTGAGAATGATAACCAATGATGCTTACCATTCCACAAGAATGATGCAATTTTTCGATTAAGTGTACTGATAACACTTTTAGGCAAACGAGACGCTGCCAAGATATGTAACGGCATAGAAGTCAATACAGATTTTAACAGAACCAGACGACCCCCTGGTGAAAGTAATCGACTGGCCCATCCAGTAAGCTTTCTATCAAAGTGTTGAATCAAAGTAGTGCAATATGAGGCCCTGCTGATACTGCGATAGAGATAAGAGCCCAGGTATTTTATCGATAGAGATGATGGTTGCATGTTCAATATGTGCGAAGTGTTGTTAAGATGATGCTGAGAGATGTAGGAGCTGGAAACAAACTGACTTTTTGCGTAGTTGACAAGCTGCCCAAATGCTAACTGATAGGTATTTAAGAAGGATTGAAACTTTCTCAAATTCTGTGAGGACGCATTTAAGAATAGCAACAAATCATCTGCATATGCCAAGTGGGAAACTGGCAGAACCCTGCCCAAAGAGAAACCACGAAGATCTGCAATATTGAAAAGGTGGTTTAAACCACGGCTGAATCCTTCGGAGCATATGATAAATAGCAGAGGAGATAAGGGATCTCCTTGTTTTACTCCGCGTGTGGGTGAGAAGAAACCATAAGAAGATCCATTGATGGAAATGGATAGCTTTGACAAGCTCATATTATTAAGGATTATGCGGACAAATCGAGATGTGAAACCAAATTTTTGGAGCAGTGCCTCCAAATACCTCCAATTTACTCTATCAAAGGCTTTCGTCATATCCAGTTTGATCATTACATTACCCCCACGAACTTTCCTATCGATTAAATGGATCATCTCATTTGCCATTAGAACATGTTCGCTGATATCATGGCCTTTTAGGAATCCAATTTGCTCAAAAGAGATAATTTTAAGCAGCAATGTATTGAGTCTTGAAGCAATGATCCATGTAGTCACTTTACTTATGAAGTTGGAAAGACATATTGGTCGAAAATCTGCATATGTTGATGGATGGGATTTTTTGGGTATCAAAGTGATAAGGGAGGAAACCATTACTTGAGGTGGTGGGATGCCCAAAAAGAATTCTTGGACGGCGAGAATAACATCCAAGTGTATAATATCCCAGCATGTTCTAAAGAAGTGACCATTGTATCCGTCTGGACCTGCGGCACTGTTTGGGCTAAGATGCCAAACTGCTGCTTTTATTTCATTGGCATCAGGTATGGCTGAAAGCATGCAATTATCTTCTTGTGTTATTAGTGTGGGTATGCTATGAAGAAAGTCATCTAATCCAGTCACAGTTTCTTGCGTGAATAGATGCTGGAAGTAAGAAACTGCCTCATTCCCTAAAGCATCTTTATACTGCAATAGACTTCCGGAACTGCTTTGTAAATCACGAATAAGTTGTTTTCGATGTTTGTCCTAGACAATTGCATGGAAATAGGATGTGTTATTTTCTCCTTCTGTTAGCCAATGAGTCCTAGATTTCAGAGCCCAATAAGAAGTCTGTGCTTTTGTGGCCTGAAGTAGCTGCGCATGTGTGAGGGACATTGCTGTTCTATTTTCTTGCTTGGGGTTTGCATCAAACTGAGATTCCAGCCATTTATATTGTGCTTCAGCCATCTCCACATTGTTGAAAATGTTGCCATATATTTCGCGATTCCATAGTCTGAGATCCTTTTTGAGGAGACTAAGTTTGGAATAGAGTCCATGCATGCCACCGGTCATTGGATAGTTTTGCCACTTCTCTTTTACATATAACACAAAATCTGCATGTAATGCCCAAGCATTTATGTATCTAAAGGAAATATGAGCCCGTGTGGACGAGAATGTACATTTGAGGAGGAGAGGAGCATGGTCAGATGTTGCTCTTGATGGATGATGAACGATAACGTCTGCAAATAGATTTGAGAAGGAGACTGTACATAAGTATCTATCTAGACGTCGCATGATTCTACCTTGACCCATTCCATGAGCCCATGTGAATAGTGTTCCCTTAATAGGGACTTCTTGAAATCCGCAAGTATCCACACATTGTTTGAAATCATTCAAAATATTTAGAGATGGTATAGATCTGCCCTTATGCTCATCTAGTGATAGAAACGAGTTAAAATCTCCTCCTATGATCCATGGCATTGAGATGGTACGTGATGTCTCGACAAGGGAGGCCCAAAGAGGTCTTCTATCTGCAATTGTATGGCAGCCATATACCACAGACCATGCAAATGGTTGTTGGGTTGGTAAATAGGTAAAAGTGAATAATGTAGTTTGATCACCATGCATTACATCCAATAAGTGTAACGAAGACGAAGTCTAGAAGAACCATATGTTTTCCTGACAAGTTGACATTGCATTTGAAAATCCCAGTTTTAATCTGTAGTAAATAAGCTTAGAAATGCGCTGCTTTGGCTCAATGATCACTAGTATATCCAGATGCGTATTATGAATCATTAATATCAAACAGTCGAGTGAGGTACGAATACCTCCAGTGTTCCATGTGATGGCATTCATAATAAGAGCTGGGGCGCATTGATCCCATACGTGTGACACTTCGGGTAACCATTGTTGATGGTGTTCTTGGAGGCAATTCTTTACGTTGTCGGCGTCTTCTTCTAGTTGGTGCCGGAATAAATCCTTCATGATCTATATGTGTACCTGTCAAGCAGTCGTGTAAGATATCTTCATCACTTGTGCTTGCTGGACGTGACGAAAGGCGTTTATTGAAGTTTTGAGCGTCCTCAAACATCTGCTGCTAAAACTGAGAGCGAGTGGTCTCATCCAGTGAATTTCTATGATTACCTTGGTCAAATTCAGAATCAGATACTTGACAAAAGTCCGGATCATCTGCCATTGCTTGAGTATGCGGTAGTGTATCATCTGTTATACCGTGTATTGTATGCTGGGTATATATACATATATATATATATGTATGTATGTGTATATTTATACATAACAGGTACACAAATACAACAATTACATATGTATATACGTCAATCTTTTCAAATCACAACTACGTATGCATGATCCAATTTGACATGAAATAACATAATAACTTTTTACAAACATAGCAAATATAGGAAGGATACTTGCCTCATGTCTCGATTATACGTGATATACGAATAACTGGGGTTGAAAATGGATCAAAATCAGTTGTTCTTGGCCTAGGGCTGGCGGCCGCATGTTGCTAAATTGGAAGATTGTGAGGTCGGCTGCCGTGATGCTATGGGAGGGCTGCGTTGTTGAGAACTTTATTTTGGGATAATTTTAGGCAGTCGCAAGTTTTGCAATATGAAGAATAAAGTATATTTGGAAATATCGGTGGCTTTCTTTTCATAATCTCTGGCGGCATAGTTAATTTTTTTTGCTGGGGTGGAAGGGCTGCAGCCGAATTGATAAGAATTGATGGTTTCCATTTTTTTGGGAGGATGAAGGTAGGGTTTAATTTTTTGTCCTATGTGTATACTTATAGATGTAGAAGGATAAGATTTCAAGTAGTATAGTCCTAGTGAAGTTAGGTGACTTCCTTTATTCAATTTCTATCTTATTTCTTTTCCTTGTTTACTTAGGATTCTAGGTTTTTCCTTCTCCTATTCACTTTAGGATACTAGGGTTTTGTGTTATTTTATTTTCTTTTTCCTTAGCCGTGCATACGTATATTACATATATATTTATATGTCTAATAAAAGTTACGAGGCATAACAGACCTCCCCCTTACAATAAGTTTTGTCCCTGAAACTTGCATATGGCGTGATCAGTGACTTAGTATAGTTCTACTTAATCCATTAACTTAGATAATGTCAAGTTAAATATCTGTTGCGTATGCCGATATGTTGACCATTTCACTTATTTGCTTTGTAGGCCTACAAGGTAATTTCTAAGTCTAGTATTCTCCACTTATTTATGATCATAACGTACTCTTCTTACAATTTGAGAATCAAGCTTAGGGGTATTGTCATCGTACTAGGATTCCATAACACAATCGTCACTGATATCGTACTTATATCTACTGTCCTCAGCAATCTTTAAAATCATTTCTTAGGTGTACTACAATCTTTACTTAATTTGATATAGTTACAACTTATAAACTTCTACTTGCACCATTGGTCGTGTATCATTCAACTCATAGCAATCTACAATTTTGTATTCTTAACTCATCATATATGCTTCATCTCCTTGTTACATGACCATCTAAAATATCCATCAAGTCTTCCAATGTATTAATCATTTCACTTCATAATTACAGAATCAAGTCCTCAAAATTAATTCTTATGTACATACGAACTAGCTCTAAGATCACATTCTTACTTTTTCAGAGATATCGATCAGCCTAATATACGAAATATGTGCATGGACACATCTTATTCAAATGAAAGTGTAACTTATGTGGCTATACTTTGGAATATAGCTTTAACTGTTTAAAATAATATCCATTCTAATTTTTGTAATCACGAAAACCACAGTATCATATATTTGTTTTCGCATAACGGTGTCTTAATTGAGTACTTATAAAATAATGGTCCAACTTACTTTGCAAAAGTATTACGGTTAAAACCATTTCAAAAAAATTGAGACACATCAATCGTAAAATTTCTTTTTTTACAAAACGATTTGAGCACGGTACCCTTTTCTTTCCAATGAAGTAAATACTATTAAAGCTATGCTTTATTTCGCAAAATACAACAATTGAAAACTCAATAATTGTGAAGTTTCATAAAACAATTTGAATAAGGTACCCCTTTTTTTCAAAAATAAGTATGTATATTTTGAAATTATTACCGCTTCACAAAATTAAATCCGTTCATCGCAAGCAAATAAATATATTCAAAAGCATTTAATGAGTAAAATTCTTGCAATATCGAAAGTTTGCAAATAAAATTATTTTAGTAAAATAAATATAGTTAAACGAAAGTTTGAGAAATAAACATATCAGTCTTTGGAAACATCATTATTTTCAAAATGCATCAGTTTTGTTAGAGGTAGTCAAAATTCCATTAGGTTGCTATATGAATTCGGAAAAGAAATATAGCCTTGTCAAGTAATATACTATATAAAGAATGAAATTAGTTGAAACATTAGAAGAAAAAAAATCTTTGAAATACCTTTGAAATGTAGGATATATCTTGGTGTACGTGCTTATGAGAAAACGTTTAACTACTTGAATAATAGTCCAATACTTCGTGTAATTTTTCTATGTCACCTCTTAGTGTTAATGAAAAATTTACTTATGTACTGTTTTTTATAAATCTTTAACTTGAATCGTCCAATCCTATTATGTGTAAATATTGTGCATTATTTGACAAAGCTTACTAAAATAAAATTTTAGCACAATTATAGCTCTATACACATGCTTACTGCATCTCTTTGGAGCAAAGGTGGAGGTTATTTGGCATTTCAATTGGTGGAGGACATGCCACACAAGATTGGTGACATTAAAGTGCGCACCACACAAGGAAAGATTTCAAAATACAACACATGCTGAAAATTCAACACATGTTGCAATAGTGGGCGATTTCTACAACCTTAATGGTCTCAATTTGTTTCCCAAAATTCAAGGGATTAAATGTGATGTTATGGTAATTGTTTGAATTGATTTTAAGCACATGTTTTGAGAGTTTTTTTTGTAGAATTTACATCTCTCTAAAGAGTGTCAAGGTGGACTAATCAACAAGTGACAAGTGAGCAAGGTCAAGTCATCCTTCCTATCATATTATGCCAAATAAGCAAGATTGTGTCATCTTTTACACAAGGCAATCTTCCAAGGATGGTAAAGACAATTCTAAAGAAGGGATAAAATCTAAAGGGAGTGGTCAAATGTGAATAAAAGGGAGAAGTTGGTGCAAAATAATACCAAGCTAATACTCACGCACTGTCAAGTGCAAAAAGCTATATTACTTTCTTCTTCTCCTTTTCTTTCTTCTTTTTGTCCTCTCAAGCCTATTGTTCATATATTCTACATATTGTATAGGCTTTGAATATGACACCCATACACGTTCATTGTAAAAAAGGTTGATCAAGGTGTGATCAAACCTTCATTCGATCGGTGGTGGTGTCCGTGATTCATTTGCTCGATTGTATTGATTGTAAAAGGGTGGAGTTAGTGTTTAAATCCTGTCATCCTTGTTGGAAGGTGTTTATTGTGTTTAGTGATAATCGAGGAAGGTGTCCTCGAAGACTGGAGTGGGTTGTGTTAACCAAACCACTATAAAATCCTTGGTGTTCTTACTTAACTGCACTTTACTTTTAGTTTTCAGTTTTCTGCATTGAGTTTGTTGTGAGGGTAAAAATAGTAAAAAAATTTCAAAAATTATACAATTTTTCAGAAACATATCCACATATCCTAGATTTCATTTGGCGCAAGTTTCAACTCATTTGGATAAGTATAAGTTAGTCAAATGTGAATAGTTATGAGACTAGTGCAATCTGATTTTCAAATTTGCAAAGGTTGAGAACGTCAACGTGGTTGACATACTTTCCAAAATAATTTTCAAAAACTGTTTCATCCCACTAAAATAAATATCTTGAGGGTCTTTTCATTAAAGTTTCAGACCATTTGGAGTAACCAATTAATAAAAATAAAATTTTCAAGTCGGAGTATAGTTTCTGGCAGATTTGCGTAATTTGACTAAAAAATGTATTTTCAAGGGTTTATGAGTGGAGTTTTAATTTGAAATTTTCTTGAGTCTTTTATGACGTCTGAAAGTACATTCTCACTAATAATTTTTGTTTCAAATCAGGTTCTGGAAATAGAAACTGTTTTCAGAAGTTGAGTTTTTGGGTTAAAATATTTTAAAAACCATATTTTCCGCACCCACTATTCAACCCTGCTTCTAGTAGTGCCTTACAGGTCCTACAAGTAGTATCAGACACAGGCACACTCACGACAAAGAGATCCAGAATTTTCAAGATGAATTATGCCTTAAACAGCCGTTTTCTTCAAGGAGCTGATTGGATAAGTTTTTGTGCTGCTTGCTTGCTTGTTTCCAAGTTGTTTTTGATTGGTTTGAACATTTCAAGACTTCTCCCAATTGGTTCATGCTTTGAGCAGCTTGTCCATCATGTTTGGCGTTGAAGATAATTCAGATTTTTGACATGGGTGCTTGTCACCTCCTTGCTTGTAAGCTACTTGCTTGTCACCACTCCTTGTAATGGGACCTGTGCGGGACAGTGAGGTGTCATCATCTGTGTTTGTATCCACAAGGTTAGGTTGTAGCTCATCATTCCCTCCCACTTGAGAAGGATTCGTCCTCGAATCTGAATCAATACTAAATGGAGAAAGGTCAGCAACATTAAAAGTTTTAGAGATAGGACCATACCTTTCTTCAGGAAGATCGAGAACATAGGCATTATCACCAAGACGTTTCAACACTTTGAACGGTCCATCGCCTCTTGGCTTCAACTTTGAGTCCCTTTCCTTAGGGAATCTTTCTTTCCTCAAGTGTAACCAAACAAGATCACCAGGCTCAAATATAACAACTTTACGATTTCTGTTGGCTCTATTGGCATACACTTTATTCTTAGCTTCAAGTTGTGACTTAACCTTTTCATGCAATTCTTTCACAAGTTTTGCTTTTCGTTCACCATCTAAACTAACACGTTCATGAACAGGTATGGGAACAAGATCAAGCGGGGACAAAGGGTCAAAGACATAAACAACTTCAAAAGGAGAATGCAATGTTCCACTATGAACAACTCTATTGTATGCAAACTCAATATAAGCTAAGCAGGAATTGACCTATAGACCCAAAGATTCCATTCCGCTGAATTCTAAAGATACAGGTTTGGTAATAGATCTATGTATACACCTAGCTCCAAATAAATTAGTGGAAGTGTGACGGGTGTATGTGGATACAGAGAGTGCAGTAAATGTAATGTGTTACAACGTATATCAGCAGTTAGGTCTGCCAGATTCATTGATGGAGGCCAGTCACCAACTCATTATACGGTTTTGCTGGTGCTGCGGTTCAGCCAGCAGGGCTGGTCACACTCAGCGTCAGTTTCGGAAGACCCCCAGCCTATCGTTGTTTGTGGGTGGATTTTGTTGTGATCAAGGAAAGGTCCGCATATAATGTTCTGTTGGGAAGGACAAATTTAGTGGCGTTGGAAGCAGTTGTATCACCCCTCCACGTTAGTATGAAGTTTTCCACCCCGTCGGGATGGTGACAATCCAGGGTGATATACAAATTGCACAAAGTTGTTATACTATTGCTACCCAAGGTAGTGGTGCAGTTCAGCAGGTCAGCCTCGATGACCTGATACCCCCAGCACAGGAGCAGTTGCAGTCGGATGATGCAGTTCAAGATTTTATCCTTGACCCGCTTCGGCCTGAAAATACCATTAAAATTGGAACGTGGATGCCGGCTGAGCTGCTAGCTCAGCTCCAGGCTCAGTTAAGGGAGTTCGCAGTAATATTCGATGGACGGCAGAAGATCTGCGAGGGATCCCTACAAGCTTAACAGAGTACAGATTAAAAGTTGACCCACACATGAAGCCCATTAAGCAAAAGAAGTGAAACTTTGCTCCCGAAAGAAATAAGGTAATTGCAGAAGAAGTCAGGAAACTCCTTGCTGCAAAGTTCATTGTTGAGGTTTTATATAAGATCTAGTTGGAGAATCCGGTAGTGGTTCCCAAACCAGACCAGACGTGGAGAATGTATATTGATTACACTGACCTCAACAAGGCATGCCCAAAGGACTGCTATCCGCTGCCCATGAAAAATTGACAGGTTGGTGGATTCGACTCTAGGTCATGAGATCTTTGATTTCTTGGATGCCTTCAAAGGCTACCATCAAATCATTATGGCTAAAGAAGATCAAGAAAAGACGTCATTTATTACAGAGTCGGACACCTATTGTTACGTCAGCATACCCTTTGGATTAAAAAATGCTGGGGCCACTTACCAGCGATTGGTCAATTCTTTGTTCAGTGAACAAATTGGCCGAATAATAGAAGTGTACATCGATGGTATTCTCATCAAGAGCAGAACTCTTGATCAGTATATGCATAATTTGAGGGAAATCTTTGTCATTTTGGGGGATTCACACATGAGGCTGATTCCGAATAAATGTACCTTCGGGGTACGCACTGGAAAATTCTTGGGATACATGGTTTCAAAAGAAGGGGTGCAAGCTAACCCTGCTAAGATTGAGGCATTGCAGACCATGCACCCACCTCGGAGTATTAAAGAAAGTCGAGAGGTTAACTGGTAGAATACAGCTCTGAGCAGGTTCCTCTCTAAGTCTGCCGAAAGATCTCTTAATATTTCAAATTAGGATCTGAAAACAGAAACCGTTTTCTGAAGTGAGGTTTTTGGTCGAAAGTTTTTAAAAACCAAAATTTCCTCACTCTCAATTCAACCCCTCATTCTAATGGTGCTATACAGGTCCTACATGCATGGGTGTCATAGATACATCCATAGTACCAAATATCAAAATACAGAGCTGAATATCCAAAATACAAAAGAGGTCGTAGCCAACTACTAGTTAGCTCCATACGTCTAGTATCGGGGCTCGTCTTCAATGAACTCTGGTTTAGTGGGGTAGAATTTACCACTTTATCTTGCCTTATTTCTTCATGGTTATTTTTCTTTTCCCTCTATTTAATTCCTAACTAAAATTTGTTGGTTAGTCATGCACCTATTGAATTAATTCTTAGTAGTTCCCAGATTTTCATTAGGTAACTTATTCATATTACTCAAGTGCTGTACAACTACCACTCATAATTTCTGTTGTGGTTTCCTTTTTTCTTCTTTATCCCGTAGTCCAGAGATGCGGTTTGTAACAGTATCAGTCAAGTACCCATTTTCCAAATACATAACATTCTTTGAAAGAATAAATTTGTTTGTCTCTAACACTAGTCTAAACCCATGCATGACAAGTAGAGCCTCAGAAACTAAATTTTTCGGATGTCGAGAACATGCAGCCATTTGGCAGAGTCAGATGCTTTCCTGAGTTCAGCTTGAGAACAACTTTCCCTTCGCCTTATATCTTTGACGATGCAACGTTCTCCATGTAGAGTAGTTTGTTGTTCCCGGACTTGTACGCTAAGAACATTGCCCTATTGGTGCAAACATGTCTTGTGGCTCTAGTATCCAGCCACCATTCGCCCATGTTCTCCACTGCATTGCACTCCAGTACCACATCACACAGATTCAGATCATCCATGGCATCAATGAGATTCGCTTTTTCCTTGTTTTGCTTTTTCTTGGGCTTACGACAGTCACTACTGCGGTGCTGTTGGATTCCACAATTATAGCACTTCCCAGTGAACTTTTTAGCACTCTCTTTGCTTTTGGAGTTACTCCGAGAGGGTTGGCCTTTTTCTTCTTTGCCTCTACGACATGGGACATGGGCTTTGGCATGACAAAAAACTCAAATATGGCTTTCTTTCAGATCTTCAATTCTCATCCTCTATGTGGAGTCGGACAATTATATCTTCCATCGTCATTTTCTTTTATTTGTGCTTTAGATAGCTCTTAAAGTCCCTCCATGAAGGAGGTAGCTTCTCAATCACGACCGCAACCTTGAAAGCTTCACTGAGTATCATGCCCTCCTATTCATTTCGGCTACCAACAATTGTAGTTCCTCAGCCTGAGGAACTACAGTTGTGGACTCTGACATTTTAAAGTCCACGTACTTACCGACTATAAACTCTTTTGTGCCATCTTCTTCAGATCGGTATTTCTTATCTAAAGCTAGCCACAAGGATTCTGCAGTTTTATAAGTACAATACACGACATACAGACTATTATTTAAGCAATTTCAAATTCGTCTGAAACAGACATAATTACTGTAAAACCAAGCTTCAGCCACCATGTTGTTTTGCTTGTTTAGATTCTGGTCCTCAACCGGAACCACCACAGAGAGCGTCCTCGGTCAACAGTTTGGCCAATCCGAACATTGTCAGAAAAAACATCATCTTCTGCTGCCACCTCTTGAAAAAACTTCCCCCAAACTTCTCGGGTTTCTCCACGTGACCAACTGGCATATTCACTCCAGCATTCGCAGCAGCATTGGGAATCAAGGGAAACTCATTCACTTCGAGTGCAGCACCAAATTGTGCACCGTTCACGCCATGAACTGAGCTTTTTCTTTTGTTCTCCATCACTGTTCAGTCAAGAGAGAACAGATCAAAAAATTTTTGGAAAAAAGAATGAGTAGGAAAAGACTGCAAAGCAGTGTAACAACACTGTTTTGCGTACAAAAAATAAAACAGTACAGAATTGAATATGTAATAAATCGTAAGATTGTGTGGAGCAACAAACCTATACCAGGATGCAGTAATGGTGTGTGCGTATGAAACATACGGTAAACAGTAGATCAAACCCAGGCGAGTCCATGACTCTGTCCTCAAGACTTATTGCTATGGTACAGTGTGCCCAAGTGATGTTAGCAATTGTCTCCGAAGATACAACAGGTACCTATTCAGTCAAGTGGCATTGCTACAACTTGAACCTCAATGAACTTCCAAATATCCTGACTTCTCACGGACTTGGTGTACAATAAAGAAAGGAGAAGAGTGCAGAAGATGATTGTGTGTGTTCTGGGAGCAGCGGAAGGCCGATTTATATAGAGGACTTGGTTGGAGAATTGGTTAGCAGATTGAGCTGAGACCGTCGGATGAAAACCACATATCAATCTAGAGCCGTCGGATCATAACCGAAGCACACTTGTTATGTGGTTTCTGGACAGTTAATCTACAGCCGTTGTATGAAAACCGCATTGCATGATCAATCCTGAGGCGTTGGTTGATAACCACATATTGTTGGGTGGTTAGGTCAGTTTGAACTATAGCCGTTGGATCAAAAACGACACCTAACAGTCACTGTTAGATCAAAACGGATGAATCGTTTGGTCTTATCTGCAGGCGGTTCTGTCTGGTGAAAGGCATGTGGACCGGGCTCAGAGACTTTTTGATTTGGGCCACTACACAGCTAGGACTGGAGCCTTTTACAAATAATTAATCCAAAGCCCAAAGAAATTTTCTCCAAAAAATAGGAACCGACCAACAACTCGAGCCTAAGCACAAGTTGAGCCACCCGAACGGGTAGCGACGCGTGATCGTGTATCAATTTTGTAGGTCTTCCCTCTGGTTAAAAATTTTGATGCCCTAAAGGCACATCTAAAGTGACCATTCTTGCACTATATATGGTGGCTAACTCACTTCATTTGTCCAATGTGGTATTTCTTCAAAGTGATGATGTATCTCCCCTTAAGGAGACCACATAATCACTTTTTCCAATTTCCAACCTATATTACTCTTATTTTAAGCATTAATTTCTCATTCACATGGTATCGTAGTTGAGTGATTCTAAAGCCTAAAATCATCTAATCGTTACATAGACAATTAAGGGTTCATTAGTTTTCACTTGTCATCAATGTAAACTAATTGTAGTTAATCTCAAAATATGTTTCTAACCAAGGTTCGCAACTTGGGCAAACCCATTTCCTTCAATTTTCTCCAACATTTATGTTAGTTTTTATGAGTTAAATAGATTTGTGTTATAGATTATAGTTGAATTTGTAGGTATGTAAATGATGAATTGTTGTTTATGTTGGAATTAATTCGTGACACGTGTAATATACAGTATGTTGATTAAGTAAACACGAATTAATGATAAGGTCGACGTTATGTATGATAATTTTATATTTCACATATGTCATGTAATAATATTAATTATTGTGTAAAACATACACACGTTAAGTGATCATCAGGCGTGTTCGTATATGTATAGTGTGGTCTAAAATGGAAACCCTAAATATGTATAAACTCATATGGTCAGAGACCGTGATGGATGGGCTCAAAGTGCAACGACTATAAAGAGTACGACGTCTGGTCCCCGATGGACGACAACCCACGCGTGGTTAATAGAAAAATGTTTGTACATGTTATTAAATATCAATATTATTTAATATTAAATATTATATAATAATATTTATTATTCAATATTAAATAATATTTAGTAGTAGATAAAGATCACTTGATGATAACATCAAGTAAATCCTACTCCGGTGATAAAGATGAGAAAGAATTCTCATCTATAAAGGAAAAGGATTTAGTTGTCATCATAACTCTTGAATCCTATCACCATCAGGATTCTCCCTCTATTTAAAAGAGAAGGGGTTTTACCTCCTCACAATTTTGAACACCTTGAGGGAGAAAGAGGGAGTGCAAACCTTTTTCTATAGAGCCCACATTGTCTAACCTCTCTATCGGGTAAAACAGTAAATTGTTGAACCCGTTCAAGGGATGTATCAACAATTATTGGGAGGTCGTGAATCTTTTGAACATGCCAAATTCATCAAGCAGGGGTAGCAATTACGTGGTGAGCAGATTCATATCAAACATGCAGGAAGGTAAAAGTTCCACCGTTGTTACTTTGTCTAGTGATTTGATTAAATGGTCTTTATTCAGGGATTTATTAAATAAATCTTGCAAGTGGTATCAGAGCGTGTTTAATCCGAATCACTTTTGTTAATCTGTCCATGATTGAAAAAAATTTGGTCAAAAGTTTTTTTGACCAAATAAAATTCTGGTGGAGAAAAGATATTTTTTTTGTTTAAAATAAATAAACCCCCTTCTCTGACCAGAAAGGCCTTCTGGCCTAGTGGTCAGCGCCTTGGCCATTCAGAGGTTACAAGTTCGACTCCAAGGGGGTGGATTTTTCTGCTCTTTTTTGGGCCCTGGCGGATGTGGGTTCAGTTCCTGGTTCAATTCAGTCTGACCCGGTTCAAAAATTGAGCTTCGGTCCAATTGTAGAGTAAACTTAAAAATGGGGAATCAGATTTTGGATTGGGCAGGTGGGTCTGACCCGACCCGGCCCTGACCTAATTAAAAATGGGCTTTGGCCCAATTTCATAAATAATAGAAAAAGAGGTTTCAGGATTTGGTCGGGCGGGTTCTGGCCTGACCCGAACCTATGCAATAAAAGGGAAAAGGCTGATGGGTCGGGTCTGACCCGACCCGTGGTCCGGCCCGTCCCCCTTCCGCCCTCCAATTAAATTTTAGTTTTTTTTACTTTCTTCATTTATTATAAATATTTTGGATAAAATAAATAATAACAATTTTTATTATTATTTTAAAGTTTCTTTTATAGAAAATAAAGTAAATAATAATGATAATAATTCAATTATTATTGTTATTATTATTAAGAAAAATGGAATTAATAATAAATTATTATTATTAATTTAAAGTTTTTCAAAAGAAAAATTAATTAAATAATAATGATAATAATTCAATTATTATTGTCATTATTTAAAGATTATTAAAGAAAATGGTAATAATAATAAATTATTACTATTTTAAAGAAATCCAAAATAATAATAATTAAGTATTAAGTTTAATTCCTGTTATTAGATTATTTATTTATTTATTTATTTATTTGTTCATTTATTTATTTATGTTATTCGTTCATGTTAATAAATAAATAAATACAAAGAAAACAAGTTATGATTTGGGATTTTTTTTTTAAAATGACCCAATTTCAAGTTGCATGGTCTGGGCTTTGACTCAAACCAAAAGGATTTAATGCTACCCTTTAAAGTAAAAATTAAAGAAGGGTATCATTAAACCGGTCATGACCTAGACTCAAACTTAACCCAATCAGGACCCGAATCTTGATTGACCGGGTTTGACCGAGTTCAACCAAGTTGATTTGATGGGTTAAATTGACTGTGTTGACTAACACTAACCCTATTATCCGGGTTTATCAATCAATGTGGTTTAAAATATTTGTGATAGATGACTCATTGAGTTGTGATAAAAAACCGCGCACATAATTCTGTCTAAGAAATCCGGTTCTTAAGCGAGACCATTTGTGACTCTCCCGGCGGCCTGGGAATCATATGGAGTGGCAATACACACTTATGGCAAGTGGGTATTACCAAATCGGTTTATTTCACACTCAATGTCACTCATCATAAGGTTATATCACTTGTTAAGTTGATTGATAAAGATATTGTTTTCTTAAACCATAAAGAGAAACAAGCTTGGTTCAAGGTGGTTCTTATTTGAACCGTAAAGGGAATCAAGCTAGTTCAAATTGGTTTAAGCAAAACAAATACATACACCACAATGTCTGTTGAGGTCAACCAGGCACGGTACGTGCAAAAGGGTTAGTCAAGAAACTGCGGGATCACTTAGAACCATAAAGTTATGCGACCTAGCAAATGTGGGGCTTTATGATCCCCTTAAAGTGCGACAGTCATATCATCGTCACTATATTTGTTATGATCGTGAAGAGCAAGTATGTGTTAGGTGCAATCATTGACCAACCCAAAGGAAGGTGTGATTGTCGAAAGCACATATGAGTAGGGTAGTGGACCCAAATGGGCCTGACGGTGAAGCTTTGAATGCATATGTTAACTCTTCGGCCCAAAGGAAGGTGGTTAACCGGTGCTTGGAGAGCTGTTATATTGACCACTACACCCAATGGTTAAAAGACATTGGGATGACTCCAAAGAGCCCTAATGTTGGAAGACAATTGGTTGATGGAACTAAAGTTCAATTTTAACTTTTAATTTATTATGGCAGTTTAAAGTTCACGTGTGTTGTGTATTTACTTCCGTTTTATGTTTTCTTCTTAGCAATTATGTCTAACATTAAAGACATTCCTGCAATGAACAGTTCAAACTATAAGCAATGGAAAGATCAACTCGAGATCTTTCTGAAGATTTCTGACCTTGACACTGCGTTACAAATAGACTGACCAGCTGTGCGAACGAAAAGTAGCACAAGTGATGAAAAAGCTCACATGGAACGCCGGATTCGTTCAAATAGCATATGTCTCATGTGTTGAGAAAAAGGGGTTTGAGTGATTCACAAAATGCATGATTTAAATAACGTGTGCTAAAGAAATGCATGACACATTTTATGACTTGACACGTTTTTGCAACAAACCTGCCTTATATACTTTATATATAATGTTTCCGTACTAACAAGCCATGAAGCTTTAAAGCTTACATCAAATGGCAAACATTTGTTGTGTTTGAACTATTTTCAGGTGCCACCATTAATGAACTAAACTAGTTCACTAAGTGAAGTACTTAGTTAAATGAACTAAGTAGTTCATTAAATGGAGAAATATTTGGAGAAGGCACAAAGGCAACAAACATGGAAATGGAAAGTCTCATCCTACCTCTTAATCACACGTTTTATATATTATATACATATCTATATGTATTCAGATTTTCTAAAAGGCATTATACACATATATTCCAACGTACTACTGACACGTTATATACATTACGAACGTATGTCAACGTCACACCACTATATTTACACCATATTTATGAGTATATTCAGGTCTTATATCATATGATATAAGTCATGGTGATGACAAAATTATTACGACATGTTACAAGATTCTAAACCAAAAAATTGTCGTATCGGATGACTACCGAAACTTCGCTAACGTGTTACGTACTTGCTATATATAGATGGCCAGCCCCTACACTTCAAAAATGGCCACAAATTTCGTGCCTTACATGGTATATTCAGCCATAAAATCATTCCATGTTGGCACTCACAAATCACCCCCAATTAAGGCCAAATTGTGGAGATTTCAAATTCAACATTTTTGTCACATGGGGCGCCACTTTTAGTCAGCCATTATAGTTGAATATTCAAGTTATTTTATGCATATTATGTGTGACATAATATATATAACATGTGCAAAAAGTTTGAATTTAATCGGAGAAAAATCGTGTAATTGACAAAAGTCAAAAATTCGGTTTTCTACGAACATAACACATGGAACGTTTTTGGCATGACATGTAACATGTATCTAGACACTTTTTAAATATTCAAGACATATTAAAGTGTTCTAGAATATTCACATTAGGGATGATTAGAATTTACCATATATGTGTAAATATTGTGCATTATTTGACAAAGTTTATCAAAAGAAAGGTCAGCACATGTGTAGGAATTTCACACACCATTTTCAGCTTTGTTGGAGCCTAGATGAAGCTTATTTGGCACTTTAATTGGTGTAAAATAAGCCACACATGATGGGTGACTGTGAAGAGGGCAACACACAAGGAAAGATTTCAAAAATGCAACACATGCTGAAAATTGTCATTACATGTGAATAGTGGTCGAATTTACTATTCATTTGTCCTTAATTTGCATCCCAAAATTGAAGGGATTGAATGGTGATTATTTGGTAGTGTTTTGAATTCTTTTTGACACATGTTTTTCAAGTTAATATCAGATTATTACAGCACATTAAATGGTGACAAGTTCGGACCAATCATGAAGTGACAAGTAAGCAAAGCAAAGTCATCCATCCAATCATGTTGTTCCAAGTGAGCAAGATGGTGTCATATGTAGGACCTCAGGCGCTACCATCTCTCCCAAAACTAATTGGTGACAGGAGATGCGCATACCCTAGCCTTATAGTGCATTCAGCACACAAGCGCCCACGACATTCGACTGTGACTTAGCCCACACGGCCTACGCCCACCGGCCTACGCCACAGGACAATTGCTGCACCCAACAATGTCCCCCTCAACAATTGCTCCTGCTGGGAATCGAACCCGTGACCTCGCTCTGATACCACTTGTAGGACCTCAGGCGCTACCATCTCTCCTAAAACCAATTGGTGACAGGAGATGCGCATACCCTAGCCTTATAGTGCATTCAGCACACAAGCGCCCACGACATTCGACTGTGACTTGGCCCACACGGCCTACGCCCACAGGCCTACGCCACAGGACAATTGCTGCACCCAACATCATATCTACACAATGCATTCTTCCAAGGACTTAAAAGAGAATTTCCAAGATGAAGAGATGCCTTAAGGGGCCGCCACTCTTGAATTAAATAGAAGAGAAGAGAGCAAACCAAGACAAGACAATTCTCATATTCTCTCAAGTGCAAAAAGTGTCTTCCACTTTCTTTTTCTACCTTTCTTTCTTCTTCTCTCTCAAGCCTATTGTTCTATATTCAAATATATTGATTAGGCTTTGTATAGACCACCATACACGCTCATTGTTGTAAAAGGTTGATCAAGGTGTGATCAATCCTTCATTCGTTCGATGGTGGTGTTCGTGAAAGGTGTGATTGTTTGTATTGTTTGTAAAGGGTTGGAGTTGGTGTGTAACTCCAGCAACCCTTTGTGGTAAGGTGTTATTTTGTGATTAGTGATAACCGAGGAAGGTGTCCTCGAAGACTGGAGTAGGTTGTGTTAACCGAACAAGTATAAAATTCTCGGTGTTATTACTTTTAGCACTTTACTTTCAGTTTCCAGCACTTTGCATCGTTTTCATTGCATTAGTAAAATATCAAAAGACTTTCAAAAATTACCAAACATTGCAGAAACATATTCACACCTCTTAAGTTTCATTTGGCGCAAGTTTCAACCATTTTGGACAAGTATAAGTCATTCAAACGATAATAGTTCTGAGACTAGTGCAATTTGATTTTAAGACTTGCAAAGGTTGAGAACTTGAACGTATTTGACATACTTCCCAAAGGCATTTTTCAAAACTACTTCAACCCATTTAAATAAATACAGTAAGGGGTTTGACATTAAATTTTCAGATCATCTGGAGCTACGGATTAATTGAAATAAATTTTTTAAATCATACTACTGTTTCTGGTAGATTTGCGCAACATGACCACAAACGATTTTTCAAAGGGTTAGAGGTTGAATTTTGATCTGAAATTTTTAGGAGATACTCAGAACATCTTAGATTAGAATCTCTCCAAATTTAAGAATTTTTGAAGGCCTGTAACCTAGTTTTTCAAACGTTTCAAAACAGGATCTGAAAACAGAAATTGTTTTCAGAAGTTAGGTTTTGGGTTAAAATATTTTAAAAACCATATTTTCTGCATCCACTATTCAATCCCCCCTTCTAGTGGTGCCTTACAGGTCCTACATCATGGTCATGCAAAAGACTATCCCTGAGTGCTTTAGGGGAGACGTTTTTTAGACCACGACGACTGAAGAATTTTTGGCTGGTCTAAAACAAGGGTTTGTTAAAAATGAGAAAGATGAAGCAGGCAATCTTTTAAAGAAATTTTGCTTGAAACAATACCGTGGTAATGGCAGCATAAGAGAGCACATCCTAGAAATGACTCACATGGCTTCTCAATTGAGAAAAGTGAAACTTGATGTCTCTGATGACATGCTAGTGGTCATGATTCTCATCTCCTTGCCTCCTAAGTTGAAACACTTTCTGGTTTGTTATAACTGCCAAAAGTTAAAATAGACAGTGAATGAACTTATCTCGCATTACATGCAAGAAGAGGAAAGACTTAAGAATGAGGGACACGTAATTGTGAATATTGTCACCACCAAGTCTGGTGAAAAGAAACGTAAAGATGCGGACAAAACTGAGATGCAAAAGGCAAGCAAAAGGGAAAAGGGGGCAACTAATGCTGACGCACCCAAAATCATGTCTTCTTTCTTTTGCAAAAAGGAGGGACATCTGAAGAAGAACTGTACCGGATATCATTGTTGGCTCAAGAAGAAAGACACGTTCTTAATTTGTTCTGAAATCAAATTTGTTTCGGATATAGCCACTTGGTGGGTCGATACGGGAGCCACAACTTACTTATCTGTGACTATGCAGGGTTGCCTCAGCCGTAGAAAACCAAGGGATGATCAGAGATACGTCTATTAGGGAAATGGCAGCAGCACGAAGGTTGAAGCCATAGGGCATTTCAAATTGTTGTTGACTTCTTGTTTTTATCTAGATTTGCATGATACTTTTGTAGTTCCGTCATTTAGACAAAGCCTTATTTAATTTTATCGATTGGATAAAAGTGGTTATTACGGTCTTCTTGGAAACAGAAATTTCCATCTTTATCATGCATCTAGTTTTATTGGTCACGGTAAAATATCCGAAATTGACAAACTTTGCTCAATAAATTCCGCTTCAAACCAAAAACCTTGCATGTCATTACGCAAAAAATCAAAGCAAAATTAACTCGTTAAAAATTCAGGATTATTATGGCATCGTCGTTTAGGACACGTGTTCAAAAGAAGAATGGAATGTCTTGTCAAAACAAAAATCCTCAATCCTTTAGAATTAACCGATTTTGATTCGTGTGCATTTTGTGCTAAAGGAAAACAAACTAAAGTCCAAAGGTATGAAGCAAATCGTGCAAATAGTCTATTAGAGTTAATTCACTCTGATCTCAGTGGCCTATATCATCTGGCCACCAGAAATGGTCACTTTTATTTTATCACCTTTATTGACGACTATTCACGTTTTGACGACATATTCTTACTTAAAGAAAAAGCAAGCACTGGACATGTTCAAATCATTTAAAGCTGAAGTTGAGCTACAATTCAACAAAAGGATTAAGGCCATCAGATCAGATCTTGGAGGAAAGTACTATAGTCGATATGATGGATCAGGGGATCAATGTCTGGGACCATTTTCTAAATACTTAGAGGAAAATGGAATTATATAGAATTGTTTTATATATGTTTTTTACAAACTATGATGGTATGATTATATATATGTAGGAATATGTATATATGATTATGTTTTGCAATTGCCATGTGTATAATTGTTACGGCCGTAAAATTTTAACGTAAAATACATTTAAGTTCCCATCCACACACAAACACGTGATATACAAATAATAAAATATATATTATTAAATAGATAAATTTAAAACCTAGAATCCTAATATGACTAGGAAGTAAATAGATAAAGTTTAAATTGAAGTATAAATCCTAATTACACTAGGATAAAATAATCTAAACCCCTTAAGATTCTACCCAATATACATCTATATCTACATACACATTCAACACAAACTATTGCCCAAAATTTCTCCCAAGTTTTTAGCAATTTTTCCACCATCAAAGGCATGGCAACAAGGAAGACAAAAAGGAAAATTGAGTTTTCCTTCTCTTTATTTTTTTTAAAAACGAAAATTTTATTTATTCATGCAAAGCCTCACATATGGCGGAGGAAAACCACATTACACTTTCAGAGTACTCGAAATAATGAAATAATGAAACAATAATGACATATCTCCAGTCGTATATGATATGCCGCATTAAAACCTTGCCAAGAAAAACCACCCTTGTGGATAAAACCTTGGCGAAGTACATATTTATATGACTGTCATTGATATGATGAGAATATAAATTGTGGTACAAATCCTTGAATGTTGTTGTCGTGTACAGTAATACGCCGATTGAGCTTAGGTGTCCGCATCTGTGTCTTGTAGGAGACGTGAGAATCCAAACCTCAGAAAACGTCCAGAAAGAGTAGTGGTCAATATAAGCATGAAACTGAGCAATCAAAGACTGATCGAGCAAGCACGTACCGAAGCCACCTTGGCAGTTGAAGTGCCAAGGCGACAAAGAAGAAATAATAGCGATTGGCTGCCACGTTATCAGATCCGAAAATGCAGTGCCCACATCTGAAATAAGTCTCGCCATTGTGATTTGAAACTCGCACAAACAGGAATAGAACATGAATATAGCAGCAGTGTCCAAAAGAAGAAACATGAACCAAGTATGAAAATGATTACCTGAGTCGCCTTGTCCTAAAGGCCAAGACGACAATGGTAAAAATCCCGCCATAGGAAGGCCTACGCAGCAATGCACCGAGCCATTCATTTTGTCCACACACGATAAGTAGGAATGTAGTTGATGATAGATCCAAAACACTCCCATGAAACAAAAAGGCTTGTTACACATTAAAAGTATAAAGTATGAAACATAGAGTAATGGATGTGCAACCATACCGTGCCTGCCTGTCACTCTAAGGTAACAGGCAGTAGAAGGGAACTCTAGCCAATCCTTATGGAAGACTGTAGTCATGGCACCCGAAAATTAACAGAGGTCAGATCTAGTGCAACCGCCGCACGGACCAATGAAGGTAGAGTGTTCGAGGCAAAACGTTCCGTGCCTGGGTGGATCATTGCATGCTGCGCTAAATAATGTGCTGGCAGGTTCGCCTCGCGATAAACGTGGTAGCAAGAGAGACGATGTGTATGAACAAATGATTGTAGCCATTGAAGATGTGGATTACCATGAACAATGAATGGTCGAGTCAATCGGTCTATCAATTGGGAGCAATCCGATTCCAGTATGATGGATCAGTAGAGCGGTAAGAAATAAAAGAGACTAAAAACTGCTGCTTGAATCTCTGCTTGGAAGGGTGTGCTTAAAGGGAGGCGAAAAGAAAGTGCTCCAATGCAGGACCCCCTGTGATCACGCAGTATTGCGCCTCCAGCTGCGTAACTGCGACCCGCATCTGCGTCAAACATTTAATTTCAATCTACCTGTGGGAGGCGTGATCCAGCGAACAATCAATGGACGAGGAGGCCGAACAATAGGCAGCCAACGGAAAATATGTCGTGATGTAGCAGACAACTTAGAGCCCGCAATCTTTTTGTGCCACAAAGTAATCTCATATTGTATAGAGAACCGAAGAGAAGACGCTGTGATATGTGCGCTGTCGCCATAGATCAGGGAAGTATAAGCACACCAGATACGATGAACAATTATTGCTGGTATGACGATTTTATAAACTCCAATAAGTGTGGAGAGGGACGAGCGATACCACCATGAAAGAAGATATTGACGAAGATGTATTGATGTGGGAAGGGGACAATGTAGTTCACTTGCAAAATAGCACCAAATCGAGCGCACAGTAGGACAATATAAAAACACATGATCCACCGAAGCCGACTCACTCTTGCAGAAGGGGCATTGTGTCGGACGAGCCATTATGTATCGACCAAGATAATCCTCAAAAGGCAAAGCAGAATTGAAAATACGCCATAGAAACAATTTGATAGCCGAAGAATGATGTTTCGACCAAATAAATGAGGCAGAAAGCAGCTTTGGAGACGCAGTTCTACATATCTCATAGGCACTTTTCAGCGAGAAGTCTCCCAGCTGATTCGGCAACCACAATATCTGATCATTCTGCCGATCAGTGTATATTAAGCAAAAAGGATGAATTCGACATATAATTTTCCAAATAGGAGAGTCTGGCAAGCGAGGAAGATAATCACGACGATGTCCATATTTTGCATGCATATATCGGCTCCATAGGGTGGCATTCTGATGATATGACCACCAGATGCGACAATAGAAAGCCTGTTGCAAACTATTCAAATCTCGAAGTCCTATGCCGCCCTCTGCCTGTGGTTTAGTAAGCTTAGACCAGGAGACCCAATGATGTCGAGGACCCCAATAAAAAGTGGCCATCTTACGATGGATGATCTTTATAACTGACTTTGGTATACCACCTCCCGCCATAATGTGAATGGGTAATGCCGCGATGACTGATTGAAGCAAGACTAGACGTCCTGCAGTAGATAATAATTTGGAGTGCCACCCTTGAAGCCTATCATCAATATGTTGGAGTAACGTAACACAGTGATGTGCTCGTGGAATCCCTTTATGCAAATAAGAGCCAAGATAGCAGAATGGAAGATTGGAAAGACGCATACCCAGAGTAGTCGCAAATGTCTGTCGCTGATGTGGTGTTACTGCAGCAGAAGGAATAATACTGCTTTTCTGAAAGTTAACTTTCTGACCAGAAGCAGCTTCATATTGCGTAAGAAATGTGTGGAACCGTTGAAGATTTCGCTGAGTGCCTCGAAGAAAGATCAATAAGTCGTCTGCATATGCTAAATGTGTAATAGTGAAAGGAACGCGGCCCAAGCGAAAAGGCTGCAACTGTCCTGCTGCTGTCAATGCTTTCAAGCCCCTGCTAAAACCCTCTGCTGCTAAAATAAATAATAAAGTAGACAAAGGATCTCCTTGTTTGACCCCCCGATGTGGCCGAAAGCAAGAAGAGGGCTGTCCATTAATTAACACCGCTAAAGTTGTAGCCCGCAAGTGATTCAAAATTATTCGAGTGAAAAATCCCGAAAAACCGAACGCTTTGAATATTAGCTCCAAATATTCCCGGCTTACTCTATCAAATGCCTTCATCATATCCAATTTGAGGCATAACTGTGATCCACCTCTGTCTAGCATATGGATCATTTCACGAGCTAGTAAAACCTGCGTAGAAATGTCAGTACCTGGTAAAAAGCCTGTCTGCTCTGGAGAGATAAGTCGTGAAATAATTTACACAGACAGCTAGCAACAATTCTGGTACAGACTTTACTGATAAAATTAGTGAGGCATATTGGACGATAATCACTGAATGTGGCCGGTGCGGATTTTTTTGGAATCAAAGTGATCAATGCGCTAGCCATAACTCTAGGCTGGGGCACCCCAAGAAAGAATTCTTGTACCGCCAAAACAACATCCTTATGAATAATGGGCCAGCAAGATCTATAAAAATTTCCGTCAAAACCATCAGGTCCCGATGCACTATGGGGGTCTAAGTGCCAAACTGCATCTTTTATCTCATCTGATACTGGAAGCTGCGTTAGGGCAGAGTTATCATCTGCAGAGACAAGTATGGGAATGTGCCGAATAATTTGCTCATAGTTGACAACAGGTTCTTGTGCAAATAAAGCAGTATAAAAGGACACAGCTTCTGCGCTGATATCTTTAGGGGCTGTGCAAATCGTGCCATCCGCTTTTTGTATTTGTTGAATCCGAAGATGTAATCTGCGGCCCTTAACCAATGTATGATAATAGCGAGTATTTGCATCACCCTCCTTTAACCATCTAACTCTCGTCTTTTGTTTCCAAAAATGCATCTCATAAGACGAAGCCTGCAGGAAATCTGCCTTAGCACGATTATACTCCATCCGATTGGCCTCTGTGGGTTGCGTGTCCCAACGTTCTTCCGCACGAGTAAGGAGAACTTCAGCCTGTTGAACTCGAGAGAATATATTGCCGAATATATCTTTATTCAATTGTTGCACATCCTTTTTGAATTTAAATAACTTTGTGTAGAAGCCATGCATACCACCTGTTGTAGGATATAAAGCCCACGCATCGCGCATGTAAGTATAGAAATCTGGATGAAGAAGCCAAGAGTCCAAAAAGCGGAACGAACGATGAGATGTAGCTGTAATGTTTCGGCACTTAAGCAACAGCGGGGTATGATCTGAAGTAATTCTAGGAAGATGAGTAAGTTGAATATCTTCAAATTTATCATGGAAACCAGTATTCAGGAACAACCAATCAAGACGCCGGCGGACCCGACCGAGACCGCGACCATCAGACCAGGTGAATCTAGAGCCATGGAAAGGTGGTGACATCAAAGCACATGCCTCTATACAATCATTGAAATCTTGTAAAACCGATAAGGATGGTCGCGAACGACCTTTGTGGTCGGATAGAGATCGGAATGTATTAAAATCACCACCGAGAACCCAAGGCAATGTTGAATTCGCAGAAAAAGTGCATAAAGAAGACCATAAAGATTGACGTAGAGGTGGAGTATGATTGCCATATACTGCCGACAAAACAAAAGTATACTGTAGAGGCCGATATGTCAAAGTAAAATGCACAACCTGTTCTTCATCCTGCACTGTGACCAGCTCAAAGTGAGAGTTACACCAGAAAAACCAAATACTCTCAGAAGTCGACGCATAGGAATTAGAAAAACCGAACTCCAAAGCATAACGAGAAATAGTGTTTGATGTATGTTTAGGTTCTATAATAACAAGTATGTTTAACCGATGCTCATGAATTAATTGATGCAAACGTGGCTTGGAGGCCCGTAAGCCTCTGATGTTCCATATCATAATATTCATTGTAAAAGTGTAGAGTCACTTCCCTGGATCGCATGTGAAGCACTGCGCGTAAGAATGGAGGATGGAGGCAGTGGAGGAAGATCCTTCTTAGCTCGACGTTTTCTACGAGGAACCACCTGTATAAAGTCTTCTGTGGAATCTTGTAGGCGAGAGATTAAAGTGTCTGTGTCAGGCGAAGGAGGTAGCTGCTGGATGCAGCAGGCAACCTCTGCTGGAACCATGGGTATCTCTTGAGGAGCTGTCTTTGGTAAGTCATTATCCGACGAATGCCCTAATTCCCCAAAATCCTGAGTATCACGCATAGGCTCCACAAGCTCGTCATGATGATCTGCGAGCGGAGCTGCAGCTGGATCGAAAGATGGCAGAGGAGCTGCATCTGGAGTGATGGAGGTCGGAGGAGCTTGTGTGTCCGAAGATGGCGGAGTAGTGTCTGGGAGATTTTGCTGTGTGGTGGGGCGTTTCTTAACCGGAGTCCAGCGCTGAGCTGGTGGTCGCCGCGGAGGGGGCGGTGGGGGAGGTGGTATGGCGGACTCTGATGGCGGTGTGCATGACCCAGCTGCATGACCTAAACGTCTGCAGGAGGTACAAAACAAAGGCAAGTCTTCATAAATTATTGTTTGTAATATAAACCGGCCCTTCGCTTGAAGATAGATCTTTGGCGGTAAGTCCTTCGAAACATCAACTTCCACACATACACGTGCAACCGAAGGTCGCAGCCCATCTTTTGTTGCAACATCAAGTTTAATTGGACAGCCTATGGGCTTAACAATCTCAAACAATTCCTCTTTGCGATGAAGATGGATTGGAAGTCCAGGCAAGGCTATCCAAACCGGAACGATCGGCACATCCGTTGATGGATCAAAATCAACAGTCCATTTTGTTATACGCATATGACACCCAGAAATAAGCCATGAACGCCGATAAAAGCAACGTAAATAATCCGCTTCATTGGTAAAATTTAGCAGTATATGCGACTGATCAATAAGAGTAATGCGAAGATCTTGATGAAAACCGATTTTCTCAAAAACATCTCTAATCACCTTCAATGGAGGTCTCCCATACCAAAAAGTACCCACCAGTGAATATTTGAAAGGAGCAGCAAGGTCATCAATTTCTGAATCTGAAAACGAGATTAAAGGAATACCTTTATATCGAGAAACAGTTTTGGGCGAAATGCTGATGGCTTGAGCCGAAGAAGAGCCGGCGACGATATCTGCGAATGTCGGCGCGGATGAAGCCATGAAGATCGTCGATACGCAAGCCGATCAAAACGGGTGAAACAATGGAATCAATGAATGGAGAACGATATGGGGAGAAAGATGCCGGCGGAACTGCGAGTTGATTCCGGCAGCAGCAGCGACGGTAGAAGCCACGAATTCAAAGACGGCGGCGCCGAGTCGCCAAAGCGTTTTTTCCTTTTCCTTCTCTTTATATATATATATATATATATATTTTGAAAAGAGATTTTTATTATAAATAAGCCTCACTTATGGCGGAGGAAAACCATATTACAGAAGTCTGAGTTTGCAAATTAAAGAAATAGGACGCTAGTAAAAGATATCTCCAATCGAATATGATATGCCGCATTAAAACCTTGCCAAGAAAAACCACCCTTGTGGATAAAACCTTGGCGAAGGAAAAAGCGTACATATTTATTCGATTATCATTGATATCAAAATCGTATATATATATATATATATATATATATATATATATATATATATATATATATATATAGACACACACACATCACCATCACCCAAAATTATCACCTTTCATTCTTAAAAATAAATCAACGACAACCCCTCCCTATAGCAACTTTCGGCTGCAGCTAGTAAGGAGAAAGCAACCAAAATTTTGTCCATGCAATCCCGATTCCTTGAATGGTATAGTATAGTCGAGGCTAAAGGCAAGTATCCTTGCAATATTTACTATGTTTTTATAAAGTTATTATGCTATTTTTATATTAAATTGGATCACGCATTCGTAATTGTGATTTGCATAGATTGATGTATATACATATGTATTTGTTGTAGGGGTCGTACTTGCAGTAAATTTTTATGTGTTGTGTTTATTCAAAGTTTTAGAAATTATATATATACTTGTATCCTATTCTGAGAATCCAAATATATGTATAAAATTATTTAGACTCTTTTGTAAATTAGTTATATATAATTCTTTTTATACTCATAGTTCTGTTTTTTTATAAATTATTTATGTATTTATTCTTTTTTTATTAATTAGTTACAATTATGTGCTTATAATTCTGTTTGTAATTTCTACTTTTATAATTCTGTGATATAATTCCGGTTTTATAATTTCTGTTTTTATTTATGTTTTTGTAATTCTGTAATATAATCTGTTTTTATAAATTCTGCTTTATTTTGAAATTATATAATATACACATATATATACATTTAATGTTCCTTTAAAAATTATAAATATTATATATTAAAATGCTCAGAAATTATTCATATATATGCATAATTCTGTTTTTGAAGTTATATATATGTATACATATGAATATTATTTTCGGATTTATACATATATATATATATATAATATAAACTGTTCTTATATAAATTTTACAGTTTTATATTTATAATATCTAATTTAATTATACAATAATATGGAAAACTGTTTTATTATTTTATGTTTCGGATTAAATATTTAATTATTGTAATAATTGTTTTTAAGAATTATATATGTATATTATGTGATTTTCTTTTTTTAATATATTTTAATTATATAAACTGTTTTTCAATAAAATTAATTAGTTAATTGTTTTAGTTTCGAATATAAATAATAAACAATTATCAAAATTGTTTTTGGATAGAATCATTTATTTGTTTATATGATTTTCAAGATTTAAAAATATATAGAATTATAAAATCTATTCTTATATATAATTACATAATTACTTATGTTATTTTCAGGTTTAAAGTTATATATAAAATAAATTGGTTTCTATTAGAGTTATGCAGTTTCTTATATTATTTTTGAATTTAAATATATATAATTGTTAAACCGTTTTTCAAACAAAATTTGATATGTAATTACAGTATTTTAGGATTTAAATATATTTTTAATTATATAAATTGTTTTGGAATAGAAGTATACTTATTTACATTATTTTTGGAGTTAATATATATATAATTATATAAACTGTTTTTGAACGACTTATATATGTTATTTAAATTTATAATATTATAGTGGTGAATAAATTGTGGTTGGCCGGAACAAAGAATTTAGAGACCCATTAACTAAAGTAAAATAAATTAAAGTAAAAGGAAAATGGGAGAAAAATGAGAGAGAAGAAAATGAAATTAAAGCAAGAGAGAAAAAATAGTAGGGGAAGATAAAAATAATTAATTAAAAGCTTGAAGTGCTGAAAGCCTGGGCAAGATAAAATAAAGAGTAGAAACCTAAAATAAAGCCTAGAAAGATAAAATAACGGTAGAAGATGAAATACAGTAATGAATCCCATGCAATATAGGGTAACTACACAATATAGGTAATATGCAATATAGAACGGAGCATGCAACATAGGAGAAACGGAAATGTGAAAGTGTGCAGCATTCATGGCGTGCATCCCTTCAGGGCGAGTGACTTCACGATACGAAGCGTGGGTTCGCTGACTCCGCGTTACGGAGCGTGTGTTCGCTGACTCCATGTTACGGAGCGTGTGTATGCTGACTCCACGTTACGGAGCGTGTGTGGGTTGACTCCACGTTACGGAGCGTGTGCGCTGACTCCACGTAACGAAGCGTGTAATAGGACCTCGGGACATGCATTGCATGACATAGATAGAAAGAGCATAACGTGTGATATGATGTGATCAGGTGTGTGACGCGGTAGTGTACAAAGGCATGCATCATGAAGTTGCGCACTGCATTTGATTGGGTGAATGTGTGTTTATCCTACGATTCAGTTATTGATGTTAGTTATGGTTGATGTTCTTTATGTGTTTATGTATTATTACTTGCTTGATTGGTTAGAAAGGTAAGAAAAGGGTAAACTCTATTTGCAAAGAGAAGCATGATATTTTATATTTTGTTATTCATTTATTTTATTCACACTTGCTTCTCTGTGTATGATCTCGTAGTAAATATAGAGGGGCTATTTACTGGGCGATGTATGTCGCTCACCCCCCCTCTACCAATCAGTTTTGCAGGTAGACAGGTAAAGGATTAGTATACCGTGGAAGATCGGGACTGGAGATTTCGAGACTAAGGGTATTCGGATGAGAGTTTCGAAGATTTAGTTGATGTAGTTATTTCGATATTCGAGATTTATGTATTCTGGAGATAGGTGTTTATCTACATTTAACCAGTGTATCTTTTTAGATTTCCTAAACATTTGTATTAATGATGATTATTTTTATTGAGGGTTTTTTTAGTTATGACTTCCGCTGACATCGATTTACGTTATTATGATGACGTGTAGTGGAATTATGTCGACACCTTGTATTCTTCTTAGCAAGATACGGTGGGTGAGTCGTTTCGAGTACTAGAGCTCGAGACGGGTCGCTACAGGTGGTATTAGAGCATGACTCTAGATCCACGGCGGAATCATGGATTTAGGGCATGATCTTAGAAATTAAGTTACGATTTTGCCATTAAGTCATGATCTTAAACATAAGTGTCGATTTCTAGTTGTAAACAATGATTATGTATTGGGCATGTTATTGGAAATAAAACATGACCTTAGAAATTAAGTGATGATCAAATCCATAAGTCACAACTTTAGTCAGAAGCGACGATCTTGATTAAGAGTTGATGTTTGACTTAAGCATTGATTTCAGTTATGACCGTTGATTATATATGAAGTATGATTTGGAAATAGGAAGTGATCTGAACATCTGGTGATGGTTTGAGCATTAGCACTGATTTTAGTCATAAACACTGATTATATTATATGTACCGAACTTAGAAATAAGTAATGATTTTAGACGTAAGAAATGATCATACCAAGTATCGATTTGAGAAGTAAGTCAAGACATTAGACCTAAGTGATGATCGGATAAGGATATACCCACGTATACCTTGGGTACTCCATACGACTCTGAACTATTTGCCTCACATATGCGCTGATTACAACTATTTGTAAAATTCCTTAGATGTGACTCCTGCAAATTGGTACCATTATGATAAATAAAGCAAGTTCATGCATCTACATCGACGATAGTGTCGGAACGCGACTAGGTCTAAGTGGGGATCATAGTTCTTAAGAGATGATATAAATTGATAATGACTAAGTAACGAGTTATTAACGTTATGATCAGTAGAGTTTAGCAGAGAATACTGTACAACAGGGTTTATAATTATGATTAAGATGTTGAAGTTAGAGTATCAAATAGGTCCAATATATTATTCTTATTAGGGGTATTGATTGATAGCGATAAGCGAGCACTACTAAAATGAGTACAGCGGAATAACAAAGAATTACGAATATGAATTAAGTGTTGATTCCTAGAAACACGTAAGGACCGATGTATCAAATAAGCTTGAACTGAAATAGGGTAAGTATGAACAAGTAGTGGGTGTTTTTCAGATGATATCTAACTAAATTAGAATTAGCGATTGAAATAACTAGATAATGAAGTACGGTGTATCAGTGTGGCGCACGGAAGCATGGTGAATTAGAATGACCTAAGTCGATCAATGTTTAGTGTGCCATACTAGGATTGGGCAACTTAAGTGAAAGAATATAAGAAACAATACATATGTGGAATTTTCAGTGACATTAAGGGGGAGTGATGGGTGTATATTGGAGGACTTGATGTATATTTCGGATGATTATGCAACTAGAAGACGAATCATATATGATGAGATCAAGAATATGAGATTGTAGATTGCAATAAGTTGAATGATACACGTCAATTAGTGTAAATAGAAGTTTATAAGTTGTAATTGTATAGAATTAAATTAAAGATTATAGTACACGGAAGAACTGATGTTAGAAGGCTGCTGATGTTCGAAGACATAAGTATGATATCGAATGACGACTGGGATATGGAACCCCCAGTATAGTGACAATACCCCTAAGTTGATTCTAGAACTATAAGAAGAGTATATTATTGTAGCGCCCCGTACCCAGCCTGCCCGAATACGGTGCACCCGTCGTACTTCACTACGGAGAGTACCAGGCGTCAACGCATAACATGTCATAGTCCATAACAAAATTTATGGACTATCATGCCTACATATCGACAGGTAAGCAAAACTTAGGCAGAATAAAAACTTAAATAAAACATTCGGAATTATCCATCATAACGTCTATAACCATGTCCACAAAATAAAAAGAGAAATCCGAAATGTTTGTTCCAACATAAGCCCATCAAACATAAACCAACATGATAAATTCCTTAAGCTGCCATCATCTCTCTCGTCTACGGGTACGGAACTCTAGGCTCATCGTCAATCCACTCTACCCTGTTTCCTGCAGGCTCTGGGAGGAAAAATAAGGGGTGAGTGACAAAGTCACCAGCAAGTAAACCATAAACAACCAAGAAATAAATGAAAAGTATACACAAGAACCAAATCCCAAGAATTTGGATTTTCCATATACCTGACCTTCAATCCATTGGTCGTCAAAAGAATTAAGATCATGACTTATGCGGCAATAAAAGCATAACTTAAGTGACCGTACATAATAAGGTTATAACCTAAGTAATAGTACACACAGCATTCGACTGGCTATTAAATGTTGCATGTATGAATATGCACATGTGATGCAGCATGATAAGACAAGGATAAATTTGTTCATTCTTTCTTTCAAAACATCATCGTAAATAAAACAAGAATCGAGAGTGTTCAAATCTATTATATCCGGATCTGAAGCGGTCATATGATTCCCTTCGGATCTATTATTTTCGGATCTGAAAAAGGTCATACAGTCAATCATCGTAATCAGTTCTATTCTCTCTGGGCCTGAACGGTCATAAATCGTCATCATCAGGTCTATTCTCTCCGGGCCTGAACGATCATAATCATCATTATCAGGTCTATTCTCTCTGGGCCTGAACGGTCATAATCATCACTAGATCAATTGACCCCGGATCTGGAGTAGGTCGTGCTAGCCAGGAATTGATAGTACCAATAGGAGTCGTTCTTTCAAAAACTGAAATCTTTCTTTCAAAAAGAGCTTCTCTTCATTTCTTTGGCATAAAAATCAGTCTCATGAATCATGTAAACGGGGACAATGCAATGCATGATGGGCAACATACAATTCATGACTAAACACATTACACAATACATATACGGACTTGTCCCTTAAGCCGGAAAATATTCCAGCATTAACACTCTGTTCATGCGGCCACCACAACATCAATCTAGGGCCTATTTTCATAAACTTTGCCACACATATGCATAACGAAGTCTTATATACAATTCTGTAACATTATGAGGTATATAAAACTATCAAATCATTAAATAATTAAAAAGGGTACTGCTGAGTCCAGCAGTGTTGTACCCGTTCTTACCTTAGTTTAATGGGCCGTAAGGCCTTATCCAGTTGAGGCTAAACCTGGAAACATAGCCAATACACTAATAGGTAGTATTTTAAAGGCCCAACATCACATACAAGTCCAATTAAATAAGGTCAGGGCTTCAACAAACACTATATCATGCGGCCCTATTTTTTAGATTTTGTACCGTGACTTCCCCTTAATTGTTACCCCGTAAAAACAGTAATTTCAAGCAAATTCCTCCCATTAACATACTACTCTATGTCTTAGGTAAGTACTGTAAAAATTTTAAGGCAATCCTGGAGGCTTAAGGGGGTCAAACAATTTTCTTTCTAAGTTAAGGTATTTAATGAAACTGCAGTGACGTACTCCTACTAAAAAATTTATTAAGGGCAAACCACAAGTTCTTTTACCAAAATTCCACCTCTCTATTTTACTACACATATAAAGCTACCATCCTGCCAAAATTTAGCTAAATTGCAAGTTCCTAGGATTCATTTTCAGACCATATAATACACCACTTAAAACTGTCCAGCTCCAGTAGTTTTGCCTTTTATCACTTTATCTTGTCCATTACTTTCCTAATAATCTTATTTCTCTAAAATGTCTTACTAACCCCTAAATACCTATTTTGACATAATCATTTCAAGATTAATAATAGTCTTTAGGCTACACATAAATCACAGCAAAACAGCCTTGCTATTTTAGACATAGCACACGCCACCTCGATGCATTTGACACTTCATGTGGTCCATTCTCAACGAGATTAACTCATACGTACAACCCTCATCATAACAGCCCGTTTCATGCACATAGTGGGTGTCATTTCATATTTTGGTTTGAGCACAAACATATCCATGTAGTAAACCATACATCAAGACATCACTTTTTTGTAAAATCACTAAGATCTCATGCACAGTACTTAGAATATTCAACTAATATTCACATCTTAGAGAGGCTAGTCATTCAAGAATATACTTCCCTAATAAGCCAAGGTTACTTAGAGTGTACTTGCCTCTTTGAGCAAGAAATTCCCTTAGCTTGATTCTTGGTTGAAAAAGGTTGAAGCTTTCTTCCAACTTCTTCCTAAGCATACGGTTGAGAGAGAGAGTGGAGATAAGTGTTGGCTACTATTTAAAGACATAATGGAGTTAGTTTAAAGCTAGATTAGCTTACCAAAATGGTGTTCAAATGAGGATTGCAAGAGGTTCAACCCACAAATGCTTGGTACCACCTAGTAGCTTGAAGGATCTTCACCTAGTGACCATATAGAGTCACGGTTTTGGTGAGGAAAACAACCAAAATGTAAGCTTTACTTTTTAAAGAAAACAAACTCTACTTTAAAATTTAAGATGTAGCTTACCTAGATGAAACTTGAATCTTGAAGATGGTTCTTGGATCTCCTTAGTCCAAGGCTAGCCGTGTGAGAGAAAGTGATGGAAGGTTTGTTTAGGTACGTAAGAAGTCTTGGTTGTTTTGCTTAGGTGAGATCTTGAGTGGTTTGAGTGTTCAATATGGAAGAAGCTTCTAGGTTGCACTTTTGAAAATGGCTTCTTGCCAACCCAAGAGGGAGGAAGTTGATTTAAAGAAGAATGAGAAAAGATTTTTCCTCCCTTTCATGAAACACCATTATGAAGATCATTTAGTGCTTAACCCCAATTACTACATGAGTTACTTTTTGAGGTGGGGTTAAGAAAAAGTAACCAAGGTGGTTGATGAAGTCTTCATAGGTTAACCATAGTAGTGTAACTGCCGGTTAGGGGGTATGGTTGGGTTTATTTATCCCTTAGTTACCTTCCATAATTACTCCTTGAGTTACTTTTTAGGATGGTTAGAAAAGTAAATAAATTTGGTTTGGGGTTACCATGGATTAGCCATGGTAACCCGGCGGTGGGGGCCTTCCATAGCCTTCCTTATTCTTTTGTTGTCTATTGATGATAATTAGAAAAGTTGTTTTATGTAAAAGTGGTGAATTGGAATTATTATGATGAAAATGATCACATGGATTTCTCCACTACTTGCATCCAGCCTTTAAAGGAAAATGGAGAAAATCTTTAATCTTGGAATAATACCCTACCTCACATTACGGGTGAGGTCTTTTTGAATTTCTTTAAGAGACCATAAAGGGACTAGTTGGAGCATTAAATTAAAAAGTAGTCTCACAGGCTTTACCCTTCACTTAGTCGGCGGTTGGGGGAGGAAAAGTGGAAGAACTTTTCCCTTATCCCTTTTTAAACACATTAGTAGGATACTTAATTTTGTGTAGGCTTTTTGTGGCTTGCTTTTAAGGAAACCATTAAGGCTACTTTTCTTATAAAAGAAAAGAATCTTCTAGAGTTCTTTTAAGACCCTTGTGGCCGAATTTTTCTCAAATCTTGTAAGGGCCAAAATTGTCTTTTCACATGCTTCATAATACATACTTAGAGGAGTATACTATTTCTTATAGTATTCACTTTAAGGATATGTAATTAAGGAAGAGTTAATAAAACCTAATAAAAATGCATTTGGAATATCCAATATTTCATTAACCCACTTCATACGAGTCTCAAATACAATACGATTTTCGTTGGGTACAACATCCTCCCCCCTTATTACAAGTTTCGTCCTCGAAACTTAAGAGCACTAATCGAAAAGATGTAGATACAAGTTCTTCATGTGTTCTTCCATCTCCCAAGTGGCTTCATCAACTGAGTGGTGCTTCCATTGCACCTTAACCATGGGAATGGATCGTTTCCTTAGATCCTTTTCCTTCCGGTCAAGGATCCTCTCCAGCTCTTCTTCATATGACACATCTGCTTCAATCTTCCAGGACGGCTCCTCAATGATATGACTGGGCTCATGCACGTACCGGTGAAACTGGAAAACATGAAATACGTCATGTAACTGAGACAATGACGGCGGTAGCGCTAGCCGGTAAGCGACTTCTCCAATCCTTTCAAGAATTTCATATGGCCCGATAAACCTTGGACTTAGTTTACCCTTTATGCCAAATCTTTTCACTCCCTTTTGATGGCGACATTTTTAAGAACACTTTTTCACCTGCCTAAAATTCCACTGGTCGCCGCTTTTCGTCAGCCCAAACTTTGCTTCTATCCTGGGATGCTTTCAACCTTTGCTTAACAATTATTACTTTCTCTCGGGTCTGCTCCACCAAGTCAGGTCCTGAAAGAATTTTATATCCAATTTCATCCCAATAAAGTGGAGATTGGCATTTTCTTCCATAAAGTGCTTCATAAAGAGCCATTCCAATAGATCGATGGTGGCTATTATTATAGGAAAACTCCACGAGCTTGAGACTCTTATCCCAACTTCCTCCGAAATCAAGTATGCAAGATCGTAACATATCATCCAGTGTTTGGATGGCCCTTTTCAATTGACCATCAGTCTGGGGGTGAAATGCTAAACTCATCCGTATCTCAGTGCCCATCACTTTCTGGAAAGCTGTCCAAAATCAAGAAGTAAAGCGAGGGTCGTGATTGCAAACAATACTCATGGGTATTCCATGCAAACACACAATATGATCTATATACATTGAGGCCAACTTCTCCAAAGAGGCTTTGACTGACATAGCCATGAAATGGGCATACTTCGTCAAACAATCTACTACAACCCAAATAGCATCATGCCCATTCTTTGTCCTTGGCAGTCAGTCACAAAGTCCATAATGATGTGATCCCATTTCTACTCCGGGACTTCAAGAGGCTATAATAACCCGGCGGGTCTTTGGTGTTCTGCTTTCACTCTCTGGCAAACGAGGCATTTCTCCATGAATTCGGCAATTTGTTTCTTCATGCCATGCCACCAGAATCTTTGCTTTAAGTCTTGATATATTTTGTTGGCTCTGGGATGAATAGATAGACGAGAACTATGAGCTTCCCGAAGAACTTCATTCTTTATATCACCATCATCGGGTACGCACAATCGACTTCTGAACCACATGCTGCCAATATTTTTGACCTCGAAGTCTTCAGAAGGCTTCATTTTCAACTTATCCTTAATTTCTTCAAAGCTTCATCTTTTCTTTCATCCTCTCTAATTCTATCAATTAATGAAGGAACCATAACCAACTTCGCCAATACATTATCAATGGAGTTAACTACCTTCAGACCAAACTCTTCCATATTGCGTTGCAGAGGAGGTTGACGCGGATGACTCGTTTTTCGAATCAATGCATCGGCAACTTACCCCAGATGATACTGGATAGAGAGGTCGTAATCCTTTATCAATTCTAGCCATCGGTGTTGGCGCATATTCAATTCCTTCTGGGTGAAAAGGTACTTAAGACTTTTGTGATCCGTAAAGGTTTCGCACCTTTCACCGTACAGATAATGTCTCCATATCTTTAGAGCAAAGACTACAGCTGCAAGCTGAAGATCATGTACTGGATAATTTTGCTCGAAAGGCTTCAACTGTTGGGATGCATACGCAATCACTCAATCTTTCTGCATTAACACACATCCAAGGACGTTCTTCGAGGCATCACTGTACACTATAAAACTTTCACCCGAAATTGGCTGAGCCAAAACTGGAGCAGATGTCAATTTCTCCTTCAACTCGGTAAAGCTCCTTTCGCAGTCCGTAGTCCACTCGAACTTCATCTTTTTCTGTGTCAATCGGGTGAGAGGCATAGCAATCTGAAAGAATCCTTCCACAAACTTGCGATAGTAGCCGACGAGACCAAGAAAACTCCGTACTTCCGTAACATTTGTTGGCCTTCGTCATTCCATGATTGCTTCAATCTTTTTGGGACCTACTAATATCCCATCTTCAGATATAACATGGCCGAGAAACGCTACACTGTGCAGCCAAAATTCACATTTACTGAATTTTGTGTACAATTGCTTCCTCCGTAAGATGTCAAGGACGATCCTTAAATGGGCTGTATGAGACTCTTTATCCGGTGAGTAAATCAAGATATCATAAATGAAAACTACAACAAACTTGTCCAATTGCTCTTGAAACACTCGGTTCATAAGATCCACGAATGCCACAGGGGCATTAGTCAATCCGAATGGCATCACAAGGAATTCATAATGTCTATACCGCGTACTGAATGCGGTTTTCAGAATATCCTCGGCCTTGATTTTCAATTGGAAGTATCCCGAACGAAGATTAATTTTACTAAAAACTCATGCTCCTTGTCGCAAGATACCTTTAGATAGGGTTCCAAAACAGAATTATTATTGAGAAAAAACTTTTAATTTCTTACCCAAAGCTGGTCGAATAGATCGTCGATCCTAGGCAGCGGGTACTTGTTCTTCATGGTAATCTTGTGGAGCTCCCTATAATCGATACACAGACGCATGCTTCCATCCTTTTTCTTCACAAATAGTACGGGAGCACCCCAAGGCGAGACACTTGGGCAGATAAGTTTCTTTTCCAACAGCTCACGTAACTGCTGCTTCAGTTCTTTCAATTCCGCAGGCGCCATTCCGTAAGGAGCCTTTGATATTGGCTCGGCTCCCAGAATTAAATTGATTTCAAATGCGATCTCTCTATCTGGTGGAAGGCCCGGCAACTCTTCTGGAAAAACATCAGGATATTCCTGAACTATCGGGACTTGAGAAAGGTTAGATGGCGTTTGATCAGCACTTAAAGCATAAACTGAGAATCCTTTGTGTCCTTTCTTCAACGCCCTACAGGCACGGACTGTGTTTAATTATACGTTCTTGGGGGATTTCTTCAACTTCGAACCTCCATGAAAAGTCACTTCTTCTCATTCTGGGTTCTTAATGATAACCCGTCTTTCGCGACAATCAATGTGCGGACAATTGTTGAAGAGCTAGTCCATTCTAAGAATTATGTCAAAATCACTCATGGCTACCGGAATCAAGTCCGCTGAAAATTGTTGTTCATCGAACTTAATCTCACAGTTCTTATACATATGGTGAGATACAAGCACCTGATCGCCAGCTGCTTGGACTCTATAAGGTGTCCCAAGGTGAACTGGGCTATGAACAATATTCTTTGCAAATTTCCTTGATATAAATGAGTGGCTAGTCCCACTATCAAACAACACATTTGCAGGCACAGTACATACTAAGATAGTTCTTGAATTATGCAATATTGACTAAGCAAAACAGAAATAACAACATCTTGTAAAATGTAATCTTGCATAGTTCTTAAAACATACCAGTCACCACATCATTAGCTTCCTCAACAGCAGCTTCGGTCATAACATGAACTCTTGCATTTGCGCGCTGGCGCTGGTTCCTTGGTTGCTGCTGCTGTTGGGCTCCTTTCTCTGGGCAATCCTTATTCATGTGTCTGACTTTGCCGTATCCAAAGCAAGTGGTCCCCTTGTCTGGACAGTTCTTGAGTACGTGGCCCACCTTGCCACATCTGACCACTTCCCTACCTAGAAGAAACATTCTCACATGTGATGCTTTTGACAGTGAGGACAAGTCGGAATGGTTGGCTGCTGCTGGCCCTGATTTCTTGACTGATTCTTCTGTTGCGATCGATGTTGATAACGATTCTGATTCTTTCCTTGTCGACCAGGTCCTCGAAAATTCTATTTGGCGGTTTTGCAGGGTCCTCCACTTCCAGACACTTCTCTTCCCCTCTTTTATCCTACCTCACCCCGACGGATGATGTCCCTCTTAATTCTATAACACGCATCCAGTAGTGCTCCAAAGTTGGCGGGATTTGTATTAACCAACCAAGTCCTGATCCTTGGATTCAATCCTCTTTCAAACTTTAACATCTTAGTTTCCTCGTCATTCATAGTTGATGACTGAAACCTTCCCAAAGCTATAAACTTGTTTGCATAATCTACCACAGTCATTCCTTGTTCCTGTTTCAGTGACTCAAATTCATGTCTTTTCTGTAGCTTCACAGAAGGAGGTATGTAAAACTTGTTAAACTCTTGTAGAAATCTCTCCCACGAAATCGGTCTCGGTAAAGATTGCAAACTTGCCTTCCACCATTGGTTCGCTTCTCCAAGTAGGAATGTTCTTACAACTTGGGTTTTCATCTCCTCAGGGGCACGGATTAACTCAAAGTAGTTCTCTACTTCGTCTAACCATTTTTCAGCAATATCTGGGTCGGATTTTCCCTCGAATGGTGGTACATTGGCTCTTTTCAGTTTCTCAAAGTAATACTGCGCATCCCTAACAGGCTCATGAGGTTGAGGAGGGGCATTCTGCTGCATCATTACCTAGCCAATCTGCGTCACAGTCTGGCAGAAGGCCTGAAAAGTGTGGATATCTGGCATCATCTGAGGCAAAGGCATATGAGGTGGGGGATAGTTCTGAACAGGAGGTGGGTTCTGTTCCTACGGTGGTGGTGGTGGAGGAACCTGAGCGGGTGGAGGAGGAACAAGTTCCTGAGGCTGTGGAGGAACCGCCTCCTGTGCAGCGGGTCGGGCTCTAACAGGTCTGCCACGAGGTCGAGCCATTTACACTAAGGTGCGTCAGAATTTTATTCAAGGTTGAAACATCAAAATAAGTGACAGAAGATAATTTCATAAAAACTTAAACGAATACTCGAGAAGATAAGATTCGAATTGAATTCCGTAGACTTAAAAATTTCATTGGCTAGGGTTTTGTCATTAGGTCAAGGCCCTAATTCCAGTCTAAATCATCCTAGTCTCAGGTCAACACTCTTCTAAGATCATGAATTAAGTCTAAGATCAAACTTAGATTTCCTAAAATCATAACTTAATTCTATATTCTGCCCAAATCTAGAGCTTGAGCTCTGATACCACCTGTAGCGTCCCGTACCCAGCCTGCCCGAATACGGTGCGCCTGCCGTATTTCACTACGGAGAGTACCAGGCGTCAACGCATAACATGTCATAGTCCATAACAAAATTTATGGACTATCATACCTACATATCGACAGGTAAGCAAAACTTAGGCAGAATAAAAACTTCTAAATAAAACATTCCGAATTATCCGTCATAACGTCTACAACCATGTCCACAAAATAAAAAGAGAAATCCGAAATGTTTGTTCCAACATAAGTCCATCAAACATAAACCAACATGATAAATTCCTTAAGCTTCCATCATCACTCTCTCATCTACAGGTACGGAACTCTAGGCTCATCGTCAATCCACTCTATCCCGTTTCCTGCAGGCTCTGGGAGGAAAAATAAGGGGTGAGTGACAAAGTCACCAGCAAGTAAACCATAAACAACCAAGAATTCAATGGAAAGTATACACAAGAACCATATCCCAAGAATTTGGATTTTCCACATACCTGACCTTCAATCCATTAGCCGTCAAAAGAATTAAGATCATGACTTATGCGGCAATAAAATCGTAACTTAAGTGATCGTACATAATAAGGTTGTAACCTAACTAATAGTACACATAGCATTCGACTGGCTATTAAATGCATCATGTATGAATATGCACATGTGATGCATCATGATAAGATGAGGATAAATTCGTTCATTCTTTCTTTCAAAACATCATCGTAAATAAACGAGAATCGAGAGTGTTCAAATCTATTATCTTTGGATCAGAGGCCGTCATATCATTCCCTTTGGATCTATTATTTTCATATCCGAAAACGGTCATACAGTCAATCATCATAATCAGGTCTATTCTCACCGGGCCTGAACGGTCATAAATTGTCATCGTCAGGTCTATTCTCTCTGGGCCTGAACGGTCATAATCTCCATCAGGCCTATTGTTGTACCCTGCGAAAATTGTACTATACTAGAACCCGTATGATGCGACGTAATAAATAAGCTCTCCAAGTTGCATTACATTAAGTTACCTAAGTGATTCTGTATCTAAATTTCCTTTGAGATGGGTGCGATATAATTATACAAATGGATGTCGTGGAGCGCGTGAAATGGCCATTTTGCCCTCTCAGACTTAGTAAATTCTGTCATTGGGACTTGGAGGATCTTAGAGTAATTTCCATTCTATAAGAAGATTGGCCCAAGTGGTTTTTCTCAAAGCAAGACTCACAACCTACACTACAAAATAAATGTTAGGAGCAATATCACATTTATATGAATAAATCAACGAGTGCAAAGACAATAATTGTAGCGCTCCGACCCGGACAGCGGATCCGAACCGGTACACCCGTCGTAGCTTACTGAGAAGACTACAAGACTCTCATCTCTCGAATATACATCATCAATGACGTAAGAGAAATAAGCGCGGAAACATGTATAAAATGAAGTCTAAAACCATTAACTTTGTATTCCCAAAAACATAAGTAATTAAAACTGATTATGGACGCAGCCATCTACATCCTCAATGAACGAAAGAAAGCTAAGGAAATAAGAAACATCTAAAACAAATCCCATGATACGCTCTAAACGTCCCATTCAGCCCACTCGCCATCGTCTTCTATGAAAATCATGTCATAACTAGGCTCATCTGCAAAACAAAGGTAATAACCCTTAGCAAAAAACGCTAGCAAGTAACCCCCTTATAAGACATACGAGATCAACACATGGCAAGACATGAGTAATATTTAAATCAAGGGATGATGGGGCACATGTCTTGTATACTTTCAAGAGCGTAGATTAATAGCATGACAGCATAAGAGCAGTAACTAATAAACATTCAACAGTTCAATAACAATCAAGTTACAAATCCATCATACCGTAGCGACTCACATGATGCATGACAAAATATGCACTACACTACACAGTCACCAATGCTTATGCAATTCTTTTGAAAACAGTGCAATGCATGTCACAATGTCCTGTCACATAACTTTATACCCTGTGGTGGGCCACAGCTTGTCTGTATACCCTGTGACGCACCACAGCTTAACTTTATACACTGTAATGTGCCACAACTTGTCTTTATACCCTATGACACATTACAGCTCACTTTATACCCTATGATGGTTACAGCTTGTCTTTATACCCTGTAACACATCACAGCTCATTTCGCAAACTTTATACCCTGTGCCGAGGCACAGCTTTTATCAAATCATAATGCAAATGCAAGTGCTATGATGCAAGAATGCATGTTCACACGTCAATCAATCATTGGAAGCTCGTCTCATTCACATATTCAAGCGTAACATGTCAAGCAAGTCAATATTACCTGAACTTTCATTCTTGGAACACAAGGAGTGGAGTAAACATCCTCACACGTTCCACTTAAGCCTTATTGAAGCCCCAAAAATTCATTCTTAACCCCTTAGATCATTCACGTTGAAGTCCGATTCAAATACCCCCTGAAGTCCTTACCGTTGATTCATCATCCTAGGTCATGTTCCCATGACTTACACTACCTCAATCAGGTCCTAAGAAGCCTCTAGTGTCCCCCAAATTGGTCCTCTAGCTTCCCTTTTCCTTCCTCTATTTTTCCACAAAACTGGTTGACATCATCCCCTACATCGATCGATCGACGTCACTTCATACCCTCACATCGATCGATCTATGTCCATCAGAATACCTTCTGGCTCACATCATGCCCTACATCGATCGATCGAAGTACTTCATACCCTCACATTGATCGATCAAAGTACTTCATACTCTCACATCGATCAATCGATGTCCATCAGAATACTTTCTGTCTCACATCATACCCTACATCGATCGATCGAAGTACTTCATCCCCTCACATCGATCGATCGATCGATGTCTACGATTCCAGAAAAGAAATTCTGCGATTTCTGTAGAAACAACAGAACCAAAACTCCAATCGATCCCAAACTTCATCCCAATCAATCAAGGCCTAATCCCTGCTATAATCTCATGCTTAAACTACAGATTGAACACTATACACATACCAAACAAAGATTCAAGCCTAGAACTCAAATATTCCAACCTTATCAATCCAAAGATCTCACCTTTCACCCCCAAACCCCACACAACAATGAAATCACAACAAGAAGGGATTCAAGGGGTAGGGATTTGCACGATTTCACGAAATCAACAACAACAAAAAGATTTTCAATATATAGTGGCCTAAACATCAAAACCAAAACACATAAATCACAAATAGATTTACGGAAAGAAACTACTGCATGGTGATCCATTTTGATATAAAAAATAGGCCTTTTCTCTTTCACAAAACGTAGGAACTCATAAGAAAGTTACTTGCCTGTGATTACTCGAAGACGGATTGAAGAACGAATGAAGATTGGATTGGTTCTTGAAGAGTTCTTCCCTAGGGTTGACAGGAGCGAAATCGCTTATGGGGGAGAGAGCGTCGGTTTCTTTTCTGAAAATGAAGAGAAACAGACGTTCTGTCAGTTTTGATATGGAGAGGGTGAAATTTGAGTTTTCCAAATTATATCCTAGTATCTCATTTATATTAAAGGATTAAATTCTAATATTTAATTCCAAATTAAATACTAATTAATTCTAATATTTAATCTCTCCATAAATACCAATAAATTTAAACTTTAATTCTTACTTCATTAGCATTAATTGCCATTAATCTCATTTAATTTCCTTTTATCCTTTAATTATTCTACGGGGGGTGCGGGGCATAACATTCCACCCCCTTTACAAAAAGTTTCGTCCTCGAAACTTGTGTGTTACGCAAGCAATAACTTAGTATAGTCCTATATAATTCATTTACCTAGATAATGACCAAACTCAGTATCCCTTCGTATTCTGATACGTTACCCATTTTACTTCCTCGATACACGACTAAGTCTTCAAATCATTCAGTGTGTATGCATACAATGTAATCTTTAAATCCATTGTCCTCCGTCTAATAGATCGTAACCTATTCTTTCTATAGTTCTCGAATCAACCTTAAGGGTATCGTCAATATACTCGCTTCATGACTTAATCGTCGGTCTACATCGTACTTATATTTGCTATCCTGACCAACCCTCTAAAATCAGTTCTTAGGTTATTACAATCTTTAACCTAATGCCTTGTTCACTAGACTCATCCCTAAAGCTGTATGTATTTTTTTTGGAATACGTTGTACCCTAGTACGATTTAATTTAGTCATCACTAACATCTTACAAGATGATCTAGTCCTTATAGGGTTCAATCCTTAGTTCTCTATAGTTAGTCCTTACAAACTTCCACTTATACCCCTTGGCGTGTATCATTCAACTTATTGCGATCTACAATACCGGATTGTTAAACTCATCACATATGATTCATCCCCTAAACAATTAACCATACTAACATCCTTTGTTTATGCTAATGTGGTAACCCTTACTCTTCCTTAACACAACCAAGTCTTTAAAATCAGTTCTTATGTACTTACAAACTAGCTCTATGATCATGCTCTTAATTTCACCGAGATATCGTCAGCAGCCTAACATACGAAATATGTGTATGGACATATTATTTTTCTTTTCTTCAAATTAAAAGAAAAATAGCTTACGTAGCTATAATTTTTGAATATAGCTTTAACTATTTAAAATGCTGAACTATCTAGTTTTTTGTAAACACAAAACTCAAAGTATACTAGATTTGTTTTCGCAACGCGATATTTCAAATGACCATTCAAAAAAAAACTATAATATAACTTTTTCGCAAGGCATTTTGGTAAAATTGCGTCAAAACAGTTGAAAACTTAATAAGTTAAGGTTTTATGAAACGATTTGAATATGGTACCTTCCGTTTTCAAAAACATGTATATATTTTGAAAGCTACCCCTTTGTTCTTATTTTTTCCACAGAAGTTAAGTTCACTGTAAGCGGTTAAATAACTTCGAAAACATTTAAATGGTTAAACTACATGCATTACCAGTAGTCGCCAAATTAAATTGATTTTGACTAAAATTAGATTTAACAAAAACGGAAATTCAAAATATTCTGTAAGTAATATATATAAACAAATCGTTTTTTTATGCTGGTTTACAAGTACGGAAAAACAATTAGCCTCGTAAAATTTAGTAGACTATATAAAGAAATGTGATTTCATAAGGTATTTTCGAAAATAAAATGTATTTTGAAGTCCCTGTAAAATATAGGTATAACTCAGTGTATGTGCTTATATAAACTATTTATCTGCTAGAGAAATAATAGTCCAATATTTCGTATAATTTCTATAATCCATCTTTATTTTCAAAAGAACAACCCATCTACGTATCGTTTCTTATAAGTCTAACTTTCGTCTACTATGGTAAAATCTTTATCTTAAATTTGTCCAATACCTCCAATAAGGCTAATATCGTCAACCTATTCTGATTACCCTATATTCAACATCTTAGCCCTAGACTATAAATTATTTTGTACAATATCCTTAACTAAACTCTACTGATTATAACGCTAATCGTTATTTAGTTTCTATCATTCCACTATAAATCATCTCTTAGTATTTACTCTACTATTACAACTCATTTCTTAGTAGCTATGGTCCCAAATTAGTCCTAAGCCTGCTCTGATGTTACCGTCCAAGTAAGAATATGTGCCTTTTTTTTTATTTATCCTAATGGTGTCAAGTACCATGTTGCAGTTATGGTAAGGCAGCCCGAGTTACTGCCTGATCCATTAATATGGACCTAATGTTCGTACTAGGATATTCTGATTAACATCGTAATTCATTCAAATCAATTATATAGTGTTCAACTAGGGTTACTAAGATCACGGCTTAGAGAGTTATGATCAACCTTAGATAAGGGAGAATTGTATGGGATATCTTATATATACGTGTTTCCAAAACCGTTGGCCCTCTATAGTTTAGGATCATAACTTATTTCTAGGATCGTTCTTAACACCATCATTCTTACCTCTAAGATCGCGTCTTATTTCCAAATCATAATTAGTACATAATCAACACTTATTACTAATTCCGTACTTATGTCTAAAGTCAACTCGTAATCAAGATCGTTACTTATGTCTAAGATCGTGACTTATGTTCAGAATCATCGCTTATAACTGAGATCAGTACCTATGTTCATGATCATCGCCTTATGTTCAAATCATCACTTATGTCTAAGATTGTGACTTAGAGGCAAAATCGTAACTTATTTTCTAATATCATGGCCTAATTCTACATTTCTGCCGTGCATCTAGAGTCACGCTCTGAAGATCGTACTGTCGGCACGAAATACCTCTTGAATCTAGAAGGCCTGATTGTAGGCATCCTAAAATAATGAAATTTTGTGAGGATGTGGTCTCAGATGTTATGAGTGATCTACGAAAATTTCAAATTAAAACTCCAAACCTAACCCCTTAAAAACACGTTATTGTTAAGACTGCGCAAATCTGCCAGAAACTGTACTCCGAATTGAAAATATTAGTCCTATTAATTGGAAACTCTAAATGGTCTGAACATTTTATAGTAAGACCCTCAAGATATGTAATTTTATGGGTTAAAATAGTTTTTGGAAATTTCCTTGGGAAGTATGTCAACCACGTTGATGCTCTCAACCTTTGTAAATTTGAGAATCAGATTGCACTAGTCTCAGAACTATTAACGATTGACTAACTTATATTATCCAAATGAGATGAAACTTGTGCCAAATAAAATATAGGACGTGTCACTATGTTTCTGCAAAATTTTGTGATTTTTGATAGTCGTATGCTATTTTTACCGTTGTAATGAAATCGATGCAGAAAACTGGAAACTGAAAGTAAAGTGCTGAAAAGCAAGAACACCAAGAATTATATACTGGTTTGGTTAAAACAAGCTACTCCAGTCTTCGATGAAACATTTCCTGGTTATCACTAAACACAAAAACACCTTACCACAAGGCTAACTGTAGTTAAACACTAACTCCATCCTTTTACAATCACAACAATCAAACAAACCAATCACGAACACCAACACTGATTGAATGAAGGTTTGATCACACCTTGATCAACCTTTTACAAGAAATGAATGTGTATAGGTGGTATAATCAAAGCCTATATAATATGTGGAATATATGAATGATAGGGTTGAGACTAAGAGGGAGAGAAAGAAAGGAAGAAGAAGAGAGTAGTCTTGTTTTTTTGCACTTGTAGGAATAATATCAATTGTTCCTTGGCCCTGTCTTGCACATCTTCTTCTTTTTTTCAAGTGTTGCCCCCCAGGGTGTATTTTCTTTCTTGAAAATTCTCTTTAATATCCTTAGAAGATTGCCTTGTGTAAAAAATGAGACAATCTTGCTTACTTAGTGCAATATGATTGGAGGGATGACTTGTCCTTGCCTAGTTGTCACTTGTTGATTGGCCATCATTAGTCCACCTTAGAACCTTTTAAATGAGCTGTAAATTCTTCAAAAAATCTGAAAACATGTACTCAAATTTAAGTCAAATAATTACCATACAATCACAATTCAGTCCCTTGAATTTTTGAAGACAAATTGAAGACAAAACAAGCCACAAAAATCGGACACTATATTTCCCATGTACTGAAATTTTCAGCATGTGGTTCTTTTGAATCTTTCTATATGTGGTCCCCTCTTCAATGTCACTAATCTTGTATGGCATGTCCTCCATCAATTTAAGTGCCAAATAAGCTCTACCTTGGCTCCAACATGGCTGAAACAAGCGTGTGAAAATTCTTGCACATCTGCTGATTTTTTTTAATTAAAGAATATTTTATTAGCAAAACCCTCACTTATGGCGGAGGAAAACCTTATTACAACAAATGTAACGATGACGCTAGTAGCAGTATACGATTATCAACATCCAATTTATATATGATATGCAGTATTAAAACCTTGCTAAGTAAAACCACCCTCGTGAATAAAACCTTGGCGAAGGAAAAAGCGTACATATTTATATAAATGGACTGTTGATATGCGCTATCGTGAAACATGGAAAAACATAAAAATCAGATATTACAAACGTAATAAAACAAATAGCCATGTGAACATCCACGCCTGATGATTGTCTCTTGTCCAGTCGGAATTCGCGTCAGTGGCCAGGAAAAGAAGTGCAATCCATGTTCCCGTCCATGCATCAAAAAATTAATGGCTGAGTGAAGCAGAGGTATGATACATAGTGATATGTGTAAGGCGAATCGAATTAAGATCATACCAGGTCTGCCTGCACTTACTAAAGTGCCGGCAGAGAAATAGCAGACACACCAATCCATTCGGAAGACTTGCAAGAGAAGGAGTAGCATATTTGTATCAACCATGAGCTCCGCGCAACATCATTGGGAATATAAAAAAACATGAAACATGAGTGCATCAATGTCAAGAATATATAAAATGCTGAAGTAAACAACTCAATGAGCCATATGCAAAGTGTCGGAATGAAGCGAATGAGGATCATACCAGGTCTGCCTGTCCCATCTAAGGTACAGGCAGAAACTGCGATAAGTTTCCAATCCATATGGAAGACCTGAAAGTTAAGGAACCCGCAAATTTGCGGAGAAGAGGTCTAATGTAATGGCACCGCGAACAAGTGATGGTAGATTGTGCCGCGAGTAATACTGTGTGTGAGGAAACATCATCGAATGCTGTGAAAGATAATGTGCTACCATATTGGCTTCTCGGTATACATGAATATAATCCAGTCGATGGTGATGTAGTAATAACCATAATAGCCGAAGATGATAGTTCCCAAAGACAGGATTTGGTTGGCTCAATCGTGTAATAACTTGTGCACAGTCAGACTCTAGAACAATAGAGTGATAAAGTGGTAGAAAATACAACAGACCAAACAATGCAGTCTGAGTTTTTGCTGCAAATGGCGTACTATGTGGAAGGCGAAATAAAATTGCCCCCACACAAACACCCAAATGATCGCGTAATAGTGCCCCTCCTACAGCGGTATGCCTGCCAACTGATGCATCGATATTCATCTTTAGCCGTCCGGATGGTGGTGTTTTCCAGCGAACAAGCTGAGGTCGCGGGGGCCGAATTCTTGGGATCCATGAAAGTTGTAAGGTGTTTGTTATTGCGAGTTTTGATCCTTGTATAGATTTGATCCAGATCTCAATGTCGTAATGTATTGAAGCCCGTAGAGTAGCAGGGGCAAATGAGATAGAATCCCCATATACTAATGCTGAATATGTTCGCCATATGTTGTAGACAATAATAGCTGGAACTATGATTTTGAAAACCCCAAAGAGAGATGAGAACGAGGAGCGATACCACCAAGATAGCAAGTACTGTCGAAGATGTAGCGAGATGGGCAATGGTCCAGATAATTCAAGCGAAAAAAAATGCCAAACATGACGAATGTGATTGCAGTAGATGAAAACATGGTCTACCGTAGCCGAATGTTTTTTGCAAAATGGGCACTGTGTGGGTCGAGCAGTAGAATAGCTTCCTATATAATCCTCAAATTGTAAGGCCATGTGGAAAATGTGCCACAAAAACAACTTTATGGATGGAGAATGATGTTTGTACAAAATGAATTTCGCAGAAAGCAGTGTAGGCCTTGCAACACGGCAAATGCTGTAAGCTGATTTCAGTGAAAACTCACCTGATTCCATCAGTTTCCATGTCAGGTGTAGTCCCAAACCTTCTGTCTGAGCAATGCAGTGAACATGGATTCTACAAATCAGCTTCCATATCGGTGAATCCTGAAGGCGTGGTATGTAATCTCCTCTGCCTCCATATTTTGCATGCATGTATTTACTCCATAGGGTGTCATGTTGATGATATGACCACCATATGCGACAGTGATATGCCATTTGTAAGCTAGTAAGATCTCAAAGTCCTAGTCCTCCTTCTTCAAATGGCAAAGATATTTTAGACCAAACAATCCAATGATGACGATTACCCTAATAAAAAGAGGCCATTTTCCTTTCAATGACCTTGATGGCTGACTTTGGCAAACCTCCAGCCGTGAAGATATGTAGTGGAAGAGCTGAGATCACAGAACGCAGTAGTACCAAGCGGCCAGCGGCAGATAAAAGACGCGAATGCCATCCCTGTATGAGGTCATCAATGTGCTGCAGGAGAGATGTACAATATCTTGCGCGATTTATTCCTTTATGTAAGGATGACCCAAGATACCAGAATGGCAATGCAGTGCTGCGCATGCCTAATATTGTTTGAAATGCAGGACACTGCTGAGGCAGAGTGCTGGAAGAGAATATGAAACTGCCTTTGTGAAAATTTATTTTTTGTCCAGATGCAGTTTCATATGATGTTAAGAAATCATGAAAGCGGCGTAGATTGCGCTATGTACCCCGAAGGAAAATGAGTAGGTCATCTGCATATGCTAAATGGGTGATGGTAAATGGGATACGTCCCAGTCGAAAAGGTTGCAGCCTGCCAGAATCAACTAAAAATTTGATACCCCTGCTAAAACCCTCCGAAGATAGAATGAATAGTAGCGGAGAAATTGGATCACCCTGCTTGACTCCTCTGTATGGTCTGAAGGAGGTCGAGGGCTGGCCATTAATCAATATTGACAGTGTGGTTGCTCTCAAGTGGTTTAGGATTATCCGAATAAAGAAATTGGAGAAACCAAATTGACGCAATAACAATTCCAGATACTCCCAGCTAACGCGGTCAAATGCTTTCATCATGTCCAATTTTAAGCATAACTGAGATCCCCCTTTATCAAGCATATGTACCATCTCACGTGCCATAAGAACTTGGGAAGAGATATCATGGCCAGGCAAGAAACCTGTCTGTTCCGAAGATATCAACTTATGAAGCAAAGTGCCCAATCGTGTAGCTATAATCCTCGTACAAACTTTACTCAGAAAGTTCGTAAGGCATATGGGGCGGAAATCACTGAAAGTCTGAGGAGATTGAGTCTTTGGTATCAATGTTATCAAAGCATTAGCCATGACTAAGGTTGCGGCACCCCTAGAAAAAACTCCTGCACTGCTTTAACAACGTCAGCATGAATAACTGTCCAACAAGTTCGGTAAAACTTACCATGAAATCCATCAGTCCCTGGTGCACTCTGCGGGTCTAAATGCCATACTGCTTCCTTTACTTCTGTTGCTGTCGGTAATTGCGTGAGCATCAGGTTGTCCTCTTCAGTTATCAGACATGGTATATGCGATAATGTGACTGAATGATTATATGTAGGCTCCCTTGCAAATAAGGTTGTGTAAAAAGAGACTCCTTCTGTCATAATATCTGCTGGGGTCGTATGTAGTGCTCCAGAAGAGGAGCGAATCTGTTGAATACGAAGAGTAGTGCGCCGTCCTTTGACAATAGAATGGAAATATCGGGTATTTGTATCACCCTCAGTAATCCATTTGATCCTCGCCTTTTGTTTCCAAAAATGCAGCTCATAATTAGATGCTTGCAAGTACTCGGCTTTGGCATGGTGATATGCCTGTCTAGTTGCGTCTGTGAGATTGGCCTCCTAGATTGCCTCTGCATGATTAAGATGTGATTTCGCATGTATAAGATTTTGGAAAATATTACCAAAGATGTCTTTATTCCAACATTGGATGTCTCTTTTCAGAGAAAATAATTTCGAATAAAAACCATACATACCTCCTGTAGTCGGATATGACGACCATGCATTCTGCATGTAAGAATAAAAATCTGGATGAATCATCCAGGAGTCCAAGAAACGGAACGTACGACGTCCACCGGACGTATTGAGTTGACATTTAAATAACAAAGGCGTGTGGTCCGAAGTATTCTCGCGGAAGATGTGTTAACTGCATGTCTTCAAACACATCTTGGAAAGAGGAGTTAATAAATAGCCAATCTAATCTGCGACGAACACGACCAAGTCCCCTACCATCTGCCCAAGTAAATCTGGGCCCCTGATATGAAGGCGCCATAAGAGAACAACGTTCAATACAATCATTAAATTCATGTAAGATAGTCAATGATGGATGTGATCGGCCCTGGTGATCTCCAAGTTCACGAAAAGTATTAAAGTCTCCGCCAATTAACCAAGGAAGAGTGGTGGAACCAGCAAAGGCACATAATGAATTCCAAAGTGGACGACGTGATGATGCCGTGGGTTTGGCGTAGACAACGGAGAAAACAAACTTGCATTGCAGCGGAAGAAACAGCAAAGTAAAATGGACAACTTGTTCTTGATCGCATGTAGCAAGCAAACGAAAATCCGAGTCATTCCAAAAAAGCCAAATTTTTTTGGACTGAGATGCATACCAATTGGTAAAGCCAAGACGTAAACCAAATGCGTCAATATTAGATGGAGCATGCTTTGGTTCAATTAGAGCAAGTAAATGCAAACGATGTTCAGTAATTAAATGTCGCAACCTAGGTAAAGAGGCACGCAAGCCTCGAATATTCCATATTAATGTATTCATTGAGAAAGAGTGGTGGCACTTCCCTAAATGATATGTGATGCACTACGCGGAAATTTTCTTTTGGCAATCTTTGTCAAAAAATGCACAATATTTACACATATATGGTAAATAGTAATCAGTCCTAATTTGAATTTTCTATAACACTTTAACATGTCTTTAATGTGTAAAAGTGCCTGGATACATGTTACATACATGCCAAAATCGTTCCATGTGTGTAAATTCGTAGAAAACCGAATTCTTGACTTTTGTCAATTACGCAATCTTTCTCCGATAAATTTCAAATTTCTTACACATGTGATATATATTATGTCACACATAATATACATAAAATGAGATGTATATTCATCTTATATGGCTGATGTTCGAAAATGCCATGTGCCTTAAAGAATAGAGTCTGAATTTTCCATAAATTAAGGCTTAACTGCGAGTAATTTATGTGTGTAAGCATGGTATGAACTTGTGGCTGAGTGTGACATTTTGACCACGAAATTTTGTAGTATTTTTTATGTATATAAGCTAGTCGTCTTTATATGGTAAGTACGTGACATGTCGGTGAAGTTTCGGTTAGCATTTGATACGACAATTTTCGGTTTATGACCTTGTAACATGTCGTTATGATTTTGATGCACCATGACTTATACCATATGATATAGGACCTGAATATACTCATAAATATGAGGTGTATATAGTGGTTTGACGTCGACGTACGTTTATAATATATGTGACATGTCGGTGGTACGTCGGAATATAAGTATATAGTGCCTTTTAAAAAAATATGGATATATATATATATTAAATATAAATGGCGTGTGAAATAAAATGAGGAGAAGACTTTCTATTTTCAAATTTGTTTCCATATAGATCTCTCCAACTATGTCTTTTTTTAATAAACTAGTTAGTTCATTAACTAAAGCACTTCACTTAATGAACTAGTTTAGTTCATTAATCATGGCACCTGAAAATAGTACAAAGACAACAAATGTTTGCCATATGATGTAAGCTTTAACGCTTCATGGCTTGTTAGTACGGCAACAATATATATAAGCATGTAAAGCATGTTTATCACATAAGCATGTCAAGCAATAATTTATTCATGCATTTTGTAAGCACGTAGCATTTAAATCATGCATTTGGAAATCACTCAAACCCTTTTTCTCAACACAAACTTGGCCTTTTCTTAGATCTTGAATTATCATCCTCTACACGGAGTCGGACAATCAGATTCTCCATTATCATCTCCTTTCGCTAGTGTTTGAGATAGCTTCTAAATTCTCTCCGCGAAAGAGGTAGCTTCTCAATCACAATAGCCACTTGGAAAGATTCACTGAGCGGCATGCCCTCTTCTTCCATTTCGGCCACCTACATCTGAAGTTCCTCAATCTGAGAAACAATAGTTTTGGAGTCTAACATCTTGAAATTAAGAAATTTACCAATGATAAATTTCTTTATACCAACATCATCCGTGCGGTACTTCTTATCAAGGGTCTGCCATAACGACTTTGCAGTTTTAAATGTATAATACAGTCCGTACAATACATTATCTAAACAACTCAATATATGAATCAGCTTACATAATTGTTATAATTCTGTGCTCCAGCCATCAGATTGTTCTACATGTTCAAATTCTGGTCTTCAACAGGAACTACCTCCGAAGGATCCTCAGTCAGCAGTTTTGCCAAGCCCAGGGTTGTCAAGAAAAAAACATCTTTTTCTGCCAGCGTTTGAAAAAACTTCCTCCAAACTTTCTTCGTTTCTCAACCTGAACAATAGCAGGAATCGGTTTAGGAACATTCTGTTGCACCCCAGCATTGGGTGCTACAGGAATAGCGCTATTTTGTTCCTCACCGCCATGGTGCACAACATTGAACGAATTCGAGCTTTTATCTCCATTACATTTTTAGTTTTTGTAAAGTGCGGAAATAGAAAGTAAGCCTTGGTATGTTTCGGAAAAATAAACAGAAAGAGTATACACAAAACATGAATGTAGTTTGCGATCAGAAGCAACCCAGTACAGTACAAACACAAACAATTCGTCTTAAGAATGTTAGAAAAATAAAATATGTGCAGTGTGTGTTCATGTAAACAGAAACAAAGCAACATGCAAATCGAGGCGAGTCAAAGACTCTGTCCTTAAGATAAATTGCTCCGATATACTGTGCCCAAACAAATGTAGCAAACGTCTCCTAGATACAACGAATATCCGTCCGGGCGAGCGGCACTGCAACATAAGAAATCTACGAACCTGTGAAGTGTTTGGACTTTTGGAACTTGATGAATACAGATATGCAGTAAAGCAAGAGCAGGATCAGAAACAGAGAGGTTCACCTCTGTTTAAATAGAGGAAAATCGGTTTTCAAGGTTAATGCCAGATTGAATCAGAGCCGTCGGATCAAACAGTTTAAATGTCCACTGTTAGATGAAAAAATTATGGCAGTTTAAATTGTAGCCACTGGATCAGAAAACCAAAGATAAGAATGATCTGAAGCCGTTGGATCAACAACTCCGAAGCCGTAGGATTTACAAATTATTTTTTCTAGCAAAATTTAAAGAAAATTTGTCTGAAAAGATAAGAACTAGCCCGGCCCACGGACCCCCGAGCCCGAGCTCGAGCGGAGGACGCATCTAAAGTGCCTCTCCTAGCAATATATAAGGTGGCAACTTCAACTAAATTGGCCAATGTTGTATTCTTGCAAAATGATGATGTGTTTACTTCTCAGAAGGCAACATCATAATTTTTCCAATTTCCAACCAATTTCTTACTCCTATTTTGAGCATTAATTTCTCATTCACCCGGTATCGTAATTGAGTGATTCAAAAGCCTAAAGTCATCTACTCACTACTTAGATAATTTAGGACTCATTAGTTTCTTTTTCATTAACGGACACTAATCATAATTAAACTCAAAATATGTTGTTAAGCAATTTTGGACAAGCCCATTTTCAAATTTTACAATTTTCCTCCAACACTCAGTTCAGTATTGGGTGAGCTTTCAGTTGTTACAACAAACGCATGTGAAGCACTACATATGTTCGTTGAGGACAAAGATCATATGTTCAGCCTCAGTTTTAAGTTTGTTGTGTATTTTTTGTCTGTCTTGAAAATCTACGACTTAATCGTTTTTCAACAATTAGTTCTTGTTGTTTTTGCACGGATTCTACTCGAATTAAATCATCAAAAACATCGCTTTTATCGAACAGAAACTTCCCACGAAAAAAATAACTTGAGAGAATCATATGGCTGATAAACTCTGCATCATATCAAATAAGATAAATATCCATTGTCGGCCTTTTTTTACATGTTTTTTGGGCTCATAGGTCCAAATGCGCATGTATACTGAGAAGTGACCATATATACAGCCATCAAAATACATGCGTATGATGATCGTATAAGAATCTAATTTTCTAAAATCTAAACAAGCTTATGTTCCTTTTACGTAAAAACAATATATTAAAATTTTCCAATAGGATCCACATGATTGGTTAGAAGTGATAGCGTCAATTGAGTCCTAAAACTACTTTATTCACTTTGATAATATTCCTGTTGTACAGCTAACATTGACCACAGTGACCATCCAACTTGATGTGAACATTATAGTCGAGTGTTTTTAAAATTTTTTGAACTCGAACTTTAACATGATATTTATCTAAACTTTGACTTCAAATTGGAAACGAAGCGGGTCCATGACCTACATCAGATAGCAAGTGTCGAAGCATGATTTCAGGTAACTGGGGATCATAGTACTAAGTTATGAATTTTAGAAGAACAATGGTTATTAAGAAACGGTTCATTAACAATATGATCGGTAGAGTTTAGTGAATGATGTTGTAAAAAGAGTTACACTTATGGTTAAGATGTTGAATATATTACGACCCACTTTCCGTAACGGGTAAAATAAACCGCATAATTATACAATAATATGCTAAGTGCACACCTTAACAAAATTAAGTACATGGCTATCTTACCTCTATGAATTTGTTACCCAACAAAATAACCCACATTGTTATATGATTGTATATTAAGTGTATATCTTAGTTAAATTGGTGGAGAAATATAGAGAGAAGAAGCGCGATCTACATATGGTTTTCATCGATCTTGAAAAAGCATATGATGTGTGCCAAGTAGACTGATTTGGGATAGTCTAGATGCAAGAAGAGTTCCTATGAAGTATATAGACATAATTAGGTATATGTATGTTAGGTCGAAAACAAATGTTCACACGGCAGTGGGGAATACGGACTTCTTTCCGGTGGAGGTAGACCTCCATCGAGGGTCTGCTTTAGGCCATTTCTTCTCGTAGTTTTACTAGACGAGTTGTCAAAGCCGATACAGGAGATAGTCACATGGTGTATGCTTTTTGCTGACGATATTTTATTAGTCGCGAAAAGTAGACATACCTTGAGTATGAGACTAGAGGAGTGTCGAGGTGCTTTTGAGGGAAAATGACTAAGGATTAGTCGTTCTAAGACCGAATATTTGCATTGTGACTTCAGCGGCGCAGCCAATGATGAGAATAGCCAACTCACCGTCAAGGGTCAAATGGTCCCACAAGTAAGTAAGTTCAAGTATCTTGGATCATTAGTACAACAAGATAAAGAGATAGATAGTGACGTCACACACCGAGTTCAAGTTGGCTGGTGTAGGTGGAGGGCGGCCTCAGGGGTGCTTTGTGACAAGAATTTTCCAACTAAATTAAAAAGAAAATTTTATAAGGTAGCAGACCGGCGATGTTATATGGAATAGAATGCTGGACCATCAAGAGAACGCAGTTGCAGAAGATGGAAATGACAGAGATGAGGATATTGAGGTGGATATGTGTGCATACAAGGCCAGACATGAAAAAAGATGAGGTATACATGGTAAGGTTAGGTGTGACTAGTAAAGCAGATAAGATAAGAGATGGGAGACTGAGATGGCTTGGGCATGTCAAGAGAAGACAGACAACGGCGTCTGTCAGAGCAGTTGAAAGCCTTACTGTAGAGGGGAAGAGGAGTACAGGCAGGCCCAAACTGACTTGGGACACGCAGATTAGGCATAACTTACTAGATTTGTACATCTCTGAGGACATGCTCCAGCATAGGAGTTCATGGAGACAGAGGATTAAGGTTAAGGAGGTGTAGGTAGGATATAGGGGCACCTTTGAGTATACTTAAAGATTAGATACTTTCTACACTTTAGGTTGACTTTGTATTTTTTGTTGTATTGTTTGCCTGCCTCTCACCCTCCCCAAACCTTAGCGATAGCTTTTGCTGTCGTTGGGATATACTGGGTATGATTGTTGTTGTTGTTGTTTAGTTAAATTGAGTCCATAATTATGTCACAACTATCGATGTAGTAAAATAATGTAATTTATATATACATGTATAAATACACCATTATGTTGCAACTTATATCCAAAAGAAAATAAAATAAAATATGGCATACTAATTAAAATTCTAGAACTTAGTAAATTCCCTAATCTACCCCTCCAAAAGCCGGCCTTCCCCCTTCAACATCCCAAGAATATTTTTATTTCGTTCTTCCAAGAAAAACATGCAAGACAAGCCATCCAAAAGCCTACATCCTAGTTACATGCATTGGTTAGTCCTCTTACAAAGGCTTTATCATCATATACTTTTCTCCCATGCTTGTAAGAAAACCTTCCCTTAGGCATAATCATTCGTTCTTTTTGTCATAACATGCCAGCTTCCTCAAGCAAGCCACATGCACCTTCTCTCTCTTTGTGCTAGGCGTTTTTTAAGGAAGGAGGGAAGCCAACATAAAATTTTGCACCAAGTGTTTTCCAACACATCTTTCTTACAAAAACCTTCAAGTCCTCCCTCTTTCTCTTAGTTCTAGCTCAAGATTTCATTTTCCTTTCCTCTTGCCTCACAGTTGTGCCTCATAGGAGTGAAGGAAGAAAGTGTTCTCCCAACAATTTTCTTTTCAATTAGCTCAACTTAACCTCTTCCTCCGACACCAAAACCGTGTTCAATGTAGACCAAGAAGGGGTGAAGAAAACTCTTCAAGGTTGGAGCAAATAGGAAACTCATCAATCACATAATCTAATTCAAGGAAAAGATAAGATTTTTCTTGGAAACCTTCTTATAATCCTTATGTCTCATCTTTCTTAGGCTTGAATCTCTCCCTCACCCACTCCATGTCAAAACTGTACCCATAGGTGAAGGAGGAGAGTTGACATCCTCAAGTGTAGTCCAAGAACAAGCTCACTTTAATTGTTCAAGCTTTAAGCCAAGGCTCATAAGGCAAGTCCTTCTCCTTAATCTATCATGTTATTTTTGAAAGCTGTGAAATTATGTTCATATAAAAATAGGATCATCCAAGACTAATTTCAAGCCATTGTCTAAGTATTATGTCATAAAAATTATGCTTGTTGTGTAGTTGATGTCACACTTTGTGTTTTATGTATAACTTATGATAAAAGACCCAAACATAATCAAAATGACTATCTATGTTAAAATAATCTTAGATTCAAGTCTCCTATGTACATTCATGTGCACTACTTGAACATAGTGTTAAGTTTTAATAAAAAGTGTGTTGCATGTTAGTTAAAGTAGACCATCTTGCTTCCTTTTGAACATTTTTACTAGGAGATGTTCATCTTGTTTTCTTGATATGTTTACTTACCATTTTGATGAGTTCTTATGAATTTGACAACTTTTGAAATAGAACATCATGTTAAAGATTAGTTCTTGAGCACCATTTTTATGTATATGATGATCATCTATTTAGTTGCAAATTTTCTATATGAAACTTATACAAATGGGGCTGTTTTTGGCACCCCTTTGAGCATGGTTTTTGGCATATTAAAAAGTGTTTAATCTTGCAAATGAAGGCTAAAGATGGTACGCTAACATGCTGCCTTCCAACCATTGCGTTTTCTTTGTGTTCTTGACTCTCAAGCATGTCGTTTTTCGTAAATAAGAGAGCATGTTCATGATAGATTATTTACCACTAGTTTATGACCATCTTACATATTTATGACATATGAAAACCATCGTTTTGTGTTATAAAATGAGCATAAGAATTATAAAATAAATAAAGAAGAAAATGAATACAAATTGAAGCATTTTGAGGGGTGTAGGACACCCCCTACCCCATGGCTTTGGGGTGTGGTGTGACAAACCTTACTTGATTCATTCAAAAGTCATTTCCATGATAAGTGAGTTATGTATGTTATGTGAAAATTGTGGTCTTGTTACATTATGTTATGCCTTAGGTTATGTTATTATGATAAGTTTTGGATTCTTTGATATTGTTAACGATTTTGCTATGATTTTAGGATGAAGATGTATGGTAGATTTCAAGAAATCGATAAATGTGAAATTGCCCAAATAGAGGCTGTTTTGGGGGGTTTTAGCCGAAAGCCCCAAGGAAAAAGGGCGAAATGGGGATTTTATTACTTATGTGATATGTTCGAGGAAATAAATTATGGAATTCTCTAGCATAACTTTAATACGTCAAACGAGACTAAACAAACATTTAACGAACAAATGAAACCATGATTAAGGTGTCTTGCATCAGGTTACATGTTTTCAAAGAAAATACAATGTTTTCGAGTTTACGAAATTAAGAAAAGTTAAGTTTATGTAAAATATGAGGTTGAAAATAAAAACAACGTTTTCCATGTCATGTTATAAAAGTCATGATTTTAAAAGAAAATTAAGGCTACGTAACGAACTTATCAACGAGTCAAAAGATTCCAAGACATGTTATGCTTCGATGTTACGATCACATCACGTACGACATGTTGGTGGCCAGCACGACACCATGACTGGAGTGGTTGGTATTATGGGTATATGTTATGATTTGATATGTTCATGTTTGTAAGTCGAGTGTAACACGTGGGTTGGACCTAAGGGATCTCGGGCATTACGTCACCGTCAGTGATATGTGCATATGACGTAATACCTTGGTTGGACCAAAGGAAGCCATATTTGTATATATGACTATATGGAAGATCATTTCGTATGCCGTTTATATCGTTCTTAAGTGGATATAGCCATCATATATTTATGTCACCTTTTAAATGTTAAAGAAGGTTCATGTCATGCATTTTCATAGATCATTTTTTATGAAGTTTCGAGTTATAATTAAAGAAGACTTTTAAAGTCATTAAAAGAACATGATAATCTTATGGGTAGAAAATAAGATAATGACCATGCTAGGATGGACAATTAAGGAAATATGGAACCTTTGACGATTAGAATAAGACATGAATTCATAAGATAGGAATGGACATGTTCCAGTTAAACTTTTACTGGAATAGGTAGAATAGATGTTGCTTCAGTGTGTGATGATATTATGAATGTCTTGTGATAGTTATTTTCCTTAATTTAGGCATGAAAATTTATTTATGTTCTTACTTTTGTTTTTTGTATCATGTCTCATCTTGCTTGATCCGGCATGGCAGATCTAAGGGTTGAACTTGCTAGGTGATTTACTATCACCTAACTGTCGTATTTACAGAACTTGCAGAGGACAGGACTTGTGACGTCGAGTGCATCGAGGACGAGCTGAGAGGAGAGTACTAGTGTCCGAGCGATGTAGGCCTCAAGCTGATGACTTAGTTACTTTTGATGACCTTACTTTATGATTGATGTTTTGTATTATAGACTCCACGATTTTGTCGGATTATTGTGTACTTTGATTCGGATAATCTCATATACTGACCTTTCTATGTTTAAGTTTTTATGCTTCCGCTATACCGATCTATATCTCGTATGAGATGTGTTTATGAATGGTATCGATGCGTTGTACTTCTCGTAGTAGAGTACTGCGGGTGAACCATTCCGTAGACGTAGTTCGGGACGAGGCGCTACAAAATAGGTCGAAGATATTAGTTGTATTAGAGATATTAATCGATAGTGATAAGCACGTATTACTATAGGGAAGATAGTGGAATGCTAAGTTACCACAAACCTTGGGATAAGTTTCGATCTTAGGAACATCGAATTACTTGGCTTGAATCTAGTGGACTGAGTTGGAATAAAGTAAGCACGAAAATAGTGTTCTATAATCATGTGGGATATAATCGGGTTGGAATTAGTGATTGAAATAACTAATTAATGAAGTACGGTTGTTAAATATGGCACGCGAAAGCATGAGGAAGTAGAATGCCCTAAGTAGATTAATATTTTGGTACCTTACCTGAATTGGGCAATTTAAATTGAAGAATTTATCGTGAGTAAAAACATAATAAATTTACAAGAAATGGTGCATAGTCGAATTTTCAATAGGATGACTTATATAAATTATACAAATTGTTGGACTATTATTTTTCATGTAGTCAAATATTTTAATATAAGTACGTACAACAAGGTATCTATATTTTAAAGGTGTTTCAAAGATTTTTCCATTTTAAATATTTCGTCTATTCTCATTGAAATTTTCCTAATATATTGATATTTTCTAAAGACAACATGTCTACATGTTTCTGATATAAAAATTTACATATTCGTTTAAATACATTTATTTTGTCGAAATTATTTTTATTAGTCAAATATCCATATCGTAGTTATTTATCTATTATATTTTTAAGCAGTTATCCGTTTCCTGGAAATTTATTTAATTTCAAAATGAATATTTCTTCTTAGAAAAGAAAAGACCTCCTGTTCAAATCATTTTATAAAAAAGGATTTTACGATTATTGTGTTTCAACTATGTTAAAATGGTTTTAATCGTAATATCTTTGAAAACAAGTATATACTACTATATTTTTGTGTTTTCAAAAATAGAAGGATATTATTATAAACAATCAAAGCCATATTTTAAATTATAGCCACATAAGTACGTTTTTGGAGAAATATGTCCATGCACATTCAATATACTAAGTTCTTTATATATCCAAAGAAATAAGGACATTATCATAGTGTAGCGCCTCGCACTCGGCCTCGTCCGGATACGGTGCACCCGCCGTACTTCACTAAGGAGAGTACAAAGCGTCATACGTAACATGCGAAAATCCATAACATAAGTCGTGGACTCCCATGCTAACATTCAATATGGTAGTAAAATTTAGGCAGAATTAAAAACTTTTACATAAATCTTTCTATACATCCGACATAAGTTTTACAACCACATTCATTACATCAGTAATTCTTCAATCATTGCTTCCAACATAAATCCGTCATATTATGAATCCATCATAATAAAATCCCTAAGCTGTCATCCACTCGCATTCTCATGGATGTGGGATCCTATGCCCGTCATCAATCCTTGTTACCCCGTTTCCTGTAAACTCTGGGAGGAAAAATAAGGGGGGTGAGTGACAATGTCACCAGCAAGTACACCATAAATTATCGTGCATTAAATGGAAAGTACATACAAGAACCGAACCCCCAAATTTTGGTCTCTTACCATCATACCTGTCTTTCCATTCAAATGCCACCAAGGTAATAGAATCATCACTTGATCATAAAGGGAATAAGATCATAGCTTACATAACAACAACAATAAGATCGTAACTTAGGTAACGAAAGATAGCAAAGTCATGACCTAAGTAACATTATGTCTAGCATTAAGCTAGCATCTCATCCCTTCCGTCAATAGCCACTAAGGCAATAAAATCATAACTTAGTCATGTAGCACGTAAAGACACAACTCAGTGCATAGACTCGACATCATGCTCATGACCATATGCAACGTGTATGAGTATGCAAATGCAGTGCATAATGAAAACATGAAAATATTTTCTTTCATTCTTTCTTTCTTTCAAAACATCATCGTCAATAAAATCAAGAGAGTTCAGATCTATTATATCCGGATCTGAGGCGGTCATATCCATCCCTTCGAATCTATTATTTCCGGATCCGAAAACGGTCACATCATCAATCATAGTCATCAGGTCTATTCTCTCCGGGCCTGAACGGTCATGATTCTTCAGATCTATCATATCCGGATCTGAAAACGGTCTTACTCATCAGGTCTATCGTCTCCGGGCCTGAACGGTCATGATTCTTCAGATCTATCATATCCGGATCTGAAAACGGTCTTACTTGTCAGGTCTATCATATCCGGGCCTGAACGGTCATGATTCTTCAGATCTATCATATCCGGATCTGAAAACGGTCTTGCTTGTCAGGTCTATCATATACGGCCTGAACGGTCATAATCATCATAATCAGGTCTATTCTTTCCAGGCCTGAACGGTCATAATCATCAGATCAATTAACCCCGGATCTGGAGCGGGTTATGCTGGCAAGAAATATATGGTACCATAGGAATCTTTTCGCAATCGTAAACTTCTCTTTCAAAGATCTTTCTTTCAAAACTCAAAACTTCTTTTCAAAAGATCTTTCTCATCATTCTTTTTCATAAAATCAGTTTCGTGAACTGTATGAACATGGACAATGCGATGTATGATATGCAACATGCGACTCGTGAACAAATACATCATAACACGCATATGCTGACTCGTCTCTTAAGCTGGAAAAACTGTCCAGCAATCATACTCTGTTCATACAGCCTCATGCTCATCAATTCGTGCTCATTTTCATCAACTCATGTCATACACATGCATAATGAAGTCTTAGACACATGCCATAAAAATTTCGTAACATTCTGAAATGTCTAACGACCTCAAAACATCAAGTATCATCAAAGGTACTGCTGAAATCAGCCGGGCAATACCGCCTTACCTCGTTTTCATGGATCATAAAACCTTAATCAATTTGATCCAACACCTGGAAAACATAGCTAACATACCACGGAACAATATTCCTAAGGCTAAACATCACATTTCAGCTTAAAAGAGCACGATCGAAGCCTTACAACTTATGACATCAAATTGTCCTGTTTTCCAGTTTTGTACCACTAACTTCAACTCAGTTGTTAACCATCAAAATGGTGGTTTGATGCTGATTTATTTACATGAACATGTACATCTATGCCTTAAGTAACTACCATAAAATTTCCAAGGCAATCCAATAAACTTAAAGGGGTTATCTAATTACTTTCCTAAAATGGGTACATGCAGAAACTGGAATGACCAGTTGTATCACGAAATGAATTGTGACCAAACCACATATCCTTTTACCAAAATTCCAAATCACAGATGTCATAAACACATCAAGATATCATCATACCAAAAATCACCTCATTTGCACATTCCCAATGTGCATTGTCGAGCCACACAACTTACTACTCAAAACTGTCCTGTTCCAGCGACTCTGTTTGAGCAGTTTTACCAAGAACTTCATTAAAAATAATCCACAACTCCTTTTACTAAAATTCCAACTCACACATTTCATAAACATATAAGGCTATCATCATACCAACAATTAGCCCATTTGAACACTCCTAAGGCCCCTTTTCATGTCATACAACAGGAAACATAAATCTGTCCAGCTCCAGTACTTCTGTTTGACCAACTCTTACTAAGCATTTCATTTAGGACAAACCACAACTCCTTTTAATGAGATTCCAACTCACACATTTCATAAACATACAAATATATCATCATACCAAAAATTAGCCAATTTTCACCTTCCTAAGGTTCGTTTTCAGGTCGTTCAACATGAAACATAAAATTGCTCAGCTCCAGTGCTTCTGTTTGATCACTTCTTACTAAACACTTCATTAAGGACAAACCACAACTCCTTTCATTGAAATTCCAACTCACACATTTCATATACATATGAGGCTAACATCACACCAACAATTAGCCAATTTAAATACTCCTAAGATTCATTTTCAGGTCATGCAAAACGTCACACTGTTCTGCCCAGTTCCAGTAATTTCTTCTTGAGCAGTTTTACCAAAAGATTTATTAAAAATAAACCATAACTCTTTTTACTGCAATTCCAACTCTCACTTGTACTACACACACAGAGCTAGTGTCATGTCAAAATTTAGCTTAATTGAACACTTCTAAGGTTCGTTCTCAAGTCACACAATCAGCAACACAAATCTGCCAGCTCCAGTAGTTTCAGCACTTCTTCACCTTTTTGTTGTTCAAGCATTCTTCTACCAACTTCATTCATTAAGAGGACTTACTATACATCAAATACACATTTAAACATAGTTATTTCAAGTCTCATAACTCATTTTAGGCTACACATAACTCATACCAACAGTCTTTCAATTTATGCTTAGAATTTGTCACTTTTCATATCAACACTTTTCTTTACATCAACTAAGTTCATGTCTTGTTCTTAGAATCTTCAACTAAGATTCTTAACTTAAAATTGGCTAGTCATTCAAGCATGCACTTCACAAATAAGGCAAGATTGGCTAGAGTATACTTGCCTCTTTTAAGCTAGGAACCTTCCTCTAGCTTGAATCTTGGATGAAATGAAGTGAAGTCTCCCTCCAACTTCAATCACACCCCACGGTTTTGGAGGAAGAAAGAGAATGAATGTTAGCTATTATCTTAAGTGAAGAATAGAGCTAAATGAAGGCTAGATTATCTTACCAAGATGAGGCTTAAATGTAGTTTAATCCACCAAGAAGCTAACACCACTTAGGAGCTTGGAAAATTTGAACCTAGTGACCATGGAGGTCACGGTTTTGGCAAGCATAAGAGAGGCAATGTGAGCTTCAATCTAAGAATTATGAAATTCAACTAAGTACCTTGACATGCAACTTACCTAGATGATTCTTGGAGCTTGAAGATGAAGAGGATCTTGGCAATTGTAGCTCTAGCCAACCTTATGGAGTGCTGAGGGTTTAGAAATAATCTAAGTGTTCAATGAGTCTTCAATGGTTTATTTAGGAGAGTTCTTGAGAGTGTTCAAGACTTAGAAGATGAAGCTTCTCAGTATGAACTTGAAGATGAAAGGGAGCTTCTTGTATAAGTTGAAGACATCTTCATGAGGGAAGAAGAGGATGGGGGCGGCACATAGGGGGTCAAGGGGACAAGGATTCCCATGCTTGCTTAGAAAGAAGAGAGTCTTCTTGTGTATTGTATTTGACCAAACCTTGTCTCCCATGCTTAGCTTTTCTTTTTTTTTTCTTTTCTTTCTTATTTTATTTCAAGACAACTTATCTTGTCTTTTCTTTTGTTTATTTTATTTCATTTCTATAATAAGAATAGTATATATATATATAT
>AP025061.1:18828280-18862318 GCA_036186865.1 Eustoma russellianum
TCATTTCTATAATAAGAATAGTATATATATATATATACTATGATGTATAATATGTATGTCACCTAAAACATGTATTATCATTTATGTGTATAACCATGTGTATATTTAATTTCTAATATTTGTATAATGCATTCCTACTACATATATATATATATATCATATTACTACATACACATATATCATCCGTATGTGGTATGTATCGTGTACCTATATATATATATTACATTTTCTTATCTTAATATACATACCATTTATGTATATATATATATATATACCTTCCATGTACCCATGTATATATATGCATCTACATCTACATACACCTATATACACATATACATTATATACACGCATATATATATATATACCTATATACACGCATATACATATCACATACATACATATATACACTTTTATATACACGCATATACATGTTATATACGTACATATGTATATCATACAAAAGATCCTTCTTTGTTAAAAACGTACATGCTGAACATTGCAAAAATCCATATAGTCTCTAAGAAAAAAAAACTTGCCTTTGTTCTTGGATGATTAATTCTTAGTGACTCGTATAATAAGAGTCGGCAGTATAGACGAATTCCCGTGGGGTATAACATTATTCCCTCCTTAAACCGCTTTATACGATTCTCAGTATATACCGATTTTCGCGGGGTACAACACATAGAGTTAGATCAACAGTATATAAGGGTTAATTAAGCAGATAGATTTTTTATTGAGAAAGAGTATAGTTATTATACAGAGAACTGGAAGAGATTTGGATATACTTATCTATTTGGGAAAGGATCATGTACGATTAGTCGTAAGAATTAAGAATTGTAGATTACTGAGATTAGGGTATATGATACACGATTAAGCGGTGCGACTGGAATTTCAGGATTTCATTTCCTAAAAGTGAGATCGGTAGAACAGACAAGTTTTGAGGACAAAACTTTTATAATATTACTGTTGTACCCCACGAAAACCGTACGGTGTTTGAGACTAGTGTAAATTGGCGTATTGGAATGTTATTTCCGCCAAGTACATTTTTTTAAAGTTTAATTAACGCTTCTTTAATTATTATTCCCCAAAGAAAATACTGTAGGTAATAGTGTACTACTCTAAGTATGTATTATGAAGCATGTGAAATGACAATTTTACCCTCCCAAGATTCTTAAATTTTTTGGCCATAAGGGTCTTGGAAACCCTAGGATACTTAAATCCTTAAAAGCAAACTAACTTTTAATAGCCCTCTTAAAAGGTAAGCCTAAAAGCTTACACATGGAATTCAGTGTTCCACTAAATGTGGAAGAGTTTAAGGAAAAAGTTTCCCTCCTTTTTCCTTTAAAAGCCGCCGGGTATTACATGATAAGGCATACATGAGATCACTTTTAATTTAAATGCCCAACTAGTCACTTTATTTGTCTCTCAAAGAAATTCTAAAAAGGTCTCATACAAGTAGTAATTAATGAGGTTGATCCTAGATTGAAAAATTCATCCCCCTTTTCCTTTAGGAACCGTTGGATGCAAGCAATAAGAGATAGATGGGATCACCTTTACCATTAAAACCTCAACCAACAACTTTAGTGACCTTTTTACCTTAATTTATTCCCAAAGCAACTAAAGAATAAAGGAACTACAAGGTAGTAAATAAAAAGCTCCACCCTAAGCCCCAACTGCCGGGCATAACCCCGTGGTTAAGTCATGAGGACCTTTATTACCAACCCTAGTTACATGACCTTAGAAACATGAAAATGGGATGATTTTTGGTATGATTCTAGCCTTATGTGTTTCCTAAGTCTGTGAGTTGGAATTTTAGAAAAAAGACTTACGGTTTGTTCACAATTAAATTTGTAGTAAAACTGGTCACTCCAAAATTAGCATGAAACCGTTTTTAGGAAAGCGAGTAAATAACCCCTTTAAAGTTATTATTCTGCTTTGGAATTTTTATGGTAAGTACTTAAGACATAGGTGAGTATGTCCATGTAAATTAATTAGCCTAGAATTATTATTTTTAGGAGAAACTACCGAAGTTAAGTTGGTACTACTAAACTGGAAAATTGGACAGAATTACGGAATTGGTTGTGATGCCTTGTTCTTGTGGATTTAGACTTGTTTGTATGGTTTGGGCTTATGAACATTAATTCTTGGTATGTTTGCAGTATTATCCAGGTGTTGGCCCAAAATAAATAATACTTAATGGGCTTGAAAGAAAGGTAAAAGAAGGGTACTGCACTGCTGAATTCAGCAGTACCATGTTTGGTAATGTAATGAATGGAAGGTTTTCTACCTCTTGATTCGTTATGTGATTTTTATGACAAGTAGACAAGATGCCCTTATGCATACGTATGTCAAGAGACCATGAAAATAGGCCGAATTATGAGGCTTTGAAGCCGCGCGATCAGAACGTTAATTCTGGAAATTTTTCCAGCTTAATGAATAAGACCATACTTGTATGTATGTGATGTATTTTGCCATGAATTGCATAGTGCACGTCATACATTGCATCATCGTCATTTACATGATTCATGAAACCGATTTTATGAAAATGAATGATGAAAAAGTCTTTTTAAAGAAACGATTCAGTTTTGACAACAACGCTTTCCATTGGTACCATTTATTCTGGCCATCTTAACCCGCTCCAGATTCGGGGTTAATTGATCTGATGATTATAACTGTTCATGCCTGGAGAGAATAGACCTGATTATGATGATTATGACCGTGCAGGACCGGAAAGAATAGACCTGACTATGATGATTATGACCGTGCAGGCCCGGAAAGAATAGACCTGATTATGATGATTATGACCGTGCAGGCCCGGAAAGAATAGACCTAATTATGATGATTATGACCATACAGGCCCGGAGAGAATAGACTTGATGACTATGATTGATTATATGACCGTTTTCGGATCCAGAAATAATAGTTTCGAAGGGATGAGCATGACAGCCTTAGATCCGGATATAATAGATCTGAACATTCTCTTGTTTTTTTTGATGATGATGTTTTGCAAGAATGAAATAACTTGTCCCTATTTTTGTCACGATGCATCACACGAGCATACACATGCATACTGCATTCCATAGCTAATCGGATGATTGATGTACTGTTACTTAGGCTATGATGTTATGATTTAATAGCTCCTAAGTCATGATCTTAATGTGATTTCTTGTCTTATAAGTTATGATCTTATTTCCTTACTGGTAATGGATTGAAGGTCAGGTAAGTTGTGAAACCAAAATTTTGGGGTTTTGGTTCTTGTGCGTACTTTCCATTTAATTCATGATTATTTATGGTTTCCAGAACCCGCAGGAAATATGGTCGAGTGGATCGAGGATGAGCCTAGGGTTCCCTATCCGTAGAAGAGTGAAAGAAGAACGGCTTAAGGGTTTCTGTTATGATGGTCATGCTTGATGGGCTTTTTATGAACTTATGTTGGGAACATTGATTTGCGGATTTCCTTATTTTACGAACATGTTTGTAAGACTTATGACGGATGTTTAGACTCTTTTATTTTAAAAGTTTTTATTCTGCCTCGGTTTTGCTTACCTGTTTATGTGTAAGCAGGAAGGTCCACATATTTTGTTATGGACTACGACATGTTATGGATTGACACTTGGTACTCTCTGTAGTGAATTACGGCGGGCGCACCGTATCCGGCTAGGCCGAGGTGCGGGGCGCTACAAAATCGATAAAAATGGAGGAATTGATCGGATCATTAAAGGTATATGAAAACAAACTCACTTTAAGAAATTCCGAATCTACTTCTAAACAAGATAAGGTTATAGCGTTTAAATCAAATGAATATGTCTCTTCTTCTTATGATCGCGTAGACGATAGTGACACAAATTATGATGATGAAGATCTAATCACGATGGCTAGAAGATTAAGAAAGATCATGAGAAAATCATTTAAAAACAAACACAATCATCTAAGAACCATAGAAATAAAAATAATGAGTAAATAAAGTGTTATGAATGTTGAAAACATGGACACTTGTCATATGATTGCCCTAACAAGGACAAAAAAAACAAACAAACACCTTGACAAGGATTGGATCAAAACTAGACTCGTCTCAGAACCTAAACAAAGGAGAAGAGTTTCAAAGCCTCCACTTGGAGTGATTCATCCGACTCTGAGACTGAGGATACAGAAGAACAAACGGCACAAGTATGCTTTACATCTAAGGCATCAAATGAGGTATCTTCTGACTCTGATTTTGATTCTGAACCTTCTCATGATGATTTATTTAGTCAATATTTAGAATTGCATAAATTCACAAAGACTCTTGCAAAAGAAAAGAAACGATTAATTGAAGACAAGAAGTTGTTAGAATCTTCTAACACGAACCTTGTTTCTCAATTAAACGATTCAAATGAAGAGTCGTCTTGCATCATCAATGCATTGAAATTAGAGATCTCATCATTAACGACAAAAAATAATGAAATGAAATCTGAGATTTCAAATATGAAATCAAGGAATATAGCTCTAGAAAAAATGGCGAATAATTTGACACAGGTACAAACATGCTAGATCGCATCATTTCTTCACAAAAGCATGATAACAACAAAATCAAATTAGGATTGAGAAAAATGAGACACTAAACAAATCAACCAAATTCATTCCGTCTAAGAAAATAGATGCGTCTAAGACATATGTGGTGCCTAAGTAGATGCCTAGATCCCCCCTATGTCATCTCATCGTGTTTCATCTTCATATCATACGCGATATAATTTTGTGCCATACGAATATGAAAAGAAACGATTAATGCATAAACGGTATTCATTTACCATATATACATCTAGATCACACTCCATGGACACCAACATAAGAACATATCAAAAACAAAGATCATACTATATGCATGATGGGATTCTCGGCCAAAGGCCAAACACATACCCACATAACGTCTATTAAGTTGCGTCTTCATCTCCTTTCTCACCTTTTGAAAGACCTAGAAAGGTCACCCAAATTTGGGTACCAAAAGGGACATTTGCAAAGAGTTGAATAAAAAACCCTTAAGAACACACTTGAAATGCATGATTTTTGTTGATATAATAATTGCTATTTCTTTCTTACATGCACTTTTGATATTATTTACAAAATAAAGGGGGAGAGAAAGTGCATGATTTAAGGGGGAAAGAGAGTGATTTAAGGGGGAGAAAGCGCATGATTGAACGAGTCAAGGGGGAGACAATTCAAAATTTAAAATTCGAATTTGTGCCCAATTGGAGGAGGAACGGTTAAATTTAAATCATGAAATAATGTTATTTTGTAAATCATCAAAAGGGAGAGATTGTTAAGAAAAAGAGTTTGAGTAATTTACAAATACGTGATTTAAATACTACGTGTTTAAGAAATGCATGACAAAATTTATTACTTGGCACGTTTTTGCGATATACATGCCTCATATATTTTATATATAATGTTGCCGTAATAACAAGCCATGAAGCGTTAAAGCTTACATAAAATGGCAAACATTTGTTGCGTTTGAACTAATTTTAGGTGCCACCATTAATGAACTAAACTGGTTCATTAAGTGAAGTACTTAGTTTAATAAACTAATTAGTTCATTAAATGGAGATATATTTGGAGAAGACGTGATGGAAACAAATTGAAGAATGAAAAGTCTCCTTACTCATCCACTTCACACGCCATTAATATATAAATTATATATATTTATATTTTTGATAAAAAGGCACAACACACATATATTCCGACGTACTACCGACGCGTTGCATATATTACAAACGTACATCAACGTCACACCAATATACTTACATCATATTTATGAGTACATTCAGGTCTTATATCATATCATATAAGTCATGTTGACGGCAAAATTATTACGACATGTTACAAGGTTATAAACCGAAAATTGTCGTATCGGATGACTACCGAAACTTGGCCAACGTGTCACATACTTGCCACATATAGATGTCCCGCCCATATAATTTAAAAAGTGCCAAAAATTTCGTGGCTCACCTGGTATATTCAGCCATGAAATCATTCCATGTTGGCACACACAAGTCACCCCCAATTAAGGCCAAATTGTGGAGATTTCAAATTCAATCTTTCTTGCCACATGGGGCGCCTACATCTCAGCCTTATGAGCTGAATATTAAATTTGTTTTATGTATATTATGTGTGACATAATATATATAAAATGTGAAAAGAGTTTGAATTTAATCGGAGAAAAATCGCGTAATCGACAAAAGTCGAAAATTCGGTTTTCTACGAACATAACACATGGAACGTTTTTTGGCATGACTTGTGACATGTATCTAGAAACTTTTTACACATTCAAGACATGTTAAAGTATACTAGAATATTCAAATAAGGGCTGATTACAATTTACCATATGTGTGTAATTATTGTGCATTATTTTACAAAGTTTACAAAATGAAATTCAGCACATATTGGAGATGGTTCACACGCCTACTACATGATTAGTGGAGCCTATGTGGAGCTTAGTTGGCATCTCAATTGGTGGAGGATATTCCGCACAAGGTTAGTGACACAAAAGAAGGAGCTACACAAGGTAAAAATTCAAACACTTAAAACTACTACACATGCTGAAAATTATTCAGCACATGTACATTAGTGGCCGAATTTTTGTGTCTAAATGCACCTAAATGTTCTTCCCAAAATGGAAGGGATTAATTGTTGATTATTTGACAACATTTTAAACCTTATTTGGCACATGTTTTTACATTTTAATCTCAGATTTTACAGCTACTAAATGGTGACAATATTCATCCAATCATAGAGTGCCAAGTAAGCAAAGCCAAGACATTCATCCAATCATGTTGTGCCAAGTAAGCAAGATGGTGTCATATCTACACAAGGCAATCTTCCAAGGACATAAAGGAGATTTCTCAAGAAGGGAAGGAGCCCTAGGGGAGTGGCCAAGGCTGAATAAAACGAGGAGAAATAGAGCAAACAAATGCCAGACAACTCTCCTCTTCTCTTAAATGCAAAAGTGTCTTCTACTCTCTCTTTCTACATTTCTTTCTTCTTCTTCTTCTATCAAGTCTATTGTTCTTATATTCAATATATTGAAAAGGCTTTGAATAGACCATCATACCCGTTCCATTTTTTTGTAAATGGATTGATCAAGGTGTGATCAAACATTCATCCGTTTAGTGGTGGTGTTCGTGATCGGTGTGATTGATTGTATTGTTTGTGAAAGGGTGGAGTTGGTGTGTAAATACAACAACCCTTGTGGTAAGGTGTTTTTTGGCGTTTAGTGATAACCGAGGAAGGTGTCCTCGAAGACTAGAGTAGGTTGATTTAACTGAACCAGCATAAAATCCTTGGTGTCTTCTTTCAGCACTTCACTTTCAGTTTTCAGTTTCTGTGTTGATTTTGCTGCAATCGTAAAAATAGTAAGCGACTTTCAAAAATTACAAAACTTTTCAGAAACATAGCCACATATCCTATTGTAGCGCCCCGCACCGGCTTGCCCTCGTATGGTGCGCCCGCCGTATTTCGCTACGGAGAGTACCAGGCGTCGGTTCATATCATATCGACATCCATAACAAAATATATGGACTTTTCCGTTTACACATCATAAAGTAAGCAATATAGAGGCAGAATAAAAACTTTAAATAAAACATGCTGAATATTCACAAAACATCGTCTACATCCGTCTTACAAAAAAAGGAGATGTCCAAATTAAATCCCAAAACAAGTTCGTCAAATATCAATCATCATGGTAAAGTCCTGAAGCATATCCTCTCTCATACGCCTATGGATAGGGAACCCTAGGCTCATCCTCGATCCACTCGACCTTATTTCCTGCGGGCTCTGGGAGGAAAAATAATAAGGTGAGTGACAAAGTCACCAGCAAGTAAACCACAAATAATCATGAATTAAATGGAAAGTACACACAAGAACCAAACCCCAAGAAGTTTGGATCCGCAACATACCTGACTTTCAATTCATCATTCGTAAGGACATGGGATCATAACTTAAGAGATAATGAATCCTATTAAGATCCTATTTAGGAGGTAATAAAACATATCATCATAGCCTTAGTAATAGTACAACAATTATTCAACTACCCATACAAAATGTCGTGTGTATGAGTATGCATATGCGATGCGTCATGATAAAAATGAGGACAAGTTCTTTCATTCTTTCTTTCAAAACATCGTCGTAAATAATACGGGAAGAGTGAATATTCAGATCTATTATATTCGGATCTGAGACGGTCATACCATTCCTTTCAGATCTATTATGTCCGGATCTGAAAACGGTCATACTTTCAGTCATCGTCGATAGGTCTATTTTCTCTGGGCCTGTACGATCGTAAATCGTCATTATTAGGCCTATTCTCTCCGGACCTGAACGGTCATAACAGTCATAACCAGGTCTATTCTCTTCGGGCCTGTACGGTCATAATCATCATTAGATCTATTAACCCCGGATCTGGAGCAGGTTATGCTGGCAAGAATTAAATGGTACCAATGGAAATAGTTCTTTTCAAAACTGAAATCTTTTCTTTGAAAATGCTTTTTCATCGTTCCTTATCATAAAAATCAGTATTATAAATCATGCAAAGGATGACGATGCAATGTATGACGTGCAACATGGAATTCATGACTAGATGCATCACGTAATATTTATCCTACCTTATTCCTTAAGCTGGAAAAACCTCAAACCTCATCATTTCGCCCCATTTTATTGATCTCATGACAAACATATGTATAATGGAGTCTTATCTACTTGGCATACAAATTTTGTAACGTTTCAAGACATCTAAAACCTTTAAGTTATTAAATTACCAAACCGGGTACTGCTGGATCCATCAGTGCAGTACCCATCTTTTATCTTGCTTTCAAGCCAATAAAATATTATTTAATTTGGACAACTACCTGGAAAACATAGTAGACATACCAAAAAAAATAATATTCATAAGCCCAATAGCAATTAGAAGTCCAAATTTGTAATAATAAGGCCTTCTAACTCCTGTCATAATTCTGTCCTGTTTTCCAGTTTTGCACCACTAGCTTTAACTTACATGTTAACCTTGAAAATGGTGATTCCAAGGTGATTGCTTTACATGGGTATGTTTACCTATGTCTTAAGTGATTACCATAAAAATTCCAGAGCAATCCAATGAGTCTAAAGTGGTCATTTAATTATTTTTCTAAAACTAGGTGCATGCAGAATCTGAAATGCCCAGATTTCACTAAGAATTCTATTGCGAATAAACCACAAGTCCTTTTGCAAAAATTCCAACTCACAGATTTAATGAACTCAGAAGGATATCATCCTACCAAAAATTATCTCATTTGCACGTTTCTAGGGTCCATTTTTGGGTCTTACAAAACATCACTTAAATCTGTCCTGTTCCATTAAATTTTTTCCTTTTTGTCACTTTCCTTGCTAAATGTGTACCAACTACACTTATTCTTCTAAAATGACTTACTAGCCATCAAATACACTTTTTCACATAGACACAACAGAGTCTAATAAATTATATAGGCTACATATAAATCACGTTAAAAACAGTTTGAAACTTATACATAGCACACGTTGATATTGCACATTTTGTACATAATAAAGTCTTCCCTTGGCATAATTATTTTATGTACTACCTAACCCCCCAAAACAGCCCGTTCTTATACATGAAAAGGGCATATATTTCATTTTCGTAATGAACATAACACATCTAAAAAATAAAACATTCACATATACAATTTCCATATATCTTTCACCTCCCAAAACATATTCTTTCACTTGAAATATGGTTCAACCACATCTCCTTTCTCCGCCGTCCCTTTTTCCATGGTGAGAAAGAGAAAATTTACCCCATTTATCATAGATATGAAACATATTCATATTCAAAGGAGGCAAAGAACTCATCTTTGGGGGATTTTCACACATGCAAGTCACCTTTCTTAAGAACCCAAAACTTTCATGCTTCAAGCTTAATATTTTCCATCTAAGATTAAATCTTAATAATAACTAGACATTCAAGCATATAATTTCACACATAAGTCAAGAGTATTTATGGTGTACTTGCCTTCTTGGATCTTAGATCTTGCTTGAAACTTGTTGAAACAAAGTAATGCTTCCTTCAACCCCTTCCTAGCATACACGGTTTAGGGGTAGAAATATTGGTTAGCCACTATTTAAACACACAATACAACTTAGTTTTGAGGCTAGATGGTCTTACCAAATTGATTTTGAATGGAGGTTGAGACGAATCCAACCCACCAAGAAGCTCATCTCTCCTAGTACTTTGAAAATCTTCACCTAGTGACCTCTTGAAGGTCACGGTTTTCACAAGAAAAGAGGGTATCTTGTGAGCTTCACTATGTAAGGTATAGAATTCACTTAAGGAGTTTAGAATATACTCACCTAGACAAAACTTGAACTTGATTGATTCTTAGCTCTCCTTGGCTCCTTGTTGGCCGTGTGAGGTGGATGAAGGGTTCTTGGTTCTTTTGTTCTTTGTGAGTTCTTGAGTGGTTGGGTAGAGAGGATTCTAGAATTCTTGGAGAGGATTTTCTTCAAAGGCTAAGTGTTTAGCCTTTGGGAGCCTAATGAAGAAAAAGAGAATTTCCTTTGCATGGTTATGCTCATTAGGGTTTGCTAACTTGAGTTACTTTAGCAAACTAGGGTTACTTTCTTGCTAACTTGAGTTACTTTTGAGTTGTAGTTAGCATAAAGTAACCATGGTAAGGTTTAAAATGTCTCTTGATTGCACCATGGTTAAAACCGGCGGTTAGGGGGTGCCATTAGTAGGCTCCATCATGCTTTAGTCACCTTTAAGAGTGCTTAATGGAAAAGCTACTAGGTAGTCGAAAGGTTTATAGTAAAATTGATCCCTAATTCCCCAATTTCCATATATCCCACGGTTTTAATGGGAATTTTAGTGAGTTACCCATCCTTATACTAATATCATATTGGGACTACATCATGCATAACTACTCTATATTATTGCTTTAGTAAGCAATTAAAGTGTGTAGTTGGCCTTTTTAACAAAAATGTGGTCTCCTAATTACCTCCTCTACCCAGCAGCTTAGTAGAGGAAAAAGTAATGCTTTTCCTCTTTTTACTTTTTAATCCCATTTAGTAGGACACTAAATGCTAGAATGAACTTTTCATGTCTTCTTTTACTAAGACTACTAAAGGTTAGTTGCTCGTAGTAAAAGAAACCCTATTTTAATATCCCTAATACCCTTATGGCCGAAATTATGAAAAATCTTGGGAGGGTAAAATTGTCATCTCGCATACTTCATAAGACATACTCTTGTCATTTCCATTATTTATGGAATTTACCTAAAGGAGAATTAATTAAGACAGTCGTAATAAACTTAAATAAAAATGCACTCGAAGAATCCATCCTTCCATTAATTCATTCATACAGTCTCAAGTACAATCGATCTTTCGTTGAGGTACAACACCTATCTTTCATTTTGCGCAAGTTTCAACCTTTTTGGACAAGTATAATTCAATCAAACGTTAATAGTTCTGACACTAGTGCAATCTGATTTTCAGACTTGCAAAGGTTGAGAAAATCAATGTATTTGACATACTTCCGAAAGAAATTTTTCAAAACTGTTTCAATCCATATAAATACATATATTGAGGGTTTTGTCATTAAAGTTTCAGATCATTTGGAGTCACGAATTAATCGCATTAAAATTTTTAAATCAGAGTATTGTTTCTGGCAGATTTGCGCAATCTGACCACAAACGTATTTTCAAAGGGTTACGAGTTGAATTTAAATCTGAAATATTAAGGAGATACTCAGAACATTTAAGAGTAAGATTTTTTCAAATTTCAGAATTTTTGAAGGTATGTAACCAGGTGTTTCAAATGTTTCAAATCAGGATCTGAAAACAGAAACTGTTTTCAGAAGTTAGGTTTTTGGGTCAAAATATTTTAAAAGCCAAATTTTTCGCACCTACTATTCAACCCCTCCCCCTCCTTCTAGTGATGCTATAGAAGTCCTACAGTAACATGTCATTATAATTTTGACATCACCATGATTTATATCATATGATATAAGACCAGAATATACTCATAAATATGAGGTGTATATAGTGGTGTGACGTCAACGTACATTTATATTATATGTTGGTGGTACGTTAGAATATATGTGTAGTGTGCCTTTTTAAAATAAATGGATATATATATTAACTATATTAGGCGTGTAAATTAAGGGGATGAGGAGAAGACTTTCCATTCTCAAATTTGTTGCCATATAGATTTCTCCAAATATGTCTTCATTTAATGAACTAGTTAGTTCATTAACTTAAGCACTCCATTTAATGAACTAGTTAATTCATTAATTGTGGCACCTGAAAATAGTAAAAAGACAACAAAAGTTTTCCATATGATGTAAGCTTTAATGCTTCATGGCTTGTTAGTACAGCAACAATATATATATAAAGCATGTTTTATCACATAAACGTGCCAAGTAATAATTCATTCATGCATTTCTAATCACGTAGCATTAAATCATGCATTTATTAAATCACTGAAACCTTTTTTCTCAACAGAAATAACATTGGTCCATGATTTAAATGTGATCATTCTACCTACAATTATGCACAAATTTAAATTTTGAATTTCATATCGAGCTCCCCCTTAAATCATGCTTCTCTCTCCCATTAAATCATGCTTTTCTCTCCCACTTTATTTTGTAAGTGTCAACAAAAGAACAAGTAAGAATGGAAAGAAATAGCAGTTTATAACATATCAATGGAATAGTGCGTCCTTAAGGGTTATTGATTCAACCCTTTGCAAATGAACCTTTTGGTACCCAAACTTGGGCGACCTTTCTTGGTCTTTCAAAAGGTGAAAAGAGATATGAAGAAGCAATATAATAAATGTTAGTAGCATTTCTATTTGGCCTATAGCCGACATAAGCATAATGTGATTTTCGATTTTGATATGCATTTCGGTTTGTATGAATATTTTGTGATCTAGATGCATTAATGTGATATGAATGTTGCGTATGCATCATTGGTTTCCTTTCATATCTATATGGTATATGATTATACTTTGTATGCGATGAAAAAGGAGTACGATGAGATACAATGGGTTGTGCACTAGACATCTTCTTAGGCTACGTATTTGCATACGGTTTCTCAGATGAAGATAAAATAAAATTTGTTGACTTGTTTTGTACTTTATTATCTTCAACGTATCCTCATCCGGTTTTATCGCTTTCATGCTTTTGGGAGGAAATGAGGCGATCTGGCATGCTTGTATCCGAATCGAATTGTTTTACGGTCTTTTCTAAATCTGCATTTCTTCACTTCAAATTTGAAATCTCGGCTTTCATTTCATTGTTTTCAGATTTTAATGATGAAGGCTTTAATGCATTAATCATGCAAGACGACTTTTCTTTTGAGTTGTTTAATTGAGATACAAGGTTCGTGTTAGAAGATTCTAACAATTTCTTGTCTTCAATCAACCGTTTCTTTTCTTTTGCAAGAGTCTTTGTAAATTTATGTAATTCAAGATATTGACTAAATAAATCATCATAACAGAGTTCAGAATCAGAATCAGAATCAGAACATACCTCGTTTGATGCTTTGGATGCAAAGCATACTTGTGCCATTTCTTCTTCGGTTTCATTAGTCTCAGAGTCAGAGGAGTCACTCTATGGGATGCTTTAAGGGCTCTTCTCCTTCATTTAGGTTCTGAGACTGGTCTAGTTTTTGTCCGATCCTTGTCATGGTTTTTATTCATTGTTTTGTCCTTGTTTGGGCAGTTATAAGAGATATGTCCAAGTCTTCCACAAGTATAACACTTAACATCTTTATCATTGTTCTTTCTATGGTTCTTAGATGACATATCCTTAGGTTCATTTTTAAACGACTTTCTCATGATCTTTCTTAATCTTTTAACCAACGTGATTAGATCATCATTATCGGAATCTGTATGACTATCATCTACGCGTTCAGAAGAGGTAGAGACGTATTCATTTGATTTAAACGCTATATTTCTATCTTGTTTAGAAGTTGATCCGGCAATTTCTCAAAGTGAGTTTGTTTTCATATACCGTTAGTGATCCGATCAATTCCTCCATTTTTATCGATTTTGTTTCCTTACTTTCTTTGATTGCCATCACTTTGGGATCCCATTCGGATGGGAGGCTTCATAGTACCTTTTGTACCTTTTCCTATGTAGAAAATGCTTTTCTAAGAATCTCAAGGGAATTGTAAATGTTAGTCAAGCATAAACCCATATCAACAAAAGATTCATTAGGTAATAACTTGAAAGATTCAAGAGTAGGCATAAGCATTTTTATTTTGGATTCTTTAACTTGGCTAGTACCTTCATGTTTCATTTCAAGAATTCTCCACATCGCTTGGGCACTAGAGAAATTTGACACATAACTCGATTCGCTTTTACTTAAACCATTTAGAAGGAGTTGCATAGCCTTAGCATTCATACTTAATCTCTTTTTATCGTCTACGGTATATTCTTGCTTAGGTTTTACGATTTCTAATGTAACGCCATCAATCTTAGTTATTTTACACGGAATAAAAGGACTGTCTTCAATGATGTACCATAAGTTTATATCAATAGCCATAAAGAAAATTTTCATTCTAAGTTTCCATTGCATAAAAGGCTCACCATCGAAAAGAGGATGTATTATGCTTGACATTCCTTCTTGCTCGATTTTATAACTAGTGGATGCCATCTCATAAAGATCGTTGAATCTTCTTGTAGTGAGTGAACCTGGCTCTAATACCACTTTTAGAACATGTATAGCACCACTAGAAGGGGGATTGAATGGTAGGTGCAGAAAAAATTTGTTTTTAAAACTTTTTGTTATAAATTACCCACTTCTGAAAATAGATTCTGTTTTCAGATCCGGTATTTGATTAACTAGATGATCAGGTTATAGACCTCCCAAAATCGTGAAATTTGGTGACAAATTACTTTCAGATGTTATGTATATGTCATAAAAATTTCATATTAAAATTCAAAGTATAATGCCTTGAAAACCGTTTTTACTCATATTGTGTCGATCTGCCAGAAACTGTTCCTCAAAATGAAAAATTTATTTCTATTAATTTACAACTCCAAATGATCTAAAAATTTTATTATATGACCCTTACGACATTTACTTTAAAGGGTTGAAATTTTTTTTCAAAATTCCTTTGGCAAGTATGTCAATCACGTTTATGTTCTCAACCTTTGCAGATCTGAAAATCAGATTGCACTAGTCTTAGAACTATTAAAGTTTGAATGACTTATACTTATCCAAATGTGATGAACTTGTGCCAAATGAAAGCTAAGACCTTCGTCTATGTTTCTAAAAAGTTTGGTGATTTTTGAAAAATGTTTTCTATTTTTACCGTGGCTAAGAAAACGATACAAAAAACATGAACTGAAATTAAAAGTGCTGAAAAGTAAGAACTCCTAGAATTTTATACTGGTTCAGTTAAAACAACCTACTCTAGTCTTCGTAGACACCTTACACAGTTTTCTATAAACATAAAAAAATCTTACCACAAGGGTGACTGCAGTTGAATACCAACTCCACCCTTTTACAGTCAAGCAATCAAACAAACCAATCATGAACACCACCACCATCGAATGAAGGCTTGATCCCACCTTGATCAATCTTTTACAAGAAATGAACTATGTGGGCGGTATGATCAAAGCCTATATAATGTATGAAATATAAGAATAATAAGATTGAAGCTAAGAAGAAGAGAAAAAAAGGAAGAAAAAGAGAGTAGTCTTGCTTTTTGCACTTGTAAGAATATCAATGTTTGCTTGCATTGTCTTTCACCATCTTCTTCTTTTTATAGCTTTGTGGCCGCCCCTTTAGGGTTATTTCTTCCTTGAGAATTATCTTGAATGCCCTTGGAAGATTTTCTTGTGTAAAAGATAACACAATCTTGCTTACTCGGTGCAATATGATTGGAGGGATGAGTTATCTTTGCCTAGTTGTCACTTGTTGATTAGCCATCATTAATCCACCTTGGTACACTTTAAATGAGCTAGAATTTTTTCAAAAAAATCTGAAAACATGTGCTCAAAATCAAAGTGAATAACTACCATATAATCACAATTAAATCCCCTTAATTTTTGGAAGATAATTGAAGACAAAAACATGCAAAAAAGGCCAGCTCCTTAAGACATGTGCTGAAATTTTCATCATATGTTTCTTTTGAATTCTTTCCTTATGTGTTGTCCCCTTCCATGTCACCAATCTTGTGTGACATGTCCTCCACCAATTCAAGTGCAATAACTCCACCTAGCCTCCAGGAATGCTGACAATGGCGTGTGATAGGAGGCTGCATGTGCTGAAATTTTCTTTTGGTAACCTTTGTCAAATAATGCATAATCTTCACACATAAGTGGTAAATTATGATCAGCCTTAATTTTAATTTTCCAGAACACTTTAACATGTCTTGAATGTGTAAAAAATGTCTAGTTACATGTTACATCAATGCCAAAAATGTTCCATGTGTATAAGTTCGTAGAAAACTGAATTTTCTTTTTCCGATTAATTTCAAACTTCTTACACATGTAATATATATTATCTCACACATAATATACATAAAATGAGGTGTATATTCAGCACCAATGCTGAGTAGAAAACGTCCCATGTGTCAAAATAGGATTAAGTTTGAATTCTCCACAAATCTAGGCTAAATTGTGGGTGATTTGTGTGTGCAAACATGGTATGACCTTGTGGCTGATTGTAACACGTGGATCACAAAATTTTTGAATAATTTTGATGTATATAGGCTGTTCATCTTTATATGGAAAGTACGTGACATGTTGGTGAAGTTTCGGTAGTCAACCGATACGACAATTTTCGGTTTATTACCTTGTAACATGTCGTTATAATTTTAACGTCACCATGACTTATATCATATGATCTAAGACCTTAATATACTCATAAATATGAGGTGCATATAGTGGTGTGACATCGAAGTACGTTTATAATATATGTGACGTGTCATGGTATATCGAAATATAAGTATATAGTGCCTTTAAAAAAATATGAATATATACATATATGTAAATGGCATGTGAAAGGAATGGGATGGGGAGACTTTCCATTTCAAATTTGTTGCCATATAGCTCTCTCCAAATATGTCTTCATTTAGTGAACTAGTTAGTTCATTAACTTAAGCACTTCACTTAATGAACTAATTTAATTCATTAATTATGGCACCTGAAAATAGTATAAAGACAACAAATGTTTGCCATATGATGTAAGCTTTAATGTTTCATGGGTCGTTAGTACAGAAACATTATATATAAACGTGTAAAGCACTTTTATCACATAAATATGTCAAGTAAAATTTATTCATGCATTTCGTAAGCATGTAACATTTAAATCATGCATTTGTAAATCACTCAAACTCTTTAATCAACCGTGTATACTCAAAAAGATGATGTGTATATGGTTGCTTGACGTTGACGTATGTGTCGATGAATTGCCGGGATAAAAAAGTATAGCTTGTCGTATTGAAATATATATATATTTTTTTAATCAGAAATGATATTTATTATGAAAAAACCTCACTTATGGCGGAGGAATACCTTATTACAATATGTATGTATCATCGTAACTAAAAAGATAATGTAAAGATGTAAGGATGGCTATTCTCCAATCATGCATGATTTGCCGCATTAAAACCTTGCCAAGTAAAACCACCCTTGTGGATAAAACCTTGCGAAGGAAAAAGCATACATATTTGCATCATTGGAAGAATAGCATATAACATGATATGTGAATACATCATATGAAAACATGTGATAAAACAGTCAATACGCTGCTAAGTTGTATGAATCCCATCTTGGTCATCCGTGCTAGCATGGCGAAAGTGTTGTACCCCAACAACCATGTACTTGAAACTATGATTAAGTGACGGAATGAAAACGATGATTTCCTTAAGTGCACGTTACTTAAGCCAACTTAACACTCTTTACTTAAATACTTTTGAGATGATACTAAATAATTAAATAAGGGGCTTTCAAGAAAGTGATACATGAAATATATGAACAATACATACCAACATATAGGTATGTACGTGTATAGGATATATGCGTAGGAAATGTATATGTACATATATGCGTGTATATAGGAAAATATATGTATATATATATACAACATAAACACATATGGGCGCATGTATATATTGTCATGAACACGTATATATATATATCTATTATATATATATATATATATATATATATATATATATATATATATATATATATGCAAAGATACATATGTATATGTATAAAGTACATATAGGCGTGTATACATGTGTATATGTGGATACATGTACACTAATATATGTTTTAGGTGACATGCACATTGTACATCCTATTATATATACATACATATGCTAATCTTGGAATGCAATAAAATAAAGAAAACAATATAACACATGAATTAAAGCAAAATACAAGAAAAATCAAAATTTGCCCCAAGAACCCCCTAAAATTCGACCAAGCCCCCAAGAGGTTCTAGAATCCTCTTGATTTTTCAATCCATTATTAGAATTTAAAATAGCTAAATTAAAACCATGAAATAATAAGCATGAAAAGGAAATGGATAAAATAATACCAAGCATGCAAGATAAGGGACAAAAAGCTAGTCAAACACCAAAGACCAAGACTCCTTGTCTTGTGTTTTCCCCTCCCTCCTTGACCTTGAAAAAATCGGCCCCTCCCCTTACAACCCTAGTAGTTTTAAATTTTTCAAGACAAACCTCAATTCATCTTGCAAATTCCTCTCAAGCAAGCCAAGCAACACTTAGCAAAATTCTATTCCTCCACCATCACCAACATTCGACCATCTCCCCTTGGAGCCAAGCAATCAATTCAAGCTTCATCTTCAAGACTCAAGAAACATCTAGGTAAGTTTTGTTCCAAGCTTCCTTAAGTGAATTCTTATTTTGGTAAAGAATGAAGCTCACATGAATCATTCCATTCACCTCAAAACCGTGGCATCCATGGCTCAAGTATGTGAAATCCATCAACTTTCTTAGGAGGTGACATCTTGAAGTGCTTGAATCTCCATTCCAAGCTCATTTTGGTAAGATGCTCTAGCCTCAAATATATCCAATTTCCTCTATTGAATGAAGACTAATCTTTTCCTTCCATTTCCCCCTAAAACCGTATGCTCAAGGAAGGAGGAGAAGGATTTCAACTCAACTCACTCCATAACCAAGCAAAGACAAGAGCTTTAGCTTGAAGAGGCAAGTATACAATGATCTCTCATGATTTATTTAAAGAGTTAGTGACTTGAATGCTTAGAGGTCCTTAAGATTTGATCTTTAGTGGAATATTCTAAGTTTAAGATTATTTCTTAGAGATTCCTTAAGAACAATGCATTTCATGTGGCTTATTCTCTCAAAGATGGAATCTTTTATTACATTCATTTAGTTACAAGGCTTTTTTGAGATGATTTAAGGTGCAACTAAGTAAGTCTAGGCAAGTTTGGTTCTTGAATGAAATTTGAAAGGTCTAAGAAAAGCATGCATGTGAAAGATAAGAGTTTTATGAAGTTATGTGCAAGATTGGTTTAAGATGACCCTTGAATGTGATTGCATGCTTGAATATATGTTACAAAATGAGGTTAAGGTACCACCTAGGTTTCGGCTCTAAGGAGGGAAGAGAAGGTGAGTAGTGTCTTTAAGGAAGAACACTTGTTTCGGTGCATAGATGATACTTGCTTAAAATACTATCTACAACTGTTTGGTATATGGAAAAAGTGACCTTATAATGAGCATGCAATCTGGACATTTATGTTACAATAAGGTGTAAGTGGTAATCAATAATATATCTCATAAGAACAAGATGAATGGTGGACCTTTGACTTGAACCAATGACAAGATATCAAACTACTGGAGCTAGGCAGAATGGGATGGCATTTTCAACGGCCTAAGAACTGACCTTACAGACCTTCAATGAATCTAATTTTTGGTACCATGTTAGCCATATGAGTGTAGCACAAGTGAGAGTTGGAATTTCGTTAAAATAAGTTACAGATTATGTTTAATAAAATATTTAGCAGAACTGCTCCAGTTAGAAATTCTGGAGCTGGGCAGAATTGAGCACTAATTTCAACGGCTTAAAACAGGACCTTTTAGACCTTCAATAAATCTGGTTTTTGGCACAGAGCTAGCCCCATGTGTATAGCAGAGCTTAGAGTTAGAATTTCGGTAAAATAAGTTATGGTTAATTTGTAATAAACTAATTGGTGAGACTGCTCGGGCTGTAAATTCTGGAACATGATAGAATGGTGTAACATTTTGAATGGCTTGAAAAGAGATCTTGTAGATGTTCAATAAAGCTGATTTTCAGTGTGGGGACAGCCTTGTGTGTATAGAAAATGTAAAGGTTAGAATTTTGGTAAAAGGAGTTGTGGAATATTTTTAATAAAATAATTGGTAAAGCTGCTCAGGCTGGAAAGTCTGGAACTGAGCAGAACAGAACATCTTTTTGATTGACTCGAAAAAGGACCTTGCACTAGTTCAATAAAGCTGATTTTTTGCATGATAATAATACCAAGCATGCAGTGAGTACTCCATCTGGAATTAGGGTAAAACAAGTTTTGGATTAATTTTAATGATTTAATTGGTAACACTGCTCAATGGGAAGTACTGGAGCAGAGCAGAAATTAAGTAACGAGTTAATGGACTAAAAAACGAATCTTAGGGACATGCAAATGGGCTATTGTTTGGTAGGATGTTAGTCTTACATGTTTATGACATGTAAGAGTTGGAATTTTGGAAAAAGAATTTATGGTTTCGCCACAATTGAATTTTTAGTAAAATGGGTCAGTCCAGTTTCAGCACATGATCCGTTTCAGAAAAATGATTAAATGAACCCTTTATGGTTGTTAGATTGATCCGGAAATTTTATCGTAATCACTTAAGACATAAATGAGTAAGACCATGTAAACTAATCTGGATGGTCTTAACGTTTTGATGGGTAATTACGAGCCTAAAGTGGATGTACTAAAACTGAAAATTTGGAATGAACAGGGGATTAACTATAAAAGGCCCCATTTGATGGATTTCGATCTATATACACGGTTTGGGCTCATGAATATTAATCCCTAGGGAGTGTATTATACTTTCCAGGTTATGGTTCCAATAATTAAGGTTTGGAGGTCTCAAAAGCTAAGGTAATGTGGTGATTATACCGCATAATTCAGCATGCGCACTCGATAATGATTGGATGACTTAAGGACTATATTCGTCTTAGGAAGTTAGGAAAAGTTTATGACATGTATCTAAGATCTCACCAAACGTATTTATGACAAAAGATAATGGAAATGGACCTATTTGGTTAGCTTAACCGCCCATGAACACGAAGTAAAAGTCTGGAAATATTTAGTTTCCGAAACCATGCATGTTAACATGTTATAAGGAATACATATTATTATTCACGTCATGACTTGCATGGCATATCATTCCATTTATCATGCATGTCCATATGTCACATGAATCTGATTTTATGAATTTTATGCAAGCAAGTCTTTTCAAGTGAAAATGTTTTCAGTTATGCATGAAAAGTTTTTATGGTCCCATTTTTCAAAGAAAGCTTCATGATTCCTTTGCCGGCCAAGCAAGCGAATAACCCGACTCCAGACCTAGGGTTAATTGGTCTGTTGACATGATATGTTTTGGACCCGTTCAGATCCGGGGTTAATTGATCTGATATCTGTTCTGGACCCGTTTAGATCCGGGGTTAATTGATTTGATATCTGTTCTGGACCCATTCAGATCCGGGGTTAATTGATCTGATATCTTTTTTGGACCCGTTCAGATCCGGGTTTAATTGATCTGATATCTGTTCTGGACCCGCTCAGATCCAGGGTTAATTGATCTGACACTCCGTTTTTATGACACGTTATCTTATGGGGCCAAAATGATGTTTTGACATGACATGGCATCATGCATTGCATCTTGCATAACTCACGATCATGAGGACATGTTGCATGTTACAACTAATGGTTATAAGTTATTATTGGTATAGTATTACCTAAAAACATGCTTAAGTCGAACGTCAAGCAAGCTCAGGATTTAAGATCAGGTATGAATTACGATTATTTGAGGTTTTCGGGGTAATACATTCATGTTATGATTCTTTACGTATTTCATGGTAGTTTATTGTATTCTTGCTGGGTGATTTTTATCGCTCACACTATATTTTTCCCCAGAGCCAGATAATGCCAAGATAGAATGAATCGAGGATGAGCCGAGGGTACCTTATCCACAGGCGAGGAATATGAAGGAAGCTAAGCTTAAAGACTTTTGTGCAGCGAAGACGTTTGTATTATAAACTATGTTTGAACTCTCAGAATTTCGGTGATGTTATTTTGTGGGATAGTTACTTTGGGAACTTAGTGATATAGTAATGCATGTTTAATTTGAAAAGTTTTAATTCTGCCGCAATTTTACTACCATGTTAAATGTTAGCTTATGTTATGGGTTTTCGCATGTTATGCATGACGCTTTGTACTCTCCTTAGTGAAGTACGGCGGGTGCACCGAATCCGGACGAGGCCAGACGCAGGGCGCTACAGAAAGTGTGGCAAAGTGGTATCCGTGCATATAATACCACGAATATGGGTTGGCAATGAGGCAAGCGTTGTGTAGTAGGTCGTTGTGGAATATGACATTGATTGTTGTGAAAGAAAATGTGCAGCTTGATTGACCTCCCTTGGAGCATATATGATCGACATAGACAGCTGATGAAGCAACGAACGCAGGTGATGTAGGTTACGGAGCTAGTGGACCCGTAGTATCTACCAGTTGGACTAACTCCAAGCAATCAACCTCTACCATGGGTCTTCCTAAATTAGCCACATATTGGATAATCATGTCTAAGTGGGATGGACAATGCGTGTACAAATCTTCCCTCTGCATCTCTAAGAATATCCCCGCCTCCAGCTGTAGAACATCCCACCACTGCATCTGTATTAAGTTTGAGCCTGCCTGACGAAGGAAGACTCCAACGCACTACTCTTATGTGGCTTGATCGCAGGGGTGGAGACAATCCCATAGTGATTAGCCGTTTAATGGAGCAAGCTGTCTTCGTGCCATTTCTTGATTTTGTCCATATGTATATATCATTTTTAATGGCCCGAATGAGTATATTTTGTGACCACCCAGTATCATCGTAAGTCACTGCAGCATATGATTTCCATATATTCCATAAAAGTATCCCCACAAAGATTTGGTGGATTTCTCCCAAGAAAGAGTTTGAAGCTATCATCATACCGACAAGACATATGATCTCCATCTGGAGGGAGATGGTATTGTGGTGTCCAATAAAGAGTGGAAGTAATCCCAGACTACACGGATTGCATTGCATGAATAGAAGATGTGATTTGTCGAAGCAGAATCCTGGCGGCAAAAAGGACATATGGTGGGCAGAATGTGTAAGAAATGGCAAAGTGTATCCGGTAGGGGCAGTGCGTTATTAAACAATCTCCAAAGGAAGACTTGAACTGCTGGGCGTTGGTGTTTTAGCCAAATATATTTATGTGAACTTTGACCGAGTTGGGCGAATAAGATCATAGGAGTTGGATAGTAGAAAACGGTCAGATGCAGTTGGCCAAAGTGGCATGTTGTTAACCCATTGCGTCATTGATATGCACCGATGATGAATTGAACATATTCGGTGCCAACCAGGTGAATCATATAAGCATGGATTAAAGTCACCTCTGCTTCCATATCGCATGTGCATATACTGTCCCCAAAGATTCTGGGAATGATAGAACCACCACCACAGCTTGCAAGAGAATGCATCTTGGACATCCTGTAGTGATCTAATTCCAAGTCCTCCCTCCTATTTTGGATAACAAAGATTCTTCCAAGATACCCAGTGATGGCGATGTGAACCCCAGAGAAAAGTGGCAAACCAGCGTTGTAAAGAAGCTATTATACTCTGAGGGAGTTTTGAACCTGCCATGAGATGCAACGGTAGGGATGATAATATCGAACGAATTAAAACAATTCTACCTGCCATTCCCAGCAGCTTCTGTTGCCAACCTCCCAAGCGACTATCAACATGATGAATAAGATCTTGGCAATGAATAGCCCAAGTAATTCCCTTATGTAAGTAAGATCCCAGATACTTCATTGGTAAAGATGATTGCTGCATATCTAGGAGACGTAGAAGCTCTTGACGTTGCCTGACTCCTATATGAGTCGAGAAACAAATTGTACTTTTATGCCAATTGACTGCCTGACCTGAGACTTTTTCATAAGATGTCAAAAATCTTTTAAATCGTATAAGATTGGTCCTGCCTGCTGTTAAAAATACCAACAAGTCATCTGCATATGGCAAGTGCGATATCACTAGGGGCATGCGGCCCATATGGGATGGAGTAATGAAAGTGGTTGATACTAAATGTTTCAATCTTCTACTGAATGATTCTGCTGCAATAATGAATAGGAGTGGTGAAAGAGGGTCTCCTTTCTTAACACCACGGGTTGGGCGAAAAAATCCGCATAGGATTCCATTAATGAGAAGGGAAATTTGTGTACCCTCTAGGTGATTCATGATCAGCTTCGTAAAGTGACTAGAGAAACCAAACCTGTCCAAAACATAATGTAAAAAAAGTGCCATTTTACCCTGTCGAATGTCTTTGCCATATCAAACTTATCAAAGTCTTACCTGGCCGTGGCCCTTTGTCAAACCAGTGGATAATCTCATTTGACAATAATACTTGCTCTGCCGTAACTCTTCCTTTTTGGAAACCAGCTTGTTCTGGGGAGATTAGGCGCGGAAGAATGGAGTTGAGTCTGTTTGATAAAATTCTGGTTTGTATTTTGCTCATAAAACTCGATAGTGCTATGGGGCGATAGTCTGCAAACATGCGCTGTGACTGTCCTTTAGGAAGTAGTATGATCATTGTGGGAGACATGGCTCGCGGAAGGGGAAAGCCAAGGAAGTATTCCTGGATAGATTTATGGACATCAAAGGCTATTACATCCCAACATATACGAAAGAACCATCCATTGTATCCATCCGGACCTGTTGAACTATTTGGGTCCAATTCCCAGACTACCTGCTTGACTTCACTTAGCGAAGGAATTTTTGTAAGCATTTGGTTATCATCATCCGTAACTAACCTGGGGTACTTTGAAGAAAATCAGTAACGTCCTCAATAGATTGAGCAGTAAACATGTGTGTGTAGTACTCAATGGTTGTTGCACTAATAGTCTCTTGCGCATCACAAAGAGTTCCATCCTCCTTGTATATACTGTGTATAGCCTGACGTCGACGTTTTTCCTTGACTAGTGTATGATAACATCTCGTATTGGCCTCACCCTCTTTTAACCATTTGACACAAGCCTTTTGTTACCAATATGCCATTTCTTAGGATGCAACATGAGATAATTCTGCCTGAGACTCATAGTAAGCTTGCCTCGCCTCTGTGGTGGGTGATGGATCATAGGCTTCTTCCAATATACGTGTATTTTGTTCTGCATGTTTTAGTTTGTTGAATATGTTCCCAAACACAGTCTTGTTCCAGTGAGATACATCCTTTTTGAAGCGCTTTAGCTTATGACATAAACCTCTCATTCCTCCTACTGTAGGATAGGACTCCCAAGTAGTACGCATAAATGTATTAAAATCCGGATGGGAAGTCCATATATTCAGAAAGCGGAATCGCTTTGGGCCATCAAATTCTGTATTTGCACATTATATCAACATAGGGCAATGATCTGATGTGGTTCGACTAAGGTGTGTCAAGCGAACAGATGGAAAAAGATCATAAAACGGTTCATTACAAAAGGACCAGTGCAAGCGTCTCCACACCTGTCCTAATCCACGCCCACCTTGCCATGTATATTTAGTTCCAACATGTGGAATAACATGCCAATCTCCATATTGAGTCATGTCATTAAAATCTGCCAGCGCTGATAAAGGTCTGGAGGTTCCTTTATGGTAAGTAATAGACAAAAAAGTATTAAAATCTCCAAAAATCAACCAAGGGTCATGTGATGAATCCGAGTGTTGGCGAAGAGAAGACCATAGGTGTTGTCTATCCGCTACTGTGTGTTTCCCATAAACACAAGAATGCCAGAAAATCTTGCCAGAAAGTTGTAACTGAAGACACAAATGGGTTACCTACTCTGTATGTACAGAAGATAAGAGTGATAAGCTGTTTTGATTCGAAAAGCACCAAGCACGTCCATCGTATACATTTAACATCGATGAAAATCCCAGCTGAATACGAACCCGCTCCATGCTAGTAGACGATTGCTGCGGTTCAATAATGAATAGAAAATGTATAGAATGTTGATGAAGCAGTAATCTAAGCCTAGAAAGGGAGGTGCGTAAGCCCTGTAAATTCCATGTGAGTATATTCATTGTAAGTGATGGGGTTGTGAGCTTGAAGATCTAGTAACACTGCGAGTAACCATATGGCGAGGTGGGCGAACAATCTGGATGTTAGGTCGACGTTTCCGTAGTCGTATGCATGGCACATAACCAGCATCCTGTGCCTCATCTAACGGTTGAGTTATACGCTGCAACAGTTCCTGATCAGAGGTGAAGTTTTGTCTTTGCTTCAACTTATTGCCCCATATATTTGAAATGGCATTGTATTCCTGCTGAAGATCTTGTCGTTGCAGTGATTCATTTTGACTATATATGATAGGTGGTTCCTCGTTGTCTGATACGGCCTGAAAGTTTTGATGTTCTAGCGGCGGCTCTAAGTTATCTGCTGATGCATCCTCTATAGAACGGCCTAAGGCTGCCAAATCTTGAATGTTGGAGGGAATGGCCTCTTCTGATGGTGAATGTATACGCACTTCTGGTGACAACGCATCTTTGGTGGGCTGTTTCTGGCTATTTGGTTGCGCAGGAGGGATCTGTGGAGACTCGGACGTCATAATTGGATTGTCATTTGCTTCTATATTTATAGGGTCAGGGCATGCTGTTTGTGGGGTGTGTGTCCTTTTGTTTGCGCCTCCATTGCTTTTATGAGACGGGCATATCTGGCTGGATTGTCTGCTTCCCACAACCATCCTTGTTATGACCCAAAATACTGCATTTGTCACAGTATAGTGGCACATCTTCATAAACAACAGTTTGAAAGTGATGATGATCTACACACTGAATGTGTAACTTTGATGGTAACTCCTTTGAAACATCTACTCCAACACAAACTTTGCTACGGATGGGCACAGGATTTTTTGACTGGCTGCATCTGATCTAATGGGAGTTCCAACCATAGAGACAATAGCAAACAAAGCCGGTTGTGTGTGAAGGTACACAGGTAAACCCAGCAACGATAACCAAACTGGCACGATAGGTGCATCATATCGTGGATCAAAATCATATGTATATTTTGTGATACGCATATGGTATCCCAAGATGTTCCATGATCGACGGCAAAAGCATCTATTGTAATCTTCTTCCTTTTCGAAACGTAATAAAACGTGAGTTTTGTCTAACAAGCGTGCATGAACATTACCTGCAAATCCAATGCGATCGAGCATTTTCTGCAGTGCAACCATTCCCGGTCGGTCGTTACAAAATGATCCGACCAATGTATATCGTGTAGGATCTACAAGGCACCACTAGAAGGGGGGGGGTTGAATAGTTGGTGTGGAAAGTGTGGTTTTTAAAATTGTTTTGACTCAAGAACTCAACTTCTGAAAACAGTTTCTGTTTTCAGGACCAGTTTTAAACCGTTTTCAAAACTAGGTTGTAGGTCTTCAAAAATTCTGAAATTTTGAGAGAACTTAGCCTCAGATTTTATGAGTGTCTCCTAAAAATTTCAGATTTAAATTCAACCTCTAACCCCTTTAAAAATCGTTAGTGGTCAGATTGTGCGAATCTGCCAGAAACGGTAGACTGATTTCAAAAATTAATTCCTATTTGTACGTAACTCCAAATGCTCTGAAATATTAACCACTAACCCCTTATATGTTATATTTAAATGTTTTGTAACAGTTTTGAAAATTGCTTTTGGGAAGTTAGTCAAATACGATCAAAGTCTCAACCTTTGCAAGCCTGAAAATCAGACTGCACTAGTCTCAGAACTTTGCACGTCTGGGTGACTTATACTTGTCCAAAAGGGTTGAAACTTGTGCCAAAAGAACCTTAAAACGTGTGGCTATGTTTCTTGAAAGTTTAGTAATTTTTGAAATTCGTTTACTATTTTTACGGACGTGATTAAAAATAGAAAACAGTGCTGAAACAGAAAATCAGTGCTGAAAGTAAATGACACAAATAATTTTATACTGGTTCGGTTATAAACAACCTACTCCAGTCTTCGAGGGACACCTTCCTCGGTTCACACTAATCACACAACACAAATACACGTTACACAGGGTTGATGGAGTTACACACCAACTCCAACCCTTTACAAACCTTGTATGATGAATACAATACGCACGAACACCACCACCTTGCAAGATTGAAGATTGATCACACCTTGATCAATCTTTTACAAAGATAAAGAATGTGTGATGGGCTAAGATAATCCTATTCAAGAATATGAATGTAAGTACAATAGGCTTTTAGGAAAAAGAAAGAAAGAGAGTGTAGAAGAAGAAGGCTAGAACACTTTTGATCTTTGAATTTGCAACTCTTGTTGTTGTTCTTGTTTTGCTCTTCTTTCTCCTTTTTAACAAGTCTTCGCCGCCCCCTTTTGGTTTCTTCCCCTCTTGAAAATTATCTTGTAAGTCCTTGGGAGAATATGTGGCATCATTGTGACATGATCTTGCTTACTTGGCACCTCCTTATCGGATGATCATTTAACTTTTGCTTACTTGGCACTCATTGATTGGTTGAATGTTGTCATCACTTGATGACTAGGAAAATCTGAGAATAACACTTAAAACATGTGCCAAAATCATCATAAAATAGTTGCCATAATTCACAAGATTATCACCCAAAATTAGCTAGGCAAATAACTCCAAATGGGCATGAAAAATATGGCCATGATGGCACTTTACATGCTGAAATTTCAGCCTGTGAAACATTTGTATTCTATTCAAAATGTTGCCAAGTTTGCTTTGATTTATTTCTTGAAATCAAAAGATAATTCAATCACCATTCAGTATACAATATTCTCATCATGTATGGAATAAAAACTAGACCCCAATGTGACCTAAAAATCGGCCACTATGCATTACACATATGCTGAAATTTTTAGCATGTGTGATATTAAAAATATCACCATTTTAATTTCATAATCAATTCAAAACATTACCATAACATCCTCAATTAATCCTCATGATTCAAGATGGTAAAGTATGGTTCATCAAGAGTTAAAATTCGGCCATTGTAAAGCACACATGCTGAAATTTTCAGCATGTGTTACAAATGTGACATTGTTTGAAATGTTACCTTTCGTAGCTCCTTCCTTTATATCACCAATTTTGTATGGCTCATTCTTGACCAATCCACATGCCAAAAAGGCTCCACATATGCTCCAACTCATCTTGAATAGGCGTTGGAATGAAGATAAGACATGTGCTGAATTTTATTTTTGCAAACTTTGCAAAATAGTGCACATTTAATAATACACACATGGTGTATTCCAATCAGCCCTTAATTTAATTTTTCTAGAACACTTTGAGATGTATGCCATATGTAAAAATTGTCTAGATACATGTCGTATGATGTGCCAAAAACGTTCCATGTGTTGTGTACGTAGAAAACCGAATTTTCGATGTTTATCGATTACCCGATTTTTCTCTAATTAAATTCCAACTTTTTGCACATGTTATGTATATTATGTTACACATAATATACATAATATAAACTTTAATATTCAGCTCATAAGTCTGATTAAAGTGGCGCCTAGACATGTGAAAAAATTGAAATTGGAATTTCCACAATTTGGTCTTAATATGGGGTGATTTGTGTGTGCCAACATGGAATGATTTTATGGCTGTGACCATCATCATACCCACGAAAATTTTAAAGATTTTTGAGGTGTAGGGGCTGACCATCTATTTACGGCAAGTACGTGACACATTGGCGAAGTTTCGGTATTCGCCCGATACGACAAATTTTGGTTTAGAACCTTTTAACGTGTCATATTTAATTTGTCATCACCATGACTTATATCATATGATATAAGACCTGAATATACTCATAAATATGAGTTAAGTATGGTGGTGTGACGTTAACGTGCGTACGTAAAATATATAACGTGTCGATAGTACATTGTAATACATGTGTATGTGCCTTTTTCAAAAATTCTGAAAATATATATATTTATGCATATATGGCCGTGTATATGTGTGGTAAATGAGGAGGAGAAGACTTTCCTTTCTTGGTCTTGTTGCCTTTGTGCCTTGTCCAAATGTTGCTTCCTTTAATGAACTACTTAGTTTAATTAACTAAGTACTTCACTTAATGAACTAGTTTAGTTCATTAATGGTGGCACCTGAAAATAGTATAAACACAACAAATGTTTGCCATTTGATGTAAGCTTTAAAGCTTCATGGCTCGTTACTATGGCAACATTATATATGAATTATATAAAGCAAGTTATATGCAATATATCATGCACATTTATTCTTGCACATTTTTAAGCACATTTAAATCATGTATTTGAAAATCACTTAAACCCCTTTTTCTCTACATATCGGAACGGCGATAGTAGCGTGGTTACTTCCCCCTCCTCAAAGATGATCGACAGACAACCTTTAAAGCATTGAGGGGGCTTTGGTTTTATGGCAGGCGGGTCTGCAGGAGGACCGCCAGTGAGAACAGAAAGAAAGGAGCGTAGTGCCGGGGCCGAAGGGCCCGGCGGCTGCATGGCGGATGAAGGTGATCGCAGATGATGGGTGTAGGGTTTCCGGCAGCTGCAGACCGTTTTTCATGTGTCGCCTCAATTAAAATGAAATCTAGAAATATATATATATATATTATGTAAAGCAATTTTATTGAAACTCCGCCACCATTTGAAACTCCTCACTTATGGTGGAGGGAACCATATTACATCAAATCCAAAAGTTAGCGTCATCATAGGTGAAAAGTGGATGAAGGAAAATAAGTATGCTCAACCTCCAGTCATATACGATATGCCGCATTAAAACCTTGTCAAGTAAAACTACCCTTGTGGATAAAACCTTGATAAAGGAAAAAAGCGTACATATTTATATGAGCGGATGGCTGAGAAGGTAATTTGTACAAGTATGCAAAAATGACGTAAACAGAAGTGGACCACTGGCAACCTCCAGCAGACATTGCCATATCGACCAATCCAGTTTAGCTCCCAGGTACGTTGACTCCAGTCACCGGAAATCGCAAATTTGCAGAAGCAGTTATCCAAAGATACAGTATAGTGAACATGCGAATAAAAAAAGATACATAATGTACATAATGCAGAAGAGACATACCAAGGTTGCCTATGCCAAATTTGGACATAGGCAACCCCCAAATGTAGACGCCAAATCATCTCGATACTCATAGACGGAAGTTTGGAAGAGAGGTATCCAAGAGCATGGTTCCTCGCCCTTCGCAGGGCAGAGAAGAGGCGGATGCGTATATACGTACTCCTGCGGCGCGTAGACCATAGCGTGCTAACTGATGCGCAGCTGTGTTTGCTTCACGCGGACAATAACTTATAGTAGATGCATTTAGGCATAGCAGCTGAATAGTCCTTTGTATATCCACCGAGCAAGAGCCAGTATATTGAGAAGGATTAGCAATCATAGCCAGAAGCATTCAGCAATCAGTTTCAACATGTAGACCATCATATGTCATGGCGTAAAAAAGAAGAGAATAGAGCAAAGCCATTAGTTCAGCTCGAACTGGTTGAACACTTGGCAGTGCAAAGCAAACTGCCGAAACAAAAGCGCCTGAATCATTACGCAACACAGCACCCGATGCTGCTCCGCTGTGACCAACTGCAGCATCCACATTTAATTTCATTCTACCAGAAGGAGGCAATTTCCACTGAATTAATCTGCGCCAGGAAACCTTTATATGTGGCGAAAACCCATGAGCAATTAAGTGAGGAAATGGCTGCACAAATTTACGACCTTGCACCGATGCGCACCAAGAATATATGTGCCTACGGACGCTATCAAATAGATGCTGATAGGAGAAGGTATTGTCACCAAACCTGATGGACGCATACTCCTTCCAAATCACCCAAAGCATGAGTGCAGGAATCACTGCCTGGAAGTGGCCCATCATGGTCGAAGGCGAGGCCTGACGCCACCAGCAAATCAAATAGGCTTGAATGGTGGACTGACGAGGTAAAGGAGTCGAAGCTAGCACAGCAAGCTCAACCCATAATGATTTGATTTCATTACATTGCAAGAATAAGTGATCTTTAGCCTCCGAATGCTGCAAACAAAAGACACACTGCGAGGGATATATTGTCTGCCATGTCCTAAGGTTGTTGGTGAGGGGCAACGCACCGGACCACAATCGCCACATAAATACTTTTGCACCCAGTGGTGAAGAAGACCACCATATGTATTTGGAAAACTGCAACATCGGATTGTCTGCATGAAGCAGTAGATAAGCATATTTAATGGTATATTTTCCGGTTGAGTCAGACTCCCAGGTCAGACCATTCGGTGATTCGCCAAATGTGCCTGCATGTAAGTATGAACATGACAGAGTCGTTTCCAAACTGCTGAATCATATATATGCGCATAAACTGTTGATCGTAGGTTGTATTTCGCTCGGCAGTAAGTGGCCCATAAGGAGTCTGACGTATGATACTTCCACCAGAGTTGGCCATCATACACTTGTTGAATATATTCAAGATTTCTAATACCTAAGCCGCCATGTTCTACCGGATGAAAAACATGCTCCCAAGAAACCCAATGATGTCGACCATTCCACAAGTAGCCATTTTCCGATTTAAAGATGTGATGACACTTTTAGGCAACCTGGAGCTTGCAATAAGATGAATTGGTAGTGTTGCCAGGACATGCCTGATTAATATTAGCCTTCCTGCCATGTATAACAACTTAGACGACCAAGAATTGAGTTTCATGTCAAAATGCGCTAAGAGTCCAGTACAGTAGGAAGATCTATTGACCCCGCGATACAAATAGGATCCAAGATATTTATAGGCAACACCGCCAATCGCATACCCAGTGTTTGAGCCACTCTTGACCTATCTACAGACTTTCCCACAACTAACTGACTTTGTGAAAATTGATTAATTGTCATGAGGCGGATTGATATGTATCTAAAAACTGGCGGAACCAATGCATATTTTGATGTTTGTCATTCATAAAAAACGATGAGATCATCTGCAAAACCCAAATGGGATATTTGTGGCGCCCACCCAACATTAAAACCACTTAACTCACCTGAATGAATTAGCGACTTAAGGCCGTGGGAAAAACCTTCTGAAGCCAATATAAATAACAAAGGTGACAATGAGTCACCTCGTTTAACTCCGCGAGTTACGGGGAAAAAGCCCACTGGCTTACCATTGATGAGAATGGAGCAACGCGTAGTGGCTAAGTTATTCAAGATAATCCTCACAAGTTTAGCATCAAAACCGAATTTGAGTAGAAGCTGCTGAAGATAGCTCCAATCCACTCTGTCAAAAGCCTTTGACATGTCTAATTTAACCATAATCTGACCACCATGTACATTCTTGTCTAATAAGTGAACCATTTCTTGAGCTAACAAAATATGATCTGTAATACCACGCCCCTTTAAAAAGCCTGCCAGCTCCGGAGAAATCAACCGTGGCAACAAGTTGGATAACCGTGATGCCAATAAACGCGTAATGATCTTGGCTGCAAAAGTTAGTCAAGCATATTGGCCGAAAGTCTGAAAATGATTGTGGATTTGAGACTTTAGGAATAAGTGTAATAAGGGATGCTGCAAGTTGGGTTGGGGCGTAACTCCAAGAAAGAATTCCTGCACTGCCTTATGTTCATGAGATTTATTTACTTGCCAAAATCTGCGATAAAAGGAACCTGGGAAACCATCTGGACCCGCCGCACTGGTTGGGCTAATATCCCATACAGCTTGCTGAACTTCTTGAAGATCTGGTATTGCAAGTAGTGTTGTATTGTCTTTATTTGTTAAAAGAGTTGGGATATATTGT
>AP025061.1:18863651-18972464 GCA_036186865.1 Eustoma russellianum
ATCGGAGGTCATGTCTGCGAGATTATCTACAGGATTAATGTTTTGATCAACACATGGATGGTATGAGGAGACAGCCGCCTGAATCATATCCTGCATAATTTCAGAAACCACATCAAATGCAGTAGGGTTGGGTATATGAGCTTCCTGCCAATCAGAATGGACTGGTATAATCTCACTGTCAGAAAGTGATGCTGGTTGCGGATTATATAGTATATCTACTATAAAGCTGTCATCAACTCCCTGGAGTCGAGAAATGTCTTGAGCATACGTGACTGCAGATGGTGCTGTTGCTACCAAATCCGGTGATAATAATTCTGGATTATCCACAGAGGCATGAACTTCAGTGGCATGGGAAGATTTTTTGGGTGTCCAACGCTTCTCCAGCACTTTTTGCATATTAGATGTGACTCCCTTTACTTGCTGAATGTCTGTGTTATCCTTGGGCTTGGATACTTCGAGAGGTTACACTAGGGTTCGTCCACATTCTGCAATTTTATGACCAAGTCTACAACATTTGGAATAATATGACGGCAGGTCTTTATAAATTACTTATTTATTAAGAACCTTGTTTAATGCGTGAATAAAAACTCGTGAGGGCAAGTCCTGCTACACGTCAATTTCAATGCACAAACGAGCAACAGAAAGCCGACGTGACTCCGCAGTCACAGTATCCAATTTCGTTGGAGTTCCCAACATATAGCCAATTTGCATCATGGCCGATTTTTGATGGAAGTGCAATGGGTAACCCTGGGAATGATACCCACACTGGCACGATCGGTACATCGACAGTAGGATCATATGTTGGCGTCCATTTAGAAACTCGCATGTATTTTCCTGCGATCATCCAGCTTTGTCTTTCAAAACATCGTAGATAATCTTGTTCATTTTGAAAATGCAGGATCACGTGTGTAGAGTCCAAGAGTCCCACTTGCACAGAGCCAGTAAAACCGATCCGATCAATGACTGATCGGATTGTGGCGATCGGCGGTTTGCCATACCAGAAAGTTCCCACTAAGGAGAATTTGAATGGTGCCGCTAAGGAGACAATCTCTTCCATCCGTAAATGATATCATTGGACTGCCCTTATACTTGTGAATAGGTTTGTTCTCAATGGGAGGGGCAGTCGACGGTTGAAAAAGGGCTGCGTAACTCTTTTTTGCAGCCAGCCCTGTAGGGTTTTCCGAATTTTGTTCCGCAGCCGCCATTGTCGAAGAAAAGATTCAGTTTTCCAGTATAGAATGAAAAAGGGGGAGAACTAGAGAAGGTAGAGATGGAAGGATGAAATCGGAGAAGAGCGGTCGGCATTAGCCGGACCGCCAGTGGTGTGCCGCCTCATCGCCAGAGTGCTTCATCATCTATATATATATATATATATATATATATATATATATTTAAATGAAGCCGCGCTTGTATTATTTAAAGATATCCTCCGTTGTGGTGGAGGGAAACCATATTACATCAAATGTATCATATGTAAAAGATAATGAAGTGAGCTTAAGATTGCTAACCTCCAATCATATACGATATGCCACAATAAAAACCTTGCAAGGTAAAACCACCCTTGTGGATAAAACCCTGGCGAAGGAAAAAAGCGTACATATTTATATGGTTGGATTTTATTGGCGAATGAATACAAAGGAGAAAAATAATGCAACAAAAGCAATGTGCTCCCATAGTCGTTGAGTCTCGCAATAGCATTGAGGATAGCAGCGCATCTGAATCCTTGAGTCGCAGCGAAGGGAAGCCCCATGTTGCCTGCGCTCATGCAGAACACATGCAACAGTAGCTCAGTCCAGCCAAATATCCACGGGCCGCAGCCCCAGGATTGAATAGTGAAGAATATATATATATATATATATATATATATAATATATATATATATATATATTTAAGTTATCTTCACAAGGGTATTAATTGCGCTCGGTTTTGCACTACTCTGATACAGCATTTTGATGACCATTTACATGGTTGGCATTCCCGTCTTCTCTCATCCGCGGGTCGTTTAGTATTATTGCGCTCCGTACTTTCTGCGCTTCCCCTTCATGTCATGGCTGCAGGAGGTTTGCCAAAGTCTGTCATTAAATGATTCACAGAAAAATGGCCACTTTTTATTGGGGGAATCTACATCACTGGGTTGCATGGTCCAAAATTACTCTACCAGTTGAAGAAGGCGGCTTGGGGATAAGGGATCTCAATGCATTACAGTAGGCATATTACTGCAGAATATGGTGCATATATCATAAACAAGATAATTTATGGAGTCGTTATATGCATGCAAAATATGGACGGAGGGGAGATTTTCAACCACGCCTACCGGATTCGCCAGTTTGGAAGCTCATTTGTCGCACTCAGAATGTATGTCTTTCGCAAATAGCAGGCGCGGATACGCATCTCACATGGCAACCCTCGCCTTCGGGGGAATTCACTCTAAAATCTGCTTATGATGTCTGTCGCCCATCTAGACCAACATTGCTCTCGGCTAAGTTCATTTGGTTTAAGCACCATTCACCATCCATAAAGTTATTGTGTGTGGCGATTATTCCATGCTGCCCTACCATTTGAAGATTATATTGGCATTTATTCTGCGGGCACGTCCTACGCAATGCCCCTTTTGCAAGCAGCACTCGGCTACGGTTGATCATGTTTTCTTGTATTGTTCATCAATTCGGCTATTATGGACGTTCTTTGCGGCGGAGTTGCAAGGCGTTTCCCTCACTTCTCTACTTTACGCCAATATTTATTGTCTTGGTGGTATCGCTCCTCCTCAGCTTCAATATTGGGGTTCTTAAACTAGTTGTCCCTGGGCATCTGTAGTACATAACATATGGCGTTGCTATGCTAGTTTAGGTGTATCGGGACCAGACATCCTTTTCTCTATCGGCACTCCGGGCTACAATCCATTTTGATATAGATATGTGTGTTCAGACACTTCACGGTTCCAAACTAGCCGCAGGGCCTCCCCTCCGATATCATGGATCCCAAAGGTTCGATCTCTGCGTCTCCAAGTGATCAGATGGCACACTCCTCCGTCAGGACGATTTAAACTTAATGTTGACGCCACTGTTGGACGGCCAATATGCTGCAGGCGGAGTCATCCTGCGTGACTCTAATGGTGCTTGTGTGCGTGCCGTAGCATTCCCGCCTACCTCCGTGTACGCCACGCTGGCTGAAATTCAGGCAGCTCTATTAGATTGCTATATTTTCTTCCTTTATATCGGACGCTTATCATAGAGACAGACTGTGCGCAAATGCTACAGCGTTTACGTCAAAGACAGCCAATCTTTGGCAACTTTCATCTCAGACTCCTACATATGTTGATTTTTCAACATAACTTGGACATCAATCATATATATCGGGAGGCCAATATGCCAGCACATTACCTTGCTCATCATGCAATGATGTCGCCGCTCGCTTCCTACTTTACAAACTGCAGTCGGCCCCCCAATGGTTCGTGCTGCAGTCACTTTGGGACACACGTCAGCGTCCTTGCCTATGCGGTGATCACTAAATCTTCCGAATGGATTGGCGCACTTTCTTATCCTCTGCCTGTGCTCATGTGGGTGCAGGCAGACTTGGTATGTTATCTGTAATCTTTCATCTCTTCGTCATTGGTCTTCTCACTTCTTATGCACATATTATTTTCTCTTCCGCATGGATTACATTTTAACGAGGGCTTGAGGATTATCATTGCATACGGCGGATGTCACCCTAACAAAGTCTTCCACATGGATTGGCTCACCTTTCACTCCCCTGCCTGTACTTCGCATGGTACAGGCAGACCGGGTATGTGTTACATTCCACTGGGTTGGTTTAATTTCTTATACAATCTATACATGTTTCACGCATGCTTTTGTTTGCATGCTGCATGGACGGACACAATTATCTGGATGGCTGCTTGTTCCACGAGGATGCTGTATGTACTGACAAAGGCAATTGGAAGCTTCTATGGCACCGTCATTATCTTCATCAAACGGTACAAATCATGATGACGTGTACATTCTCATGTAGCGAGCTTTTCCATATAATGGAGGCGCTTCCCACTTGGACGACAATACATAATAAATCATTGTATTCAATATTTTACACGCTTGATATCAATGACAATCGTATAAATATGTACGCTTTTTCCTTAGCCAAGGTTTTATCCACAAGGGTGGTTTTACTTGGCAAGGTTTTAATGCGGCATATCATATACGACTGGAGAATATCATCCTTAGCTTGTTAATTCATTTATTCGCATATTCTGACACTTGTAATATGGTTTTCCTCCGCCAAAAGTGAGGGATTTTCATAATAAAATTCTCTTTTCTAAAAAAAATATATTTTTAAGCAAAAAGGATGTGTTATTAAATAGCCTCGCTTATGGCGGAGGAGAAAGCCTTGAAGAATATATATATAATATATATATATATATGTATATATATATATATATATGTATATTATATATATGTATATATATATGTATATATATTATGAGCTATCAGCTAAACAAGGTGTCAACTGTTAGGAAAAACAGTGATCAAGAAGGAAGAAGAAGAAGATGCCACGGAGCATATTTTCGGGCTCAATTGATACTCCGAAGGTGGACATAATCGTTGATATGGGAAACCCATTTCTCAATCTCACCGTCGATGGTTTCTTGAATATCGGAACCGTTGCAGCTGTAAAAATTGCTGCCGAGGAAAGTTATGAAATCGCCAAACGAGGTAGTATCTCACGTCACAACCTTGAGCATTTGTTAAAGATGTGTAAAGAAGGTGCATACTGGGGAACAGTAGCTGGAGTATATGTTGGAGCGAAGTATGGTGCTGAGAGGATTCGTGGTGTGAGAGATTGGAAAAACGCAACGATTAGTGGAGCATTGACAGGAGCTATGATATCCGCTGCCAGCAATAACAACAGAGACAAGATTGTGATGGATGCCATTGCAGGTGGTGCTGTGGCAACTGCTGCTGAGTTTCTCAATTACTTTACCTGATTAACTCAAGTTACAGAAGTGCTCGAGTCCTTATACTTACTCGTGGTCTGTCACTCTTGACACACCTGTAGACGCATAAGAGCAATAGCATTTCAACGAACTGTAGTCCCAGTCCTAAACTTTGTTATCTTAACCGACTTCTACTGCAAATTCTGTAGCAGATATTCCAAAAAATATATATATATATATATATTGAAAAGGATATTATATATAATAACCTCACTTATGGCGGAGGAATACCTTATTACAAGATAGTTCAGCATACATCATCGAAAGAAAATAAGTGAAAAAGCCAGCGTATAATGGTGCATCTCCAGTCGTATATGATATGCCGCATTAAAACCTTGCCGAGTAAAACCACCCTTGTGGATAAAACCTTGGCGAAGGAAAAAGCGTACATATTTATACGACTGTCATTGATACTTAAAAGCATGTTTTGGCATGAAAACCACATCTCCACGATTGCCTTGGAAGTGACTGGAAAGATGGAAAAATGCCGCCTGTTACCTGAGTTAGCTGGATGTCCGTCCAATGTACCTCGCGAAGCAACGAGAAGCAGATAATACAATGGCAAGGAAACATGAATTGTAAATATGCAGTTACCATGAACCTGATGTGGCCGCTTAGACGGGATATGAGTTGAGCGCAGTCCGTCTCCAGAATGATTGATCTATATAGTGGAGAAAATACAAAAAAGACCAAATACCGCAGATTGTAACTCCACCTGGAGAGTGGTACATGGCGGAAGTCAAAAAGATATCGCACCCACGCATGAGCCCGATGATCACGTAAAATTGCACCTCCGGAACTGTAGCATCTGCCTACTGCTGCTCAGTATTCAATTTGAATTTACCCGCTGGTGGTGTGTGCCAACGCACCAACACGGGTCGCGGTGGATGAGGCATAGGGAACCAGTCATTTAGGTAGAGAACCAGCTGCTAACTTGGACCCATCATCTTTTACCTCCAAGTAGTTATATCATAGAATATCGTAACCCCGAAGAGAGACCATCGAAAATGGGTCTTTGTCGCCATAAATCAAAGATGCATAATTACGCCATATATTGTATACGATGATCGATGGGATAACTAATTTTAAAACCCCCGATATTGAATGATAGAAGACCCGATACCACCATGATAGAAGATATTGACCAAGGCATAATGAGGAGGTTGGAAAAGGGCAGTGCAATTCACTAGCAAAATAACACCATATGGATTGATACGCGAGCAATAGATGAAGATATGATCTATCTCGGCCGACGGCTCTTTTCAAAAAGGGCATTGTGTAGGCCTCAAAACAATGTAGGCGCCAATATAATCCTGAAATGGTAATGCCGAGTGGAAAATCCGCCATAGAAAATTTGGGTAACAGGAGAAATGATGCTTGAACCAATGAATTTCGCAGAGATCAATGTTGGACTGGTTATGCGGCATGCCTCATATGCGATTTCAAGGAGATTTCGCCTGATGGTGTGGGTTAGCCAGGTGAGATGGGCATCGTTGTCCCGTTGTTTTGAACAAGGCAGAAGGGATGAATTCGACATATTATATTCCAAATAGGCGAAGTCAGTAAGCCTAGGAGCATAATCTCCGCGTCTACCATATTTCGCATGCATGTACTTGCTCCAGAGGGTAGAGTTCTGCTGGTATGACCACCAAGATACGACAATGATAGGTTTTTTGTAGGGCATTTAAATCACATAGTCAAGTCCCCCCTCTGCGCATGGTTTGGTGATTTGAGCCCATGAAACCCAGTGGTGTCTTCGGGCCCCAGAAGAAAGATGCCATTTTCCGATTAATGGTTTTAATCACAGACTTAGGCAGAGAACCAGCAACTAGGATATGTAAAGAACGTGTCAATAACTGCGCGAAGTAATACCAGACAGCCAGCAGTAGACAGTAGACGAGAATGCCATCCCTGAAGACGATCATCTACATGCTATAATAAGTTTGTGCAGTATCGAGAACGATTAATCCCTTTTTGCAGATATGATCCAAGATATCTAAAAGGGAGAGCAGAGCAATGCATATTTAGTATATCCGCAAGCCTTTGTTTCTGTTGAGCCGATATTGAAGCTGATGGAATCAAATTGCTTTTCTGGAAATTAACTTTCTGCCCAGAGGCAGTCTCATATTGAGTTAGAAAAGCATGGAAACGCCGGAGATTTCTCTGAGTACCCTTGAGAAATACCAAAAGATCATCCGCATATGCTAAATGCGTAACTGTAAATGGAACTCGGCCAAGGTTGAAGGGTGTTAAATTGTGCCGGATGCAACTTGTGATTTAAGCATGTGCGAAACACTCAGAAGATAGTATAAAAAGTAGCGGGGATAGAGGCTCACCTTGTTTGACACCTCTGTGTGGTCGAAACGATTCAGTCGGTCAGCCATTAATCAAAACAGATAATGTTGTAGCTCGTAGATGATTGAGGATAATGCGACTGAAAAAGTCAGAGAAGCCAAATTTGCTCAGGAGGCGTTCACGTATTCCCAACTTACCCTATCAAAAGCCTTCATCATATCTAGCTTCAGACACAGCTAAGAGCCACCCTTATCAAGCATATGTATCATCTCACGTGCCATTAACACCTGCGTGGAAACATCCGAGCCTGGTAGGAATCCCGTCTGCTATGGACATATCAAACTTGGAAGGAAGTAGCTAGTTCAAACGAGAGGCAACGATTCGTGTACATACTTTACTCAGAAAGTTGGTTAGACAGATCGGGGCGAAAATCGCTAAATGTGGATGGCGATTGCTTCTTTGTAATCAGCGTGATTAAAGCACTAGCCATCATCGAAGGCTGAGAATGCCAAGAAAAATTCCTGTACTGCTTTAAGCACATCCATATGTATAATTGACCAACATGCGCGATAGAACATACCGTTATAAAACCATCTGGGCCTGCTGCACTTTGAGGGTCTAAATGCCAATTGCCTCTTTCACCTCATCTTCCATCGGTATTTGTGTGAGTAGAGGCATTATCATCGGCAGATAAGAGGCACGGAATGTGGCCTAAGATTTCATCATGATTATGAGTGGTCTCACGAGCAAATAATGATGTATAGAATCTCACTGCTTCTTCATGGTATAGCATTCCGGTGTTGTGCATGGATTCCCGTCGGTAGAATTTATTTGTGGATGCGGAGATTGAGTCTTCGTCCCTTTACAATAGAGGTGATAATATCGCGTGTTGGCATCACCTTCCTTTAGCCACCGCACTCGTGCTTTTTGTTTCCATAGGTGTAATTCATATAAAGAAGCTTGTTGATATTCAGCCTTAGCTTGATGGGTATTCATTTCTATTTTCTGCCGATGGGTTCTAGTCCCAGGGCGCTCGGCTGTGAAGCAGATTTGATTCTGCTTGCATGAGATTAGTTAAAAAATATTTACCAAAAAATTCTTATTCCACGTTTGAATGTCCTTCTTTAGCCGAAATAATTTGTTGTAAAATCCGTACATACCACCTGCAGTAGGATAAGATGTCCATGCATTCTTCATATATGCTTGAAAGTCAGGATGTTAAAGCCAAGAATACAAAATCGAAAAGAGCGACGGGGCTGCCGAGGGGTTGCTATCGACAGCATGAACAGTAAAGGGTGAGTGATCTGAACGAGCACGCGTTAAATGCGAGGCTGCATATCATCAAATATGTCATGAAAATTTGAGTTCACAAACAACTAATCTAATCTCCTGCGAACCCGTCCAAGTCCCGACCATCAACCCATGTAAAGCGCAGTTCTCGAAAGGGCGGGCCATCAATAAACAGAATCAATACAATCATTGAAATCTTGTAGTGATGTGAGGAGAGGGGCGGGATTGACCATCGTGATCATCCAGTGTGCGAAAAGTATTGAAGTCCCCTCCAATAATCATGGCAAAGTAAGGTTTTCCGAAATGTGCATAAGAATGCCATAGGGATCGCCGTAAATAAGAAGTGTGTTTGGCATATACCACCGATAAGACAAATGCCATCTGTAGAGGCCGATAGAGAAGAGTAAAATGCACACCTGTTCTTGATCCTGTGCCGAAATCAAATCGAAATATGAGCCACGCCAGAAAAAACCAAATGCGTTCTGACTGAGAGGAATAATGCTTAGGAAAACCGAGAGTAAAAAGCATCACGAGTAATACTAGATGGAGAGTGCTTGGGTTCTAACAAAGCAAGCAATTGTAACTGATGTGTATGAATCAAATGATGCAATCTTGGCATTGAGGCACGCATGCCTCTTACATTCCATATTAAGACATTCATTGAGAAATGGCAGAAACACATCCCTGGATGGCGCGAGATGCAACTACGTGTGAGAATAGTAGAAGGTGGCAGTGGGGGCAAATTTTTCCTTGGGCGACGCTTGCGACGAGGAACAACAGGTATAAATTCTGCAGTCTCCGTGGTGTCCTGTAATCTGGAAATTAGAGTGTCCACCGCTGGAGATAAAGGAATGAGTTGCATACGTTGAACCACTTCGTCTGGGAGAGTCAAAATGGTTGACGGTTGGTCTACATCAGGCACATCATTATCCGAAGTGTGACCAACTCAACCGGATCAGTATTGTCCTGCAATGGATTATTGCCTTCGTCGACAGGATCATCAGTCTGCAAATTATAGTGATGTCTTGAGGAGGCACGACATCAGGAGACTCATACAAATGCTGCACTACGGACTCCTTTCTAGTAGGATCATTAGTGTGGGGCTCTGGAATATTTGTGAAGGAGTTATGATTGACGGCTCAGATAAAGGCTCAAGAATCTGCTTCTTTTTCACTGGAGTCCACCGTTTTGCAGGTGGGCGAGGTGGTGGAGGCGGTGGGGCGGGGGTGGGTTACTGTAGTTGTGTTTTGCGTAGTGCATGTGCCAGTGACATGGTCCAACCTTCGAAAAACAGTACAAAACTGAGGGAGATCTTCATAAACAACGGACTTGCAATATAATCGTTCCTTAGCCTACAGAGTAGATTTTCTGTGGTAAATCCTGAGAAACATCCACTTCAACACATACCCTAGCCACAAATGGTCTCAGGCCATCTGTTGTTGCGACGTCTAACTTGATCGGAGATCCAATAGGACGTACTATCTCAAAGAGTGCTTCCCGGCGGTGGAGATGAATCAGCAGTCCAGGGAAAGCAATCCATACAGGGACAATGGGAAACATCAGCTGCAGGATCGAAATCTATTGTCCATTTGTTATACGCATATGGCAACCTGAAATTTGCCATGATCGTCGATTAAAAACATCGCAAATAATCAGATTCATTCCGAAAATTCATCAAAATATGCGATTGATCAATAAGTGTTATGCGTAGATCATGATGGAAACCTATTTTTTCAAAAACCTCCCGGATAACTTTTAATGGCGGACGGCCGTACCAGAAAGTGCCTACCAAAGAGTGTTTGAATGGAGCAACGAGGACATCAATCTCAGAATCCTCGAAAGCAATCAGTGGTAATCCTTTATACCGTGAAACCGTTTTTGGTGCGATGGAGATCTGCTGTGCATTGCCCACTCCTGAGACGATCTCAGCAAATGATGGTAGGGAAGCCGCCATTAGAATTGTATGGGAATGTGAACCGTGAATTATGCTACCAGTATTTGGATCAAAGAAACGAAAAGAAGAAGAATGGAAGAAACGGCGGCGGCTGCGGTTATTGCCGCAGAGTTGCCAACGATCGCCTACGAGGGGTGCTCCGCCATCATTCTTTATATATATATATATATATATATATATATATATATATATATATATATATATATATATATATATATATATGTATGTATATGCCGTGTATGTATCCATGATGTTGAGAGAAGAACTTTCCATTTGAGATTTGTTGAAGAATAGGCATTTTCAAATATATATTCTTTAGCACTTCATTCAATGAACTAGTTTAGTTCCACGCCTTAAGCATTTCATTAAATGAACTAGTTTAGTTCATTTAACATGGCACCTGAAAATAGTGTAAACGCAACAGATGTTCGTCATATGATTTAAGCCTTAACGTTTCATGGCATGTTAGTCCAACAATTGATATATAAAGCATATAAAGCAGATTTATCATGTACGCATGTCATATAAAATTTCAGTCATGCATTTCAAAATCATCTAACCCCAATTTCTCAACAATTTTGTCCTATTCTAAGCACTCCAAAACCCTCTTGGGCCGTCCACTACCATACAAGTAGGAAGAAGAAGCAATCATACCTTCTACTCAAAAGCTTCCATACTTCTTAAACCATTTCTTACCCCTCTTAGACAAACAAGACAAAACTCCCTCCCACTCAATTCTACCTGGCCACGCTTAGGCAAAGGAGAATAAATTTAGGCTTATTCACCAAAACTCATCATGCAAATGGGTAGAAGAAGATATTTGTTTTCATCAACCAAAGCCATCATACCAATCTACCAAAGCTTCCACATATTCGTACGCCCTTCTTACATGTCAACAAACCAAACCAACTCTCTTCTTTTTTCCACTCTTTGGCCAGGCACATTTTAGTCAAAGGAGGAAGAGATTTTCTTTTCAAACACTCCATCTTTCTTATATTTTCAAGACTTACACCATCATGCTTTCTTCTGATCCCTCTAAGACTTCATGATGATTCCTTCCATTCCATTATACACTCTTCAACCATCCCCTCCACGTAGAAAAGGGGGAACTTTCCTCTTCCTTCTCATTTCACCCTTAAGCAACCTTCTCTCCTCAAACAAAGTTTCTTTCCTCTCCTAGAAAAGAAACAAGTCTTCCATGTTCATTTACACCCTCTTGGCCGAGAGTTAGCAAAGAGAAACAAAGAGGAAAACTTCTTCTCTTCACCTCTCTCTATCAATCCAAGACAAGAATTGAAACACCTTTCTTCATCAAGGTAGAAACTGAAATTTTTGAGCCAAAAGAACAAGAAGTAAGGTAAGAACTTCATGTAAAATTACTCTAAGTTCTTCTATTTATCACTTCTATAGTTGCTCACTAATTCTCTCTTTTTTACTCTCCAAATTGTGGTTATACCCAAGGAGAAGGAGAATATTTCTTCAAGCAAAGTGAATAAATCTTCACTTTGAGCTACGTTAGAAAGGAAAGTACCCTTCCTACATTCTTCAAGGATTTCAAAGACTAAAGTATATATGTTCATACTAAACCTTGCATCATTCATGAAGTACTACAAATGCTCTAGTAGCATGAATATGCAAAAGCTATGTTTGTATGTGATGCATATGAGATGATGTACGAATCCATGTGACATCTCAAAATGATAAATGATGCGGCTGTTGAGAAATCGGGGGTTGAGTGATTTGAAATGCATGATTTTAATGTTACGTGTTTACGAAATGCATGACATAAGTGTTATTTGATATATGCACGTGATAAAAAATGCTTTATATGTTTATATATAATGTTGTCGTACTAATCAAGCCATAAAGCATGAAGGCTTACATCATATGGCAAACATTTATTGTTTTTATACTATTTTCAGGTGTCATAATTAATGAACCTAAATTAGTTCATTAAGTGAAGTGCTTAAGGAAATGAACTAACTAGTTCATTAAATGAAGACATATTTGGGATATATTTGGAGAGAGCTATTTGGTAACAAATTTGGAATGGAAAGTTCCCTCTCCACACCTATCTATATACGCCACATATATATACATATTATACATCAAAATTTTTTAACGACAAAATATATACTTATATTCCGACGTTCCACCGACACATCATATATAATATAACGTAAGTGGACATCACACCACTTTATACACCTCATATTTATGAGTCTACACAGGTCTCATATCATATATTACAAGTCATGTTGCCATCAAAATTATAACAACATGTCACAAGGTCATAAGCCGAAAATTGCTGTATCGGGTGACTTCCGAAACTTCACCGACATGTCACGTACTCACCATATAAAGATGGCCAGCCCATTTACACTAAAAATACTCAAAAATTTCGTGATCCACATGCCAAATTAAGACTCAAAGTTATACCATGTTTACACACATCAATCACCCACAATTCAGCCTTAATTCGTGGAAAATTCAGATGCAAGTTTTTTTGTCACATGGGGCGTTTCTCACACAGCCATTGGAACTGAATATACACCTTATTTACGCATATTGTGTGAGACATAATATATATTACATGTCTAAGAAGTTTGAGTTTAATCGGAGAAAAATCGCATAATCGACGAAAGGCCAAAATTCTGTTTTCTACACCTCTACATACATGGGACGGTTTTGGTGTGTGTGTGTGACATGTATCTAGAAACTTTTTACACAATGAAAACATATTATAGTGTTCTAGAAAAATTAATTTAAGGCTGATTGCAATTTACCATGTGTGTGAATGTGCATCATTATGTGATAAATATTCAAAAGATAATTTCAGCACATGTACATGAGGAGTAACACACCAATGACACCTCTTTTGGAGCCTAGGTGGAGCTTTTTTGGCACTTTAATTGGTGGAGGATAAGTCACACATGATTGGTGACACTGAATAGGGCAACACACAAGGAAACATTTCAAAATAAACCACATGCTGAAATTTCAGCACATGGAATGTGCTGGCCGACGTTTGTATTCACTCTTGAACAAATTTTCTTCCAAAATTATGGGGGAATCATATCATGATTAATTGTAAATTAACCACCTTGATTTTAAGCATGTGTTTCAGATTTTTTGATGGAATTTCTAGATCATTTATGGAGTACCAAGGTGGATAAGCAATGGCCTATCAAGAAGTGACATCTAGGCGAAGACAAGTCCATTCGTCCAATCGTATTGCACCAAGTAAGCAAGGTTGCGTCATCATTTATACAAAGTAATCTTCTAAGGATATTTAAGACAATTTTCAAGGAAGACTACAACCCTAAAGTGGGGCAGCTCACCAACTATAAAAAGGGGGTAAGATGACTCAAGCAAGGCTAAGTAAAACTTCATATTCATTCAAAATCGAGCAAGACTATTCTCTTCTTCTCTTATTCTTTTCTCTTGCTCTTAGCCTCAAGGCTATCATTCTTATATTCCATATACTATATAGGCTTTGTTCATACCACCCACATACGTTCATCTCTTGTACAAGGTTGATCAAGATGTGATCAAACCTTCATTTGTTCGGTGGTGGTGTGCGTGTTTGTTGTGTTTGTTTGTTTGATTGTCAAAGGGTGGAGTTGGTGTTTAACTCCAGTCACCCTTGTGTCAAGGTGCTATTTGTGATTAGTGAATAAAGAGGAATGTGTCCTCAAAGACTGGAGTAGGTTATTTAAGTGAAACTGTATAAAATCTCGGTGTTCTTACTTTTTAGCACTTCTACTTTCAGTTCCAAATTTTCTGCATCGTTTTCATTGTCACGGAAATAATAGCAAATGTTTTCAAAAATCACGAAACTTTGTAGAAAAAATATCCAAAAGTCTTAGCTTTCATCTGGAACAAGTTTCATTCAAATATGGATAAGTATAAGTCATTCAACATTCATAGTTTGATACTAGTGCAATCTGATTTTCAGATCTGCAAAGGTTGAGAATATCAACATGGTTGACATATTTACCAAAGGAATTTCAAAAAACTCTTTCAACCCTTGAAAGTAAACATCTTAAGGGTCATACCATAAAATTTTCAAGTCATTTAGAGTTGCCAATTAATATGAATAAATTTTTCATTTCGAAGCAGAGTTTCTGCCAGATTGACGCAATCCGTGAAAAAAATGTTTTTTCATGGTGTTAGACTTGGAGTTTTAATCTGAAATTTTTGTGACACACTCATAAAATTTGAGAGCACATATTCATCAAATATTGAAATTTTTGAAGGTCTACAACCTAGTCAACTAGTTTATTCAAATCAGGATATGAAAATAGAAACTGTTTTTAGAAGTGAGTTATTTGGTTTTAAAAAAGTTTTTAAAACAAAATTTTTCGCACTCACTATTCGACCCCCTCCCCTTTTATGGGTTCTATACAGGTCCTACAAGTGGTATCAGATCGCAGGCACACTCACTACAAGAAGATACAACAATCTTTGTGAGATAGCATCCACTAGTAATAAAACCGAGCAACAAGGAATGTCAAGCATTAGGCCTCTCCTTTTGGGGTGAGTCTTTTATACAATGGAAACTTCGTATGAAACTCTTCTTTATGGCTATTGATATAGACTTAAGGTCCATCATCGAGGACAATCCTTTTATTCCGTCTAAGACCACGATTGATGGCATTACATTAGAGGTCGTAAAACCAAAGCAAGAGTATACCATAGAAGATAAAAAGACATTAAGCATGAATGCTAAGGATATGCAACTTCTTCTAAATGGTCTAAGTAAAAGTGAATCAATTTATGTGTCAAATTGTTCTAGTGCCTAAGAGATGTGGAGATGTCTTGAAATGAAACATGAAGGTACTAGTTAAGTTAAAGAGTCCATGATAAACATGCTTATGTCTACTCTTGAATCCTTCAAAATTATTACCGGATGAATCTATTGTTGATATGGATTTACAATTGACTAACATTTACAATTCTCTTGAGACTCTTGCAAAAGTATTTTTTCACAGGAAAGGTTCAAAAGGTATTAAGAAATCTCCCGTCCGAAGAGGATCCCAAAGTCACTACAATCGAAGAAACTAAGGAAATCAAATCTATAAAGATGGAGGAATTAATCGGATCATTAAAGGTATATGAAAACAAACTCACTTTAAGAAATTCTGAATCAACTTCTAGACAAAATAGGACTATAGCGTTTAAATCAAATGAATATGTCTCTACCCTCTTCTGATCACATAGATGATAGTGACACGGATTCCTATAATGAAGATCTAATCACGTTGGCTAAAGGATTAAGAAAGGTCATGAGAAATTCGTTTAAAAACAAACCTAAGCCTACGTCATCTAAGAACCACAGAAAGAATAATGATAAAGATGTTAAGTGTTATACTTGTGGAAGACTTGGACATATATCATATGACTGTCCGAACAAGGACAAAGCAATGAACAAAACCATGACAAAGATCGGATAAAAAACTAGACCCGTTTCAGAACCTAAACAAAGGAGAACAAAAAGAGACCTTAAAGCATCCACATGGAGTGAATCATCCGATTCTGAAAGTCAAGAAGCCGCAAAGGAAATGGCTCAATTATGCTTCACATCCAAAGCATCCAGTGAGGTAAATTCTGATTCTGAGCCTTCTTATGATGATATATTTTGTCAATATCTTGAGTTACATAAGTTTTCTAAGGCTCTTGCAAAAGAAAAAAAAATGCCTAATTGAAGACAAGAAATTGTTACAATCTTTTAACACAAATCTTGTATCTCAATTAAACGATTCAAAAGAAGAGTCGTCTTGCATGATAAATTCATTAAAATCTAAGATTTCATCATTAACATCCAAAAATAATGAGATGAAAACCTAGATTTCAAATTTGAAATCAAGAAACGCAGATTCAGAAAAGATGGTAAAACAATTCGATACGGGAACTTGCATGTTAGATCATCTCATTTCGTCTCAAAAGCATGAAAATGATATAAAACTGGATTAGGGTACGTTGAAGATAATAAAGTACAAAATAAGTCTACCAACTTTATTTTATCTTCATCTAAGAAACTGCATGCATTTAATCCAACTGTACCGTCTAAGAAGATTTCTATTGCACCACCCATTATATCTCATCGCACTCCTTTTTCATAACATACAAAATATAATCACGCACCATATAGATATAAAAGGAAACCTTTGATGCATATGTGACATTTATACAATACCAATGCATCTAGATCACGCACCATGCACACTAACAAAAATGCATATCAAAAACGAAAACCTTATTACGCACATGATGATATTCTCGTCCATAGGCCAAATAGACATACCCCTGAAATATTTTACATTGCTTCTTCTTCTTTCTTATCACCTTTTGCAAGACCAAGAAAGGTCATCCAAGTTTGAATACCAAAAGGTACTCTTACGAATGGTTAACCACTAACCCTTAAGGACCCTAAAATAAAGGGTACCTACATAATTGATCACTTTGCAAGGAAGGTATAAAACAAGAGATGCAGCAAACAAGTGGTATCACACAATAAAGCTGTAAAAAGAATATTTCGATAGAAAAAGCAAACAAGTGGTATCATGACGGGAGATCCGAGCCTGTTCTCAAAGTGGAAAAAGGTTACAGAAGGAGGATCTGTAACTTTTGGAGATGACAACGAAGGTAAACACTTCATATTTCAAATATGCTCTTGGTAAAGCAACCTGTCCTATAACTTGTTTGGCATATCATAATTTTTTTATGGTTTTGATGTGAATCTATGATATAGAAGAAAATAGCATACACGATGAATATGACACTAAAAATGCATGATTTTTGTTATAAATTGATCTTTCTTCCATTGCCACTAGTTCTTTTGATGAGATTTACAAAATAAAGGAGGAGAGAAAGCATGATTTAAGGGGGAGCGAAGCATGATTTAAGGAGAAGCACGATAGCACGATATTATGAAATTCAAATTTTAAATTTGTGCATAATTATAGGGGGATTGATCACATTTAAATCATGGACAAAGGTTATTTTGCAAATCAACAAAAGGGGGAGATTGTTGAGAAAATGGGGTTTGAGTGATTTGAAAAAGCATGTTAAATGTTACGCGTTATGAAATGCATGAAATAAGTGTTATTTGATATATGCACATGATAAAAATGCTTTATATGATTATGTATAATGTTGTCGTACTGACAAGCCATAAATCGTTAAGGCTTACATCATATGGCAAACATTTTTTTCTTTATACTATTTTCAGGTTTCATAATTAATGAACTAAACTACTTCATTAAGTGAAGTGCTTAAGGAGATGAACTAACTAATTCATTAAATGAAGACATATTAGGGATATATTTGGAGAGAGCTATTTGGCAAAAAATTTGGAATGGAAAGTTCCCTCTCCACACCTATCTATATATGCCACATATATATACATATTATATATTCAAAATTATTTACGACAAAATATGTACTTATATTCTGACGTTCCACCGACACGTCATATATTATATAACGTAAGTCGACGTCACACCACTATATACACCTCATATTTATAAGTATACACAGGTCTCATATCATATATTACAAGTCATGCTGCCATCAAAATTATAACGACATGTCACGAGGTCATAAGCCGAAAATTGCCGTATCGGGTGACTACCGAAACTTCACCGACATGTCACGTACTTGTCCAGCCTATATACACTAAAAATACTGAAACATTTCGTGATCCACATGCCAAATTCAGACCCAAAGTCATACCATGTTTACACACATCAATCACCCACAATTCAGCCTTAATTCGTGGAAAATTCAAATGCAAGGCTTTTTGTCACAGGGGGCGTTTTTGACTCAGCCATTGGAGCTGAATATACACCTTATTTTATGTATATTATGTGTGACATAATATATATTACATGTCTAAGAAGTTTGAATTTAATCGGAGAGAAAAATCGCGTAATCGACGAACGTCGAAAATTTGGTTTTCTACACCTCTACATACATGGTACAGTTTTTTGTGTGTGTGTGAGACATGTATCTAGACAATTTGTGCACATTCAAGACATATTAGAGTGTTCTATAAAAATAAATTTAGGGCTTCTTGCAATTTACCATGTGTGTGAAGATTGTGCATCATTATGTGACAAATATATAAAAGATAATTTCAGCACATGTAGCTGAGGAGTAACACGCCAATGACACCTCATTTGGAGCCTAGGTGGAGCTTGTTTGGCAGTTTAATTGGTGGAGGATACGCCACACATAATTGGTGATATTGAAGAGGGAAACACACAAGGAAACATATCAAAATACCACACATGCTGAAATTTCAGCACATGGAATGTGCTAGCCGCTTTTTGTATTCACTCTTGCACAAATCAAAAACTTGTGGGGGAGTCATAACATGGTTAATCGAAAATTAACCACCTTGATTTTAAGTATGTGTTTCAGATTTTTTGATGGAATTTCCAGCTCATTTATGGACCAAGGTGGATAAACAATAGCCTATCAAGAAGTGACAACTAGGCGAAGACAAGTCATTCGTCCAATCGTATTACACCAAGTAAGCAAGGTTGTGTCATCATTTATACAAAGTAATCTTCCAAGGGTATTCAAGACAATTTTCAAGGATGACTACAACCCTATATAGGGCGGACAACTAGCTATAAGAAGGGGACATGATGACTCAAGCAAGGCTAAGCAAAAGTTCATATTCATACAAGATCAAGCAAGACTATTCTCTTCTTCTCTTAATTCTTTTCTCTTGCTCTTAGCCTCAAGCCTATCATTCTTATATTCCATATACTATATAGGATTTGTTCATACCACCCACATACGTTCATCTCTTGTACAAGGTTAATCAAGGTGTGATCAAACCTTCATTTGTGCGGTGGTGGTGTTCGTGTTGTTGTGTTCGTTTGTTTGATTGTAAAAGGGTGGAGTTGGTGTTTAACTCCAGTCACCCTTGTGTCAAGGTGCTATTTGTGATTAGTGAATACCGAAGAAGGTGCCCTCGAAGACTAGAGTAGGTTGATTTAACCGAACCAGTATAAAAATCTCGGTGTTCTTACGTTTTAGCACTTTTACGTTTAGTTCTTGTTTTCTGCATTATGTTTATTGTCACAGTAAAATAGCAAAAATTTTTCAAAAATCACCACACTTTGTAGAAAACATACCCAAAGATCTTAGCTTTTGTTTGAAACAAGTTTCATCGAATTTGGATAAGTATAAGTCATTCAAACGTTCATAATTCTGAGACTAATGCAATCTGATTTTTAGATCTGCAAAGGTTGAGAACATCAATGTGGTTGACATACTTGCCAATGGAATTTTGAAAACCTGTTTCAACCCTTTAAATAAAACATCTTAAGGGTCGTACCATAAAATTGTCAAGTCATTTAGAGTTGCCAATTAATAGGAATAAATTTTGCATTCCGAAGCATAGTTACTGGCAGATTGATGCAATCTGTGCAAAAACGTTTTTTCAAGAGATTAGGCTTGGAGTTTTAATCTGAAGTTTTTGTGAGACACTCATAACATCTGAGATCACATCTTCATTAAATTTTATAATTTTTGGAGGTCTACAACCTGATGGACTAGTCTATTCAAATCAGGATCTGAAAACAGAAACTGTTTTCAGAAGTGAGTTATTTGGTTTAAAAAGGTTTAAAAACCAAATTTTCCACACTCACTATTCAACTCCCCCTTCTAGTGGTGCTATACAGGTCCTACAATGGCCTCACATCTACAAATGAAAAGAAATGAACTCTTATGTGGTTGTATGTAGGAATGAAGGAAAGAGTATGAATCTTAGGATATGTTAGGAAAAGATCACTAAGACGCTAACTTTGATGCATTTGTTTATGTATTTTCCATGGGGATCATCATCTATGTATTTGTCCATGTGTTTTTGGTTTTAGGAGCTTTAGTTGTCTTAATTTAGCATGTGATGAGGCAATCGTATTCATGGCTATAATTCTAGATCACAAAAGTTATTTCTTGACGATCATCATGCCTATATGTATACATACACACACGGCAAAAAGTGGCTGTTTTGGCATTCCTTCTTGAGCTTGATCATCCATCTTCATGATTAACTGTGATCTTGGTAATTATGGCTCAAGAAGGTATCTTCTCATAGTTACCATCATCCCTTATATTGATGTACTTTTCTTCATAATCTTCATCTCGAAAGTCATGATGGAAACTGACATGCATATAGTTATGCTGAAACAAGATTATAAGTATGGTGCATGATCTAGTGGTGGAAAGAAGAAGTCTAATAAGTTACATGGATGTACGTGAAAAGTCATTATATATTAGAAGATTAAGTGACAAACTTATGATATATGTATGAGATGTGATTAAGATGAGATTATGTGATTTGTGTGGGTAATGGCACCCCTCGGCCTTAAGGCCAATGTGTGAAAGAAATAATTTTGTTACATGAAATAGATGTATATATATCTATGAAATATAGTATATGGCCTTAAGGCTTAATTTTAGAACAAATGAAGTTGTTACATGTTTATAGATACATATATGTATATGAGATGTACCATACGGCCATAAGGCCTATTTATGGAACAAATGATTTTGTTATATGTTTATATATATATATATATATATATATATATATATATATATATATATATATATATATAAAGCGGATTGGTATTATTATGCCTCACTTATGGTGTGAGAAAACCATATTACATCATTGTAAATATCCTTGTACGCAAATAATGCATGTAGTGCAGAAAGTATGTGTAACCTCCAGTCATATACGATATGCCGCATTAAAACCTTGTCAAGTAAAATCACCCCTGTGGATAAAACCTTGACGAAGGAAATTAGCGTACATATTTATATGACTAGCCGGTGGATGGAACGTGGAATACAAAGAGATAGTGACATAGAGCAATACAATTCTAAACAATGTAGGCGCCAACATGTTGTATGAGCTGGATGTAATGGCATATTGATGTAGTCCTTCCCGCAGCCTTCCTCGCCTCTCCACGGGAGTACCTCGCATATCAAATAGGTCTGTAACCAAGAAACCGTGATTGTCCATAAAGATAGCTTTAAGAAAAGAAAAACATACCCAAGTTGCCTATAGTCAAACGACTATGAGCAACATCCAATTATATACGCAGTATTGATGATCCCGAAGAGACAACAGCATATTTCTTGGTCGTTCCTCAGCAAGCGTGATGAGGTACAGGTGCCAAGCGGCAACAAAGACGAGGCAAGTCGAGGACAAGAGACAAGAAGTATGACAAAGAGTTTGAGCCAAGCAGTTGATGCATTCTTGTTCAGACATGTGCAAGACGAGCCTGTAAACAAAGAGTGTTGTTGGGTTCACTTACTTGAGCCCAATCTTTGAGTTTTTATGTGTTGTAACATATATGAGTCGTTCGTATTATTTCTTTATTCATTGAGTCGTTTGCTTAAAGTTTCTTGTTTGTAAAGGTTGTTCTTTCGGTCTTGCATGACCAAACCTTGAGTCTTTTAGCTTGTTAGGCCTCTAGGGTTGTTTATTATGTTTCTATATTTATTATAATTATTTTAAGGACTTGTAAGGTTGCTGGAGACGTTTGAAGACCAAAGGAGTTGAAGAGAAGCAAGCCCATTTCAGAATGTAATTTTCTGGCAGAACAAGTTTTCGTAAAACAGGCGTATCTCTTCAACCACAAGGGCAAATCAAGTGATTCAAGTTTCGTTGGAAACACAAGACAAAGGCCTAGCACATTCATGTTTCGCACATTTCCAAGATCTGTCGTTATAATGGCCAAAAACAGCAATGAAGTTCAAGTATTGTTTCTGCCGAATTCTGTGACACATGTTTAGTAACTTGGACTTATCTCTTTAATGGATGGGCCAAATTCAGAGAACTGCATATGTTTATTTTCTACACTCAATTGACTACAATTCTCTAAGAGGAGTCAAGGACTAATTCGAGCTGCAAGTGATCCAAAAACAGGCCACCATTCATACAAGTTTTCAGGAGCCCGTACAGAAAGCATTCAGGACACCCAAACTTTGGAGGGCCATATCTAACTCATCTCATATCCAAATGAGGTGATTCAAAAGCCCAAATTCAATTTTAAAACGTGATCTACAATTCTCAAGAAGTAACAAAGACCAGAATCTGCTTCTAGAAGGGGTCAAACCGTTTGTCAACAGATTACACATTTTTAGCCTTTTTTGTAGCCTTTTGACTAGCCTTTTCTTTAGCTTTGTAGACTAGACTTTTTTTGTTCTTCTTGGCCCTATTTAAAGGAGTCATGCACGTCCAAAACAGGGTAAGAAAGCTGGAAAATTTGATTCATAAGAATTTCTTGGGCAAAATTAGCCTATTTTCTCTTCATAAACACTTGTGAGTTTTGTTTCTTTTTATTCTTCTTAAGAACAAGTTGAGTGTTTTCTTTGTTTCTTTGAAGATCAAAGTTAGAATCCAATCAAGGAGTGAGCAACCTTGTGGGGGATATCCAAAATCAAAGGTGTGGCCGTCCAAGAGGGTGCAAACTTGCTTGGGAAACGGGTAACTTTTGAAGGAGGAGGGCTCAAACAAAAACCTTGGTGATCAACGGCTAGGAGGGAGTTAAACTCTTGCCTACAACCGTTCAAGGATCCAAGTGTTAAAGGAGACGATCCGTACGAGGCGTGACATCCGCGCATCAGTTTGGTATCAGAGCAAAGGTTCTCCTTTAATCTATCATTCATTTCGTGTCATCTTTTTTTTTTGTCTTCATTTTTTGTGTCATCAAAAAAAAATCCTGTTCCAAAAAAAAAATCAGCCTTAAAACTTTCATCCAACTTGATATATTATCAAAAAAAAATAACAACCTATCTTTCTGGACTTGACAATATCAATACCTTGACATATTGAACAAAGGACCGAAATTTCCTTGACATATTGGACTATTGGACACTTTGTACCTATTTGACATATTGGACCTATTGGACACCTTGGACCTATTGGACTATATTGGACAATTTGGACAAATTGGACAGGACCAAATACCGAAATCTTTGGACATTTTGACAAAGGACTGTGACCTATTGGAGATACCTTGACAAGGACCCTATACAAGGACAAGGACAATCTTTAAAACATCTTAAAACATTCAAAAGATTGCATCTTTGTTGTTGTTCACAACTATTTTCATTTGGGTTACTTTGTCTTGTATCCACTCTTGCTTGAATACATACTTGGGTATTAGGATCGTTGCATAGATAGCTTTCATTTCAGCCACACTTATATTGCTTCTACTAGCCTAAAAAGCTACCGTTGTTAACTTTAAATCTTGTTGCTATTTGAAGCTCTTAGTCATGCTTGGATTTATGCATCTTACTTGCATTGTATGTTGTGTTTATTGATGCATACAAGTGATCCATACTCATACAATCCTTACACTACAAAAGATTGAGTCTCTTTTCACAAGAGCATCTTTAAACATCCTTTTGTACAAAATTCGCCTTAGAACAAAAAAAAATTAGAGCAAGAAGGTTGTTGTGTTCTTTGATTAATCCTTTGGTTACTTTGAATTTCTTGTATTTCAGCCCAAAAAAAAAGAACATCAAAAAAAAAGAGGAGCGTTACAAAAAAAGAGGAACACAAAATAGCCGTTATTCAAAAGAGGCTATTTGAATTGCTTGAAACGGTCTCCTTGCACAATCAAAACACAAAAACTTCCTACAACACCTACGACCAAAACAAAACACCCTTTTATATACAACTTCGGACACTTCTTCCTTTATGCATCTTGGACATTGCATACGTGTGATTAAGTGCATTGAGTCTAAGTGTGGTTAAGGATTGCCCAAGGCAACCCCTTAGCAATTCATTGTCTCAGCCCTTTACATCACATTTGGTTTCATAATTTTCTTGAATCTTAGAGTTTGTCCAAGTGTGTTTTGTGTCCTTTGCTCGGTATCTATTCTTACTTCGGTGATACTAACCCCGTTTTTGAAGATTGTACAAGCTGCTGAAGACCTCCACATTGTTGCTCGTCTTGGTTGCTTCTAGCCCACGATTGGATTAGAGGCACAAGAAAAGAGAGGTAAAAGGCTTGTAAGGGCTTGAAAGGACTTAAAGAGGGGAGGTAAAAGCCTTGAGTGTCAAAATACGAGTAAGAAAGGACAAGCACAAGTTGAAATTCTCTTTGCATTAACGTAACAAATCTTCTTTACTCTTTGTGTTAGTTTTCCTTTTTTTTGTGTTCTTTTAATTTTTTTTTCAGGTTTAGATGGATGAGACACCGTTTAAAAATTCCAATACTCCCCCACCTTTGGAGGATATGAGGAATTCCGTAACGGAAGAGAATGTACTTGGAATGCTTAGAAGGATTACTGAGAGGTTAGACCTACTGGAGGCTGAAAGATCTAACCCCCGCCACCAAACATCTCAACCAGGAACCATCGAAGGAAATGGCTCCATGATTAGAAACATGGCTACCCAATTTGAGGGTCCAAGTCGTATTCCAGTTGATCCACCACGGCAAGCCATTCGTGGTCAAATGATGGGACAAAGAGGACGAGGCAGAGGAGTCCTACAACACGCCCCAGTGTACATGCCACCATTAGAAGAGAGGTATCCTGAGGATGATCCACATATCCATGATGGTCAACGGGGAAGAGATTATGAGGAACCGTTTGATGTTGAAACCCGTAACTTTCAACGTCAAAACCGTGACTATGATGTTCCTAATCGTGGGTACTATCCTAGGCACAATCAGCATGATGATGATTCCCATAAGATCAAGATGAACATTCCTCCATTTCAGGGGCGAAGTGATCCCGAAGCATACCTCGAATGGGAAAGAAAGGTAGAACTCATTTACTCTTGTACTTCCTTTTCTGAACTAAGTAAAGTGCGTTTTGCAGCCATTGAGTTTACAGAATATGCACTTCTTTGGTGGGATCAAACGTTAAGTTCAAGAAGAAGGAGTGGAGAAGGTCCCATTCAAACATGGGAGGAGATGAAAAGAGAAATGAGAAAAAGGTTTGTGCCTCAATTTTATGAAAGAACTATGATTCAAAGACTAACCCAACTCAAGCAGGGAAATAGAACTGTTGATGAATACTATAAAGAAATGGAGTTGTTGATGATGAGAGCACAGATTGATGAAAGAGAAGATGCTACCATGGCAAGGTTTCTAGAAGGACTGAACAAAGAAATTGCCCTTCCTGTGGAGTTGCAATCTTGTGCAACCTTAGCATCGATGGTACACTTGGCAGAAAAGGTGGAAAGACAGTTGAGGAGGCCTTCAACACAAGGTAATATTCGGCCCTCTACCCAACCCATGAACAGGTTTAGCACACGACAGAATCCATTGTTTACACGGTCAAGCCAAGCTCCACACCGTCCACCACCACCATTTCAAGGCCGTGTGCAGCAGCCACTACACCGTCCACCTCAGCAGCAAGATCGTACACAACAAGCTCCCTCCCGAATCGACAAAGGCAAACAAAAGGTTGGTGAACAAGCTCAAGGTAAATCTTCTAACTCTTCTAGCAGATCTAGGGACATTAAATGCTTTAGATGTCAGGGTTTAGGTCATATTGCATCTGAATGTCCTAATGTTAAACGTATCATGTACATAGAGGAGAGTGGAGAGTATTATTCTGATTCTGAGCATGAAGAGGAAGAGCATGTTGACGAGGGAGTAGAAGAGAATGAGGTTGAGGAATGCACTATTGAGGAAGAACTTGTATCTAGTGAGCTTTTAGTTGTTAAGAGATCACTTAACGCACAAACTAAAGTAGATGAGCATGAACAAGAGAGGGAGAACATATTTCATACACATTGCATGATAAAAGGAAAAGTGTGCACCATGATTGTAGATGCAGGATCTTGTACTAATGTTGCTAGTGCAGAATTAGTTCGGAAACTTGACTTACCCATGACTAAACATCCGCGACCTTATAGTTTGACATGGCTTAATGACTGTGGTGAAATTAAAGTGAGTAAGCAAGTTTTGGTTTCATTGTCCATAGGTAATTATAAGGATGACATACTTTGTGACGTTGCACCCATGCATGCTAGTCATATTCTCTTGGGACGACCATGGCAATTTGATAGAAGAGTCATTCATGATGGTTACCTTAATACATATTCATTTAAGATGGATAATAAGACGTATAGATTGCGTGCATTGCCCCCGCACAAAGTCTATGAGGATCAAAAACGCCTTGCGCAAAAGCGTTCAGATCCTACTGAAAGAGAGGCTGAAAAGAAGTTTCTTGAAAGCCTCAAGCAAGAAAAGACTTGGCTCGATTCCCGTAAGGGCTTGGCCAAGGAGGGGACAACAAAAGAGGGTTCGGCCAAGGCTGAATCTTCGGCGAAGAAAAACTTAATCAAGCAAGAAAAGAAGCATGCATTCTTTGCTAGTCATTCTGAGGTTTCACATGCTTTATATGATCGAAAGACTGTTTATATGATGCTTTACAAAGAATCATTGTTTTCTGTAAGTGACTTACCATCTACATTGCCTAGTGGAGTTGTATCTTTGCTTGAAGAGTTTTCAGATTTGTTTCCTGAGGAGGAACCTGCTGGATTGCCACCTTTGCGCGGGATAGAGCACCAAATTGATTTCATACCCGGTGCTACATTGCCTAACAGACCAGCCTATAGGGCGAATCCCGAGGAGACAAAGGAGATCCAACGCCAAGTAGAGGAGCTACTAGCCAAGGGCAAGGTGAGGGAGAGCATGAGCCCATGTGCTGTACCAGTGATTGTCGTGCCCAAAAAGGATGGCTCATGGAGAATGTGCATTGATTGTCGCGCTATTAATAAGATCACGGTAAAGTATCGGTACCCTATTCCTAGACTCGATGACATGTTAGACGAATTGCATGGAGCTAAATACTTTACTAAAATTGATTTGAAAAGTGGGTACTTTCAAGTGCGCATCAAAGAGGGAGATGAATGGAAGACTGCATTTAAGACTAAGTTTGGTTTGTATGAGTGGTTAGTAATGCCTTTTGGTTTAACTAATGCACCTAGTACATTCATGAGGTTAATGAACGAAGTCTTACGTGCATTCATTGGGAAGTTTGTTGTTGTCTATTTCGATGATATCTTGATATATTCTAAGACATTGCATGAACATATAGGACACTTAAGAGCTGTTTTTGAGACTTTACAGAAAGAACAACTATATGCTAATTTTAAAAAGTGTTCCTTTTGCTTGGACAAAGTGATATTCTTAGGATATGTTGTTAGTGAAAATGGCATTGAAATGGACCAAGAAAAGGTGAAGTCAATCCTTGAGTGGCCTATCCCTAAAACAGTTGGTGAAGTTAGAAGTTTTCATGGCTTAGCCAGCTTTTATAGGCGGTTTGTTAAGGATTTTTCATCTATTGCTGCCCCTTTAAATGAGATTGTAAAGAAAGATGTTGGATTTCATTGGGGGGAGGCACAACAATTGGCGTTTAATGAGCTTAAAAGAAGATTAACGACAGCACCTATTCTTAAACTACCAAGCTTTGAAGAAACATTTGAGATTGAATGTGATGCTAGTGGTATAGGAATTGGAGCCGTGTTAACACAAGCTAAACGTCCCATTGCATACTTCAGTGAGAAATTAAAAGGTCCTCAATTGAATTATTCTACATATGATAAAGAGTTGTATGCATTGGTAAGATCTTTGCAAACTTGGCAGCATTACTTGCAACCTAAGGAATTTGTGATTCACACGGATCATGAATCTCTTAAGTATCTTAAAGGCCAAGGTAAGTTGAATAAAAGACATGCTAAGTGGGTGGAATTCATTGAACAATTTCCTTATGTGATTAAATATAAGCAAGGAAAAGATAACGTAGTAGCTGATGCATTGTCTAGGAGATATTCCTTGATTACTACATTGTCTTCTCGTTTGCTTGGATTTGAACTAATTAAGGAGTTATATGCTAGTGATCATGATTTTCATTCTATCTATGCAGCATGTGCTAAATCATCTTTTGGTAAGTTCTACATTCATGATGGATTCTTGTTTAAGGAAGGTAAGTTGTGCATACCACAATCATCTTTGCGTGAATTACTTGTTAAGGAGGCACATGGAGGCGGCCTTATGGGTCACTTTGGTGTCTTTAAGACTTTTGAGGCATTGCGTGAGCATTTTTTTGGCCCCACATGCGTGCAGATGTAGAAAAGATTTGTGCTCATTGCATTACGTGTAAGCAAGCAAAGTCTAAGTTGCATCCACATGGTTTATATCATCCACTACCCGTACCCCTTTCACCTTGGGTTGATGTTAGTATGGATTTCGTTCTAGGACTGCCTAGATCAAAGACGGGTAAGGATAGTATTTTTGTTGTTGTGGATCGTTTCTCTAAGATGGCTCACTTCATATCATGCAGAAAAGTTGATGATGCATCCCATGTTGCTGACTTGTTCTTTAAGGAAGTTGTTCGTTTGCATGGTATGCCTAGAACTATTGTTAGTGATAGGGATACAAAATTTTTGAGTCACTTTTGGCGTGTCCTTTGGGGTAAGTTGGGTACTACGCTCTTATTTTCTACTACTGCTCATCCACAGACTGACGGTCAAACCGAAGTAGTAAATAGGACGTTGTCTCAACTTTTACGTTCTCTAATTCAGAAGAACTTAAAGAATTGGGAAGATTGTTTGCCACATATTGAGTTTGCATATAATAGGAGTGTGCATAGTGGTACTTTGTATTCTCCTTTTGAAATTGTTTATGGCTTCAATCCCCTTTCCCCACTTGATTTATTGCCTATACCTACAAATGAAAAATTAAACCTAGATGGTAAGGCAAAGGCTGAATTGGTGAAGAAGTTACATGCCAAAGTGAGACTACAAATTGAAAAGAAGAACAAGCAGTATGCTAAGCAAGCCAACAAAGGAAGGAAGAGAGTTGTCTTTGAGCCAGGCGACTTAGTATGGTTGCACTTGCGCAAAGAGCGGTTTCCTAATGAAAGGAAATCCAAATTGATGCCAAGAGGTGATGGTCCTTTCAAGGTGCTTGAGAGGATCAATGACAATGCCTACATCATTGACCTCCCGCAAGGTAAGTATGGTTCTGTCTCAAATACTTTTAATGTTTCTGATCTATCTCCTTTTAGTGATGCTTTAGATTCGAGGTCGAATCCTTTTGAGGAGCGGGGGAATGATGAGGTACAGGTGCCAAGCGGCAACAAAGACGAGGCAAGTCGAGGACAAGAGACAAGAAGTATGACAAAGAGTTTGAGCCAAGCAGTTGATGCATTCTTGTTCAGACATGTGCAAGACGAGCCTGTAAACAAAGAGTGTTGTTGGGTTCACTTACTTGAGCCCAATCTTTGAGTTTTTATGTGTTGTAACATATATGAGTCGTTCGTATTATTTCTTTCATTCATTGAGTCGTTTGCTTAAAGTTTCTTGTTTGTAAAGGTTGTTCTTTCGGTCTTGCATGACCAAACCTTGAGTCTTTTAGCTTGTTAGGCCTTTAGGGTTGTTTATTATGTTTCTATATTTATTATAATTATTTTAAGGACTTGTAAGGTTGCTGGAGACGTTTGAAGACCAAAGGAGTTGAAGAGAAGCAAGCCCATTTCAGAATGTAATTTTCTGGCAGAACAAGTTTTCGTAAAACAGGCGTATCTCTTCAACCACAAGGGCAAATCAAGTGATTCAAGTTTCGTTGGAAACACAAGACAAAGACCTAGCACATTCATGTTTCGCACATTTCCAAGATCTGTCGTTATAATGGCCAAAAACAGCAATGAAGTTCAAGTATTGTTTCTGCCGAATTCTGTGACACATGTTTAGTAACTTGGACTTATCTCTTTAATGGATGGGCCAAATTCAGAGAACTGCATATGTTTATTTTCTACACTCAATTGACTACAATTCTCTAAGAGGAGTCAAGGACTAATTCGAGCTGCAAGTGATCCAAAAACAGGCCACCATTCATACAAGTTTTCAGGAGCCCGTACAGAAAGCATTCAGGACACCCAAACTTTGGAGGGCCATATCTAACTCATCCCATATCCAAATGAGGTGATTCAAAAGCCCAAATTCAATTTTAAAACGTGATCTACAATTCTCAAGAAGTAACAAAGACCAGAATCTGCTTCTAGAAGGGGTCAAACCGTTTGTCAACAGATTACACATTTTTAGCCTTTTTTGTAGCCTTTTGACTAGCCTTTTCTTTAGCTTTGTAGACTAGACTTTTTTTGTTCTTCTTGGCCCTATTTAAAGGAGTCATGCACGTCCAAAACAGAGGTAAGAAAGCTGGAAATTTGATTCATAAGAATTTCTTGGGCAAAATTAGCCTATTTTCTCTTCATAAACACTTGTGAGTTTTGTTTTTTGATTCTTCTTAAGAACAAGTTGAGTGTTTTCTTTGTTTCTTTGAAGATCAAAGTTAGAATCCAATCAAGGAGTGAGCAACCTTGTGGGGGATATCCAAAATCAAAGGTGTGGCCGTCCAAGAGGGTTGCAAACTTGCTTGGGAAACGGGTAACTTTTGAAGGAGGAAGGCTCAAACAAAAACCTTGGTGATCAACGGCTAGGAGGGAGTTAAACTCTTGCCTACAACCGTTAAGGATCCAAGTGTTAAAGGAGACGATCCGTACGAGGCAGTGACATCCGCGCATCAAAGACGTGCAAAAAATCAAGACGTTATCCTCATGCATAGCGAACAGAATAATGAGAGCAGTGCAAAAACTCGTAAAGTATGACGAAAAGAAAACATACCATGGCTGCCTACACCAATTGCTGGCATAGGCAACCCCCAACGATGCACACCATTTCATCATAGTCTGAAATTTGGTAATGAAGCGTCAAGTAACAAGTTGCCTCGAACTTCGCAAGGCAACAAAGCCGCTGTCTGGTAGAGTAGGACGCCTGTAGCGTCATATCCATGTCGCGCTAAAGCATGTGCAGCCGTGTTTCTTCACGAGGGCAATAACACAGAGTAGAAGCATTGAGTGTCAATATCATTTTAGCTCGCTGTATATTCAAGTGTAATGAACCCGTGTAGCTTGAATGATTACGGACCAAGTGAAGCAGCTGACGACAATCCGTTTCTACATAGAGCTCATCATAGTTCATAGCATAGTAAGTGAGTGAGAACAACAAAGCCATCAATTCAGCTTGAACCGGGGAAACACATGGAAATACATAACAAATAGCCGAAATAAAATTTTCGAATTCATCACGTAGAATAACACCCGCAGCTACTTTGTTTCGGCCTACAGCAGCATCCAAGTTCAATTTTAGTTTTCCAGATTGGGGCAACGTCCATTTAACCAATCTGTAATGCCTTAATTTTAACCGTGGTGAAAACCCGTGAGCAATTAGATGAGGTAGAGACTGAGCAAATTTACGACCCTGCACAGTTGCACACCATGTGTATTTATTCGTACGTATCTGATGGAATAATTGACTAGATGAGAAGATGTTATCACCAAACTTGATGGATGTATACTCTTTCCAAATAACCCAAGTAGCTAAAGCTGGGACCACCACACGTAAGTGTCCCTGCATTGTAGCAGTCGAAGACTGTCGCCACCAACAATATAGATAAGCTTGGATAGTCGTTTGACGAGGCATAGGCCCCGAGAACAATGATGCTACCTGGATCCATGTTGACTTCACTGCTGGACAATGCAAAAAGATATCGTCTCTAGTATCCGACCGTTGTAAACAGAAAACACATTGTGATGGGTAGATTGTCTGCCATGCTCGAAGATTATTTGTTAGCGGAAGAGAATGACACCATAGACGCCACAAGAACACCTTCACCCCTAGGGGGGATGTTGGCCACCATATATACTTAGAGGGCACAAATAAAGAGGTTTGGGAATGGCGGCGTGCGTAACCTCTGCCGCCATTCTTCTCAGCCTTCTTCTTGGAGCGATTTCGTTGGGCCATCGGTTTTTTTCCGTTCTGTTTTCATTCACTGCATTCGTCTGTGATCGCATTTTGTAGCAATGGAACCTACGCCATCACAGCCACCATCTTTGCTTCGATTGTCTCCGGTTCTCATAATGTTACAACCGTGATTTTTTTAAAATAATAATGATAATAATGATAATAATATAAAGGTAAAAAGTAAATAAGTAATATATATAATATTATATATATATATATTTATGTGATGCGTGTGACGTGTAGATAAAGGTGAGGGTCAATGGATAACTTTGGTTATAATTGAAATCTAAAAGGGAAAATTTAAACTAATCAAATCTAATCAAATTTAATCAAATCCTATTCCCTAAATCCCGTCCCTACCTAAGTTCTCTCCCCTACCTCATCATAAACGACACTTTCCTCTCCCCAACCAAAGAACGCCGGCTGGCTGCAACAACAACAAAAAAACGTTTCAAGCTAGGAGAGGAGAGGAGAGGAAAGAAAAGAAAAAAGAAGAAGAAGAAAGGGGCTAGCCATTCTTCCCCAAAATTCCACCTTTCTCTTTTTACGCGAATTAATTGTTTTTCCAAGGTAGGTGCCTCTTCCCCCTCAAACGGGTATAAGCCATGCATGCTTTGATGGTATATTTATGTGATTCGTTGTTTTTATTTGTATAAGATATTAATTTTGCAAATGTTTTATATGACAAAGCATGAGATGATTTGTTTATGCCTGCTACATGCATGTTTATGGATTTGGTGGTAGGATTGTGTTAGATTAAAAATACCCTCAAATTAATCCAAAAGATTAGAAATTTTCATAATTGGAGTTGTTTAAAATTGCGTTTTGGCCTTAGAATAGGTTCATCTAGCCCGAAATAGGTTGGGATTGGGATGGAAGTCGAAAAACGGGTCTGACGGACGCGTTTCAGGAGGTGGCGCGTGGGGCCCACGTGCGGCCCCTGACGGCGCGTTCGGACACGTGATGACTTGTCCACTTCCAAAGGATGCGTCTCGTTATAACGAGTCCAATGCAACTAGTTTGAGGTCAATCGGAATTAAAACGAAGATTTTATGGATGTTAGAAGGAAATATAATTAATAAGAAAATAAAAAAAGGGAAAATGTTATTGGACCGGCCAGGCTGCCGGACCGGGTAGCAGGCCGGCTCAAACCAAAAATTAAAAAAAAATCTGAAAATTTATTTCTGAAATGAATAAATAATAAATAATTAATTAAAATTAGTTTAAAATTCAAAAAAATATATTAATTATCAGAAAATTCTAAACAATTTCCAAAAAATATAAAAGGTTAAAATTAAATTATTTTTACTTATTTTCTGAATTTTGCTTAAATTTAAGTAATTAAAAATAATTAGTTAAATAGAATTAAATAGGGGAAAAATAGGGAAAATTAGTAGAAAATTCTAGAAAATTAATACAAGCTAAGGAAAATAAGGGTAATTCTAAATAACAACTTTCAAATATTTGTAAAATTTACAAAACCAAATAATGAGTGCCGGAGTTTGTGAGGATGGGCGTACGGGCCCAAGGCGATTGTGTTTTGCATTCATGGCACGTGTATTGCATTGATGGCGGGTCCGGACGTACGGGTCGCTAGCGCTCAGGATGGTGTACGGTGGCGGGGACACGACACTCAGGATGGTGTGTAGTGGCACGGCCACGCACACTCAGTATGGTGACTGTGGGGTGTACGACCTGCAGCCACTGAGTAAGACCCGGGTTCATGCATTGCACGGTATGAATATCGGCATTATGTGTGACATGACTTTGTTGCGTGTGACAAGCATAGTGGGACATGCATCACGATGTTGCGCATTCTTTATCTGGAGTGAATTACTTTCTGCATTCTTTCATATGCTTATGTGATAGCATGTTTTATGTATTATGTGGTTATATCATTTTGGTATGTACGTTTTGTATTTGTTTTAGGCGGGCATCTACTGGGTGATTTCTGTCACTCACCCCTACTTCCCAGGTGAGCCGGATGAGAACTACGAGCACATCTTTGTTGAGGACGGGACGGAAATAGCTAAGTGGACTGGTTGATAGCTGCAGCTAGGATACGAGGGGGACGCTGCAGCTGATTTTTCGTAGTTATCTTTTGGGGATTTTCACAGACTTCTTTATTACTTTTATTATCAGAATTTTTATTCAGTAATGTAATGATGATTATTGGAGTTAATTTAAGTTATGATTTACGTTTCTGCGAGAAAAATTTCTACGTCATTTCTGACATGTAAGAGATTGATTTGATGCCTTGTATTGTCCTTAGCGAGATACGGCGGGTGCACTGTCCCGAGGCTAGGGCTCGGGAGCGGGGCCCTACAGGTGGTATCAGAGACCAGGCTTCAGATCCGCCTCAGAAACGCAGAATTAATTAGATCACTTAGACATAAGTTACGATCTTTTGTAAAATTACGTTTTTACCCCTAATAAACAAAGTAGACTTAAGATATGATCTTAGACCTAAGTTATGATCGGGTTATGGGATGTGTATGTCGTTGGTGAGCTTTCCCTACTTAATTACCGTTATACCTCTGACCATTCGCTTGAGCCACATAAATGCTCAAATCCCTCGATTACTCCTGTTCAATCCGAATTCTTGTCAAATTTCGTGTGAAACTCAAGGAAATGCCGTCGGGTAGTGAACACTCTAGCAAAGGAGGCAACAGTCGATGTGGTAACGACCACTCGGATCAGGGGGTCATCCTCCATGCATTGGCCGACACCATGGCTGTAGCGCCCCGCCCGAAACCAGGGTTCCGGCTCAGTGCACCCGCCGTACTCTACTCCATAGAGTACAAAGCGTCGATACTATACATGTACATGTCGACATGAATAATGAATCGATAAGCGGAAGCAACATAACATAAACAAATCTTCATCGACATGCACTGTACTACATCATAAACCGTACAATCATCATATACAGAATACTGAAATAATATATCATACATCATAATCCGAAACTTAATGCCTTCGAAATAATCTCTCAGTATGCTCTTCGTTATCAATGGTCTATCTAGCATGTCTTCAACGAGCCTGTATATTGATACCTGTTATCTGAAAAGTTATAAATGAGGCAAGTATGAGCGATAGCCACCGACTTTTAATCGCTCAGCAAATAGTCTTACCAGATACGACATGTGGATCATACATGGGGAGACGGGATAACAAATCATAATACCATACATTTTGAGTATAATAAGCACGTCTCCCTTTTAACAAGTACAGTATCATATCAATAAACTGATGTAAACTGGAAGCAGGTAAATAAAGAAGTTTTCAAAGCATACATAGCATAACAGCATCTCATTACGCTTAGTCCGTAACATCATACTACATCCATACTTAACTTCTAATCCCTAAACTTATACCATCTTCGCATATCTTACATGTACTACATTCTCATGCTTAACACTACATTGTCCACTGTAGTGCTATCATATACTTAAAGAATTCTTAATCATAACCCTAAGGTGACATGATCATGACATGATGCATAAAACATGACTTTTCATAAAATAACTTTTCGTAAACATGACCTTTCATAATCATGACACGATTTTCATAACTTGCATAACATGACTTTTTCATAACATGAAGACATAGCATTTACATCATGGCTATAGCACTTTTCATAAGAATAATAACGCACGACATACCGAATGATTCCCCATATAGTACATGTGCGACATAACATCATGAATCATATGCACATGTGCTAACGGTGACGCATTATGACTGAGATCCCGTGTCCCAGACCCGGTGTTACACTCAGCCGTAACGTAAACATGGGCCCCTGACACCTACCACTCCGGTCCCGATGTCAGGACAGCGCTTCAACATAACATAACATAATCATGATCATGAACATAACATAATATCGTGTCTCATCGGAATCATTCGTCTCGTGATTATTATGCCTATGCATTGAACTTTTTAAAACATGAGATGTGACAACATAACTTTGCAAATCTTGTTTTCATGCAACGTGAGACTCGGTCAATACGGGTATCTGGTCATACTACCCCTAGTAACATCACTTACTTAAATTTCCTTCTACATATCACAAACTTAAATAAAATACCATTTTCACCTACAAATAAGTACCATTCGGCCTTCACACTAAAACAGCCCCCCTTTTTCTATGATCATCACAATAATTTGGTAACATCTATTCCATACATGCATATCATAATTCATAGCTTAAATGCCTACATCATGAAATTTCTAATTACCATAACATTTCATCTTAGATTTCTTAACTTACAATCTTATCATAACCTACCTATATTAATATACCTAACATGTAACATATCATATACATACATTGCAAAGTTGGTAGTCTCGTACTTACATATACATAAATATGGACTATTTATGTTTTCATACATTTCATAACATAATACATAAATTACATATTTAGCCTACTTTCATAACTTAACATATTCATCATAATACATATATACTTGTATAAAGTATTATGAAATCATTTTTAGTCATTAAGGCCTATGGGCCGATTATATATATATACATAGTAATATATATATACATCATTTTATGATATATTATGTAAATATCCAAAACTTATTCATTTTCATAGTTTAACATATTCATCATATATACATATATATACTTGTATAAAATATAGTAAAACCATTTTGTCATCAAGCCCTAAGGCCGATATACATATGGAATATGTATATAAATCATTTTATGATATATTATGTAATATCCAAAACTTATTCATTTTCATAGTTTAACATATTCCTCATATATACATATATATATACTTGTACAAAATATAATGAAATTACTTTATCATCAAGGCCTAAAAGGCCGATATGTATACATATACTATACATACATTTATAAAACTTTTCACTATATAGTATGTAATACACAAATACTTATTCATTTCCTCTCTTTAAAATTTATATTACACATATACATATATACCTATAGATCCGTATATGCACATACATAGATCTATACACCTATGCATATATATATATATGAACCGTATGTATACATATATATACATCAAAACCGAATGTGTATATATATATATACATTGATGCTCAAAACGAAATGAGTATATTAATATACATTTATACATCTATACATACTTATATGTAGATCTATACGCTTATACATATATATATATATCAACATACTTATTTATAATATGGATATATGTATGCTTGCTTATATATATAGTGTATATATATGTATTTTGTGTGCGTGTATATATAGTGTATATATATATACATTTCTCTACATCTATACTTACTATATGTAGATCTATACACCTATACATATAAATATATATATCAACATACTAATTTATAATATGGATATATGTATACTTGCTTATGTATAGTGTATATATGTATGCAATGTGCGTGTGTATATAGTGTATATATATACTTAACACTCAAATATAGATCTATACTTCTTGAAAAGGAAATCTTGAACATACTACATGATGATCCAACTTTGATATAAACATAAATACTTAAAATTTGTAAAACCATGTAGGATCTAGGAAGAATACTTGCCTTGATTTACTTTCTTACTCTTAGATGGTGATTCCTTCACTTAGATTTGAAGAACACACTTCTCCTCCTTCTCCTTGGTGTGTACGGTTTTGATGCCCCAAAAAGGAGAGTTAGTGTACAACTTATGAAACTAATTATATGGAAGAATCAAACTTAAATTTCATAAAATTCTTAACTTACTTGCTTTGATTCTACATGCTACAACCTTCTTGAATCTTTCTTAGTTGATGGAGTGTTGTTTAAACTTGGTGTAGGAGTTGTCATGTGGTTTGAGATGAAAAGAAATCATCTTCTTGCTTCTTATAAGTATGGCCGAAAATGGAGGTAGAATGGAGGAGTTGAAGATAGAAGATGTGCAATGGAGATAATAGTAGAAGGTGAGAGAGAAAGGTTCTCTCCTTGAAATTTCGGTTGAATGGATGAAAGGAAATAGGGAAGTGAGAAATAATTTAAGTGGTTGTAGAGAAAGTGAGAGAATGAAAGTAAGTGGAATAAATAATGGAATAAAATATAATTTGTCTCCTTCCTTGTGTGTATAACCGAAAGTAGAAGGGGATGGGGAGGGGAATATTGTGTGAAAAGATAAAGGGAAGATTAAAGAATGGTGTAGTATAATATTGAAATGAAAAAGTGTAAGAAAAGAGTGTGGGTGAAAGTTCTTCTTTTTCCTTTGGAAATTTTCGTGGGTTAGGGGGGATGGGGAAATAAAGTGGAAGGTGAGAGAGAGGGGAAAGAAGAAAAGTTTGATGGGTTTTTGGATGTATTAGGTGTAGGGGTTGATGGTGTGTAAGAGATGGTGTAAGAAAAGAAAAAGTAGATGTTGACTTTGAGAGGGAGAGGGTGGGGGCGGTTTATGGGTGGAGGGATGGGGGAGGTTTTGTCTTTTATTGGTATATGGGATAAAGTGGAAGAAAATGTGATACTAGTGTGTATTGTAGTTATTGTATCGGGTATTTTTATTCGGTTTTCTTTATCTCTTATCGACTTATGCTGCTACCGACTAATTTATTTAAATACCTTGTATGTCCTATACAGTCATTGTCTAGTCCCAACCAGTCTCGTTATATCCGTTAACTTACCTTAAGGTTATTTTTATGTGTGTTTCTAACTCCGATATTTAATGTCGATGTCTTTATTAATTCTAATAGAACTTTAAAATTCCACTGCAATTTCATCAACATCGTATTTGCGTTCTATTTTCATCATTTTCACTAGCCCGGAATCTCGGGTCGTAACATTCTCCCCCCCTTATAAAAAGTTTCGTCCTCGAAACTTAGGGGTTGTATCGATTTTGTCCTTAATTATTTAAGTACTTAATTTCTAACGTCATTTCTTAATCGCCTTTGATTCAACTTAATATTTGCCAACTTATGATAAAATTTTTCTAAATTCACAATATTTGTATACCTCCTGTTAATCCGCTTAGGTTTTTTTTTTTTATAACTTCATATCTCTGCGCGTTACAGTAACTTTTATACTTATCAATTTTTTTTTTTTTTTTTCAGTCACTAACCCTAATCCGGTTAAGTCATATCAACTTAATTCTAGTCATTGCCCATTCCGATTCAACTTATGCATACTAATTCCAATCAGATAACCCGACGACTTTCTAAATTCATAATTTAGCTCTCAATGTAGACTGACTCATTGTATCCTCATATATATTTATATAATTGTACTCTTATCACTATGAATTTACATCCCTAATACGACTAACATCTTTGACCTACTCTGAAAATTTCTAATTTCATCGTCTTATTCATACGCGTACTATTTGTGCCATATATTTGCCAAACTCTAATCATCGTAATTCTTATAAATCACTGCTTAAAGTTCTACGACATATCATATTATAATCAGCCTAAGAAATTCTATCACTATCTCCAAATGTTATCCCAACTAGAGCTAAACCTGAAATTGTGGAGATTACAGTTTATAACTACTATGTTACTAACTAGAAAATAACATTGAGGTATTCTAGTGACTTGACTTGTACAATGTCGGAAAGCCTAGACGACCTACTTCTACTTTCTGGTTTCTCGTATCTGTCTAATACCGTTCTATTTCTCTCATACTAAGGTTGTCGCTTTCATCTAAGATCGTTTCTTACGTCTATGATCATTTCTTAAATTCTAAGATCATTGCTTAAGTTCATGTCGTTGTTTACTTATGTGTCCGCAGTGGATCTAGAGCCACTGCTCTGATACCAACTGTAGCGCCCCGCCCGAAACCAGGGTTCCGGCTCAGTGCACCCGCCGTACTCTACTCCATAGAGTACAAAGCGTCGATACTATACATGTACATGTCGACATGAATAATGAATCGATAAGCGGAAGCAACATAACATAAACAAATCTTCATCGACATGCACTGTACTACATCATAAACCGTACAATCATCATATACAGAATACTGAAATAATATATCATACATCATAATCCGAAACTTAATGCCTTCGAAATAATCTCTCAGTATGCTCTTCGTTATCAATGGTCTATCTAGCATGTCTTCAACGAGCCTGTATATTGATACCTGTTATCTGAAAAGTTATAAATGAGGCAAGTATGAGCGATAGCCACCGACTTTTAATCGCTCAGCAAATAGTCTTACCAGATACGACATGTGGATCATACATGGGGAGACGGGATAACAAATCATAATACCATACATTTTGAGTATAATAAGCACGTCTCCCTTTTAACAAGTACAGTATCATATCATATCAATAAACTGATGTAAACTGGAAGCAGGTAAATAAAGAAGTTTTCAAAGCATACATAGCATAACAGCATCTCATTACGCTTAGTCCGTAACATCATACTACATCCATACTTAACTTCTAATCCCTAACTTATACCATCTTCGCATATCTTACATGTACTACATTCTCATGCTTAACACTACATTGTCCACTGTAGTGCTATCATATACTTAAAGAATTCTTAATCATAACCCTAAGGTGACATGATCATGACATGATGCATAAAACATGACTTTTCATAAAATAACTTTTCGTAAACATGACCTTTCATAATCATGACACGATTTTCATAACTTGCATAACATGACTTTTTCATAACATGAAGACATAGCATTTACATCATTGGCTATAGCACTTTTCATAAGAATAATAACGCACGACATACCGAATGATTCCCCATATAGTACATGTGCGACATAACATCATGAATCATATGCACATGTGCTAACGGTGACGCATTATGACTGAGATCCCGTGTCCCAGACCCGGTGTTACACTCAGCCGTAACGTAAACATGGGCCCCTGACACCTACCACTCCGGTCCCGATGTCAGGACAGCGCTTCAACATAACATAACATAATCATGATCATGAACATAACATAATATATCGTGTCTCATCGGAATCATTCGTCTCGTGATTATTATTCCTATGCATATGAACTTTTTAAAACATGAGATTGTGACAACATAACTTTGCAAATCTTGTTTTCATGCAACGTGAGACTCGGTCAAATACGGGTATCTGGTCATACTACCCCTAGTAACATCACTTACTTAATTTCCTTCTACATATCACAACTTAAATAAAATACCATTTTCACCTACAAATAAGTACCATTCGGCCTTCACACTAAAACAGCCCCCTTTTTCTATGATCATCACAATAATTTGGTAACATCTATTCCATACATGCATATCATAATTCATAGCTTAAATGCCTACATCATGAAATTTCTAATTACCATAACATTTCATCTTAGATTTCTTAACTTACATCTTATCATAACCTACCTATATTAATATACCTAACATGTAACATATCATATACATACATTGCAAAAGTTGGTAGTCTCGTACTTACATATACATAAATATGGACTATTTATGTTTCATACATTTCATAACATAATACATAAATTACATATTTAGCCTACTTTCATAACTTAACATATTCATCATATATACATATATACTTGTATAAAGTATTATGAAATCATTTTAGTCATTAAGGCCTATTGGCCGATTATATATATATACATAGTATATATATATACATCATTTTATGATATATTATGTAATATCCAAAACTTATTCATTTTCATAGTTTAACATATTCATCATATATACATATATATACTTGTATAAAATATAGTAAAACCATTTTGTCATCAAGCCCTAAGGCCGATATACATATGGAATATATGTATATAAATCATTTTATGATATATTATGTAATATCCAAAACTTATTCATTTTCATAGTTTAACATATTCCTCATATATACATATATATATACTTGTACAAAATATAATGAAATTACTTTATCATCAAGGCCTAAAAGGCCGAATATGTATACATATACTATACATACATTTATAAAACTTTTCACTATATAGTATGTAATACACAAATACTTATTCATTTCCTCTCTTTAAAATTTATATTACACATATACATATATACCTATAGATCCGTATATGCACATACATAGATCTATACACCTATGCATATATATATATATGAACCGTATGTATACATATATATACATCAAACCGAATGTGTATATATATATATATACATTGATGCTCAAAACGAAATGAGTATATTAATATACATTTATACATCTATACATACTTATATGTAGATCTATACGCTTATACATATATATATATATCAACATACTTATTTATAATATGGATATATGTATGCTTGCTTATATATATAGTGTATATATATGTATTTTGTGTGCGTGTATATATAGTGTATATATATACATTTCTCTACATCTATACTTACTTATATGTAGATCTATACACCTATACATATAAATATATATATCAACATACTAATTTATAATATGGATATATGTATACTTGCTTATGTATAGTGTATATATGTATGCAATGTGCGTGTGTATATAGTGTATATATATATACTTAACACTCAAATATAGATCTATACTTTCTTGAAAAGGAAATCTTGAACATACTACATGATGATCCAACTTTGATATAAACATAAATACTTAAAATTTGTAAAACCATGTAGGATCTAGGAAGAATACTTGCCTTGATTTACTTTCTTACTCTTAGATGGTGATTCCTTCACTTAGATTTGAAGAACACACTTCTCCTCCTTCTCCTTGGTGTGTACGGTTTTGATGCCCCAAAAAGGAGAGTTAGTGTACAACTTATGAAACTAATTATATGGAAGAATCAAACTTAAATTTCATAAAATTCTTAACTTACTTGCTTTTGATTCTACATGCTACAACCTTCTTGAATCTTTCTTAGTTGATGGAGTGTTGTTTAAAACTTGGTGTAGGAGTTGTCATGTGGTTTGAGATGAAAAAGAAATCATCTTCTTGCTTCTTATAAGTATGGCCGAAAATGGAGGTAGAATGGAGGAGTTGAAGATAGAAGATGTGCAATGGAGATAATAGTAGAAGGTGAGAGAGAAAGGTTCTCTCCTTGAAATTTTCGGTTGAATGGATGAAAAGGAAATAGGGAAGTGAGAAATAATTTAAGTGGTGTAGAGAAAGTGAGAGAATGAAAGTAAGTGGAATAAATAATGGAATAAAATATAATTTGTCTTCCTTCCTTGTGTGTATAACCGAAAGTAGAAGGGGATGGGGAGGGGAATATTGTGTGAAAAGATAAAGGGAAAGATTAAAGAATGGTGTAGTATAATATTGAAATGAAAAAGTGTAAGAAAAGAGTGTGGGTGAAAGTTTCTTCTTTTTCCTTTGGAAATTTTCGTTGGGTTAGGGGGATGGGGAAAATAAAGTGGAAGGTGAGAGAGAGGGGAAAAGAAGAAAAGTTTGATGGGTTTTTGGATGTATTAGGTGTAGGGGTTGATGGTGTGTAAGAGATGGTGTAAGAAAAGAAAAAGTAGATGTTGACTTGAGAGGGAGGGGGGGTGGGGGCGGTTTATGGGTGGAGGGATGGGGGAGGTTTTGTCTTTTATTGGTATATGGGATAAAGTGGAAGAAAATGTGATACTAGTGTGTATTGTAGTTATTGTATCGGGTATTTTTATTCGGTTTTCTTTATCTCTATCGACTTATGCTGCTACCGACTAATTTATTTAAATACCTTGTATGTCCTATACAGTCATTGTCTAGTCCCAACCAGTCTAGTTATATCCGTTAACTTACCTTAAGGTTATTTTTATGTGTGTTTCTAACTCCGATATTTAATGTCGATGTCTTTATTAATTCTAATAGAACTTTAAAATTCCACTGCAATTTCATCAACATCGTATTTGCGTTCTATTTTCATCATTTTCACTAGCCCGGAATCTCGGGTCGTAACAATGGCCACCTTGGCCACCATTTTGGCACAACAGCAGCAGCCGTTGAACCAGCGGCTTCCAACATCGCGCCACCGGATCAGAGGTTCCACTACGGGGAAATACATGATGTCTCTAATTCGATGATCAGAAGGACCCTTCACCGCATGAGTCGGAGATATACGACATGGCCGCTAATAATCACAGGACCGCACGTGACGAAAGTATGGCCGCGGAGGAGAGCACAGCCACCGCCGCCATATGCTCATTGTGGATGCAATACTCAGGTTAGTGTAGGGGGATTATGCAAGTATGAGTGCGACAACCGGTACATTTTACGAGAGAGAGCACTGAGCAGAGACCGGCGCCACCATCACAACAGAATCAGGAGCAACATAAAGGGAAGGAAGGATCGGTGCACAGATCCACGTGAGGACTGATGCAGACGTCGGGGAGGGTGGCGACGTCATAACAGAGTTCAACCGCCGGCGACCATGTATAAATGACTCATTATAAGCATAGGAGATGTCAGTCAGAGATAAATGATCAGAGTTGCACAGCAGAATCGTGATTTTCTTAAGACGCGTAAGTTCAAAAGAGGGGACCTTAGTGGATCCGAATAAGATTAAGACTATTGCTGAATAGCCCTAACCGACCAAGGTGACTAAAATAAGGAGTTTTCTTAGTTTGGCCAGCTGCTACGGGAAATTTGTTGAAGGATTCTCGTTGATACTGGTGCCCTAAGCATACGAAAGCAGAAGAAGGCGAAGTTCGAGTGGACCGTTGGTCTCAGCAAAGTTTCGCTGAGCCAAAAAAACACACTTAAACACAAGACCATAATACACAATTTTGCTAATTAACTATATATACACACATTGATCAATACAACATACCTTAACGACATATTTTCCACATATCAAACACGTACTAAAACATCAACCATACAAAATTCAACACAACTACACAAAGAAACATAACACGGTACAAAAAAAAGAGATATCAGATAACATAATGAACTATGAATATACAGCAACATAATTCAACAGATTATATATATACCACATAAAAGAAAAATCAAGTGCACAAACACAACATAATGCACACCATACTCATGCACGGGACAAACAAAATAAACTACCATAACATATAAACAAAATTACTTAAGTCGTTAGTAGTAAAATTACAGTCACATCTGCAAAACCAATACCTTGCCCCACCATCACATACCACCACTCCATGCCTAATAAAATTTACTAATTCAAGTACAACATGAACAATAAACACCACAAAGTGCAAAAAAAATGAGTTGAAAAAAAATATATTATTTAAATTAATTAAATTAACCACTATATATATATATATATATATATATATATATATATATATATATATATGAGAATTTACCAGGTTGTTGTAACATACTAACATAAAAGAATATGCACAAGACATACTAACTTCCAAAAAAAATGTGTGCACCCTTACAGCAGTATGACTCTGTGAGCTGTAATGAACCAATCAACTTATTAAGCATATAATGTTATCAACACACAAAACACAAACAGTATAAGTGTGAGAGACAAATAATAAATGTTTATATACACATATACTTATACATACAAGCAACAACATGAAAGTACGAAGTAATGGATAAAAGATCACACTATGTGTAGAATACGATAACAACGTAAGAGTAGTGAATATACAAAAGTTGTACGATAAGGCAGGGGTATATGTGCTAAATGACCACTACAAAAAAAAGAGAGAGAACACTCAGTCTCTTACAACAATAAAGAGGCATATAGACAAACACAATTTGTTACAACATTAATAACGTAAATAAGTCAATTTAAGAAATCATACAAATAGATACACAAAACAAAAGTAACTAAACGACGTTAAGTAAATATGCACAAGTATACATACAACTATTTCAATGACACTACAACATAACTAATGCAACAAAACAGTAATAAACATCATAATATATAACGACAACAAACAACACAATACAATAACACAAATACTTTTCATACAAGTCATGGGTTACGAAATAGGCATACATCTACCGGTTTTAAAACAAATCATTAACATACACAATTGAAAATCATGCTAATTACAAGTTAGGAACGACATAGTATTGCATGACAGTATAGTAATAGATTAAAATGTAAATAACTTAAAAAATTCTTTTTTTAATTATCAACTTGAACACCCAAATAAATTATAGAGCATTTATGCATTTCCTTCAGAAATATATATACAACGATATTTATACAACAATAGGATAAGATATACGAAAAAGATAGATTACGAGTAACAAAAAAAATATAACTATCATTAACGACTAATATAAGTACAAAAAGAGAGATCACAATAAACAAAGACTAAATTGAACACGCATAGTGTGTGTACCGCTTAAAACTCAACTAACAAACAATATAAACATAATACACGTGACAAACTGCAGATAACGATTATAAATTCATGAGCTACATATGATACGTAAGTCATACATGCGTTTAACATAAGGATACACAACATATTATATGTCTATACCAAACATGTTTAACGACTTAACAATTTAAAATGAAAAAACATATTAAACTCGTGTATGCTGATATATGTAATGGACAGAACTACGTTCGAGCACTGCAATTCATCCCCAACCTGATAGGCAGTCGGAGAAGACGATTTAGACTCTTGAGGATATGTTGAGGGCTTGCGCACTGGACCTCAGAGGGAACTGGAATGGTATGATCAAGCTAATTGAGTTCTCCTACAACAATAGCTACCATAGTGTCATCGGCATGGCACCCTCTGAGGCACTCTATGGACGTAAGTGCAGGTCCCCCTATTTATTAGGACGAGGTTGGCGAGCGTACTATTATCGGTCCTGATTTGGTCGACCAGACTAGAGAAAAAGTAAAGTTGATACGTGATAGGCTCAAGGTTGCACAAGACAGAAGTAAGAGTTACGCTGATTTAATGAGGCGCCCTTTAGAGTTCGCTGTGGGCGAGAAGGTTTACTTGAGAGTGTCGCCTATGAAGGGGGCTTCACGATTTGGTTTGAAGGGCAAGCTGAAGCCTCGCTACATTGGTCCATATAAGGTACTCGAGAGGGCAGGTACCTTGGCGTACCGATTATCTTACCCCCTGTCTTGGCTCAGGTTCACAGTGCATTTCATGTTTCTTAGCTAAGGAGATATGTTCTGGATCCGAGCCATGTTTTAGATGCGCCACCGTTGAGAATTCGACCGGACACGACCTATAAGGAGACTCCTATCAGGATCATGGATCGCAAAGACCAAGTATTGAGATACCGGGGTCATCTCTTATGTTAAAGTCCAGTGGACAATCACAGTGAGCGGGAGGCGACCTAGGAGCTCGAGGAGCATATGTGGAGAGATATCCACAGCTCTTCGGATAAGTTATGTCAAGTTTCGAGGAAGAAACTTTTTGTAAGGTGGGTAGGATGGTACAACCGTGAATTTTTTTAAAATAATAATAATAATAATAATAATAATAATAATAATAATAATAATAATAATAATAATAATAATAATATAAAGGTAAAAAGTAAATAAGTAATATATATATATGTATATATATATTTATGTGATGCGTGTGACGTGTAGATAAAGATGAGGGTCAATGGATAACTTTTGGTTATAATTGAAATCTAAAAGGGAAAATTTAAACTAATCAAATCTAATCAAATTTAATCAAATTCTATTCCCTAAATCCCTTCCCTACCTAAGTTCTCTCCCTATCTCATCATAAACGACACTTTCTCCTCTCCCCAACCAAAGAACGTCGGCTGCAACAACAACAAAAAAAAAACGTTTCAATCTAGGAGAGGAGAGGAGAGGAAAGAAAAGAAAAAAGAGAAGACGAAGAAGAAGAAGAAATGAGCTAGCCATTCTTCCCCTAAATTCCACATTTCTCTTTATTTTACGCGAATAAATTGTTTTTCCAAGGTAGGTGCCTCTTCCCCCTCAAACGGGTATAAGCCATGCATGCTTTGATGGTATATTTATGTGATTCGTTGTTTTTATTTGTATAAGATATTAATTTTGCATATGTTTTAAATGACAAAGCATGAGATGATTTGTTTATGCCTGCTACGTGCGTATATGTGTATGGATTTGGTGGTAGGATTGTGTTAGATTAAAAATACCCTCAAATTAATTCAAAAGATTAGAAATTTTCATAATTGGAGTTGTTCAAAATAGCGTTTTGGCCTTAGAATAGGTTCATCTAGCCCGAAATAGGTTGGGATTTGGATGGAAGTCGAAAAATGGGTCTGATGGACGCGTTTCAGGGGATGGCGCATGGGGCCCACGCGCGGCCCCTGACGGCGCGTCCGGACACGTGATGACGTGTCCACTTTCAAATAATGCGTCTCGTTATAACGAGTCTAATGCAACTGGTTTGAGGTCAATCAGAGTTAAAACGAAGATTTTATGGAGGTTAGAAGGAAATATAATTTTATAAAAAAATAAAAAAAAGGGAAAAATACTATTGGACCGGCCAGGCTGCCGGACCGGGCCGGATGGCCAGCGGACCGGACCGGGTAGCAGGCCGGCCCGAACCAAAAATGAAAAAAAATCTGAAAATTTATTTCTGAAATGAATAAATAATAACTAATTAATTAAAATTAGTTTAAAATTCCAAAAAAAATATATTTAATTATCAGAAAAATCTAAACAAATTCCAGAAAATATAAAAGGTTAAAATTAAATTATTTCCACTTATTTTCTGAATTTCGGTTAAATGTAAGTAACTAAAAATAATTAGTAATAAATAGAATTAAATAGGGGGAAAATAGGGAAAATTAGTAGAAAATTCTAGAAAATTAATACAAGCTAAGGAAAAATAAGGGTAATGCTAAATAACAACTTTCCAGTATTTGTAAAATTTACAAAACCAAATATTGAGTGCCGGAGTTTGTGAGGATGGGTGTACGGGTCCCAGGCGATTGTGGTTTTGCATTCATGACATGTGCATTGCATTGATGGCGGGTCGGGACGTATGTGTCACTGGCGCTCAGGATGGTGTACGGTGGCGGGGCCGCGACACTCAGGATGGTGTGCAGTGGCGCGGCCACGCACACTCAGTATGGTGACTGTGGGGTGTACGACCTGCAGCCACTCAGTAGGACCCGGGTTCATGCATTGCACGGTATGGATATCGGCATTATGTGTGACATGACTTTGTTGTGATTGACATGCATAGTGGGACATGCATCACGATGTTGCTTATGTGATATCATGCTTTATGTGTTATGTTGTTATATCATTTCGGTATGTACGTTTTGTATTTGTTTGAGGCGGGCATCTACTGGGTGATTTCTATCACTCATCCCTACTTCCCAGGTGAGCCGGATGAGGACTACGAGCATATCTTTGTTGAGGACGGGACGGAAATAGCTAAGTGGACTGGTTGATAGCTGCAGCTAGGATACGAGGGGGACGCTGCAGCTGATTTTTCGTAGTTATCTTTTGGGGATTTTCACAGACTTCTTTATTACTTTTATTATCAGAATTTTTATTCAGTAATGTAATGACGATTATTGGAGTTAATTTAAGTTATGATTTACGTTTCCGCAAGAAAAATTTCTACGTCATTTCTGACATGTAAGAGATTGATTTGACGCCTTGTATTCTCCTTAGCGAGATACGGTGGGTGCACTGTCCCGATGCTAGGGCTTAGGAGCAGGGTGCTACACATAATAATATTGCTATCTGTAGCGCCCCGGTATGGACAGCGGACCCGAACCGGTGCACCCGTCGTAGCCTACTGAGAGGACTACAAGACGTCTCATCTCTCGATTACACATCACCACCGACGTAAGGGAAATGAGCGCAGAGACATGTATAAATAGAAACTATTCCCTCAACTCCGTACATCCAGAAATACGTAATTACAAAAGATTGTTCATGGTCGCAGCTAACTAAATACTTAAGTGGATAAAAGAGAAGTTTAAACATTCCAATATGACAAAGGCATATCCCAAGAAGCACTACTCATCCCATTTGGCCCACTCGCCATCGTCCTCAATGTATATCATATCATACTCAGCCCTATCTGCAAGACAACGTGTAGAACTCTTAGCGAAAAACGCTAGCAAGTAACCCGCTTATAAGACATACGGGATCAACGCATGGCAAGACATGAGTAATATCTATATCAAGGGGTGATGGGGCACATGTCTTGTATAGTCTAAAGAACGTAGATTACTAGCATAACAGAACTAGAACAGCAACTCATAAACAATCAACAGTTCAAATAACAATCCACTTACAAATCAACCACATCATAACGACTCACGTGATGCATGCCAGTTTAAATTATGCACTACACTACACGGTCACAAAGACTTATGCAATACTTTTCAAACAGTGCAATGCATGTCATAATGTCCGGTCACGTAACTTTATACCCTATGATGGGCCACAGCTTGTCTTTATACCCTGTGACACACCACAGCTTAACTTTATACCCTGTGACACACCACAGCTTAACTTTATACCCTGTAATCTTCCACAGCTTGTCTTTATACCCTGTGTCACATTACAGCTCACTTTATACCCTGTGATGGTTACAGCTTGTCTTTATACCCTGTAACATATCACAGCTCATTTCGCAAACTTTATATCATGTGCCAAGGCACAGCTCTTATCAAATCATAATGCAATGCAAGTGCCATGATGCAAAAATGCACAACTTCTCATCATTCAATCACACTCTTCAATCACAGACTTCAATCACATTCACACATTCAAACGTATCATCCCATGCTCAGGCCTACCTCACATAACGTTCATATTAAGGATGCGAGGAATAAAGTAGACACCCTCACATGATTCATTTTAAACCTTATCGAAGGCTCAAACGTTCATCCTTAACCCCTTAGATGAATCACCCTGAAGTCCAACTCAAATACCTCACGGAGTCCTCAGCGTTGATTCACCAGTTTAGGTCGTGTTCCCAAGACTTATACTAACCTCAATGTCACTAAGATTACCCAAAGGATCCCCTAGCTTCCCTCTTTCTTCCCCTACTTTCCCACAAAACTGATGGACGTCGGCCCCTGATGTCGATCGATCCACGTCCATCAGAGCACATCAGTCTCTCCCTCAGCCTACATCGATCGATCGAAGTGACGTCGTTCTCTCACGTCGATCGATCGACGTCCATCAGGATACATATATCTATCCCTTGCTATACATCGATCGATCCACATACATCTGAAACACATCAGTCTCTCCCTTACCTATACATCGATCGATCGATGTACGTCAGTCGCTGACATCGATCGATCGATGTCAACGATTCCCAGAATTTTCAACCTACGATTTCTGTAGGAACTGCATATCCAAATCTCCAAATCGATCCCAACTTCTTTCCAACCATTCCAAGCCTATTCCACACTATTATCCACACTTAATTCACCAAAACAAAACCTTTCACATACACATCAAAGATTCAAGCCTAAAACTCAAATCATCCATCAAAACAAACCCAAAATCTCACCTTTTCACCCTCCTTTTCCTTCAACCGAAAATAACAACAAAATTAGGGTTCAAGGGATTGAGTTTTGCATGATCTCACATAATCAATAACAATAACAAATGATTTCCAAGAATTAGTGGCCAAATCTCAAAACCAAAACACATAAATCACGTATAGATCCACAGAAAGAAACTATTTCATGGTGATCCATTTTGATATCAAAATAAGCCTTTATCTTTTGCAAATCGTAGGAACTCATAAGTAGATTACTTGCCTTTGATAACTAGGTGACGGATTGAAGAACGGACGAAGATCGGTTTGGTTCTTGAAGAGTTCTTTACCTAAGGTTGGAGAAGAAAAAAATCGCTTATGGTGAAGAGGGGGACGTCGGTTTCTCTGAATGAATAGAGAAACTGACGTCCTGTCAATTTTGATATGGGAAAGGATGAAATTGGAGTTTCTAAATCATATCTTATTATCTCATTTATCTTAAATAATTGAATTCTAATATTTAATTCTAAATTAAATACTAATTAATTCTAATATTTATTCCCTCAATAAATACTAATAAATCTAATATTCAATTCTTAATTCATTACTATTAATTGCCATTAACCTCATTTAATTTCCTTTTATCCTTTAATTATTCTACGGAGGGTGCGGGGCATAACATTCCACCCCCCTTACAAAAAGTTTCGTCCTTGAAACTGACGTCCCTCATTGGAAAAGATGTGGATATAACTCCTTCATTTGCTCCTCAAGCTCCCACGTGGCTTCACGCTCCGTATTATTACTCCATTGAACTTTGACATACGGAATCACGCGCTTGCGTAGGACTTGATCTTTCTTATCCACAATCTTCACTGGATGTTCTTCATATGTGATATCTTCTCTAACATCCAATGGTTGAGTCTCAAGGACATGGCTCGGGTCCGATATGTATTTTCTCAGTTGGGACACATGAAATACATTATAGACTTACGACAAACTCGGAGGAAATGCTAATCGATATGCTCTTTCACCAACATTACTAAGCACCTCGTAAGGACCAATATATCGAGGGCTTAGCTTGCTTTTCATTCTAAATCTCGCAACTCCTTTCGGGAGTGAGAATCGTAAATAGACCTTTTCACCAATTTCAAAGTCTAGGGGCCTTCTTTTGGAATCTGTCCAACTTTTGCTATGGTCTTGGGCCACCCTAATCTTTCTCTTATAATCCTCACTTTACCCATGGTCAGCTCAACCAATTCTGGGGCAGTGATTGTCTGTTCCCCAATTTCGTCCCAACAAAACGGGGATCTACACTTCCGTCCATAGATATCCTCAAACAGTGCCATGCCGATTGCACTATGATGGCTATTATTGTATGAGAACTCCATCAGCTTCAGCATACTATCCCAGTTTCCTTTAAAATCCAAAGCACAAGCTCTCAATATATCTTCTAAAGTCTGGATGGTCCTCTCCGACTGTCCATCCGTCTGAGGATGATAACCGGTACTCATTCTTAGCTCAGTACCCATAGCTTTCTGAAATGCCATCCAAAACTTAGAAGTAAATCTGGAATCACGGTCCGACACAATGCTGACGGGAACTCCATGTAGACTCACAATGTTGTCCACGTACAAGTTCGCAAATTTCTCGTACGAGGTACTGTGCGGCATAGCTAGGAAGTGTGCTGACTTCGTCAAACGATCGACAATTACCCAAATCATCTCATTCCCAATTCTAGTTTTGGGTAACCCCATCACGAAGTCCATAGTCACATGCTCCCACTTCCATTCCGGAATCTCCAGTGGCATCATCAAACCGCTAGGTCGCTGATGTTCCGCTTTGACTTGCTGACATATTAAACATTTCTTGACATACTCCGCAATGCTTCGTTTCATCCCTATCCACCAATAATTCATTTTGAAGTCCTTATACATTTTCGTGCTTTCGGGGTGAATAGATAACCTTCAGTTATGAGCTTCACATAGCAATTCCCTTCGAAACTCATCATTGTTTGGTACGCATAACCGATTCTGAAACCATAGACTTCCATCTCCTCACAACTAGAAATCTTTTACTGGTCCCGTAGTCAATTTGTCGCGGATTTCTCTCAGTGCTGCATCATCATACTGCGCTCCTTTAATTCTATCTACCAAGTCTGGACTGATAGACAGAGCTGTAAGAACATTTGTCACTGAGTCCACCACATCGAAACCAAACTCCTCAATCTCCCTTTCCAATGGAGACTGTCTGGCGTGACTAGGCTTTCAGCTCAACGCGTCTGCCACTTTATTTGCTTTACCCGGATGATAGTTGATGGTTAAGTCATAATCTTTGAGCAATTCCAACCATCTTCTTTGTCTCATGTTAAGCTCCTTCTATAAGAATAAATATTTCAGGCTCTTGTGGTCAGTGAACACGGCACACTTTTCTCCATATAAGTAGTGTCTCCAAATCTTAAGGACGAACACTACTACCTCAAGTCCCAAGTCATGCTTTGGGTAGTTATGTTTGTAAGGTTTCATCTGTCTCGAAGCGTAAGAAATAACTCGCTCATTTTGCATCATGACACAACCTACAAACAGAAAGTTAATTCACATCCGGTATATATATATAACTCAACAGTTTTAATTATATACATACCTAGTCCTTTCTTGGATGCATCACTATAGATCACGAAGCCATCGGTGCTAGAGGGTTGCGCCAACACCGGGGCCGTGGTCAATCTCTTTTTGAGCTCGGAGAAGCTCTGATCGCATTCAGCAGTCCATTCAAACTTAGTCTTCTTCTCGGTAAGTTGACTCAATAGAACTGCTATTGTCGAAAAATCCTTCAACAAACTTCCTATAGTAGTCTGCCAGGCCTAGGAAGCTTCTGACTTCGGTCACATTTGTAGGTCTTGGCCATTCAGTAATGGCTTCCACTTTCTTAGGATCCATTGAGATCCTATCCTCCGAAATTACATGACCGAGAAAGGCTACACTTCTTAGCCAAAATTCACACTTCCGGAATTTGGCATATAGCTTCTGCTGCCTCAAAATTTACAACACCACTATTAGGTGTTCTGCATGGGCTTGCTCATCAGGAGAGTAGACCAAAATGTCATCGATGAACACCACCACAAACTGATCCAACTGTTCTCGGAACACGGTGTTCATCAAGTCCATAAAAGCTGCTGGGTATTAGTCAATCCAAAAGGCATCACCAAAAACTCATAATGCCCATATCGGGTCCGGAAAGCTGTTTTAGGGACGTCACCTGCTTTCACGAGCAACTGATGATACCCCTGATGAAGGTCAATCTTTGAGAACCATCGGGCTCCCTTTAGTTGATCGAATAAATCCTCAATCCTTGGCAGAGGATATTTGTTCTTAATGGTGATTTTGTTCAACTCTCGGTAATCAATACATAATCGTATGCTGTCATCCTTCTTCTTCACAAAGAATACTGGAGCTCCCCAGGGTGATACACTGGGACGAATTAACTTCTTATCTAACAACTCCTAAAGTTGTCCTTTCAGCTCCTTAAACTCAGCTGGAGCCATTCTGTAAGGTGCTTTAGATATAGGTTTTGCACCAGGAATCAAGTTGATTTCGAACTCCACTTCTCTTGATGGCGGCACTCCCAGCAAATCATCAGGGAATACGTCCTTAAATTCATTGATTACCAGAATCTGATCTATGGGGGGAAATTCTTGCTTCGCGTCCAAAGCATACACCATAAGTCCCTCTGCCCCCTTCTTCAAAGCCCTGAAAGCCTTAATCGCCCTCAAATATATTTTCTTCGGGGCTTTGGTTAGCTTGATGTTCCCTTGAACTGTCACTTCATTCATTTCAGGATCTTTGACAGTTACTAGCTTCAGTCCACAGTCGATATTGGCATGATACTTGGTCAGCCAATCCATGCCTAATATCACATCGAAATCCCTCATCGCAATTGGGACCAATGTAACGGGAAACACCTTCCTATCCAACTCCAATTCACAGTCTTTATACTGGTGGTGCGAAACCAGTACTTGTTCACGAGCTGCCTGCACCCTGAAGGGGTTTTCAAGCCACTCGGGTAAACAGTCAAGTCCTTTGACGAATCGCTTAGAGATGAACGAGTGACTCGCTCCACTATCAAACAATACGTTTGCAGGCACTTTATTAACTAGAATCGCACATAAACATAAAGAGTGTAACACATAAAAATTTTCATGTAATGCACATCCACTTTCAACTTAAATGACTATAACTCACTTAAACAACTAAGATTTTAACTTAAATTGTACCTGTCACAACGTCAGTGCTCTCCTGCACTTCAGCGTTAGTCATGACATGTAACCTCGCGTTCGGTTTGGGCCTACCCCTTTGTTGCTGCGACGGCCCTGCTTCTCCCTGTGGCTTTTGCTTCCACTCGGGGTAATCCTTGATCCTATGGTCCGTCTTACCACATTTGAAGCAAGCCCCTGTTTTCTTCCAGCATTCCCTAACGTGGTTTTTCTGGCAGTGGGGACATACACCTGAAGCGGATCGGTCAGGCTGGCTTTGCTGCGGTGGTCGCTAGAACTGTACCATCTGACCTCTCTTAGGGATCTTGACCCATCGTATGGTTCTACTTCCACTCCTATCATCTCTAGGCCTCTTGCTTGTCTCCTCTAGGGTCTCTCTAGGCTGAGACCTACGCATATCGCTCTCCACGCGATATCATGCGTCCAACATATCTGCAAAAGTTTTTAAACTTGAACCCACTATGGCTGTCCGAATTCGGGGATTCAAACCTTGCTCAAACTTGAGCATCTTCATCCTGTTGTTTTCCAACACCATGGGTGTGAATTTTCCCAAGGCATGGAACCTGTCAGCGTAATCAGAAATGGACATCCTGTCTTGTTCCAACTGATTAAACTGCCTCATCTTCTCAAGGATCATAGTCTCGGGCACATAGTAATCCTTGTAAGCCTCAACAAATTGCCTCCATAAGATAGGGGGATCGTCTTAGGAAGCATACCATTCCACCATGCGTTAGCCCGGCCTCTCATCAAGGGATAGCCACATCCACCTTATGCTCTTTAGGCACCTGCACTAGCCTGAAGCACTTTTCTACCTCGTCCAACCAGAATTTGGCCACCTCTGGGTCTGTAGTCCCCTCAAAGGTGGGGGCATGCATCTTCCGCAATATAATACCGTACACCGTGCTGAGGCGGTGGTGGAGGAGGAGGCTGTTGTTGCTGCTGAGCAACTCCCTGTGCTATCACCGTTATAGCGTCCATCAGGGCCTGTGGTACAACCATCTGCGGTGGCGGAGGATTTTCGATCCCATTGCCACCGTTTCCCTGATTTTCTCTTCTAGGAGGCATCTTTCTGCAAAATCAGTACTTATCATCATCCAGTAATTCGAAAGATAATACTGAAAGCTCTTACGTGTTACACGGAATGGAACAGAACTCGTATTCATTAAGGAAATGAGTCATAACGTCATTAGTTAAATTGTATCGCACTCGCACACACCCAACCCAATCCAACTTATATCTAAGATCAAAAACTTAGTCCTACGGATCAACTTACGGTCAAGATCATAGCTTAGGATTCTATATGACATAACCTAGGTCTCCGAGGTAAATCTGAAGTCTAGGCTCTGATACCACCTGTAGCGCCCGGCCCAGACAGCGGACCCGAACCGATGCACCCGTCGTAGCCTACTGAGAGGACTACGAGACGTCTCATCTCTCGATTACACATCATCACTAACGTAAGGGAAATAAGCGCAGAGACATGTATAAATAGAAACTATTCCCTCAAGTCCGTACATCCAGAAATATGTAATTACAAAAGATTGTTCATGGTCGCAGCCAACTAAATACTTAAGTGGATAAAAGAGAAGTTTAAACATTCCAATATGACAAAGGCATATCCCAAGAAGCTCTACTCATCCCATTCGGCCCACTCGCCATCGTCTTCAATGTATATCATATCATACTCAGCCCTATCTGCAAGACAACGTGTAGAACTCTTAGCGAAAAACGCTAACAAGTAACCCGCTTATAAGACATACGGGATCAACGCATGGCAAGACATAAGTAATATCTATATCAAGGGGTGATGGGGCACATGTCTTGTATAGTCTAAAGAACGTAGGTTACTAGCATAACAGAACAAGAACAGTAACTTATAAACAATCAACAGTTCAAATAACAATCCACTTACAAATCAACCACACCATAACAACTCACGTGATGCATGCCAATTTAAATTATTCACTACACTACACGGTCACAAATGCTTATGCAATAGTTTTCAAACAGTGCAATGCATGTCGTAATGTCCGGTCACGTAACTTTATACCCTGTGATGGGCCACAGCTTATCTTTATACCCTGTGACACACCACAGCTTAACTTTATATCCTGTAATGTTCCACAGCTTGTCTTTATACCCTGTGTCACATTACAGCTCACTTTATACCCTGTGATGGTTACATCTTGTCTTTATACTCTGTAACACATCACAGCTCATTTCGCAAACTTTATACCATGTGCCAAGGCACAGCTCTTATCAAATCATAATGCAATGCAAGTGCCATGATGCAAAAATGCATAACTTCTCATCATTCAATCACACTCTTCAATCACAGACTTCAATCACATTCACACATTCAAACGTATCATCCCATGCTCAGGCCTACCTCACATAACGTTCATGCTAAGGATGCGAGGAATGAATTAGATGCCCACACATGATTCATTTTAAACCTTATCGAAGCCTCAAACGTTCATCCTTAACCCCTTAGATCAATCACCCTGAAGTCTGACTCAAATACCTCACGGAGTCCTCAGCGTTGATTCACCAGTTTAGGTCGTGTTCCTAAGACTTATACTAACCTCAATGTCACTAAGATTACTAAAGTTACCCAAAGGATTCCCTAGCTTCCCTCTTTCTTCCCTTACTTTCCCACAAAACTGATGGACGTCAGCCCCTGACGTCAATCAATCCACGTCTATCAGAGCGCATCTGTCTATCCCTCAGCCTACATCGATCGATCAAAGTGATGTCGTTCCCTCACGTCGATCGATCGACGTACATCAGGATACATCGATCTCTCCCTTGCTATACATCGATCGATCCACGTACATCTGAAACACATCAGTCTCTCCCTTACCTATACATCGATCGATCGATGTACGTCAGTCGCTGATATCGATTGATCGATGTCAACGATTCCCAGAATTTTCAACCTGCGATTTCTGTAGGAATTGCATATCCAAATCCCCAAATCGATCCCAACTTCCTTCAAACCATTCCAAGCCTATTCCACACTATCATCCACACTTAATTCACCAAAACAAAACTTTTCACATACACATCAAAGATTCAAGCCTAAAACTCAAATCATCCATCAAAACAAACCCAAAATCTCACCTTTTCACCCTCCTTTTCCTTCAACCGAAAATAAGAACAAAATTAGGGTTCAAGGGATTGATTTTGCATGATCTCACATAATCAATAACAATAACAATTGATTTCCAAGAATTAGTGGCCAAATCTCAAAACTAAAACACATAAATCACGTATAGATCCACAGAAAGAAACTACTTCATGGTGATCCATTTTGATATCAAAATAGGCCTTTTTCTTTTGAAAATCGTAGGAACTCATAAGTAGATTACTTGTCTTTGATTACTAGTTGAAGGATTGAAGAACGGATGAAGATCGGTTTGGTTCTTGAAGAGTTCTTCACCTAGGGTTGGAGAAGAAGAAAAAAATCGCCTATGGTGAAGAGGGGGACGTCGGTTTCTCTGAATGAATAGAGAAACTGACGTTCTGTCAGTTTTGGTATGGCAAAGGGTGAAATTGGAGTTTCTAAATCATATCTTATTATCTCATTTATCTTAAATAATTGAATTCTAATATTTAATTCTAAATTAAATAATAATTAATTCTAATATTTATTCCCTCAATAAATACTAATAAATCTAATATTTAATTCTTAATTCATCACCATTAATTGCCATTAACCTCATTTAATTTCCTTTTATCCTTTAATTATTCTACGGAGGGTGCGGGGCATAACACTATCTCACCCAAAACAATTGAACGTCACAAAGGATTGCCTATGATCACTTTTACAGATGAAGAGATTGATGCACTTGTTGTCCGTTTCCGGTTCTCTTTGATGGGTACCTTCTGGTATGGACATCATTCACTTAAGATTATACGTGATGTGTTTGAGCGTATTGGTTTTTGTAATGATATGCGGATCACTTTGATTGATCAAAAGCACATACTTTTAAATTTTCTGCATGAACCTGATTATATCCGCTGTTTATACCGTCGACATGTAGTATATCAGGCTGTCATATGCGAGTCACAAAATGGACTGTGGATTTCGACCCCTCTACGTATGTGCCTATCGTCCTAGTTTGGGTAGCTTTTCCGGGGTTGCCAATTCGTCTACAACATAGGTCTACGCTATATGAAATTGTTCCGATCAATTGGTACTCCAATTAAATTGGATGTTGCTACAGCGGATGGTTTACGACTATCAGTTGCAAGAGTTTGTGTAGAAGTAGACGTCTCGCAGGAACTTCCCCAAAAGATATATCTACAATCTAAGCAGAAGATTTCATTACAGCAAATAATATATGAAGATATGCCTACTTTTTGCACTACATGTCGTCGGCTAGGGCATGCAACGGGTCATTGCGATGATTACCCGTCCCAACCTCCTGCAGTTAAGATAAAGCCTACAACTCGCTGGACACCCAAAAAGATCCTACATAAGGAGGATGGACATCAAGGTGAGGTACAAATAAATTTATTAGTTACAGAGGAGCCTACAGCAAAGACAGGGGAATCTCACCAACTTCCTGAACAATCCATCCCTCATCCTTAGCCAACCTATTCGGTTTCAAACATCCAGGATTTGCACACTTTGGGTAATGATAAAGAGGATGCAATTATTTGCCAGCAACAGCGACATGATGATACGGATTATTATTAGTATTCAGATTATGATGTGGGTCAAGTGGATTTACAGTCGGAAGAACTAGAGTCTTGCATCACTTTTATATCACAGATGAAATTAGACTCAGAGACCTTTACTAAACGTCTGCTAACGCGTCCCACAACATTTGATGATGCCAATATTTTAGCTGCACTTTCTGATAAGCCAGCTGACGAACATGACGGTTTTATTCTAGTTCCTTTTAGGCAGCATCATCGTGTACGAAAGGATTTACCTCCCCGGCCACCATCTTCCATTATAACTCGAAGTGCAACACGTAGTCATTTGGATCTCTCACAGGCTGATCATAAAACAGTTTCCCAATGAAAGTGCACACTTGGAATGTAGGAGGTCTCTACACTTCTTTAAATTTATTAATCACAATTTTGCATGCTCACCATGTTGATTTCTTGATCTTAATTGAGCCCAAACAGATAGAAGATAAGCTAACACTATCGTGTGAAGCTGGGATTCCAACGATCCCTTTCCACCTGTGACAATAATATTTGGCTATTTTGGCATGATACTACTATTCGGTTTAATAGTATACAACATTCTATACAGGCTTCTTTATTTCGTTTCACTTGGTTGCCTCTGTAGGTCCGTGGTTTATGGTAAACATACTGTACATGATCGCAAACCCCTCTGGGAAACTTTATTATTGCATTACGAGTAGACAACAGATCCATGGGTTATAGGGGGCGACTTTAACGCGTTTTTACGCTTGGAGGAGCATAGAGGACGCACATCCCCTACATTATGATCCTTGGCTGATTTTAATGATTGTGTTATCCATTGTCATTTGCAAGAATTTCCCATCATAAGACAGTCTTTCACTTGGTCGCGAGGCAGTGGCATACATCGAGTTCAACGTCGCTTGGATGGACTGCTTAGTAATACAGCTTTTGTGGACCTCTTTGCGGATGTTGTTGTTCATCACTTACCACGTGTGTCATCTGATCATTGTCCACTTCTGTTGAAATGCGATCTCAGTCAGGAGCATACACATGCACCATTTCGCTTTCTAAATGCACAGGTTGAATATCTGGACTTTCTTGCATTTATTTCGGCCACATGGAAAGAATACCCAACAACTGGGGGAATGCGGGGATTATATACCAAGTTACACATATTGAAACGAGATCTTCGTCGATGGAATAAACTTATTTTCGGTAATATATTTTCAGCGCTCAGAAGATGCAGAACTGGATTTTATTCGTAAGGAGACAGCATATGACATACTACCAAGTGAAGAGAATCGGATGGCACTTTCTTTGTCTCAAGTACAGTTGCTGTGCTGCAATTCTCAACAGGCAGCTTTTTGGGCGCAAAAGTCTAGGTTACGATGGGCTTTGGAGGGAGAGTCTAACATGACCTATTTTCATGCTATGGTAAAGGATTGTTATTGCCGTCAACAAATTCGTCAAATCTCAGCTGTAGATGGGATCATACATACAGATCAACAAGAAATAGGTGACTTGGCAGTGGATTATTACAAAACTTTGTTTGCACATGAAGATATCCAGGATCCTGAAATGTTGTTGCAGCATATTCCTATGATTTTGACACAAGCATATGATAACTCCTTGCTTAGCATGCCGACAATGGAGGAGACAAAGCAGGCTGTTTGGAGCTTAAACCCCAACAGCGCAGCTTGGCCAGATGGATTTAATAGTTTTTTCTTCCGCAATTGTTGGGACTTTATGCAGATGGATGTTCTCCGCGCTGTACAGGAGTCCTTTTTGGGTGTTACACCCCCGCAGACCATACTTTCCTCTATTACCACATTGATACCGAAGATATCACAGCCTCAGACATTTGCAGACTTTCGCCTTGTTTGCTTATCCAATTTTGTGAGTAAGCTGATGAGTCGCATTTTGGCAACCTGTTTGGCTACTTTTTTACCTCGATTAATCTCTTCGGAACAGATTGGTTTTTTAAAGGGTCATGACCTAAGCGAGCATGTGCTTATGGCGAATGAGATGGTGCATTATTTGAACAAGGCATCGCATGGTGGTGATGTCATGCTAAAGATTGATATGGCCAAGGCAATCGACAAGGTGAATTGGCAATACATGCAATGTGTGCTCAAAAGATTTTGATTTACAGATTTCTTCATTCGTCTTATTATGAATACGATGATATACTCCAAGCTCTCGATTTCCATAAATGGTCAATTATTCGGTTTCTTCACACCATCGCATGGGGTAAAGCAAGGTGACCCTTTATCTCCAATACTTTTTATTCTATGTTCAGAAGGATTCAGCAGGGGGTTAATCATCTCTATAATACTGGTTTCTTAAGAGGATTTAATATGGGCCACACAGCTGGTGTCTCTCATTTGGCCTATGCAGACGATCTTCTAGATTTTCTGAATGGCTCCTCACGCAATTTGCGGCGTTTCCAGTCATTTTTACAGTCTTATCAGCGAGCAACAGGGCAATTAGTCAACAGGGCAATTAGTCCTTTTTACAGTCTTTTTTTTCCATTGCAATGATGTGTAGAATGTATATTATAAGAAAGTGTCGATGGATGAATTAGCCCAAGAAGTAGCTGTTTTGGGGACTGGTTGGTCGAGCCCTAGGATTGAATAAAAGAAGGTAGATTTTCATGATTTAAGACATGGATTATGTGCACATATATGGAGTTTTAATGACATGATGATATGAGAATATTTAAGAACATACAGAATGTTGAGTGGGCTAGGAAGCCGATTACATTTGCATCCATTCTGCATAGACGGATATCCCATGACATGTTTATCGTATGTTATTGATCATTGGAGGCCGTCATGACACCATGGCCGATGCGGTTGGTGTCATGGGCATATAGTAGATGATTGGAGGCCGTCATGGCATCGGAATTTAAAGAGGTTGATGTCATGGGCATACAGTATGTTTCTTTATAGGCATGAGTATAACACCTTATCCGGAACAAGGGATTTATGGTATATCGAGTCATCGTTAGTAACATGTACTTATGATGTAACACTATATTTGGAACATCCGATTCATAATTGTACATGTGACTATATGGGGAAGTATTCCTACTACGACGATATCATTCGTATGCAAGGTAAAGTGCTATAGTCATCATATGAAATGTCATGTTTTGAATGTTTATGAAAAGATTATGTTTCTACATGTTCTGGAAAAATGGATATGGATATCATGATTGATCTTTCATCGTTACAGAAATTTTTATGATATCGTTTTAAAGACACCGCATCGTAAGAAGAATAGCATTTAAATTGTCCATAGAGTGACATGAGGCATATAGATAATAAGACTAAGTATGATTTTTTCTTAGACTTTGACTTGAGACGATAAGGTTGGACATGTGTGTATGTGGTGTTTCATGGACTTAGACAGAAGGGAAAACATTCACCTTATTGATGATGTTCATTATGTATATATTACATGTGGTGTGATTACAATTATGTTATGCCGCTTTACTTGTTAAAGTTAGAGGTGTGATATGTTATGTTCTTTAATTACGCATTATCATTTTGTCACACTGTCTCCCCATGTATGATCCATGTGACGTATGTAGGCGGACTACTTGCTGGACGATTAGTGTTATCGCTCATACTTGTCTTTATAAACATTGCAAAGAACATGGCTTACGACACGGGATTTATAGAGGACGAGCCCTGGATAGATTACCTGTGAATGAGGAAGTATGACCAGGAGCTATATTTTGGATGTGCTAGATATTTCGAACATGATGTACTTACAATATTTTAGGACATTGTACATTATGCTTTATGGCATCGACGTCTTGTACTTCTCGTAGCAGAGTACAATGAGTGCATCGAGCTAATAACTTAGTCCCGGACGGGGCGCTACATAGGTGGCCAATAAGGATTCGGTTGTAGGCTCTGCCTAAATCTTTGCATTTTCTCAACTTGTGCCTCTGCCTAATTAGTTTTAGGATTCGGATTTGAGACATTTGCTGATCAAATATGATTGGCACCACAGCATAAAGCAACAAGATAAGCTGCCCATATTAAAAATATTACAGACTTTGCCATATCAAATTCCAAGAAGGAAAAGTGTAGCGACCCATCCCAAGCCCTAGTACTTGAAACGACTCACCCGCCGTATCTCACTAAGGAGAATACAAGGCGTCGATACAAATCAACTACACGTCATCATAATAACGCAAATTGATGTCAGCGGAAGTCATTGCTAAAATCCTCGATAAAATGATCATCATCATTAATACAATGTCTAAGAATTTCTAATCAATACAATAGTCATATGTAAGTAACCACTAATCTCGAAAATACATAACCTCGAATATCAAAATAACTGTCTCATCCAATTCTCGAAAGTCTTTTCTGAATATCCTTAGTTTTGAACCTCTCGTCTCGATCTTCCACGGTATACCAACTCCTGTGTAAGCATACCCTAATTTCTCATGCCTGCAAAACTGGTGAGTGGTGGTGTGAGCCAAAATCAACGGGCTCAGTAAGCAACCTACATATACTTGTTATAGAAATCATACATGCAGAAGCAAATACAAATAACATTTACAGTTAACATACATGTCCTTAGTCCACAATAATTTCACTCGATTATCTTTAACAGTTAAGACTTCGAAAATAAATACAAAATAAATAACTCATTAGCCCAATCTACCTTACCGTGATGCATGCTCTTCTCAAGTATAACATACACAACAAACAAATAATCACATAAACAAAGAAAAAGACAATGTATACCAACGAAGTAGATAAGCTGCAGAAAGTAAGTCACTCCACATAATAATGCGCAACTTCATGATGCATGTCCTATTATGCATGTCACACGCAACGAAGTCATGTCACACGGAATGCCGATATCTCCACCATGCAATGCATGAACCCGGGTCCTAACTGAGTGGCTGTGGGTCGTACCCACCCACAGTCACCATCCTGAGTGTACTTGGCCCCGCCACCGTACACCATCCTGAGCGTCCGTGACCCGTACGTCACGACCCACCATCAATGCAATGCACGTGCCATGAATGCAAACAACACAATCGTCTGAGGCCCCTGGCCCATCCTCACCATCCTCCGGCACTCGAATCTAGGTTTAGTTATTTCTGGAATTTATTTTTAATTTTCTGATATTTATTTATATTTTCCTATAATCATTACTATTAATTAAGTTACATTTATATCATGTTCTAGGTCGAGGCCTGCCACCGCAACCGGCCCGTTGGCCAATCGGCCCGGCTCGACGGCCTGCCTGGCCCGACTCTCTTTTCTTTCATCTCACTTTCATTTTCATTCTCATTTTTGTTCTTCTCATCTTCATTTAATCTGGTGTATCCACACTCATACATACACACAGTTCACATGTAAATACATATATCACATATGCACATAATTCACATATAGAGGAAATTCAATTACATATATGCAACAATAACACACTGATGCATGATAAACATAACGAGCATAAATAGACCACTCGCATTTGATGCATGACAACATGACGAACACAAATAGACTATTTACCTCTGATGCATGACAGTATAACGAGCATAGATAGACCACTTACCTCTTATCGGTCACTCAGCTTTCTTATCTGATGTAATTCTTCCTTATCCGAATTTCTGTTTTTTTTTTCTTGTTCATCTGCATTCAATTTGTTCTATTAAATTATAACATATATATATATATATACATATATTTTTTTCCAAATTTGTTCAGTGGCCTCAAAATGCCATTCATATCCATATACCAATATTTATTTTCTTCGTCCAAACACCCACCATCTTATAGCTCTTTTTTTTCTTCTTCAAAATACAACTAGATATACAAAATACCATTTGACCAGAACCAAGTAATCGTCAATAAACATATACGTATATGTATTTTTTTTTCCACTCCCAAGAATAATATATTCTTTACTCGTAAATCGGTTTACCTGCTTAATTTGAATATACTTTCATTACTGTCGCTAGCCACATTTTTATTTTCATTAAAAACCAGTTTATAGAGTTTATATTTCTCTATAATTTTACAAAGATTCCATTTAAGTTTATATAAAAACTACTAAAGAACACAGTAGCCATTTTTTCAAAGTTTGTCCCTAATGCTAACCAAAATTCAAGAGATCCTTTGTGAAGATTAAACACAAACAGTAGTATATATGTATATATATATTAAGAACGCCACTCTGGTGGTATATATATAAAAAAAATTATATATATCTAAGATAAAACTCTAGTAGTTAAATATAAGTAAATGGTTCCAAAATATAATCAGTTTATATATATATATATATATATATATATATATATATATATATATATATATATATATATATCTAAAGGTATAAAATTTTCCCTAAAAATAAACATATATATATATATATACCTCCTATACGGCTATACCTAACGACTTTAACATATATATATATACACACACACACATAGCTTTGACAAATCTAAGCATTGCTTTGACATATACTAAGCATATATGTCTAAGTATCCAACTGAAACTAATGATTATAGTATATTCATTACCTCAAAAGCGTGCATATTTTAGCTATATACAACTTGGAATTTAAGGGTACATATATACAATTTAGATACATATTGTTATATAGGTAGAAGGTATATATATATAAAAGGGTGTAAATTACTGAGAACCGTACATATATATATGTGTATATATATATATTTGTACAATCATCATATTTCATATACACACATCTATACCATCGAATATACAAATATACGATCCAATTGTATAAGAAAATAAAGCCAATTTAGAAAAATACATAGAAAGCACACATGGATACATACCTCTAATCTTCTACATTATACCGTGAAAAAGATTCGAAACGGGTTGAAGACAAATTATACTTTCCTCCAAGGTGGGTCTCGGCTGTGGGGGAAAAATGGCAAAGTATTGTTTGTTTTTTTTTTCCTCTCCTTGGTGTGTAGGCAGCAGAGAAAGAATTTAGGTAAGGAGTTCTTTTTTTTTCCTTTTGGTTGTACCGTTTGGAGGAACAGCTGGGGAAAACATTTAAGGGTAAATTTTTTTTAAATTCCATAAAGGATAAGCTGAATGTGGGGAGGTGGGGAAGAATTTTGGGGCAAAGATGTTGGGGTAGTTTAAATGGGGTTGACTAACTCCCCCAGCAGCGAGTGTTTTTTTTTAAAATTTTTTTTTTTACATTTAATGTGTAATTAAATACTATTTATTTATTTGTATTTTCTCTACTTATTTATTTTTTTTACAGGACGTAACAAAAAGAGTGGGAGTGAAAACTACTGTTTGTTAACACTAATGTGGAGCATTCACTAATCTTTGCAACCTTAAACTACAAGAATTGTAATATTAGTATTATCCTTTGTTTTGTTTCTTTTTCTCCTTCACCAAATTTTGTGAATCTCGCATTCTATTATTTGTCGTGCTCTGAATTCAGTTACAGATGCTGCTTTTACCACTTTGTTGTTTGTAACTTAACCTCTCTATCTCTTAGTATACAATTTCACAATGAAAATTGATACTTAAGGAAGTAACCAATTATTTTCAATGATTTTTTTTGGCGAAATTATTTTAGAGTACAATGAATTGGATTGATTGGATTTGTGCTTTTCCTTTTTTTAGCAAGATTGGATTTATTCTTGAAAATTTGTATTACATGACTTAGGGTCAGGAAGAAATGGAGATAACATTACATTTATTTATTTAAAAAAGAGAGAGATTATACGAACGAAAAAAAAACTTTCAAAGTAGATCTTTTGTCATAGTTAGCTAGCCAATCCGCAGCCTTGTTATCATCACGATAAATACATAGTAAAGAAGAATAAATAAAGCGCAACTAATGTTGGACTTCATGGGTAGATTTTATCATGAGTATATGTATAATCTCTCAGTGTTAAAAATGAATAAATCAAACGCAACTAATGCAGGACTTCAAGAGTAAGAATAAATCAAACTCAACTAATGCAAGACTTCATGAGTATATCATAATCTATGTGCTAAATGTGCAGCTAACGCAGAACAATATGCACCCAGTGACTCCTGAACCAAGTGATTTACTGAACGATGTTAAAACTTTGTGCCTTCTTTATTTTACTGCGTTTGTGTTTGTTTCTTTGGAAACTTCGTACGACTAATTATCACACTATTTCATATCTCTGTTTGTAAATTGATCAAAACAAAGACAACACGAAAAGATTAAAGAGGCATTCTGCTGACTAAATTTGATACGGATTTATAGTGATTGCTACAGTGTCGAAGTGCAACTGATGCAACTTTATAAATACAAGACCATTTTAATACATTAAACACATAAACAATGCTCTAATACATTAAAAGCTGTCCCATACATTAAACAAATCACAAATTATTTTTTTTTTGGCAATGTAATAGATAGACCTCAACTTGGAACTTGTCATCCCAGTATAACTGTTAGCGAATGGTCAGAGGTTCTAGTTCTAAGACCAAACCTCTCTTGAATTCAACGTAAGGAAATGACAAGGGGCATTCTTCATCTCTAATTTTCCACCTGAATCGTGTAACAAAATGATGTAGGAAAACCGCGGTTTGAATCTTAACAAGTTCAGCACCAGGACAAAGCCGTAATCCTCCACCAAAGGGTGTCACTTTTCTGCTTGTTGATTCGTCATCCCATCTCGAGGGATCAAATTCTTGGGGATTTTTGTGGAGAGATGGATCCAAATGTGTAGCAGAAAATATTGGGATGACTTGCCAACCTGAAGGAATCAAAAAATTCTTATACTTCACATCTTGAAGAGCTTTTCTTAGCACTAATCCCGCTATGTTTCCGCATCTTAATGTCTCATTTATAACTTTGGAAGTGAAAACCATTTTCTTGTAATCATCCAAACTCAAAGGCTCTCCGTCCATCTTATTTCTTCTGAGAATTTCGTGTTCTTCTCTTAATGTTTGTAAAATATCGGGTGAACGAGCAAGAAAATAAACAACTAGGGACATTAATCGAGAAGGGTTCTCGAAACCACCAGTTAAAAGGTCCAACAAAATGCTCACTTTCTCTTCAACATTGAACTGGCCATTAACACATATCTCTTCCAGAATACATGTGCTTTCTTCACTGGAACATGCTTTTACCTTCTTCTGTCTTTCACTAATAATCCCTTTCAGAGTGGATGATAACCTTGTTATAGCTTTTATAGCCTCCGCATATGAATTCCCCGGAAGATATATGGGGAGAGATGTAAACCCTTTAGTGATTGCACAAAGATCTTCTTGTATTTCTGTTTTCGTGTCGCCACCGTCTATGTCTAGTAGATTCCTTAACAGGAGACGGAATGTGAATTGCTTGGCTTCTTCGAAGAAATGTAATTCCCGACGACCCTCTTCATTCCATGACTCCATCGTTCTTATTGATAGCTTCTCTAAATATAAAAGGAAATCTGGGCTTACTCTTGAACTGTTAATGAAGCGAACCATAGGACTTCTGATCCTTTTGTGATGTTCTCCACGCAAATAAATTATGCTCGATTCTCCAAGGATTTTTCGCATCTGTCTAGGGTAACTGCTACAAAATAATTTCCCTTCATTTTGCAGGATGAAGCTATTGAACTCCGAGTCGCAGGAGAAGATGGTTGGACACCCAAAAACATGAGATTTGAACACTTCGCCATATCTGGACGGATGCAAATACCGAATGAGCCTTTTCACTTGTATCCATGGGCTTAAGTGAACCACAAAGAGACAATATGTATGTACTGTTATAATGCTCCATAGAGTAACTATTAGCTATATGATACTATATCATTACTCTTTGTCTAGTGATTTAAAATTGAACATCGTACATGTCACGTGTCATTTTTCTTAGTCACACTGATAATTTGTAAAATAATACTGTATTGACATGAAAAATATAATGCACTTTTCACGAATAACTATGAACCATATTTATATATTATTTATTATCGAATGAGATAAAATTAAGAAAAAATTACATTTTTGTTTCGGTGTACAATTTCGTTTTTGTTTTTTAGGGAAAATTACACTTAGACCTCCTGTGGTTTGACTTGATTTTAAAAACCTCCTCTCTCATTTGGAATTATATATTTACCTACGCTATAGTTTGGGTTAAAAATGCACTGGCCAATTTCCGGCAAAACCACAGGGGATAAACATGCCGGAAATAAGCCGGTATCTTTTTAACCCAAACCATAGAGGAGGTAAATGTATAATTCTAAACAAGAGGGGATGTTTTTGGAATTAAGTCAAATCACAGAGGGTCTAAGTGTAATTTTTCCTTAAAAGATAAATTTTATGTTTCATTAAATTTTATTCACTTTTATATGCATATATATATATATATATGTGTCTGTGTGTGTGTGTCCACATATATATACACTATTTATTTTATATTCAGTTCTATTCATTTAGTAAAACACATACGTGACAAATTTTATGATTCATTAAATTCTATTCAATTTTATATGCACACACACACACACACACATATATATATATATATATATGTACTATTCATTTTCTATTCAGTTCTATTCACTTAATAAAACAAATACGTATTAATTTCTTTAATATAAAAAGGACAAAATTTATTTTTTATTCATTTAGATTCAGTTACATATGGATATATATATATATATATATATATATATATATATATATATATATATATACATGCATATATATATATATAAGGATTCATGCGTTGAATATCGTTATTATCTCTAATTTTCATTACACAAGCGCAAATAAAAAATTACAATTAGACCCCCTATGGTTTACTTAATTCCAAAAACCTCTTCCCTCGTTTGGAATCATGTATTTACCTCCCCTATGGTTTGGGTTAAAAAGGCACCGGCTAATTTCTGGCATATTTACCCTATGTGGTTTTGTTGGAAATTGGTTGGTGCGTTTTTAACCCAACCTATAGGGAAGGTAAATATATAATTCCAAACTAGAGTGGAAGTTTTTTGAATTAAGTCAAACCACATGGGGTCTAAGTGTAATTTTCTCTTGTTTGTAGATAGATCCTTACCTTTCTCATAGTTTCGGATTAAAAATATTAGGTATTTTTAGACCAAGCCAGGAGTAAGTGTATATTGACACTACTCTTAATACTTTAATTTTAGAATTTTAGGAAACAAAAATAACAAAATTTTCATATTTTCCACATATCCACCACTAGCCGTCATCTTCCTCCCCCTTCACCTGAACCACCTCCCTAACGTAGCTCTCCCACCTCTAGTATCATCTTCTCCTCCATCAACACAACACCTCTATTTTTTCCCTTCACGAAACCAAGTCTTCCTCCTCTCTTGTTCCCGTTTTCTCTTAAAACACATTTAGCTCCTCCCTCTTTGTGCTTTCTTCTACCTATACCAGAAAATGAAGGGCTACAAGAGATGGAATTGCAGATTTGAGAAGTAACAGGGGTTACATGGCCATTAGATTTGTTACGTCATATACAAAAATCATATTCTATATAGAACTTAGATTTTATATAGATTAGAGAACAAAAATGACATTTTGTACAACACAAGGATGAACAGAGCTCAGCACAAGCAGAGCTGAGATCAGCACAAGGATGAGCAGAGCTCAGCACAGGAAGAACTGAGACCAACACAGGATGAGCTGAGCTCAACACTGGAAGAGCTGAGCTCAATACAGGATGAGCAGACCTCAACACAGGAAAAGCTGAGCTCAACGCAGGATGAGCAGAGCTCAACACAGGAAGAGCTGAGCTCAGCACAGGGGAGCTCAGCACATAGAAGAGCTCAGCACAGAGAATAGCTCAGCACAGGGAAGAGCTCAACAAAGAGAAGAGCTCAGCACAAGGAAGAGCTCAACAAGGAAGAGCTCAACACAGCAAAGAGCTCAACACAAAGATGATTTCAACACAGGAAAGAGCTCAACACAGAGAAGAGCTCAACACAGAGATGAGCTCAACATGCAAACCGAGGCAAGTCCAAGACTCTATCCTGAAGACGAATTTCTCCGGTATACTGTGTCCAACCGAAAATTGCAAACGTCTCACAGGATACAACGGCTAACAGTTCCAACGAGTGACACTACTACGTAAGAACTCCACGATCCTGACAAATGTTCTGACTTCTCGGATTGATGAAATGCAGCAGCAGCGTATGCAGTATGTAGTAGTAGTTTATGCAAAATGCTTGTATGCAGCAGGAGAAGGGAAGAAACTGTTTCAGTCAATGTCTCTCAGAAGCAGAGCACTGTTTCCATTTATAAAGGGAAATCATGAAGGTTACGGCAACTCACGACCACACTGATCGGCCAGTAACCCCCACGTTCACCACGCACCCCACGACAGCCTCTGATCGGTCATTAACCCACGACTGGCAGGAATCAGTCAGCTGAAACTGTCAGCTTAATCTGAGCCGTTAGATCGTAGGATTAAGTCATAACCGTAGGATCGGGTAACTTTATTTTCTGTAAAAATTCAAAAGAAAATTTGCTCAAAAAGATAAGAACCGGACAGGCGAGCCACGAGCCCGAGCACGAGCCGAGCCGAGACGGCCGGACGGGCGGGCGGCGGCGCGCGCTTGTGTGGCAGCCATCTATGTCTTCCTTCTGTTCAAAAATTCTCTTGCCCTTGGGCACATTTAAAGTGTCTCTCCTAGCACTATATTTGGTGGCAACCTTCCTTCAATTGACCAATGTTTTATCTTTAGAAAATGATGATGTGCTCAATTATCATGAGCCCACATCATCATTTCTCCATTTTTTAACCATTTTTAACTCCTACTTTGATCATTAATTTCCCATTCAACCGATATTGTAATTGATTGATTCAAAAATCTAAAATCAGCTACTCATTACATAGATAATTTAAAACTAATTAGTTTCTATTTTTAGTTAACGGATACTAATCATAACTAAGCTCAAAGTATGCTGTTCACCGACTTTAGACAAACTCATTTCCAAAATTTCTTCCCATAAGATTTTCTCATTCAAATCTCTCCAGGATATCGGTATCTCAAGGGCTCCGGCGAAACTGCAGAACTTATGAGTAGCCTCATATGCTTATCTCGAATCCATAAACCAGCCTCTCATGAATTTTGCTTAACATGTATTACCCGTTAAGCTACCAGTAGCTGAGATAGCCATTATCTTTTCAATCCCGCATCTCTACAAAACCATATGTATTTGTCCGATACCCAAGTCCAGCATATTCACCAATCATGATTGGTATAATTCAAGATGGAATCAATGTAGCAGATGAATAATAGGGAGAGATTATATCGAAAATAGGTGTTTTGTTCACTTTGCAATTCAAACTCCATAGATCTTCTGCATCGGGACATGGTTTCTGGGTCAAATCAAAGGCGGAGGGGGCGGGGATGAGGGGTAGCGATAGTGGTATGGATTGGCTAGGGGCAGATAAGGGACTCATGGTGCGTGGGCGGGGGGCCGAGCGACAGGGGTGTTGGTGGCGGTGGAGGAGAGATGGATGAGTTTAGATTAAGTGTTGAGGGAGATAATAAAAAGGAATGATATTTCTGTTAAAATTAAATTGTACTACAGTGACCTTGCCGAAGGCCGTCAGGCTTTGCGGTGAAAATCGAATGTATATATCACCACATTCTGTGACTTGAAATTGGTGGGGACCTGAATTCTAAAACTATAAAAGGTCTTTCATGTGTTTTGCCTTATGATTTAAGAAAGAAAAGAATGTTTTTCCCTAAAAAGAAAATAGAGTACTGACACTTAGTTTTAAGTTTTAACACAATTATGGGATGATGCAACTCATGTTATTCCTTTCCATTTCGATAAATCACTCTTGTAACAGGATAAAGGTACTGATGGATTGCTAATATCTTTTTTAGTATCAACCCAAATTTTAAGTCAAATCAATTTTTTTTTAAAATATGAGAATTTTTTATCGTCTATCGATATCAACACGTATGTTTTACAATTTGCAATTTACTTTTTAAGTTACGCCGTTTTTACATAGAAAAAGCAGAGGCACAATTAGAATTCATTCAAATTACTTTATGTCTCAAATAAAATTATATGATTAATGGTGGGAGCAATTGACACCGGAGCCCTCACAGGAGATGCATCCGTGGAGCCAGATGTCATTCATGCAATTATACATACTTATCTTAAAGATAAAACCTAATTATGTTAATTTAAGAGTAGAAATGTACACAAGTGGACAAGATCATTAGAACTGTATGTCCAAGAAACAACCCCAATACGCCATAAGTTTTTTTTTTCTACACATGCAAAATAGATAATAGAAAATTATTACAGATTAGTCTTCACTTTTACATTGTTAAAAATTTCATACTCCTTAGTAAAAGAAGCTAGTGTTTATTATTGGAATATAAATGTTTTGATGATTTAAAATATTAGAAAAAGAAAAGTGATTAAAAAAATATGTGAAAAAGAATGGATAATTTGAAAATGGTTTGTGAAAACAAGGTTGGCAAAATGAGACATTGATTTTATGCACTTTGTGCTGACCTGACCTGAGCTGATCTGCTTCCTGCTAACATCTAACTTACTTCGGCTGAGATGACCTGGGATACTGAGCTTATCATCTCATGTCAGCTCGGCCGAAGTAAGTCAGAGGTCAGCAGGAAGCAGATCAGTTCAAGTCAGCTCAGCACAAAATGAATACCAGCTCTATTCATACACAGGCTCCACCAACTTCCGACACTAGCTCGTCGTCGTGCTCCTTATTGGCCTCTGAGTAGCCTGTCCAGCCTACTCTAGTAGAGGCTGCTCAGCCTGAGCACGCCGACCTAACGCATCGGCCCTCGGCTCTAACACTTGGCTGCAGCCATCGACTCAGCTAAGTATAGCCCCTCAGCCATCTCAACCATGTCATCCCATCATTCATGTACTCCGTACTCTATCCATAATTATCTCAGTACTCATAGATTTTCTGCAGCCAATCGAGCACTCCTTGCGACTATCTCTTTCAGTGCCGGGCTGTAGTCTTATTCTCATTATGTCAAGGACCCTCGCTGGCAGGCTGCCGTGCAGGAAGATAATCATGCTCTTGAAATAAGTTAGACGTGCACGCTTAAGCAACTACCGCCCGGAAAACGTGCTATTAGGTGTAAATGGATATACAAAATTCATAACTCTGAAGGCAGCATTGAAATGTATAAAACTCGGCTCATCATTCACGGTAATCTCCAAGTTGAAGGTATTGATTATAATGAGACTTTTGCGAACACTGCCACAATGGTTACCCTCTGAGTTCTCTTAGCACTTGTCGCCGCGCAAAATTTCTCAATGTGTCAAATGGACGTGCGCAATGCCTTCCTCCATGGCGACCTTGACGAGGAAGCTTATGTGAAGCTTCCCCCTGGGTTTGGCCTCGGTGACTCTAATCAGGTCTACCAACTTCGCAAATCTTTGCACAGACTCAAGCGAGCTCCGCGATGTTTGTTTGCAAAATTTTCCGACGCTTTATGCGATTATGGTTTCATTGAGTCACATCCTGATTATTCCCTATTTTATTATACCCGAGATCGAGCTCAGCTCTTCCTCTTGGTATATGTTGACGAACTTATTATTGTGGGCAACGACAGGTGCAGTGGACCAGCTCAAGGAGTATCTCAGTCAGTGTTTTCATATGAAAGACCTCGACCCACTGAAGTATTTTCTTGATCTTGAAGTTGGCCGAAGCCGAGCTGGTCTCTTTGTCTCCCAGCACACTCTTGACATCATCTCTGACTGTGGCCTGCTGAACGCAAAACCTGCGGCTACGCCACTCGAGCAGTAGCACCTCCTTCTGACCTATGAAAGGTGGTCTTAGACGATCCTTTTTCGTATCGCGGACTCGTGGGATGCCTCGTCTACCTCTCAGTCACTCGTCCTGAACTCTCTTGTGCAGTTGATACACTCACTCAGTTTATGCAGACTCTGAGGCTGGATCATTGGACCGCCGCTTTGAAGGTTGTTCGCTATTTGAAAGGTAATCATGGCCAAGGCCTTCTCTATCCTCCACTAGTGATTTTCATCTCACCGCCTACTCTGATTCGGATTGGGCGAGCTGCCCTCTCAATCGCCGATCTCTTATGGCGTACATTATTACGCTCGTGCAACTCTGATTTCTTGGAAGACAAAGAAGCAATCTACCGTCTTTCGATCCTCCACTAAGGATGAATATCGCGCAATGGCCTACACCACTTGTGAACTCAAGTGGTTGCTCGGCCTTCTTTATTTCCTTGGTATTCTCCACAAATCGCCTATTCCCCTCTACACCGACAGTCACTCTGCCCTCCATCTTGCACATAATCCTGTCTCTCATGAGCGCACCAAGCACATCGAAGTTGACTGTCATTTCTTGAGGGACGCGGTTCTAGACGGCCTCATCCGTCTTCTGCATGTTTCGACGTCACATTAGCTGGCCGACATTCTGTCGAATTCTCTCAGCACTCGAGAGTTTCGATTTTTCTGTCCAAGTTGGACGTTTCGAATCTCCACGCGCCAACTTGAGGGTGGTTGTTAAGGCCGAGCTGAGCTGACCGACCTGATATGCACTTTTTGCTGAGCTGACCTGAGCTGATCTGCTTCTTGCTAACCTCTGACTTACTTCAGCCGAGATGACCAGGGATACTGGGCTTATCATCCGGACTGCATTAGATTTGACAGGTATGGCCGAGCTGACCTGACAAGGTTGACCAGTCCGAGTCCAGCTTGCAATCGGATGGAGATGGTGGGCGTATCTATGTTTATCTGATTAATGATCGGATTGATTCTCCATAAGTGTATGTCTGTAATTGATTTGATTTGTATTTATCTACTGTCTACTGTCCTAATTGATAGTGATTAGATTAGCATTGATAGTGATCAGATTAGCTTAGACTTATTTTTCCAATTGTAACTCTATAAATTGAGGTGCTGGAATACAGAAAAGACAGATTTGAAGTGCCAAATTATTTTACATTTAGCTTAAGAAAAAATTGACAGATTACTGTGAAGATGTTATAATGTACATCGTGCACTCGATGTTAGAGATCAATGTAGAGTTCGATCGATCATGTTCACATCAAACTCTTTGATTGATCGATTGCAATCCCTCAAACAATGAATTTCACAAAACATGAACTAAATAGATCAATCATAACCGTAGATACATAGATCAATTGATGTGATATCGATATCTAAAGAGAGGCATGCCGGTCAACCGATTTCCTACAACAAAAAAAAATCAAATTTTTTAACTGTTGGAGTTAGATCTAGTATTCAATTGAAGTGGGTTTCCTCTGATTTATTACCAATATCTCTTTACATTTTTTGCACTTCTATTGCTTGTTTTGGTGTTGGTATTAAGTACTGGTTTGCATTTTTTTTTTTTTGTCTTGTTTCATTGCAAATAGTTGACCATGTATGCACAAACCTGAAAGAGCATCATTTAAATATGCATACTTGATGGTCTAATGATGATGAAGCCATGCCATAAGGATCGGGATTGTCAGAATATATATTACGATTTATCGTTTCATCAGATCTTCTGGTTATAAAACCGGCAGATCAGAAGTTCTCTTTCCTTCTTGGAATTGAAGTTCAAAGAGAAGAGAGGACAGAGAAAACACAAAAAAAAGACAAAAACAGATCGCCCAAAATGCCTAGAATGTAATAAACATACCTTGAACGACGTTCTTGCAAAAACTTGCCGATGGAATTTAAGCTAACGGGGTGTAGAAATTCCAGTGTTTCACCTAGCAAGGGCCATCCTCTCCTTCCTGGAGGAACTTCCAAAGAATTTTGCCCCCCTAGGAAGAACTTCAACGCACCATATCCAAGTAGAGCAAGCAGAAGATAGACCACAGCCTCAAAGAACATTGTTTAGTGTTAGAGAGCAACAACCCTCTTTCAAATGTGGATCTGAAAGTACCATTTTGTAACTTCATATATAAGAGGGTGTATAAAGCATGTATGGTTTGTTTAATCCTTAAATTAATGTTTGAAATGTATTCATAATTATATTACGTAATCAGCTTGCTTCATACTGAAGCGAATGTCCATTGCCTCAATAATAGAGGCTGAACATTAACATACGCAATACAAATCAAAGGAGTTTTGAGGGAAGCATATTTTAGGCCCCTAGTCTTGCTTCCTTTTTTTTTCCAACAAAACAAAAATAACCATATAACATCAAGATGAATTAATTATAAATGCAGAAAGTTGGCTAAATATATTTAGTTAGCAAAAACTATTTCTTATAAGAAGTTTTACTAATAGAACATGACTGGTCATTGTCCATATTTCATGCTAATTAGGTAACTGGCTGACATTAAAGAACAATAAAAAAAATAAAAGACAGGTGCGCCCGGTTTATTTGTCTATTTGCCCATCTAATTGTCTAAGCTGGTATTTTCGAGATAAATATTTGCAGTTCCTTCTGTTTAAATGTAATTGGAATTCCCTATATCTTGATTAGTCAGCGTGCTCATTTAATGTTAACTGCCTAATTGTCTCACATAAAAGAAAAGGAAAAAAGAAACGTATGCTACGTAGGACAACACTTTGTGGGTCTATTTGGCCCATCTAATTTGCTAAGCTGACGTAGTCGAGAAAAGGATATGTGCCTCTTTCGGTTTAAATGTCAAGATTGTTAAAAATTCAAACAACACAATATTTAGAATACAAAATAAGAAAGAATAGGAAGATTTTTTATTATTCTCCAAGTTGCTCCCATTATACGATATCATATCCTATATATAGGATTTTGGGGAGTAATGTACATTGAACCAGGTACAACCATTGCTATTCTCAAGAAGCTTTTGTCGTTCCTGAGAAAACTTTTGCCATTCTCGAGAAACCTTTGGACATCTACACAATAATATTCTTAACACTCCCTCTTGGATGTCCAAATTTTTATGGATTATGCCTCGTTAAAACCTTGCCAAGAAAAACCAAGTGGGATAAAAACTTGGACGAAGGAAAAAGAGTATACATTCATAAAATTGGTTCATGTGATACACTGCCTCGTTAAAGCCTTGTTAAGAAAAACCCAGTGGGATAAAAACTTGGATGAAGGAAAAAGAATACAGTGTGTATGTAGTAATTACATTCCCCTGATGTTGACAAGAGATATTTGAGTCAACGCATTCCAATGTTGTAGACCATCTATCTCTAAATATAGACGTTGGTTTTGCTTTAGTGAACGAGTCGGCAACCTTCTGACTTGGTTGTAATTGTTGTATATCAATGTCTCTATTCTTCTCAAGATCATATGTGTAGACAAATTTATACTTCATTCTTCTTTGATGTAGTCATTTTCAACTTGAACAATACAACTATCATTATCTTCAAACAATGCTGTCGGTGTCTTCGATATGCTGAATCATCGATCTCAACCAAATGTGTTCATAACTTGCTTCATGCAACACCAAAATCTCATAATAATGAAGAGATGGTTGTTACTGTCTGTTTCACTCATCTCTATAATATGACCACACCAAAACATATACATTCTGTGGTCTTTCCTTATGCGAGTCAGATATATATCCAGCATCATCATCATCATCATCATCATCATCGTCATCATCATCCGGATCTAGTATATCCCAACGACAGCAAAAGCTATCGTTAGGGTCTAGGGAGGGTAAGTGGTAGGCAGACAATACCTCTATCCCAAGGGATAGAGAGTCTGTTTCCAGTGAGATCCCCGGCTCTACCTGCATAAATGATATGATAATAGAGATATGTTGTGCTAGTGTGTTAGTGAGTAAATTCAAGAAATACAAAGAAAGGCCTTTCGATATTAAAATACACATCACTTATATATGTACATGTAATGTAAAACAACGGTGTAACATACGCAACCAAGTGGAAAGTCAACCTAAAGCGTAGATAGTGTCTACGCCTATCTATGTCCCTAAATATACTCTAAAGTGTCCCTATATATGACCTATACCTCGTTAACCTTAATCTTATGTTTCCATGAACTCCTATCCTGGACCATATCCTCAGAGAGGTGCAAATCTAGTAAGTCGTGTCTTATCTGCTCATCCCAAGTCAGTTTGGGCCAACCTTTACTCATGTTTTCCTCTACAATGAGGCTTTCAATTGCTCTGACCGACGCCGTTGTGTGTCTGCGCTTGACATGCCCAAACCATCTCAATCTTCCTTCCCTTATCTTATCTGCTATACTAGCCACGCCTAACCTTTCTCGAAACACCTCGTTTCTGATCTGGTCTAGCCTTGTATGTCCATACATCCATCTTAACATTTTCATCTCTGCTACTTCCATCTTCTGTAATTGTGACCTCTTGATGGCCCAGCAGTCTGTCCCATATAGCATTGCCGGTCGCTCTGCCACCCTACAAAATTTTTCCTTTAATTTAGTTGGGAAATTTTTGTTACACAGTACCCATGAGGCCGCCCTCCATCTACACCAGCCTGATTGAACTCGATGTGCTACATCATTATCTATGTCGCCATTCTGCTGCACAAATGATCCTAGGTACTTAAACTTACTTACCTGTGGTACCACTTGACCATCGATGGTGAGCTGACTATCCTCACTGTCTGCTACGCTGCTGAAGTCGCAGTGCAGATACTCGGTCTTAGAATGGCTAATCTTTAAGCCTTTTCTCTCTAAAACACCTCTCCACTGCTCTACTCTCATACTCAGGGTATGTCTACTTTCTACGACTAATACAATATCGCCAGCAAAAAGCATACACCACGGAACTGCCTCCTGTATCGGCTTTGACAACTCGTCAAGGACAACTACAAAAATAAATGGGTTTAACGCAGACCCTTGATGGAGACCGACCTCCACCGGAAAGAAGAATGTATTCCCCACAGCCGTACGAATGGCTGTTTTTGTCCTAGCATACATATCTCTAATTATGTCTATATACTTCATAGGGATCCCTCTTGCCTCCAGACTATCCCATATCAGCTACGCGGCACACTATCATATGCTTTTTCAATATCGATGAAAACCATATGTAGATCGCGCTTCTTCTCCCTATACTTCTCCATTAATCTCCTGAGAATGTGTATTGCTTCCGTAGTTGACCTTCCTGGCATAAAACAAAATTGGTTCACCGTAACCTGAGTTTCTCTCCTAATTCGAGTGTCGATTATTCTCTCCCATAACTTCATGGTACGGCTTAGCAACTTAATCCCTCTATAGTTCCCACAACACTGTGCGTCTCTTTTGTTCTTATATAGGGGGACCACGACACTCTTTCTCCACTCATCTGGCATCTTCCCTGTTTTGTAAATACGGTTGAACAGAGTAGTTATCCATTGGACCCCTTGCTCACCTAAATACTTCCACGCCTCCATGGGTATGTTATCTAGGCCGACCGCTTTAGCTCTTCCCATCTTCTTCAGTACTCTCATCACCTCTCCTTGTGTGATGTTCTGACAGTCGGAGTTATTATGTTGTCGTTGTTGGTTAGTGATGCTTTCTCGTTCTTTGTAGTCGGCACTACTGCCGTTGAAAAGATTGTGAAAGTATGTTTGTCATTTCAACTTGATGTCTTGTGCTTTAACACATGTCCATCTTCTCCTTTTATGAACTTCCCGCCTCCTAGGTCCTGCCTCTTTCGATCCCTAGCTTTGGAAATCTTGAACATATTATGTTCCCCTTCTTTTTTTTCTAGTCTCTCATACATCCTTTTATAAGCTGCAGTCTTTGCATCTGTCACTGCCTTTTTTGCCTCCTTCCTGGCGATTTTGTAATTATCCTTCAATCGCACTTTTTCTTCCCCATTGGTGCATCTTAACAGCTCTCTAAAAATCTTTTGTTTGTCTTTTATTTTTTGTTGCATATCCTCGTTCCACCACCACCTCTCCAAGAAGATAAAAATGTGTTTAACATCATTCCAATGCCTTCGTGTTGTGTTGAGCTATACTTTGCCAATAAATTTACTGAAAAGACTATATATGGTATCGAAATTTGCAAGATACTTTAAAGCACCAACAATTACTAAGATATGTTACTTCAGGACGTAATAATTCTTCGTTATCTTCTGGTGCTTGAAATGAGTATTTCTTTATATCTAACAATCGTACCACACTATGACTACTCAAAGCTTGATCTGCAGGCCGAGAGTAAAATTTGATCTTTTCAAAGTTTTTCATCTCAAATTCTTTCATAAGATAATTATCGGTTTTAGTGAGCTCTTCAGGAGTTCGAACAAGATTTAAATCATCAACATATACCGTAATTATAGAGAATCCATTATGAGATCTCTTGATAAATACACAAAGACAAATTGGATTATTTATATATCCTTCCTTAACCAGGTACTCACTAAGGCAATTACACTACATTTTGCCAGATTATTTTAATCCATACAAGGATCTTTATAATTTGATTGAGTATAACCCATGCGTCTTCTAATTATATGCTTCAGTCAATTTAAAGCCTTCTGGGATTTTCATATAAATATCATTATCTAATGATCTATATAAGTATGCGGCAATCATGTCTATTAATCGCATATCAAGGTTTTTAGTTACAGCTAGACTGACTGAATATTGTAATGTCGTGGCATCAATTATCGGAGAATATGTTTCATCATAGTCAAACCTAGTTCTTTGTGAAAAAACTCATTTATATCGAATATGTTTGATCCCTTGAGAGGTTTGGACTGTAGGTCAAAATAATTTGTGAATGTGACTTTCTCTTCAAGTGTTTTGAAATACGGTCCAACTACTTTTCTAATGGGCTCAGTTTTACTTGGATTGCATCACTTCATTTTTTTTTTCCAATTTTGGCCAATTATTTATGTGTCGACACATTCCAATGGACCTTAGGATCTTTATTTAGAACTCGTCATACAACTCTTCAAGCAAAAACCATGATCAATAAAGACCTTTTTGTTTATCCCAATTTTCTCTTAGTCAAAGAGATCTCTTCATAATTTTGTTCACTTGCTCCTTCTGGAGCAGCTTGTTCAGTAATTTTAGACTGATCAGTTTTATTTATATAGCGCTTTTATGTTGTGAACATCTTTTCTTTTCTAGAGTATTCTAGTTGTGAACATCTTTTCTCTTCTGGAGTATTCTCTTCTGGAGTATTATTTGTACCATTCTCTTTCGAGAGCTTTTATCTTTCACACCAACTAAGCATCCACGTTTTAGACTTTTTTTTGGTATACCATTATCATGTCCTTCAGGGACATCAAGTCGAATCAGCATATATATTGCCGTAACATGGGATTTTGTTATCTTTTTACTTCTTGCTCGCATTGATTTGTTCGGGTGTTAAGGTGAGATAGTGAAGGAATGTTTCATGTAATTTCATGTCCTTCTTCAGGAAATGATACTTTCTCTCTCCTAACGACGGGAAAACTAGCTCACCAAATCAATGCTGATGCATGTATAATTCCATGTCCCCAAGCTCATGTGGGAAAATTGGACATTAAAGTCAAACAACGAGCAATCAGTTGTAAACGTTTAATAAAGGACACTACTGGGCCATATGCACACTTTGAACTGAATGCTCAACACCAATTTCAAGACATACAATAATCATTAAAAGCTTGGGATATAGATTCACATGCATTATCAATTATGAATCGGATAATCAGATAATCTGAGCAAGAAGTTTGGCAAAATCTACTAGTCTTTTCGAAAACAAACTCACATGAACAATAAACACACACAAAATCACGAGATAATGTAACTTTTTGTTCATGAAATAGTTTCTAGAATCTTCTGTTTCTTTAAAGAGTCACTAGAATTTTCTGGTTCTTTAAAAAGTACACATGTGAGTGTTGTACAATTGTACGTATCATTATTCTATCTGGGTGACCAAGTCAATTATGTCATAAATAACTTTGGATTAGCGAACTTCTGGTTCATCACAATATTACATTCGACTGGATGTATAGTCGCATAATACAATCCAGATGAGAAATTTGGGAGTTTTTCTTTAACAAGCTTCTGGCTTGAATCATTGCCTATAAAAATTTCATATTCCCCTCATTCATGATTTAATATGAATGTCACTAAGACGTATATATATTAAACTCATTAGTTTCCTTTCGACTTGGTGGAAAATGATGTCTTATTAACCAATATGTGTATCACCTGTTAATAAATTGATTGGTCTTCTGGAGCCTTCGATCAATATCGTAGTACTCAAAATTGGTACTATCATTTTCTTTTGCCAATTAGAACTCTTCTGGAGCCCTCAGTCAATGTTGTGTATGTCATTCCATTGTCAACCGGACATGTGCCCTATCATTCACCTTGGATGATAGGTTAATATCAAAATTAATTTTGGAATATCAACTCAGAAATAGTCAATGGAGTTTCTTCAGGAAACACTTCAAATATTAATCAATGTAACATTACCAACCTAGACAAAATGCACTAGTTTTCTAGTGTCTTCATCCTTCTGGGATGTCTTGATAAAGATCAAGAAAATTCTTTGGGCTCAACATTAATAACAAGTCTGTTTGGCCGGTCCACCATTTTTCATAGCCTTGATATTTTCTTGAGGCTTTTTCTTGTTTTACCACTTCAGATGGTATCATGTAAAATTTCTATAACGTCAATGATCACGACCATGACCACTTAGAGCATTATAATTACTTCCATTCGCTTCAGAGAATAGTGGTAATCTGGTCTAGTGATAATACTGGTTTTTCATCAAAAGTTCCTGGTATTCTTCAGCAACTATCATACATGAAATCATATGAGAATACATTTCAAACTATCTTTCCTGATATTCCTACTGCAGGAGCATATTGGATACGTAGAAAGTGGGAAACATATGTGTTTATCTTTAACATATACAGGTAAAATATCTGATAAAACAAGATATTCACTCAAAACTACAGGTTTGAGTTAAATGTTATATGCTTCAGGCATAATAAATAGATCATAATAAAATCGTACTCATAAAATTTAATTAAAAAAAAGTATATGTGGCAAAATTTAATATATACAAGGACATCACAATTAACAAACTTGATATATATAACATTTCATTGAGAAATAACATACAACAAGCAAATTAGAAATGTTGCTTTGCGAAGTTAATTAATTGCATATCAATGTTGTAACGCACACCTGCTAAATATAGGTGTTAGATATTGTAAACATGTAAATGATGTGCTACTATGTAATCATGTAATGACTAACAAATTATATGATAAAACCCCTTATATGACATCAACAAAAGATGAAATCATAATGAAAATGTGAAGTGAACCGATTCGGTAATACCTAGAAAATATCATAATCATTTTCCTAGACAGTATTACCATTCCACGTAAAATCCCAGGCAGACGGTGGGGTCACAGACGATCCCGCTTAAGTACTGACTTTCTAGACAGAAATTACATGTACAGTGTATTTATCACACCTTTGTTATATCAATAATTCACCTTTTACATCTGCCGCAAATTTTCTCAATAGAACAATCCGTAAACGAGTTAAGGATAGTTGAGTTAAAGGTATAAATGCTTTAGGCATGTCGATTATTCATGCTTCGGGCATGTCTACTACTCATGCTTCAATCATGACAACTATTTGTGATTCAGACATATCCGCTACTAATGCTTCAATCATGATAACTATTTGTGCTTCAAGTATGTTTACTATTCATGCTTCCGACATGTCGACTACTCATGTTGCTGGCATGTCTACTATTTATGCTTCCGGCATGTCGACTACTTATGCTTCCGGCATGTCGACTACTTATGCTTCTGGCATGTCAACTACTTATGCTTACGTGAACTATTCATGCTTCAGACATGTTAACAATTTATACTTCAGGCATGACTACTATAATTATGCTTCGGGCATAATAACATTTTATCCATATTCAAGAGTGAGTTCACAGTATAGGAAGGCCTTAAAGTATAGGACCTTTAAGGCACCACTAGAAGGGGGGTTGAATAGTGGGTGCGGAAAATTTGGTTTTTAAAATGTTTTGACCCAAAAACCCAACTTCTGAAAACAGTTTCTGTTTTCAGGTCCTGTTTTGCAACGTTTGAAAAACTAGGCTACATGCCTTTTAAAATTCTGAAATTTGTAGAAATTCTAATTTCACATGTTCTGAGTATCTCATAAAAATTTCAAATCAGAATTCAACCTCTAACCCCTCGAAAAATCTTTTGTGGTCAGATTGCGCAAATCTACCAAAAACAGTAGTCTGATTTGAAAAATTTATTCCGATTAATCCGTAACTCCAAATGGTCTGAGAATTTAATGACAAACCCCTTAAGATATTTATTTTAATGTGTTGAAACAGTTTTGAAAAATTCTATTGCAAAGTATGTCAAATATGTTCAAGTTCTCAACTTTTGCAAGTCTGAAAATTAGATTGCACTAGTCTCAGAACTATTAACATTTGATTGACTTATACTTATCCAAATGGGTTGAAACTTGTGCCAAATAAAACTTAACAGGTGTGGCTATGTTTCTGCAAAGTTTGGTAATTTTGAAAAGTCGTTTGATATTTTTACTAATACAATGAAAAAGATACAAAGTGCTGGAAACTGAAAGTAAAGTGCTGAAAGTAATAACAGCGAGAATTTTATACTGGTTCGGTTAACACAACCTACTCCAGTCTTCGAGGACACCTTCCTCGGTTATCACTAATCACAAAAAACATCTTACCACAAGGTTTTCTGGAGTTACACACCAACTCCAACCCTTTACACACAATACAATCAATCATACCGATCACGAACACCACCACCAAACGAATGAAGGTTTGATCACACCTTGATCAATCTTTTACAACAAATGAAATGTGTATGGTGGTCAAATCAAAGCCTATTCAATATATTAAATATCAGAACAATAGGCTTGAGATATAAGAAGAAAGAGAGGTCGAAGAAGAAAGTAGAAGACACTTTTTGCGCTTGAGAGAATATGAGAATTGTCTGACTTTGTTTGCTCTTTTCTCTTCTTTTTAATCACCTCATGCCCCCCCTTAGGGCTCTTCCATCCTTGAGAATTCTCTTTAATGCCCTTGGAAGATTGCCTTGTGTAGATATGTCACCATCTTGCTCACTTGGCACAACATGATTGGATGGATGACTTGGCTTTGCTTACTTGTCACTGATGATTGGTCCAACTTGGCATCCTTTAATGAGATGTAAAATCTGAAATAAACTTACAAAACATGTGCCAAAAAGTATTCAAAATATTACTAAACAATCACCATTCAATCCCTTCAATTTTGGACTCAAATTGAAGACAAAACAATGCTGAAATTCGGCCATAAAAAGCAACATGTGCTGAAATTTCAGCATGTGTTGTATTTTGAATTGCTTCCTTATGTGTTGCCTTCTTCAATGTCACCAATCATGTGTGGCTTATTTCCACCATTAAAAGTGCCAAATAAGCTCCATATAGGCTCCATCATAGCTGAGAATGGCGTGTAGAACCAATATGCATGTGCCGAAATTTTACTTTAGTAAGGTTTGTCAAATAATACACAATAATTACACATATATGGTAAATTCCAATCAGCCCTAATTTGAATATTCTAGAATACTTTAATGTGTCTTGAATGTGTAAAAAGTGTCTAGATATATGATACATGTCATGCCAAAAACATTCCATGTGTTATGTTCGTAGAAAACCGAATTTTTGACTTTTGTCGATTACGCAATTTTTCTCCGATTAAATTCAAACATTTTTTCACATGTTATATATATTATGTCACACATAATATAAATAAAATAACTTGAATAGTCAGCTCTAATGGTTGATTAAAGTGGCGCTACATGTGCTTAAAAAGTGAATTTGGAATCTCCACAATTTGGCCTTAATTGGAGATGATTTGTGTGTGCCAACATGGAATGGTTTTGTGTCTGAGTGTACCATGTTAGCCACGAAATTTGTGGCCATTTTTGAAGTGTAGGGGCTGGCCATCTATATATGGCAAGTACATGACACGTTGGCAAAGTTTCGGTAGTCACCCGATACGATAATTTTTGTTTTACAACCTTGTAACGTGTCGTCATAATTTTGTCATCACCTTGACTTATATCATATGATATAAGACCTGAATATACTCATAAATATTAGGTAAGTATAGTGGTATGACGTTGACGTACGTTTGTAATATATGTAACGTGTCGCGTAGTACGTCAGAATATATGTGTATTGTACCTTTAAATAAAAAAATCTAAATATATATATATATATATATCGGGTAAATATATGCGAGTCACTAAATGGACGCCTGAATATGATCCAACAATTGATGTTTCAATAGTCCCCGTCTAGGTCACATTCCCGGGTTTACCGGTGCATTTCCAGCAGCAGAATGCTTTGTTTCAAATAGGCAGAATGTTGGGCACCCCAATGAAATTAGACACTGCCACCACTGAGCACAGCAGGCCATCTATGGCACGGTTATGTGTTGAAATTGATGTGTCTCAGGATCTACCGTCAAGAGTATTTATACAAACCTCAAAGCGCTGCATTGCACAAACTGTGATATATGAAGACAAACAACTGTATTGTTCTAGCTGTTCTCGATTGGGCCATCTGTCTGACGCTTGCGGCAAAGAGGGTAAAGGCGATGAGATGGTTAAGCCTGCTGCACCAGCAGCAGTGGTGCATAAGCAGAAGTCTAAGCCTCAGCGATGGACCCCAAGGAAAGATGTGTAGGGTGACAAGATTGTCCACAAAAGGAATGGCTAAATTAGTTTAGCCGAATTTATGCCAACGGATAATCCCACAGCGCCGTCCTTAATGTCTCCAGAATTACATGTTCTAGATACAATTTCCCCGGTGCAGGATATCTCTCGTCTTAAAAGTATAGACGAATCTATTTTTCAAACAATTCAGCCATGCGCAATTGATCCGTTAGCTTCTGATACAGAAGTAGAGCAACATCATACGCCTCCGCAAATGGTTAATAGTTTGTAAACTGATGCTCAAGACTCTGACCAACAAGTGGGACTGCCTTTGGTCGTTTATAATCCTCATGAGGTCCCGCACACGCCAATCGCTGAAGAAGATGAGGCGCAATATCAGGTGCCGCCCAGACTGCTGCGTCGACAACATAGGCATCTGGAGATATCGTCTCCTCCTTTAACTTGGTCCAGAGCAGCTCTCTCAAACTCTTTCGACGTACTATCCTCTCAATGAAGATCATCATATGGAATGTTAGAGGCATTAGAACCTCTTTGGACCGTTTAAAATTACTGGTTCAACGTCATCATTTGCACATTTTGGTGGTTATTGAGCCAAAGTCTAGATCTTCGCTTTTAACTTCATTTCGATTAAAGCTCGGATTTTCGCAGGCATTATCAGTTAATAATGATTCTATTTGGATATTTTGGCAAGTTTCTTTTCTGAGTCTGCAGGCGGAACGCATGGGGATACAAAATCATTCCATTCAATTTCGTTGGTTGCCCACAGAGGAACATAAAGGTAGATCATCGCCAACACTTCGATCCTTGCAAGACTTTAATGATTTTGTTACATCCGCTTCTCTTCAGACGTTTTCACCACAGGGATCAATGTTCACATGGACGGATGGATGTGGCTTAGGCCGGGTCTGGAGAAGACTAGACCGTTATTTATGCTCAACAAATTTTTTGGACATGTTTTCAGCCATTAACTGTCAGCATTTAAATAGGGCGACTTCAGACCATGCTCCTATCTTGTTAGACTGTCGCATGGACACTTCTACATCCGCAGCTTCATTCAGATACCTTGACGCGTGGACCACACACCCAGATTTTTATAATTTTGTGAATTCTCAATGGCAATCCTTTCCCACAGTTGGAGGCATGTGGAGATTCTACACGAAATTACGAAATTTAAAGCAGCAACTTCGTAGTTGGAACAAAGATGTATTTGGCAACATATTTGATGCAGTGGTAGAAGCGGAATCTGAGGTTACTCATTGTGAGCGGGCTTATGATGCAGCACCTTTGGACACATCCCGGACAAATTATCATCATGCGATCGCAAAGTTGCGACTTGCGCAAACCAGAGCATTATTATTTTGGAAGCAGAAAGCAAATATTAAATGGTATCAGGATGGGGATGCTAATACAAAGTTCTTTCATCACACAGTTAAAGAGCGGTGCAGAAAGCAAACAATACTAAGGATTGTCAATGACAGTGATGAAGAAATCACAGTTTCAGAAAATATAAGAGAGGAAGCAGTTCGATTTTTTAAGGGGTTGTTTACCGCGGAAAACACAACGGTGCATTATTCTATATTGCAGTACATACCTTCTTTAGTCACACCAGAAGAGAATAACATGTTATTAATGGTTCCTGATATGCAAGAGGTCAAGAAGGCAGTATGGGATTTGAATCCCACTAGCGCCGCTGGTCCAGATGGATTTCCTGGCTCATTTTATAGACATTTTTGGCAGACGATACACTTGGACGTTTGGAAGGCAGTGCAGGAATTTTTTCTTGGCATTCACACGCCACGTCAACTAACTGCCTCCCTGATTACCTTAATACCAAAAGTTGCCAATCCTAGTAAATTTTCTGAGTTTCGTCCAATATGCCTGACGAATTTCAGGGCCAAGATTATAAGTCGACTACTAGCGACACGATTATCTATATTATTGCCAAAGTTGATCTCTGCGGAACAAGTGGGTTTCATGAAAGGTCGTGATATAACGGAGCAAATCCTACTGGCGCAGGAAATGGTTCATGTTTTAGATAGGCCCGTGCGTGGTGGACATGTGTCGATTAAGCTTAACATGGCCAAGGCCTTTGACAGAGTGTGTTGGTCTTATTTGCAGCATCTTTTGCAGAAATTAGGCTTTCATCCGCGCTTTGTGCGTATTATTATGAATAACTTGGCATCCTCACATTGTTCAATTTTAGTGAATGGCAAGCCAGCAGGGTTCTTTTCCATTACAAGAGGGGTGAAACAAGGCGATCCACTCTCTCCACTGTTATTTGTGTTGGCCTCAGAAGGCTTTTCCCGTGGGCTAAACGCGTTAATATCTACTGGTCATTTAGTGGGCTTTAATGCAGGTAGAGCGCCATCAGTATCGCATCTAGGCTTTGCTGATGACTTGGTCATTTTCCTTAATGGATCTCGACGAAACATGCAAAAATTTCGACAGTTTCTGGAAACATATCAGCAAGCATCTCGTCAGTTAATTAATTTACACAAAATTCAAGTCGTGGTGGGTGCTGGAGTATCGCCGACTCAAGTATCTCAGATTTTAGGTATGCGTCTTGCCTCCTTGCCCATAAAATATCTTGGTTCTTACTTGTATAAAGGTATAAATCGAGCAAGGTATTGTTCATCGATGATATCGCATGTGGATTCGCGACTAAACTCTTGGTCGTCTAAGCTGCTTTCTATGGCTGGCCGGATGACTCTCATACGTCACGTCTTAAGCTCTATGCCATTGCACATAATTGCCAGTTCTAGACTTCCGGTAAGTGTTGTTCAATCCCTCAACTCCAGAATGTCTAAATTTCTATGGAATGGGCGACATCATTGGCGCAGTTGGAATTCTATATGCATGTCAAAAGAGGATGGAGGATTAGGGTTGCGTAGTATTCATCATCTACAGGAATCTTACGACTGTCAACTTTGGTGGAAATATCACCATTCACACACATTGTGGGCTGATTTCATGCGAAGTAAGTACGGTACTCGCTCTGCCATATACTATCATATTTATGACTCCCCTATTTGGAAGCGAATTTGTCGCATTCACGATTATATGATAGCTCATGTACAAGTTACGCCGGATGGTTTTAGTTGGGAGCCGGATATTAATGGCCAATTCTCAATAAAATCGGTATATAAGCACTTAACATTCACTGTCGCCCATGCGACTCATTCTCGCTTTATCTGGTGGCCTCGCTCTCCACATGCATGTAGTATTTTCTTATGGAGGCTTTGGAGGAACGCTTTGCCAATTCCGGATAATTTAAGAGCATGGCAGAATATTTATCCTACCCAATGTGTCTTTTGCCGCGCGGATACTGATTCAAGAGATCACGTGTTCCTACACTGTCCTCGGATCAAGCCATTATGGATAGACATATCGATTTTCTTTTCGGGACCGTTGCCGAATTCCTCCACAATTTTGACTTATCTATTGCGTTGGTGGAGAGCGTCTTCTCGAGCACATATGCTAGGCCAGCTGCGAGTCATAGTGCCATCACTAGTCACATGGGTGCTTTGGAAGGAATATGCAAGAATTTGTTTTGGAGATCATGAGTTTTCGTATGCTAGACTGTTTCACAGGGTTAGAGAGCATATATTCACGTGGTGTTCTGCAACTAATGGTAGTAAGTTTAGTGAGAACATCCCTCATTTGGTGGCTGCTTATTTTTCACCTCCAATTCGGGTTCGAAGGCATAGAGTTATTAAATGGGAGCTGCCACCTTCAGGTAAGCACAAGCTTAATGTTGATGCAGCAGTAGGGAGGAATAATGCAGCAGCAGGTGCGGTGTTGCGCAATCATCGGGGGCAGTTGATTTCTGCAATCTGTTTCATTCTTCCATGTTCTACGCCATTACGAGCGGAGTTACTAGCCTTGACCTATGCCTTGATATATTACGCAGTGCAATTTGATCAGTTAATTATTGAGACGGATTGTCGTCTATTACTTCACTACTTGTCTTCGTCGGATCGATATACGGGACAGCTTGCCGCTGACTTGCAACGCACGATAGATTTTCTTCGTCTCAATGGCTCAACTATTTCGTATACACCAAGAGAGACGAATACGGCAGCACATCTGCTTGCACGTTATGGCTATCATTCTGCTGGGTTGACAATATATTCTTCTATGCAAACCCTGCCACGTGAGGTGTGAGCAGCAATAGTTCTAGATGCATCAGTTCCACACATTCGATAAAAACACAAGTCTTCCAATGGATTGGCGCTACTATTTCTGGGTTGCCTATGCCGCAATAGTGCATGGGCAACGTCGGTATGTTTCCATTATCTATTTATTCATCTCTTTTCGCTATTATTTTTTACATGGACTCACTTTTTTGTCACTTGTTTACGCGCTGGCAACTATACACGAAACATTGCTGCTGGAGCATGGAGTTCTCAACCTACACAACACAAGCTGCTGCATCCCCGTTCAATCCGAGGATGACAGTTCATGGATATCTTGCTGGAATAATATTCTGTTGCCTGTGTTCTACATGAGCGCAGGCAACATGGGTACGTTTACTCAGATGAACATTCATTATCATTCATATTGTGACCACTTAATCATGTGTGTATTTCTTTTGCGGGTATTATGGACATGTTTGGGCGATGCTACGGGAGCTACACTTCGCTGCACTATCAGGATATCGCCACTTTGCAATCATCACTGCCATTGCAAGACTCAGCCAATTTGGGAGCACACGTTTTTATTGACTTATTCTATCTCCTTTGTAATTCGCATGCTAATGGATTCCAATCATATAAATATGTACGCTTTTTCCTTCGCCAGGGTTTTATCTACAAGGGTGGTTTTACCTGGCAAGGTTTTAATGCGGCATGTCATATATGATTGGAGATTAGCAATTTTAAATTTTCTTCATTTTCTGTGTACATATGATACATTTGATGTAATATGTTTCCCTCCACCATAACGGAGGCTTTTCAATAATATAAGCTCGACTTCATTTAATATATATATATATATATATATATATATATATATATATATATATATATAAACGTTTGAATGGATGTAGAAGGAGACTTTCCATTCTTCACTTTGTTGCCATCATGCCTTCTCCAAATATATCTCCATTTAATGAACTACTTAGTTCATTTAACTAAGTACTTCACTTAATGAACTAGTTTAGTTCATTAATGGTGGCACCTGAAAATAGTTCAAACACAAAAAATGTTTGCCATTTGATGTAAGCTTTAGAGCTTCATGGTTTGTTAGTACGGCAACATTATATACAAAGTATATAAGGTAAGTTTGTCACAAAAACGTGTCAAGTCATGAATTATGTCTTGCATTTCTGTAGCACACGTTATTTAAATCATGCATTTTTGTGAATCACTCAAACCCTTTTTCTCAACATGAAGCCCATCACCACATAATAATAAACATATCTTACTAGAAACAGGGATCATGAAACAATAGGAGCAGCCAAAAGCATACATATTTCAGCATATAATGGTAAGGAAACATTTAAGCATGAGTAAGTTAATATATACCACGGGAACAGAGCAACATATTAGCACAATATATCACATAACAAGGCATTCACATCAACCAAATCTAACTGGGTTAACAGCTTAGATAATAGGATTTAGAACATATAGGCCAACCATTAAACACTAAATCAAGACTTAATATACATCCACAAAGATACCAGGGAACCGCAGAATCATTTTATAACATGTTCTAGAGCAGAAAAGATGCATCAGGAACAGTCATCATAGTAGTCAATCAACATACCCAGCTATCCATTGCTTGAGGAACACTTGCTCATAACACAAGGTTAATAATAACACATGTTCCTCTTCAAGTGATAGCTGAGCACATGATCATACTAAAGGCATATAAAGGCCAGTTTATGCCTTGCACTTAGGCCATCATACACACAACCATATCTCATTTACTACCCTAGATTAATGATCAGGACAATCGAGAGACAGACATGCAATGATAATTTTTTTTTGAACACACCCAGATTTACGAAACCATAAAAGAAAATACACCTCACAGACATTTTGTCAAACACATAGAGGTCATGTTAAAAGACATATATATAGTCAAATAGCTTGTAAAGGTAAACATATACAGATGTATAGGAACATGATAAGGGAATCTTAACATATGAGCAGCAAATCTCCAGATCCTGAGAAGCAACCGAGAATAGAACAGGCAACGAACGATGCTAAACATAGCTACTCCATCGAAAAACAGAGCATCACTAGAGATAAGGTGAATTCCTCCTGGATCTTCCAAGTCAGGTAGAACTCTAAAAGATAAGATAAGAGAGAATAGAAAGATTTTTTATTATTCTCCAAGTCGCTCCCATTATACAATATCATGTCCTATATATAGGATTTTTGGGAGTAATGTACATTAAACCCAGTTACAACAATTGCTATTCTCAAAAAGCTTTTACCGTTCCTGAGAAAACTTTTGTCGTTCTTGAGAAACCTTTGGACATCCACACAATAATATTCTTAACAAATATTTCTCCTTTGGACATATTTAAAGTTGCTCAACCACCTTTCTGAGGAATTAATTGTTCATGTTAAGAAAAATTAATTATTTTACAAGGTTTTTTTCTGAGCGTAGATATCCAATAGAGAGAAAAGCAGGCCCATCAAGATATAAGAGAGAAATTACGTCCCGTAGCAAATTCACCTTCTCCACTCAAAACACTCATTCTTTTTTTGATCCTTTCTTCTTTCGAAAATACGTAACAATCACTGTGTTACGTCATCCATAGAATTATCCGATAAATTCGCCGTAAAAGTCAATTGTGATAATTTGTCTTTCTATACTACATTTATGGTAACCGTATTTCTGTCGTAAACTAAGATATTGATTTATATTGTTCATCACAAATTTATACTATAATACCATAACTACAGTATGTCGATATACAAATAGTCTCTTGCTGATCAAGCTGCCAGATTTCTAATCCAGCGTGAATTGTTATGCCTCGTTTTTCTCCTCATTAATATTTATATATGTATGCATATAGTACATATATATATACGCAGATGTTATAAAAAAAGATAAGATACTATCCTAATTAAAATAGGAAAGGAAAAAGAAAATTAAGACAATGTTAAATTAAATGGTAAATCCTAATATAAATATCTAGGAATATACCATATTATACCGTCACCAACATCTATATGGACAACACAACCAACCCCAAACACACACAACACAATCGGCCAACACCCTCCCCCATAACCTACATTTGGCCTCCACCTTCAAGAGAAGAAAGAAGCTGATTTTGCCCGGTTTTCAACCCGGTTTTTCGTACGGTAGGGTGTAATCGAGGCTAAGGCAAGTACCCTTACTATATTTGCTATGCTTTTGAGTAAATTATGGCTATATGTTCGTACAAAAATCGGATCATGCATGATGTAATTGTGGTTGCATAGATTATTGATTATATGTGTATATGTGTTGTAATTATGTATCGATTATATGAATATACGTATGATGATGGATTATCTTTGCTGTTTTTACATGGTTGGGCCATGATCATGGGGTAGGTGCCGCTTCCTAGGGTAGCGGCCAAGGTGTGTTCTTATATATATGTATGACGTGTATTATGGAGATGATTATTCATGTTAATTACGTGATGAAATACATGCTAACTGGTATTTTTTGATGAAATATACATGTGTATGGCCGAATATATGGGAATGGGCAGTGAAAGTTTATATGGGTTGAATGATGATGGTAAATTATGAATTGAATCGTACGAACATCAGATTAACCAAATTTGGTTTTTGTCGTCGAAAGTGGGGAAAACCAATTTTGAAAAGTAGGAATTTTTGTGATTTGAGAGTGGAATATAGTAGGAAATGAGGAGAGGAGAATTCTGGTGGTCGGATGTCCGAGAGTGTGGTGGCGTGTATGGCTCATGCACTGTCCAAAAGTGACGTGTGGCCAACCTTCTAGAGGCGCGTGGGGAGTTTCTTGCCATGGTTTTACGGCAATGTGTTAGGCGTGAACTGTAGTTGCTGTCTATAGGGTTAGATGCTAGAAAAAGTGAGAGGTGTGAAATTAGGGTTTAGGCCGAGTAGGCAGGGTGAGGGGGAGAGAAATTGGGGTTTTGGTGAGGGGTTTGAGGTCGGGCCGAGGGAGCAGGGGTGGGGTGGAGTACTAGGCTTGGGGCAGTGAGGGTGGCCGAGAGGTAGAGGGTTAAGGGTGAGGTGAGTTGGGTAGGAGGTAGGGGAAAAGTGGGTCAAGGGTGATACATGTAAGTATATGCACGTACGTGGACATGTATGGGTATGGGCATGTACATGTATATACCTACACGTGGGTAGTGATTGGATAAAGTATTGAAATGGTTAATCGTATCGAAATGGAAATTGACATGTGATCGAAAATCGTTATCGATAATTGAAAATTGTTTTGAAATTGCATATTTTGAGAGTCACCCTAACAAAAAAATATATTACAAAGCTGTATTGGCTCCGAACAAACGGGTCGGCCGAGCACATATGACTATAAGTGAGATAGGCCGCTCGGACACATATGACCGCCAATTTGGTCTGCCAGACATATATGACTATAAGGAGATACGCCGTCTGGACACACATGAACATTTGGGAACCAAATGTGTAAGTATTGTAGTATAAGTCACTTGTAAGGTAGGAGTCATGGCCATTGCATTGAGATGAGTATTGAAATGGATATCAGAAATGGATATCGGATATAGATATCAAAAATAGATATCAGAAATGGAATTGAAAAATGGAATCGAAATCGTTATCGTATCGTTGCATTGCATTGTTTTGAAAAGCTGCATCATGATTTTTGACTGTACTAATACTTGTGTGTGATGACTAAGTTGCATGTGGTTTAGTTGCCTGATTGGTTAGAAGGGTAAAAAGGTAAACTTTATTCGAGAAGAGAAGCATGTTATTTCCTATTTCGTTATTCATTTATTTTATTTACACTTGCTTCTCCGTGTTTGATCTCATGGTAAATATAGTCAGGTTGCTTTCTGGACAATGTGTCGCTCATACTACGTTATCATATATTTATGCAGATCCACAGGATTTTGAACTAGTTTACGTTCAGGACGATCAGAAGTGAGGATATAGTTTTTCTATTTTGATTGGATTTCGAGACTTTGATTTTCATTAATGATATTTATTTCAAGGTTTTATTTCTATGATTTATGTTGTCATCAATTTACGTTATTATGCTGACGTGTAATTGATCATATCAACGCCTTGTATTTTTCTTAGCAAAATACAGCAGGTGAATTATTTCAAAAACTAGGGCTCGGGACGCGTCGCTATAGGTGGTATCAGAGCATGACTCTAGATCTACAGCGGAAACGTAGATTTGGTCCATGACTTTTAAACAAAATTACAATTTTGCCTATAGACTATGATCTTAGACTTAAGTGATGATCGGATGGGGGACACGAGCGTTTAGAATACTTTAAGTAGCTATATTTGTAGATGTACTTAAATCATTTTCGCTTTGCCTACATCCTCACACCTGACCCATATTTATTAATCTAGCCTTTATAAATTATAATTATATGAAAATTGCAACATTATAGCACTATACCGCCGAGAATGGATAACAACAACAGTAACAGAAATGGTAATTAGGGTGCTCTGCCCCAGTCGTTGGTAGATGCTTTAGTGCATATAGGCAATGTAATGAGTAGGGTGGTTCCTCATCCATAGCAACAGGGGACTCGCTACTACTATAGCGAGATGAAGCGAGTGCATGTTCCTACATTTCGAGACGTTGGGCTTGATGATGCTGAGAAACGGTTGCGCGAGGCTGAGAATAACTTCGCACTGTAACAAGTACATGAGGGGATGTAGACTCATGTGATCTGTTCCTTCCTTGTCAGAGAGTCAGACAAGTGGTGGACCATGGTGGCGATGGATCTGCCACATCCAGTTAGTTGGGCATGGTTCCGTGAAGAGTCCTACCGATTCTACATTCGACTGGCAGTCACCTTGCAGAAGATTGCCACGTTCGAGTTTTTTGCCAGAGCCCTGGGACGTCTGTTGCCGAGTACATGAATCAGTTCAACGCCCTGGGTAGGTTTGTGCCAGCTATGATGGGAGACATGCATCTGCATATGGTGAAGTTCGAGAGGAGTCTGCACAGCCGCATCCGTTCTGGCGTGGTGAACGCTAATGCTCGAGACTTTGCTGAGTTGCTCAACGCATGTTATCATGTGAAGAGTGACATACAGAGATGCGATAAGGAGTTTTGGGGCAAGCAGCCACATATTAAGACTAGAGGTAGACCCGACAGGTGGGTAAAGATGCCACGCAGAGGACTGACGACACAGCCGAGGCCTCTGTAGCGTTCGATCGACACAACAGCAGTAGCCGCAGCCACAGAGTGCACATCTGACAATCACTCTCCCGTGTCCGATTTGTGGCCGTCCGCGTGCTTGTGAATGCTAGACGAAGTTTGGAGCTTGTTATAACTGTGGAAAGTTAGGGCACATGCAGCGAGACTGTCCAGAGCCTAAGAGATTGCCGACGGGACTAACGCCACAGCAGAGTCAGAGGGGCCAACCACGGCCCAATGCTTGAGTCTATGCCATGACAAACACTGATGCCTAAGGTCTAATGAAGTGGTTACAAGTATACTTCCTTTGGTATTTTAGAATTAATGATATTTGTATTTGCATGACGTGTGTTGAAACCCTAAAACCTTAGGCGCCATATTGATCAACAAAATCCCAGCAAATGTGTTATTCGATAGTGGTACGAGCCATTTGTTTGTCGCTAAGAGGTTTGTCAAGAACCTCGAAAGCTACCTCGAACGGCTGGACACCCCTTATTGCATGCTAGCAGTTGGAGACCAAGTGATTGTCTCTCATTATCTATTCAGGAACTGCAGACTAGATTTCGAGGACCGCGAGTTTGGTGCTGCTCTAATACTCATCCAAATGAGCGATTTTGATATCATCTTGGGAATAGATTGTTTGGCCCGCTATCATGCTCACATCGATTGCCGAAAGAAACAGGTAGTATTCAAAGATCCCACACAAGAGGAGTATAGGGAAACTCCAAATTACAGAAGTTGCTCCGAAATATTTATCTGACTACAACATGAGCTCACAAGGAACTAAGAAAAGGAGGTGAAAGATTCTTAGTATATGCCCTAAACACCGAGTTACATACGCATCCATTGACGACATACGAATGATGAAGGAATACAAAGACGTCTTCCTAATGAACTGCCCAGATTTCCACCGAACAGGGAAGTAGAATTCAAGATCAACTTCATACTAGGAACTGAGTAGATTTCAAAGGCGACGTACATGATGGAACCATCTGAGCTGAAGGAGCTCAAGGAGCAATTACAGGAGCTACTGGACAGAAAGTTTATAAGACCCATAGTTTCACATTGGGGAGCACCAGTCTTATTTGTAAAGAAGAAAGACGGTAGCATGAGGCTGTGCATACACTATCGAGAGCTCAACAAAATTACGATGAAGAGTTAGTATCTGCTACCGAGGATTGACGATCTATTCGACCAGCTAAAGGTAATACTGTTTAGTTCAGCAAGTTATTCATACATTAACTATCGACATCGGTGTAATGCGATTGTGTGCAGGATGCTAAAGTGTTTAAAAAGATTGATCTCCGATTTGGTTATCACCAATTGAAAATTAAGGCTAATGACGTCGCGAAGATGGTGTTTCGCATGAGATATGGGCACTACGAGTTTCTCGCGATGCCTTTAAAATTGACAAATAGACCTGCCGCATTCATGGATTTGATGAACACCATATTCCGAGATTAGTTAGACCAATTTGTAGTGGCGATATGTTTTGGTGTACTCGCCCGATGAAGCAAAACATGCTGAATAGCTACGAGAGGTGTTCGAGATTCTGAGGAGGAAAAGGCTATACGGCAAGTTCAGCGAGTGTGGGTTTTGGCTGAAGAGTGTGACCTTCTTGGGCAATGTGATTTCAGAGGATGGCATTACAGTAGACACCAAAAAAGATCGAGGTGATTATTGAATGGCCGAGACTGACCAACGTCACGGAGGTTAGGAGTTTTCTAGGCCTAGCCGCTTACTATCGAAAGTTTGTTGAAGGATTCTCTAGGATTGCAGTCTTTTTAAGCCATATAATGCAAACGAACACCAAGTTTGAATGGATCCTTAAATGTGAGAGAAGCTTTGCCGAGTTAAAAAGAAGACTGACCAGCGCACTGGTATTAGCACAACCCTATAGTACTGAAAGGTTTGTTATATACAGCAATGCCTCGAAAAACGGCCTAGGCATATGTGTCTTAAATTCATAAATCGTGATTATGTACATATGGACTGTGGCCTAACCCTTTGATTGAAGGATGCGTCTTAATGCAAGGAGAACGAGTTGTTAACTATCCATCAAGGCAATTGAAACACTACGAGCAAAATTATCCCACCCACGACTTGGAACTTGCCGTAATGGTATTTGCACTAAAGATATGGCGGCACTACTTGTATGGGGAGAAATGTGAAGTCTTCGCTGACCATAAGAGCCTCAAGTACTTGTTCATGCAGAAAGAGTTGAATATGAGGCAAAGGCGACGGTTAGAGCTCATCAAGGATTACAACTTGACCATCAGTTACCATCCGGGGAAAGCAAATAAAGTGGCAGATGCATTGAGCCGAAAGTCAAGCCACTCGAGATAGACCTTACTTGGAGAGGGAAATGAAAGATTTTGATTTGGATATAGTTGACTAAACAGCGAATATTTTGGCAACACTGATGATCATGTCGTTTTTGATGGACCGACTGAAAAAAGCTCAGAAAGATAACGCGAATTTAGGCAATATCCAAGATAGACTTCAGCATGAGCTAGTTGAGAGGTTTCAATTATCTGATAATGTCAGTTTGTGGCTTCAGGGGCGATTGTGTGTGACAAACAATGAAGCATTGAAGAAAGAGTTACTGAAAGAGGCGCGCGTAACACACGCCTTCCTATACATCCAGGGACTGCCAAGATGTACAAAGACTTGAAGCAAAATTATTGATGGTACGGAATGAAGCGCGAGATAGCTGAGTATATTTCTTGGTGTTTAGTATGTCAACTAGTTAAGGTCGAGCATCAGCGTCCTTGAGGATATTTGCAGCCGTTAGAGATTCCGGAGTGGAAACAGGAGCATATTACGATGGATTTTGTTGCAAGGCTCCCTAAGAAAAGAAACGGCAATGATGTAATCTGGGTGATCGTAGATCGTTTGACAAATTCCGCACACTTCATACCAGTATCGAGCGAAGCGAGGATGGAGAAGTTAGTAAATCCTTTTGTTGATAACATCGTCAGTCTACATGGAGTGTCCGTATGTATTGTGTCGGACAGAGATCATAGATTGACATCTCAATTTTGGATAGCATATCAGAGAGTCATGGCAACCAAGCTAAGGATGAATACACTTTTTCATCCCCAAACAGATGGACAATTATAAAGAACTATTCAGACTCTTGAGGACATGCTAAGAGTTTGCGCGCTAGACTTCAAAGGGAATTGGGACGACATGATGAAGTTGATTGAATGCTCATACAACAATAGTCACAATAGTGCGATTGGTATGGCGTCCTTTGAAGTTTTTTATGAAAGAAAATATTGATCACCGTTGTACTGGGACGAAGTTCAGAAAAAGGCGATTACTTGACCAAAATTGGTGGAGCAAACGATTGATAAGGTCAAGATTATTCGATATAGACTCAAAATAGTACAGGATCGTAGGAAGAGTTGGCGGGTTCCAAAAGGAGACCGTTGGAGTTCACCATGGGCGAGAAAGTATACTTGAAAGTTTCCTCAACGAAAGGAGTGATGAGGTTTGGTAAGAAAGGCAAGCTAATTCTGAGGTACATTAGACCGTATGAGGTGCTCAAGAGAGTTGGGACATTGGCCTATCGACTAGCGCTGCCTCCAGCGTTCTCACATATTAGAGGCTCGACCATTGAGGGTAAGAAGTGATGCGGCCTACGAGGAGACGCCAGTTTGTATTGTTGATCCTAAAGATCAAGTTCTGAGGAGGCGAATGGTTTTGTACGCCATACTCCAATGGTCGAATCAAACGAAACACGAAGCAACTTCGGAGCTTGAGGAGGAGGTTCGGAAGAAGTACCCACACTTTTTGACTAAGGTACATAAGTTTCACGGACGAAACTTTTTGTGCGGAAGACGAATATTATGGCCTGTTTTTCCCTTCATTAATATTTATATATGTATACATATAATACATATATACATATAATACATATATACATATAATACATATATATATATATATATACGCGGCTGTTACAAAAAAAGATAAAATACTACCCTAATTGGAATAGGAAAGGAAAAAAGAAAATTAAGACAATGTTAAATTAAATGGTAAATCCTAATATAATATCTAGGAATATACCATATTATACCCTCAACCTATATCTACATAAACAACACAACCCAACCCCAAACACATACAACACGATCGGCCAACACCCTGCCCCATAACCTACATTCGACTGCCACCTTCAAGAGGAGAAAGAAGCCGATGTTGCCTGGTTTTCAACCCTATTTTTCGTATGGTAGAGTATAATCGAGGCTAAGGCAATTACCCTTACTATATTTGCTATGCTTTTGCGTAAATTATGGCTATATGTTCGTACAAAAATCGGATCATGCATGATGTAATTGTGGTTGCATAGATTGTTGATTATATGTATGTATGTGTTGTAATTATGTATTGACTATATGAACATGTGTATGATGATGGATATCATTATTGCTTTTACATGATCGCACCGTGGTCATGGTGTAGGTGCCGCTGCCTAGGGTAGCGTCCAAGATATGTATAGCATGTATTATGCGGATGATTATGCATGTTAATTATGTGATGAAATACGTGCCAATTTGTATTTGTTTTAATGAAATATACGTGTGTATGGACGAATATATGGGACTGGGCAGTGAGGGTTTATATGGGTTGAATGATGGTGGTAAATTGTGAATTGAATCATATGAACATCGGATTAACCGAATTAGGGTATTTGTCGAAAGTGGGGAAAACCAATTTTGAAAAATGGGAATTTTTGTGATTTGAGGGTGGAATATGGTAGGAAATGAAGAGAGGAGAATTCTGTTGGTCAGAGGTCCGAGAGTGTGATGGCGTGTGTGGCTCACGCACCGGCCAAAGGTGGTGCATGACCAACCTTCTAGCAGCGCGTGAGGGCGCGTGGGGAGGTTTCTGCTACGATTTTCGCAGTAATGTGTTAGACGTGAACTGCACTTGCTGTCTATGGAGTTAGAAGTGAGAAAAAAATAAGAGGTGCAAAATTAGGGTTTAGGCCGAGTAAGTAGGATGAGGAGAGAAAAACTAAAGCTTTGGTGAGGGGTTGGGGGCTGGGCCGAGGGAGCTGGGGCGGGGAGAGATACTGGGATAAGGGCAGTGATGTTGGCCGAGATGTAAGGGTTTAGGGGTGAGGAGAGTTGGATAGGGGGTAAGGAAAAAATGGGTCGAGGGTATATGTACATTCATGCACATGTACGTGTATATACCTATATGTGCGTAGTGATTGGATAAAGTATCGAAATGATTTATCGTACACAAAATGGAAATTGATATGTGATCGGAAATCGTTATCGATAATTGAAAATTGTTTTGAAATTGCATATTTTGAAAGTCGTCCTTACAAAGGAAATATATTGCGAGCTGGATTGGTTCTGAATAAACGAGCCGTCCGAGCACATATGACTATTAGTGAGATAGACCGCTCGGACACATATGACTGCCAATTGCGCCGTCCAAGCACATATGACTATGAGGAGATAGGCCGCATGTACACATATGACCATTGGGGAACCAAGTCTGTAAGTCTTGCAATATAAGTCACTTGTAAGGTAGGAGTCATGGTCATTGCATTGCATTGAGATGAGTATTGGAATAGATATTGGAAATGGATTTCGGATATGGATATCAGGAAATGGATATCGGATATGGATATTGAAGATGCAATTAAAAAATATAATCAAAATCATTATCGTATCGTTGCATTGCATTTTTTTGGAAAGCTGAATCATGATTTTTGATTGTAATAACACTTGTGTGCGATGACTAAGTTGTGTGTGCTTTAGTTGCTTGATAGGTTAGAAGGGTAAAAAGGTAAACTTTATTTGCAAAGCGAAGCATGCTATTTTCTATTTCGTTATTTATTTATTTTATTTACACTTGCTTCTCCGTGTAATCCTATGGTAAATATAGTCAGGTTACTTGCTGGGGGATGTGTCGCTCATATGACATTATCATATATTTTTGCAGATTCACAGGATTTTGAGCTAGTTTACGTTAACAACGATCAGGAGTGGGAATATTGATGCTGTTGGCTTGAGGATTTTTTCAAGGATTCTTAGTAGAGAATTTTATTGAGGCTCGATAGTTCGCTTTTCAATTTTGACTTGTAATCCGTTGGATTTCGAGACTTTGATTTTCATTAATGATATTTATTTCGAGGTTTGATTTCTATGACTTCTGTTGTCATCGATTTACGTAATTATTTTTACGTGTAATTGATCGGATTGACACCTTGTATTTTGCTTAGCGAAATACAGTGAGCGAGTCTTTTCAGGCACTAAGGCTCGAGACAATGTTGCTACATACATACTCCTGCTTTTTCAATCACACGCAAGGTGCTCTTTTCATTCCACCAATCATTACCATAAATGCTATAAATACCTTAAATGTAGTGAGGCAATATATTAAATTTTCTTACTCCTTAGGAATTATCAGAGCCGAAACAAACATTATAGGGCAAAGCGCAACTCAAGTTGGAATTTTCGCTTTTACACGCCTACAACCTCGATGTACTGCAGTGTATTGGAAACATACCTCTGCATTGAACTCAAATGTATGTTATACCAATTGTTGTAAACATTCTTAAATGATTACCATATACCTTTTTACATGGTCACCACATGTATGTTATACCAATTGTTTCAACGGCAATCTCTTCGACTTCCACATCTATTTAATGTACCTTTTTGGTACACTCAATATCGAACTCTCTTCTACAGCTATCAACTTCTAAACATATGCCTACTCCAATAGCTTTCAAAGGTCACTAACAATCATCAACCTTTTAACCAAGAGAAAAAAATAAACAGACTGCATTAATAACTTCAAGGAAATATTCGACAAGACATGGACCTTTGAGAAAGTGGTATACGGTTTGCAGAGTTTGAAGACCCATCTCCATAATCCAGACCATGGCTAGTACTTTGAGTACAAGAAGACCAGCAACAACTCTTAACTTTTGACATCTGCTATAACTACAAAGGGTCATACCGCAACAACAAGAGGGCAAACAAAGGGCATAAAGGAGCTCCATCACGGTTACCGTGTTGACCATGTGGGACGACAATGTTTCCCTTCGTTGAAGATGTTAACAGGGTAATGACACTACATAAACAAAGAAGGAATATCTTAAAAAATATTTGGATTGGAAAAAGAAGAAGATTTTTATGACTCAATGAACCTTGAACCCTTCTATTTTTTATCAAATTAATTTTTTTTAAAAAAAAGTCAATGCAGTCAAACTTCTTCTGGGCTTTTTTTAGCCTTCATGTTTTTTTTCTTTCATTTTCAAATTAAAAAGGAAATGGCAACTGAAACTTACTGGGCTTATGACTTCTATCATTTTGAATTCTTATGAGTTTGAAGCTTATCAGCCACTCAATGAACTGTGAGAAACATTCTAAAAGCATAATACAGTATAGAGGTTCACGACGGACATTCCATACGCTATGAAATGGGTAACTTTTCATATGTAGTAATGAAAAATATCAAAGTATTTCACTGACACTAATCTAATATTTGTTTAAATGATTTTTCTTAATCCTTAGTAAACATAATCAGTACAAATATAAATTTGAAATCTATGATCATATTTTATATACCAATAGTTAAATTAAGTTTCCCATGTATTTTTCTAACTCAAATCTCTTCCTCAATTTTATTTTAAAATAAAGTATTTATGTAAACATGTAAAACATTATTGAAGTAATAGAGTATTTATGTCGTAACCGCAATCCAAAAGGGGAAAAAAAGAAAATCAAAAGTCAAAAAAAATTAACTAAATTAAATCTAATAATTTAACCCTAATAACTACCTACTACCCCCATTAATTCCCCAACCTCCCTCTCCTAATTTTTCTCCCTCACAACCACCCCCCATAATTAATTGTAACTCCCTCATTCACTCCTAACACACACGCACGCTACCCAATTCAGAAGGAAAAAAACGCCAGTGAGGCAAAGAGGGCGGTAGAGAGGAAAGGAGAGGATAGAGAAAGAAAAGAGAGAAAAAAGAGAGGAGAAAGGAGAAGAGGGAGAAAAGCTATACACGCCGAATCCCACCACCGAGTCTGAGAATTCGCCGTTTGAAAGGTAGGTTACCCTCTCCTCTGTCGGATTGCTTTGGATTCCCTCACATTCTGTTTTGGGAATTATTTGATTATCGCCGTATGTTTATCCTTTATATGTTTATCTCGAATTCATTATGTTTTCGTATGGATATTGCGTGTTTGACCTTAGATATAGATCACATAGCACGGAAATAGGCTGGAACAGGTTCAGAACGTTTGGAAACGCACGTTTCAGGGGTGGTGCGTGGGGCCCACGCACGGCCCTGACTGCGCGTGTCGGACACGCGCTGATGTGTCCAGCGCCGTTTTGTTCTTTGTGTTATAATGTGTCAAATGCCACTGGTTTAGGGTTAATCGGAGTTAAAACGAATAAGTTATGAATTTTTGAAGAAAATTAGGAATTAAATACATAAAGAAAATAATAAAGAAATTTCAAAAAAAATATAGAAAGGGTCGGCTGGCCTGTTTTCAGCCAACAAGCTGGCCCACAAATCTCAGCAGGCCAGAATTTCCTCAGCCCAACAAAAAAACAAAATATGAGTTTATATAAAAGAAAAAGGCTTTCAGCAGGCTGGCCCAAATTCAAGACTTTAAAAAAAATTAAAGGAGGAGGTGGCGAGTGGGTCAGTTTGCCTTGGAGGGCTGGGTTGCGCAGAGAAAAAGAAAAGAGGGCCGAAGAAATGACAGCAGGCCTTTCTTCATTTTATAAAGGTTACAAATACATAAAATGACATAATTGTTATTATAAAGAAAACAATTTAGAATTCAGTAAAGTAAATAAAGTAAAGTGAAGTAAAATATAATAAAAACAAAATAAAAAATATAATAAATAAATAAAGTAACTAGGGTGTGTGCCGTATAAAAAGGAATATATAAAATTTATATATAATTAATATATTAAATATTAAAATTCTTTAATAATAAGGACAAAATTTAAAAACATATTAAATAAATTAAAATAACAGAAATAAAAATAGTAGGAAAAGATAAAAAAATTAAATAAAAGATCTAAGTGTTTGAAAGCCTAGGAAAAATAAAATAAAGTGTAGGAACCTAAAATAAAGTCTAGAAAGATAAAATACAGTAATAAACCCCACGCAACATAGGGTAACTAC